>OU026070.1:22912500-24162500 GCA_907269065.1 Crocallis elinguaria
GTTTTATTTGTTAAAATGTAACAAAAAACACATTTTCAAAGAAAACTTATAAAAACTTTTTTTTCCGTGAGTTTTCTTTAAGACTCTATCCCGAGTCAATGACATTTATTATTCTGTCCTCTTTACACATGCTCTCGGTTTGCATTGATGTAAAAGAGAAAAAAGATCCGCGCGCACGTCATAATTTAGTAAGAATAAAAAAAACTACTTCAATATTAGATGCCTAATCGAAAATGTATCACAACTAAGTTTTTTGTCATTAGATAATACGTAAGTCTTGTTCATTTTTTTCGATATACATTTATAAATAACAGAAATCTTTCATTTCAAACTTATTTTTAGAGGTAGCTTTATCATTTTTTTTATCGAGTAAATTTGTTAGAAACTTGTTTTGATTACCAACAACACAACAAGATTATTACAAGATTATCAGTAATATGATGAATAATAACATATGTTTTTCCAGTGCCAGAATCTCATTTGATTTTTTTAATCTAGTCCTATTGTACTGTAAAAATGTACATCATGTTCGTGATCAATAAATGAATATAATAATTTAATTATTTTCATTCAGAAATATGACACATATATTAGTTTCAATATAATGATAAGTTAGCGTTTGACTGCTATAAACCGGTGGTGAACACGAGGGTTTAGGTTACAAACGGAGCTGGAGATATTCTGCGTTGTAAGGCTAAGAAGCAGACACGAATATAAAGCTGGCCACACATGCACGCTACGGTCTACGTAGACCTCTACCTGTGCAGGTGTGCCTGCGCAGGTAGTCCGGAGCGTGTTGTTGAATTAGGCCTCCACAAGTCTGTTCACTTACAAGCTAGACATGTAGACCACAACTTGTGTGGCCGGCTTAGAAGCGTGGCTTTTAGCTTCCATATGTCAAAACTGTATGGAATTTTGAGATATGAAAGCATGAGTACACGCTTAAATACGTCTCTGAATCTTAGCCTTAGTATACTACAATTACTACCTCAGACACAATAGAATGGAACTATGTTTAGTCCCGCTGTCTCGTCATTAACGAACGAGGTTGTATCATAAGGTAACATCAGACATTGAACAAGACATCACAACATTTCGCTGAATAACACTGAGTAATCTAAGACCAACTAACAATGAACAGAGATAGCACACATGTGTATTCAGGCAGGTACTTGTAGACTACGCAGTACTTACTAGCCGTATGTGTCTATTCTGATATTTACACTGTTCTAAAATTATTAAGACCTACACTATTTGCTATGCTCTTACTGGTGAAATTTTAGGTAAAACCAATTTAGAAATATATATAGTATCGAACTAGCATGCTTATTGCTAGCAAATGTGAACAGCCGCAGAGCATGCTAGTTTTGCATGAGCATGTGTGCCACTTTCAAGCTAATAATTTTCTGGTCTCAAGTATTATTTGTGCTTCCTTCAGAGAGCTATTAGTTAAAAGTTAACTAATAGCTCTCAGAGAGCTATTAGTTAAAAGTTAACTAATAGCTCTCTGGAGTAACTATCTATATCATTTTCTAATGCTTATGCTAGCTACCACTCTAAAGTTGAAAACCTGTCGCTAACCTATCGGTGTGTTACGTCGGGTGCATTGAACAGCCAGTATACCTATATTCTCGAATTAGGTAACACGTTTACCACTTTCTAAAGGCTGTCTCAGTAACAACTTGAATTTGGAATCAAATGCCATTTTCGACTGTCAACCTTTTGAGTCAGCCATATTTGGTATTTGTTTAATTAAAACATAGACATTTACGAAAATGGTGCGTGGAGCTTGGAAGAACGTTTGTTAATAGTGAAAACTGATTACAAATATGGGGAAAATTTTACTCTGACGGGCAGGTGGGATAATCGGACCGTATTTTTTTGAAAACAATGAAGGTGCCACCGTGACTGTCAACGGCAGTCGTTACCGGGCCATGTTGATAGTTTTTTTTTGGCAAGAATTGGACCTGTTTCATGTGTAAATGTCATTACTATACTAGCATTCTAAGCCATGCGAAGCACGCCTATGCTCGAAATAAGCATGCTCCTTACTACTAATGATTAGATACACATACTACTATGTAGTAGTTACCCATTAATGGTATGCTTTCGTGCTAGTAATGAACATGTCTTGGATGCATACACAAACCGTGATAATGACAAACCACACACGTGAAAATTAGAAAATCCACGCTGTCACTCATTTTAGACAGATACAAACAGCTTCCACATTTCTACTTAGACTACTCGGATCGGAGTAGAAATACGGACGTAATGTTACAGTTACAATAATAGCTAGGTATTCGTGCAATCACGGGTCGTGTTTGCTCAAGGGCCGGAGAATTTATTTGCGAAACTCTCGAGGACTCTGGTTACACGGCACCATTGGCCTAATTCCCAAACTGAATAAGGTTTGATTGCTTATTTGATCAACATTTTGGCGAATACGCCTTTTAATTGCTAGCTTTTGCATTTTAAATGTAGGACGTTGCTTACATTCAACTATTATTTTGAACGTTACCTACGTAACGACTTTCTTTTTACAAGCTTTTATATAACTTGCCTTATTAGTATCGGGTAAATCTTGCAAGCTATCATTTACCCACTTCCCGGTGTTCGATTGAGTCGAAATTTTTCATACATATGTAAATCAGATGACAATGCAATAAAATGACGTCATAGCTGGTTTGGTGACGGCACCGGAAGTCGGCCACAGGATCTCTGTAACGAAACGACGTAACTTCATTGAGTTTGGGCTCGTTTGATTTGTCTTTACAAGTACTCTGATCCTAGATGATATCCAGGGTTCTGATCATGGAACCGGAAGTTGGCCACAAGATTACAGGAGCAATTATTTATTTTATTAAAGCTTGTCTTGAAAAATATATATGAATTCTCTAATAATAAGGCGATGAAAATCGATTGTCCGCTTTCTAAAAAGCATTATATATACTGTGGTCCATTCTTACATATATATACAACCATTTTCGAAACAATGCTTACAGTTTCACCAATGTCGAGCAATTTCAGAAACAAAATGCTCAAAGATTAACACGACAGAGGGACGCGATCAATCGTTAAATTATAATCCAGAATGATGCAATCAGTGTCATTATTTTAATAGCCCGGAGCGACTGCTTCAATTCAACAGCAGAGTTTTCAATTAAAACCTAGCGCCGATTGAAAGCTTTTTTGATAGCTTACTATAGCAAGCTACGAGCACGGTAACACGAGATTCGCATCAAAGATTTGCAATTAAAAAGAACGTGAAAGCAGTTAAATTTGATTGCAAAACTATTTGTAATCTAACGTAGAGTCATTAGTCTTTAATCCAATTTATTTGATCTCGGTGTTCTGTCAGCGAGGTGGGGTTGGATGCCAAACGTCATCCACAAGTCGGTAGGTCACGTATAAGTAAAAGTTTTTTATGTTTTGAAATCGCTGTGTTCTTTAACTATTTTTACCATTTGACTCTATATCTCACATAATCTTAAGTGCTCATGAAATCAAAGGTAGTTAACATGGACTGGCTCTAAAACGCAGTTGCCGCATACGCTCATAGGTAGGTATTCTGCGATCGATTTTCTACTTGGTGGAGGTTTTTAATTTTTTTAATTTTAGGTTTGCGTTTGACCACTATCTCACCTGGTGGTAAGTGACGATGCGGTCTACGATGCAGCACGCTTACCTAGATGATGCCTGTTCAATCTTTATACTTGAAGAAACCCAGGATATAACGATCAAGAAACACATACTCGGGCAAAGAGTTCCACTCCTTATCTAGTTATCAAGTCTAACGAGCACCACGCTATACCAGTGTACCTCAATCGTGCTGTGTAGTATTCATAGTATTCACCTGCGGATTAATGGCCAATCTGACTAATATTGACCCAACATCGCTTTAAAACTTGATTTTGTGATCAAGTGCTATCTAAACTATTGATGATGGAGCCATGGTGGAATTCGAGGAGGACAGCTATGGCATGTAGCTATATGCACGAAGGTCATATACAATTAATGGTAGTAGGGTAACTTCTACTGCTCGTCTGGTTAGCTACCATCCTCTCGTTGAAAATTGTGTCACCAAGTAACTGTGTGTTCTAATTATGTATATATATGTAGCTATATAGTATATTTAAATCTTTGAACTTTTGTCTTTAATTTGATGCGTTTTTTCAAATTGTTGCTACCTGACCCAATGCATCTATTTTATTTATTAGATGCTTTATTGTACGAAAATGTTTGCAAAAGGACTCAATACTACAACTATTGTCTACCAGTCATGCACACAGAGTACAAGGAAACGAGTATAGGTATGTGAGCGTGTACCAAAAATGTATTTGCTAAGCTAAAATATGTTCCTAATTTAAACTAAGCGATAAATACATATACATTAAGAGAAATGGTAAGTTTATGATAAACACTCTATGTTATATCAACTTATGTGCGGATTATTCACACTTGCTCTAAAATGGTGAAGGAAAACATCGTGAGGAAACCAGCATATTCAAGAACCACCAAAATTCGAGGACATGTGACATCCACCAAGCCGCACTGGGCCCGCGTGGTGGATTATGGCCTATAACTCTCTCTCTGAGAGAAGGCCGGTATCCCAGCAGTGGGAGCGTAAGAGGCTGATAATGACTCTATGTTGAATCAAAAGTTTACCAATCACTAAAAAACGGTAGCAAACAGATCAAAGTATCAGAGTACCGAAATGGTGTCCGTCAACATAACAACCTATATATTTGCTAGCAGTGCACGTAGGTATTTATCGTTAAATTATGATCCACCATTATCCTAATGGATAATGGACTTTCGCTAATGCGAAAGTGTCTAGACATTGTTAAAATCCATACAGATAAATAAAATTGAAATGTCTGTTTGTAATATCAAAATAACAGCTTTTTACTAAATGCATATGAAAGTATATACGGGACCTACACCAAAACAGCCATTTTTTTAATTTTTGTCTGTGTGGCTGTCTGTTTGTTTGTTCCGGGTAATCTCCAAAACGGCTGGGCCGATTTTGACCGGACTTTCACTGGCGAAAGCTGATGATACAAGGATTAACATAGGCTACTTTTACTTTGGAAATAGAATTAGAGTTCCGCCCAAAAAATAAAAACCATGAAATCCAAAATCTCCACGCGGGTGAAACCGCGGGGCAGCAGCTAGTCGTATATAAAACTTGACAACCAATATCTAGATGGGTGCTCTCAAAATCGTTTATCAATAAGATCGTTAGAAAGCAAGATAAGGGAGCAAGACAGTTATTATAATGTTAGTTGTTTAGTTCAGTTTAGACATCAGTATGATTACCACGTACCGTACATTAATATTGCAAAGCGGTTTTGGGCAAAGTTTAGGATATACCGCTACAGAGTTGCGCGGATTTACAAAATACCTACCTACGTAAGCTAAACAAATCCTGGCGTAATGCAGATGCGCTGAGGTTTTGTTTCGCTGAATATTATTGAACTTGTATAGTAGGGAAGAGATTTATATCTGCTGGTAAGAGAAAAAAGCATTAAGAAGTTTTTTGAACAAAGCCGTTTATTATTTCATTTTCTTGTTTCTCAGGACGACGCGTCTTATAAGTTTGAAGATTTTCTCTGTCTGTCTCGGGACATCGTAGGTATATATATAGAAAAACTTTGTGTACCTAGATTGATCTGTCGGTGACATCATTCAAAAACTAATAGTTCCTTGGTACAAACTAGAATAGGTTCGAGTAAATTTGGTTAGGAAATAATTATGTTCCAGGAAATTCTATTCAGGAATTTTCCGCCTAATTTATATAGGTAAACGTCGTACTTTGTTAGTAAGCATAAAGTCAACAGATTTGATAATATATGTTTAGGTAAGCTCCATCATAACCTAAACATAGCGATAAAGTGTCATAAAAAGTAAAATTGCTATTATAAAAGCGGGAACCGGCTTAGATCAAATTATCGCAATATACAGGGTGAGCTTGAATTGAAATGTTATCCCAAAAGGGGGTGATTAGGACCACGATTGTTGAAAAACTATAAGTATCTCCCTTGGAAAAACTTTATTCAAATTTTCCAAGAAAAAAAGAAAAATTTTTAAACGTAAAGCCCGCGACATTTTTTGCATTTTTTGAAGTATCTTCTAATCTCGAGTATACCCTTTCATAAAATCTAGAGCACCTTGAGTATACCCTTTTAAAAATGAATTTTCAAAATCGGTTCACAATAATTATTGACAGAGAAATTGGTGTAGGTAACTCATTGAGGAACTACTCCTGATCAATGAGGTAAATACATAAAAAAATATATACAGTCGAATATCGAAGTCCTCCTTTTTCGATGTCGGTTAAAATACAATCGAAATTGTTCTAAGTATTAAAGATGATACACAAAGTAGTAGTTACAACTAAACCCTGAATCTAAGACAATTAGGATTTTCACCTACTTACAGAATTATAAAAAACTACTTAGAAATAATAAAACAGAACTCATTTAAATAATTATACTAACTTCTTAACGACAAGCGTGAAGAGATTTTATGGCCAAGAGTGCAGCTTAGACCATATCGACTGCCACTTACCATCGAGCAAGAAGTAATTAAACGCAAACCCAATAAGTCATTAAAAAACTCTGAACAGGAAACTCGGAAAAGTCGGATTTTGACACAGAGCTTGTAATATTACTTTTATTTTGTATATACTTGCTGTCAATTTTTTACCTTTTTGTGTTTTATTGCTGGTTATATTTTTGTGTTTGGCCTTTTTATCCCGTTAAATCGTTTGTATTCTTTGTAAAACTTGCTTTTTATCCATTTTTCTATATTTTCATATTGTAAACAAACAGCTGTCACCATTTGACAAACGCCACAATGTCAGTGCTTTTATATTCTTTTTCTGTGAAATTCTTGAGGTTGCATTGATTTGTGATCCAAACTATACTAAATTTGACTTTTAACAAAAAAAACGGATGAGAACGAAGAGATGACAACTGAAAAAGATGGGGAACTGAAAAACGAGAGAGAGAAATAAAAAGGAACTCCTGAGGGTCTATCTTGAACTAATAATCTTAAATAATAGAAACTGGAGGAATCTCAAGGTCAGTAACCTTCCTCAACTCCATATCACTGTCACCGCAAAGCTCCGCCATATTACCTGGACTCTATAAATTGGCGAGTCGGACCTATAACTTGGCAAGAGGTGCTAGACGAGCCTATCATCGTTCCAGCATAGTCCTGGAAATTATCATAACTAGAAATTATCATAACTGGAAATTATCATTCGGAAATTATCACTTGGACTGGATCATCCGACATTTGGACTCCTTCTCCCTTTTTTTAAATTTACCCTTTAAGTATTTATATTATTTTCGTCTCTTTCATTTTTTTTTTAAATTAGTTATAAATAAATTTGTATCCTTTAACCTGTTCTTTTCCTTCACCCTTAGGACCGTAGGTAGGTGAAGGCTTCCTTCTTTTAACTTGTGCGTTACACGAAAGTGTAACGTTACAGTTTGGCGCCCAATTTAAATGAACCCACGCTTTACTTCGAAATTCTAAAATAATACTTGCCCAAGTAGGTACATACCTTTATTTGATTTTTTCCTTTCGGCATAACATAACTCATTGCTCACTAACTCATTCGTCTCTATTTACTACCGTTTTATATTTTATATTATATACTCTTTGGTTTGTCGTTTCTACCATTAAGGTTGGAACACACTGTTATTGTTCGGTAATTGGAGTTTCTTCAACTTTTATATCTTAAACTTGCGACTTACTCTTTACTAAACATGGCTAGACCAATTAAGTACGCATTTCTTAACAAACTTGAACTTGAATATGAAGTGACTATTAGGGCTGAAAATCCAGCTGAAACTTTATCGGCTCTTAAAGAACAAATAACGAAACTTTGTCATGTTCTCCCTGAGGATATAAAATCTTCTCCTATTCCTCTTAAAAGTGATATTTCTCAAGCAGAGAGTACACTCAATTACATTGAAGATAAAATCTCACAACTTGAATCATCTAGTGACAAAAATATTTTAAAGAAACTTGAAGCTTTTGTGAACCATCTTCATTATCGACTTGAACGTTTTAACGCGACTCCACCTTTTGTTGAATCGTGTTCAAACATAAGATCTCGCTTTTTCACACTTCAAAAACGATTTGAAGCCTTAACTTCTGATTATACGGAACCTTCTGAAGTTGTGCTAGTCGAATTACACAATCCTCCTACTTCCACTCAATTTGATTCTTTGACACAAATGAATAAAACCTCTGAAGTTTTCACCTCTCATCAGGCCGCTCCACCTTCAACTGCTTTAAGTTCTTCCATCCCACAAGTTTACGAAATGGTACAATATCCTAACACTTCTTATAATTTCGCTAAGGAATTAAAAATGTTTTCCTTCAATGGAAAATCGTGCCCTAGATCATTCCTGCAAAAATTGGAAGAATTTAGGATTTCTCGAAACATCCCAGAAGCGATGCTTTGTAAACATGCTTTTGAGATCTTTACTGGAGATGCCCTTCATTGGTTTCGATTTCAATATAATCGGAAACCTGCCTTAACATGGAACGAAATCCATATATTACTAATTAAGGATTTCGGAATACATGATTATGATTATAAATTACTAGAGGCTATAAGAAACAGAACACAAGGAGTAACCGAGACCATTATTATTTATGTGTCTATTATGTTCGGAATGTTTGCTCGACTTTCAAAAAAACTTAGTGAGGACGAACAACTAGAAATTTTACTTCACAACATAAGACCATGTTATTCAGTCTTTATTGCCCTTAAAGATATTAAAACAGTCGATTCTTTGATAGCCACTTGTCAAAACTATGAACAAATTTCGGAAAGAGATAAAAATTTTCGAGAACCTAGATATGATGACACTTCTTGCGCTGCTGAATTTGCTTATCGCCCTTCAACCTCTAGAACTTCTCCAAATGTAAGATACACTAATGCAGTTCAAGGTAATAAACAATCAGGTTCTTTTTCTCAAATGAATGAAAACTCTAACGACCCATACTGTCATCGTTGTCGCATCTCAGGTCATTCTTTACAGACTTGTACTATGCCTAGATACTTGATTTGTTTCAAATGTGGTCATAAAGGCGTGAAAATAACTAACTGCCCTAAATGTGCTCCGACTTATCAACAAAAAAACTAATTAATGACTTGAATAGTTATACTAAACCTAAACATAATAATTTTGATCTTAATGATTGGAATCAATGGTTAAATACTATCCGAAATTTTATGTACTGTTACAAAACAACTTCGGTGTTTTACGACAGCGAAAAAGATTTTAATAGACCTTTTATTAACGTATCTATCAATAATGTATCTTTTTCGGGTTTATTAGATAGCGGAAGTTGTATTACTATTTTAGGAAATAATTCTCATAAAGATATAGAATTGTTAGGTTTTAAACTATTCAAGTCATCTACTCAAGTTATGGTTGCTAATAAAGAAAAAACGATGTCTTCCGGTTATTTTCATTTACCGATGAGATTTAATAATCGGACACGTGTTATTAAAGCTTATGTATTTCCTGACATTCATCCATCTTTGATTCTTGGATGGGATTTTTGGAAAGAGTTTGAATTATCTCCTAAAAACATTTCTCCAGAACTCAATCTTGAGCGTAAAGATTTTACAGCTTGTACTGTTGAAAATAAAATAACTTCATTTGATCATCTTTCTGATAATCAAATGAATATTTCTAAAGATATTATTCAACGTTTTAAAGATATTTCTTTTGAACAAAAGGGCGAATTAGGTCGTACCAGTTTGGTTAGTCATCGAATTAACACTGGTGATGCATTACCTATTAAACAGCACTGTTATCGTCTCTCTCCGGAAAAACAAAAGGCTTTAATCAATGAAGTCGATAAAATGGTAGAATTAAAAGTAATTGAAAAATGTGAAAGCCCTTGGCTATCTCCTGTACTTATTACACCTAAAAAAGATGGAGAATGGCGTTTCTGTGTCGACAGTAGGAAGTTAAATGCAATTACTCGTAAAGACGCTTACAGCCTTCCTTTTGTATCAGAAATTTTAGATAATCTTAAAAATGCAAAATATTTGTCAAGTATTGACATTGCCAAAGCCTTTTGGGAAATTCCCTTACATCCTGATGACAGAGATAAGACTGGGTTTTATGTACCTGGTAGAGGCATGTATAGATTCGGGGTGCTATGCCGGGTAACCTCCACGCGGTGCACCCTGGGTACCCGTCAGCAACATCTCCTGGTTGACTTTTCGGTCCCGGAGGGGTTGCTGACGGGTAGCTGATAACCCGGCGAGGTGGGCCCCTCCGCGTGCCCCTCTGAAGGGGTCAGCAGAGGGCTCAGCGGATGGGGTATACGGGCTGAGCGGGGCCCGAAGGCCGCAGGGAGGGACTAGGGCACAGGAGCGCCGTGCGGGTAACACGCGCGCTCCAGAGTCATTGGACGGAGACGAAGCCGAGGTGGGGCGTGCTGTCGCCAAGGAACCAGGGGATCCACCGCTGGGGTATGCGTGCCCCCGAACGCTCCCACGGGGAACCCGCTGCTCCCACTGGTGCAGCGCGCCAACAATGGACGAAACAAAGGAGGAGAGATGGCAGGCGGAGCACTGGTGGTGTTGCCGGCCCTGCAGGGAGGCCGGGGTCCAGAGGCCTCGGCTGGAGGGGCGACACCTCACCGCCTGCTGTGCAAGCGAGGGAGGGGGGGCTGGCGGCCCGTGGAGGCTGCGGCTGGCGGGGTGGCCCCCCGCCGTTTGCACGTGCTTGGGGACAGATGGATTGCCTGCTGTACCCACGGGTAATTCACTGATGTCCCCAAGCACGATCCCCGAACCGGGGATACCCCACCGTAAGCGGTGTGTGGGCACCGTGGTGGCTGGGGGTTGGAGGCGACTTGTCCCGTTCTCTTTCCCTCTCGCATGGAGCGTTGGGGTCAGGGATCGGGACAATAACCGGAGGGGACCCCGCACTGCACATTACCCATGGCGGTGATGCGCATGCGGGGTGGGGTCGGAGAAGGGGTCTCTACTCCTTCTTCGGCTCCTGAGGCCCAGAGGGTGGACACGAGGGAGCCCACCCTCAGCTTTTGGGCCTCGAGGTGGCGCGCGCGTGTTCCCGCGTGCCCCTTAGGAAGGTGGATACGGCGATGGCGTACGTGGAGTACGTTGTCGCCGGAGGTGGGGTCCCACAACTGGGACCAGCGCGTCGCCGGGCCGCGGTTGGCTATTAACATGGGCCCGCAGCCCGGCATTATGGCGCAGAGGAGGAACACACGTCGGTTTTTTAGTTGGTAGGTCGGCCTCATTAGCCGGAGTCCAACATAACCACCACGCTGCCCTCGCGGCTGGTGGTATCCATGAGGATTTTTAGCGACGCAAAAAAAAAAAAAAAAAAAAAAAAAAAAAAGGCATGTATAGATTCGGGGTGCTATGCCGGGGAACCTCCACGTGGTGCACCCTGGGTACCTGTCAGCAACCTCTTCTGGTTGACCTTTCGGTCCCGGAGAGGTTGCTGACAGGTAGCTAATAACCCGGCGAGGTGGGCCCCTCCGCGTGCCCCTCTGAAGGGATCAGCAGAGGGCTCAGCGGATGGGGCGTATGGGCTGGGCGGGGCCCGAAGGCCGCAGTGAGTGACGGCGTGTCGGGGCGCCTCGGACTCACGTGGCGCCCTGGCACTGCGAAAACCGGACGAGTAGGGTGACCGAGAGGTGGGGCGCGCTGTTCAGTCGATCAGCGCGCCAACAGTGGACGGGACCGGGAGGAGTAACGAGGTGGGGCGCGCTGTCTCCCAGCGTGGGACCAAGGTTATATCCCCAGGGATATAGGGTACACCTTGCTCCCGCTGGCAGCGCGCCAAATAGGACGTGACCTAGGAGGAGTAAACCCCACCCTGGCATACAGCGACGGTTGGGGGGGGGTTACATAGGACGGAACATGGGAGGAGGAGTCCCCGGACCGGTGGTGGTTACCGGGACCCCTGGGTTCGGGGGCGAATCGTATCTACCGGACAAAGACGAGGTGGAGCGCGCGGCCGTTTTATGCGTCCGCGCGCCATTGTGATGACCCCCGCCCTAAGCGGCGCTCCGTGCGAGCGCCGTGGCAGGTGGGGGGACACGACGGTGCTCTTATGAGCACGGAGACGGGGGCGTGGTCTAACCCCTCCGTCTCCTCCGGGAGGGCCTGGGGCGTCGGATGCGGGGGCATCAGGCGTCCCTCACCTTTTATAGGTAAGGGCCCTCCCGAGGCGGGGGCGGTGCGTTGCGTGCGCACACCGCCCGAGCCGAGCGGGGGAGCTAGGCTCCTCGCGAGGCGGGTCCGCCCCCAGGGGGCGGACGACGGCTGACGGGGTTCCGCGTGTAGTGCGAAAGTGGCACCGCAACCCCGTCCAGAAGCTGAGCCGTATAACGCCCCGGTGGTTTTTTGGTGGGTAGTCCGCTGCGCAGTGGGCGAGCGGGAAGCCCACACTCTCTCCGTGACCTCCCCCGAGGCACGGAGGGGTAAGCTCATAAAGGAGTTTTTCCACCGGGTACCAAAAAAAAAAAAAAAAAAGGCATGTATAGATTCACAGTTATGCCTTTTGGTTTGACTAACGCTCCTGCGACCCAACAAAGACTCATGGACAGCTTGTTTACTCCAGAGTTTGATAATAAAGTGTTCTGCTATTTAGATGATATAATCATAATAAGTTTGACATTTGAAGAACATATTTCACTCCTACTGAAAGTCCATCAAAAACTTTCTCTTGCAGGATTGACTATTAACTTTAAAAAAAGTCAATTCTTCCGTAGAGAACTTAAATACCTTGGATACATAGTAGATGAGCAAGGTTTACGCGCGGATCCTAGTAAAATTGAATCCATTTTAGCATATCCTGCTCCTACCTCCAAAAAAGAAGTAAGGAAATTTTTAGGTACATGTAGCTGGTTTCGCCGCTTCATACCTAATTTTAGTTCTATCGCTTCACCTCTCTGCAAATTAACATCTTCGGGGAAAAACTCCCCTAAAAAATTTATCTGGAATGATGATGCCGATTCTGCTTTTGCTAAACTAAAACAATGCTTAACTTCAACACCAATTCTAGCTTGCCCTGACTTTGATCTTCCATTTTCTGTTCATTGTGATGCTTCTAACTTTGGTATAGGCGCAATGTTGACTCAAGAACAAAACAATAAAGAATTAGTTATCGCATATATGAGTAAAACACTTAATAAACATGAGCAAAATTATTCAACTACTGAACGCGAAACTTTAGCTGTTATTACTGCACTTGAACATTGGCGTTGCTATCTTGATAATGGTAAACGATTTACAGTTTACACTGATCACGCAGCATTAAAGTGTTGTATCCTTTAACCTGTTCTTTTCCTTCACCCTTAGGACCGTAGGTAGGTGAAGGCTTCCTTCTTTTAACTTGTGCGTTACACGAAAGTGTAACGTTACAAGCTTTTGGCAGCATCATTGATTTGAATCTTCTCGGCGAGAGTCCATTGAAATTCAGCTTTACAAAGACTTTATTGTAAAAATACCTCGCGTTAAACACGGCTGTGATCAAAACTGCGAATTCCGTGTTATACTGTGATGAAAAGAAGGATAACAATTACAATAAGATTTGATAGATTAAAACATTTTTTTAAATCCCCGACGTAAGAGTCCTTTATCTTCATACGGCTAAATATTTTTTTTAATCAGAGTTAAGAACACTCTCGATCAAGACACCTTACAAAAAAAAATACTAATAAATCAAAATCGGTCCATCCGTTTAGGGGCTACAATGCCACAGACATACGTCAGGGTTAAAACAATGCTATGCTGAAAATAATTGCAATAACACATCGGGATATACCACCGTTTAAATATAATGTTTTTTACCTATAATCTAACTTTCAAAATGTTATGACTGTTGAATAATTTTGACGCTAGACAAATGTATGATTTGTAGACAAGTTTAAATGCTTTTTCTTTCTATACATCGATTAACATAGGTACTACTTACATAGGCTGGATGACTGGATGGATGAATAGTAACCGCACCATGGTATACTGATACCACATATTATGTTATTCGATCAATTACTTCAATCTTATAGCGATGAAAATATGTTTTTATTTTAAAGAAATCTACTTTTACAAAAACAAAACTATTTTTTTAAATAATCAGATCGTGTAATGTTTTACTCAGAGTATTAAACTCCATTTCCAGTGTTTTGCTTGACTTTTGATTTCGATGAAGTGCTCCCCAGGGTTACATCAGGTAGTACTTTAGGGACCTCGATAAATTGATGATCTGTACTACAGGTCTTTACTTATATTGTACCTGTTATTTTACTTTACGTTGAATGATTAGGTTATATTATTATATCTATCTTGCGATAGAGGGCGAAACAAGCACAAAAAACAAAATTTGTTGTTAGGAACAAAATTATGTGTGCTAAATAACTAGGAGCGCACAAACTCAAAATTACTTCATCTACGATAATAAGAGTATTCGGACTGCCTTGCTGCACCTCTGCCAATCATTGAATTTGACCGGTTAGTCGACCTGGGAATCTCTGGCGTGAAGTTAGGATGGACATCTGTATCAGGGTGTCAAGTTAGCACGTATTCTAAAATCAAAATTGTAATTCAAATATAGGTGTTTAAAATACAGATGTCGTGAATTTAAATAAATGCATGTTAGATGGATGAATTGGGAAATATCGTATGCAATTGGATTACGAGAGGTCAATTGCCCTTTACACTGAGACATCAGCTCTTATGCCTCATACGCTTAATAAAATATCTGGTCTACAACAATAACACAATAACATTTTTACCCTGCAGCTTGTACGTAGATGAGCTAAGCGTGGTCCACATTCTCGCAAGCACCTATCGGTGTATTCCAGTAGCTGCACCAGAGAGCCAGTTTTAATCTAGGTGTTGCATATCCACCATGTTCGACCACGTCGTCACATAACGTCGTTTTAGTGGCAAAATAGAGGTATAATGCTAATCTATCGAATAGAATTAAAAAGATAAATTTGTGGTGAAATATAAGTTGTCTAAAATCTCTTGATAAAACTTTCGTAGTTATATGACTCATATTTTATATCTATTTAACCGCATTCACTTACGTGGTACAGCTGAGCTTCGCGACGATTGCCCGACCGGTGTCGAGGTAATCGCGGTACCTCTTCATCAACGGAGCTACACGCAGGCGCGCCGACTGGTTGCTTCGCGTGTATTGGTATAATAGCCGCGAAACTCGGCTGTACCACGTAAGTAATTCCTGTTAAATATAGGATAAATTTGCCTAAAATCTTTATAAATCAAGCCAGTGAAATTACTGGGCTTATGAGCCTTAATACCTAAAGTATCAGGGTAACGAGCACACTGCAGTGACGCGCAGGCCTTGTGTTTCAAAGTTCTGGGTGGCACTGCAATTTTTATGCTTACCATCAGGCAAACGACCAGCTCGTCTCGTTACCAAATAACATAAAAAAACATATAAAAACAATCCATAATGTGACGTTTTCACAACTGGTTTCACGCTGCATCTTAAGGTTTTATGTTGTATACTGAACCCGTTAGCACATCTCTATATTAAATAAAAAATAAAAAGCCTTTTATTTCTCATAACCAAAAATACATTCCATTTTGTGTTCTATTATAATCTTATTATTTAGGTATTTATTAATATTTCATCTCTATATTACGATACAGAAACCAGATCACGTTCCTGCGTTATTAAATTCCAATATCAATAATAAACTAAACGCGTTAGACTGTAAGTATATCTCGAATTCTTAGGTGCGCGAGAAATCGCACTCCTGAGAGCGAGACATGGTACTTGGTTCGTTGTACTTAGTTATTAAATTACATCTTAATTCCTCTAATGCACTAACTTTAATTGAATCTGATAGAGTGTTAATGTAGTAATCGAGAGGTTAGAAAATGCATTCCGAGTAGAGTACCTAATGGCAATGAATTCGACCAATTTATCTTGACTTTTGTTTGAACTGCATACCTCATCCATTTGTACTGAAACTCCATCCTTACCTACTTAATGTATGAAGCGAGTAGTCATTAGAATGTGTGCAAATTTAAGTGCTTTTACTTTGTAACATTCGTTTTATTTAGCCTGTCGAATTAGTTTGTAGAATTTTAACCACCTTTTGTCATTTAGCGGGGTAAGAACACTTCTGTTTAGTATTAAATCTTCCAAAATTTTATTCGTTTTTTCAGAATTATTAGCCGTGATTTTCACCAATTTACTTTTATATACAATAACACATTCGATTAATGCGTCACCGATTGTTTACAGTAAAATAAAAGTAATATAAATTTACATATTTAATTTCAGTAATTCCTGACCATTTCCGCACACTCAAAACATCAAAATGACGCGGTGCTCGAAACGAAACGGTAAATGTGTGAATAATAACGTTCATTAACTTCGCCCCTCATTAGTGTCCCAATTTCGTCTGAGTTCAGGAAAAATCATGACAAAAAAGAAAAGGATCATGACCCTAGCCGGATTTTGGGACAATGCCTTATTTACTTACAGGCCTTTGAGATGAACGGTCGTATAGATTGGGTAGCTTTGGTTATTTATTTTCCTCCAAGTAGCGCAGGTAGTAAGGTTATATTGACAACGTAATTCTTTCTACGGCTTTATGGCGCTACCCTATCCTTAACTTTGAAAATGTCTATCTGACTACACAAGCTTGAGGAAAGTGTTAATAAAGAGCAACTGTTATAAAAAATAAACCTTTTTATTGTATTCTACTATTTAAAAAAATATTTTATTCAATTTCCAACTGTGATATAAGTAGCTGTAAATTATGTTTTATGTAAACTCATAAGGTATGCAAACCGTTGACGCTGTTTTTACTCTTAAAAATTGGTAAACTATTTATGTAAATTTAGAATAGGTTCATCGGAATGACAATCTTCGATTATATGCTTTTTGAACGGTAGATTTAATGATTATTTGGCTTTTTTTTCACCCAGTCTATGTTTTTACTTTTTTTCAGAATGTTATGGTGGGATATTTTAAAGAAATAATAACGACCATTGTACAATAATAATTGTTAACGTTGGGATAGCAAGTAAATTTGTTGCTCTTTAAAAATTCAGTGTTTTTATTCAGAGAGTTCAGTTCAGGTTACCACGGATGAAATAATTTTGGTTGTTTTTTTAAATTTCGGTTACTGCTGGAACTCTCAATTTTATTTTGATAGGACTGATATCCCAAGATCTTATAGGTAATTACATCTACCATGCCCTTTCTACGTTCTTATTTTGCGCGAAATTACCTTATGTCTTAAGATTCTTAAGTTGGTTTGTAATCCTACACAATATCATATTTTGGTCAATCCGGCTTCTAATTGTTTTGTCATTTTTGATATTTGATCAAATTTTAACCGATTAATTGGAATGGGTTGCTAAAAGAATGTCCACCCTTAAAACTATTTCAAAGGGCTAGTTTTACAGTAATATTTTTTGTACCCAATTTTGTAATGTCTGTCAATTTCGTTCCAGATACGCCTGCAGTGAGCAGAGAGCTTTGTTCAAAGTCCATGGAAAGTAGAGACGCAAGGTATTGGCGTCTCTACTTAACTGCTATCTTTGCTATCTTCCATCAAGCCCGTAATAACTAATAACTATCTGCTTATCAGAGATTTCTTGATTCTGCTACTCTCCCCAGTCTCTCGCTATGTTATCTGCGTTCGGCAAGAATATCGTCAAAATATTGTGATTACGTATTTCCAAGAATGTCTTGATAATAAAGGTAGCGTCTTCACTGAGTGCGGATTATATATGAATACTTAATCTGAGCTCAGCGGTGAACAAGACTAAAATACTAATAAACTCACGCAATTTAATTTCGGCGAAGTACTGTTCCCTTACGATCCACTATCACGAAGTAGTCGCTCCTTTAAAAGCTTCGTCTCCTTGAATTCCCTGATTTACTGGCCAGTTATGTTTACATACCCACTTAAAAAGCCCGAAGGTGTGTTAATACTCGCAAAGGTAAACATTGTTCTCCCAAGATGGAGACTTAAGACAACCCTCGTAAGGATCCGCTAGGAAGTGACCTAAATCCTTTACCGTCATCATTATTCCCGTTCTAATATCCACTTACATTTATGTAAATGGATCCGTCTAAATTAAACGCACTTAAATTAAAAGGAAAGTCTTCAGTGATGTTCTTGTATATGTCTTATTTTTTTGGGTCGGCTTTCATAGTGATGACATGAGCAGCTCCTATATGCACGTTTTTGGTTGAGAGAATAAGTAGGGCAGGCAGTTTTCGTGGAGACGACGTTTTGCCCTTTTTAATACAGGGAACCAGTTTAGCGTCGTAATGTAGTGCGTTGTATTTTAATGTTTTGATGTTAATATTGCTGGTATACTATTACTGTGACTAGAAAGGTAGTACTTACCTGTTTAGCTACCATTCTCAAGTTTAAAATGTCGCCAAGCACCTAACGGTGTGTTCCCGCTGGAGCATTTGAGGGCCAGTTTGTTTCCACATTTAATTTTTTGTTATTAGGTAACGAGATGAGCTGGTCGTTTACTTGATGGTAAGCATAACGCTGGCCCATAACAATTGCAGTGCCATTCAGAACTTTGAAACACAAAGGCCTGCGTGGCACTGCAGTGCGCTCGTTACCCTGAGACATTAGGTATTAAGTCTCATAAGCCCAGTAATTTCACTGGCTACTCTGGTCATCAAACCGGAACACAGTAATGATTGGACAGTACTGCTTGGCGGCAGACTTCACGAGCAAAGCGGTGGTAATAATCCAAACGGACACTCGCAGAAAAGTTAGTCCTACCACTAACTGATGCTTTAGATCAGGCGAGATCGTGGTGAAACCCTAACCGATCGAGTATAAAAAAATACCATAATTCTATGTACTGTTATTTTTACCATCAGGCAAACAACCTGCTCATCTCGTTATCTTGTAGTATAAAAAAGCACATTACATTAACCTACCTATGTACCCTCTTATGGTTGATCAACATAATATATTGGAATGTGCTTACGATCTAGTTCTGCACAGCTATCGCTGTTACCAAAACTTATCCGCCCAATTTAATCGCCATCTTCACGCACGTAAGTACATGGATCTATCAGTTAACATAATACCGATTCCAAGTGACCGGTTTGCGTTCAATTGCTCAACCGTAATTGCCGCAGCTCCTGTTAATTAGCCGGGCTGTACCGATTGGCTGTATTTAACTAACCATAACCCAATTATAACCTACACAATACAACGAATTAATGTTCCTGCGTTCTGAGAATCTCTAGAGCTGAGGTGTGTAGTTGTGTACGATCGTAGAGATTGTTTATCCTTGATGTAAGATCGATATAAAATATAGTGGGTTATAGTTACTTATAATTAAAGCTATAAATTTTATATTAGGTTACACGTTCATTCACATCAAAACTAATTCAATAACACTAACAAATAGGTACACAGTAAATAAAGCGACTTTAAGTCGGCTGCTTTCTTGACGCAAGCGGTAAAAAGAAGCTAAAGTTTTCGCATTATTTCTGTGAGGGAGTGCGGGAGTGAGGCAAGAAGTGTGGAAGTTTGCGAGGGATGTTTAAATTGTCGCTTCGGTACACGAAACTGTTGGTGCGCGTGGCACCATCTGTGACCCACGGTGAGTAATGTCTGAATGAAAGGGGGCCTGTTCTACTATGTACCTACTAGCTGGATGTGTTGAGTGTTTACCGAAGCGTGAAGTTTCTTGTTAACCTATAAATTTTAATGTACCCATACTTGTACTGTTGGAATTTACTGGAATTTGCTGCTCTAGATACATGATGAAGTTTTACCGCTAAGAAATTTTAAGTTGATTTAAAAATAAAATATCTCAAACGAAAATAAATAATACTAATTTAAAATGTAAATGACATATAATTGAACAAGTATGAATAAAATGTTTATCTGTTTATCTGTTAAAATACTGCAACAATAATACTGCAGGATAATAATACTGCAAATATTGATAAGTAGCTATCCAAAATAACTTCTAAAGCTTCGATCCAACTAACTAGCTTACAGCCGATAGCCGTCAAGGGCTTCGAACTGCATCCAACCAAGTTGCCGACCAAATCTGGAGTGCAGACCGCCCCAAGTTGCGACCGAATCAGAGTAGAGTCCGAATCATCTCCTCGACGGCTCTCGATTTTGAACAAAGTTAGTTTGTTGCGGATTCACGGCATGGCCGGCCACTCAATCGCTTTTGCCTGCCGTTGAACACCAATATACCTAGAACTAGAATCAATTCAAATATTGACGAGTTTAACAATTTCACAGTTTCACTCCCCGTTGCCGTCATTTCGGATCGTGATAATAATTTAATTAATTTTCTGAGACGGAGTCAATGAAGAGCTTCAGTTTGAAAGTTCGAAAAGTTTGAAGATTGTACTTAGGTGAATAGGAAATGTTGAAAGGGCATGACCCGATAAGACCTTTTATTCAAGTTTACCAGCTGAAATTTAATTATTTTATTAGATAATAATCAATGTAATCTTGTATACTATACCTACGTAGAAGAAATTACAATATTGTTTAGTTCGATACTAAGCTAAAGTATATAATTAAATAAACAAATTAGAATATTAATGATGTTTTAAAACATACATACCTCCTACCTTGTTTTACTTGTAGATAGTTAAGATTCTCAAGAGTACTCTCTCTAAGTGTGATTTATGCTAAAAACTACTCTACTATCTACTGAAAAATTCAGTCGACACTTTCAGCCTCCTGATGCTTCAGTAATCCCTAAAAGTGCGGTTTTAAGAAGACTGCGGACTCCTATGCTAAATTATACCAGTATTTTATAAGGCTGTATTTAAATACTTCGCGTGGCCTGTGTTAGTAATAGAATTGTATAATATAAATTTAAAAAAGAAAATAAATTAAATACCTATACAAAATAAAACATTTAGTTTGGGCTACATTAATATCTTAGGTCTTCGACGCATGAAGCAATCACCTTATACTTTTTTCTACTTTGGTGAAGTATTTTGTTCGAAAATGTCTTTCCATGGAGTCAAAGGGTAGGTCGGAAGTGGCAGAAAAAACGCAAAGGATGATAATACGAAAACATGCGGTTCTTTTCAGACAACTTAATCTAACCATAAAACTTTTTTATTAGGTATGTTAATTCGTGAATATTGTCAACTTACAATTAAATCCATTAAGGATGTTAAAACATACATATTTTTGGATATATTGACTTTAGGAAGCAAAATATAAAGTTTAGAAACTGGTATAGTAGTTATCAGATGTCTAAAACCACTTTAAGTTGTTATAAGTCCTTGAGAATTTCTATTCGTTCTCCATTTTAAGAACCGTAATTGACTGAAATTACTGGGCTTATGAGACTTAATACCTAATGTAGGGTAAGTAACGAGCGCACTGCAGTGCTGCGTAGGTCTTTATGTTTCAAAGTTCTGAGTGGCGCTGCAATTTTTGTGGGTCAGCGTTATGCCTACCATTAGGCAAACGACCGACTCGACTCGTTAATTACCTACATTGTTTTTTTTTACAAATAGTTTAAAAACCATTATATAGCTTTCATATTTTGATTCGGAGAAAATACCAAATTCTCCCAGTTAATGAACCATTCCAATGCCTACCCCTTTCAAAAAATAAATTTTCTATTAAAAAACACATGTTGAAACAAATTATGTGTACGTTTTGATTCAACAAACTAGTTTGAAAAAAACTAAAAAGTCTCGTCACACGTCGCTTGAACCAAACAAAACAAAAATAACAGATAAATTTGCAGCGAACGTTTTTGAACAACCAAACTACCGCTAATCGCTTTACGAAAGAAGTTTGCGTTGTGTCGACTGATAACATTAATGTACCAGTATTGATTGGTTTTCAATCTTTTTGGGTCAACAACGGTCCGATTTCGTACTGACCTTGAAGAAAGCAGGCGGGCCGTTAAAAATTGTTTAATTCAATGTAGGTAGGTATAATAATTGCGGAAACCTGAGTAATTACATGGGAAGGCGAGCTTTTTCCTTGTCACGATTAAAATCTTTGAATATGTTACCAACGTTAACCGTATCTTAGCGCACGAGAGTGCGCAGGGCAAAGTTGACAATATGTTTTGGGTTGACGATCTACATAATTTTATAATTATGTAAATTTCATGGTTAAGAAGTAATATGAGAGGCATGTCGTTTCTTAACGTATAGACGGAAAGATTTCCTCGATGCACATCAAACATTCTTCGTTTGGATACCTTTTGTATGGCATCCTAGTAAAAAGACTTTTAACTAGGTAATGTACATTTATTGCACCACTATCAGTAGATTTGTAGCAAATAAAACATTAGGAACAAGTCATTGGTCACGGGCCGTTGTGTTTCAAAGTACTGGGGAGCATTGCAATTGTTATGGACTATATTATACCATCAGGCAAATGACCCTCGTCTCGTTATCAAATAGTATAAAAGTGATAATTTACCCTTATTGGGTTATTATTATTTCAAGGAAGTGTACTATATTTTCATTAAATTTTTTTTAGGTACCGTCGGCTGGAATTATACATATTATTGAACAACACTATAAACACTTTCAGAATTTGAAATGTATGAAACAAATTGATTTTTTTGAAAATAAGTATACTGAGTTACGTTTCCTTCATATTACGGAATACGTATTGCTAATTAATTGCTATACTTCCGACTGGTACATATATCATATATGTACTTACATTCCATGAGTTTTAGTACATACAGATCTTTTTGAAGCCGCTTTTTAGGAAGCGAAAATACAAATCCGGTGAAATGTACAGTGCACTAATCTGTACAATGTACATGCCTCGTGTGGTGGATTATAGCTCTAATGGCTACCCGGGTCGAAGTCCACAGCCAGTGAAACTTACGGCCGCGTGACTTGGCTCTCGTGAATTCGGATTTTGGCATTGCTGAGACTAAACGAGCAACTACTAAATAAAACAGGGTAGCTTTTGTTAATTAGTACAAATAAAATGCCGCACGACGGAGGAAGTTACATGGTTAAAAATAATTAAAATCACATAAACTTAAAACAATTGGCTACAACAATCAGACTATGATGCTGTAGAAAAACTTCTGATCTGAGGCGAGAGTACGGATCTTTTCGGTCGATAAAATTCGATAAAATTGACAGTTCAAATCGAAAAAGTGGGTTTTATCGAGCCTCGAAACAATCGACAAAAGTTATCGAAAAGCTAGGTCGAATCCAAAGAGAATATAGAGCTACTACAATACTTTACGATCAGACTTCGGTACTCGCAACATTCGATAGATTTATCGAGATTTTCGGTTCGACAAATTTATCGAATCGACTTCCGTACATGCGCCACAGAGTTGATAAACATTATATTATGCACACGATTTACTTCCACACACACGCACACACACACACATAAATAGACGCACATTAACTTAACACACCGGCAATAATGAAAAATATGTTTTTTTGGTTTCTTTACTCAAAAATATGTCTAACTGACTTAATACCTAATGTAGGGTGATGAGCGCACTGCAGTGCCACTCAGGCCTTTTGTTTCAAAGTTCTGAGTGGCACTGTAATTGTTATGGGCAGACGTTATGCTTACCATCATGCAAACGATAAGCTCGTCTCGTTACCAAATAGCATAAAAATATATATTACTTACCTAGTATATAGGTACCTTTAGCACAAATCCGTCCAGTGTGACTCGATGCAGCCCAATTGGAGTATATCATGGGTAGATAGAGTATTTAAGATTTTAAAATAGAAACCAACTTACACATATACCTACACAGATTATTGTACGTTTTCTATTGTTTGAAATTAAATTTTCCGTCACCTAGCTCGGCTATGCGAAGTGTAGAATTGCGGTGTCGCTCGGTCCCATTCTTCGCATACCAGTGTGATCTCATGAACTGCCTGAAGACTAGAAGAATGTCTGAGCTTTACTATTAAAGAATAAGTTTTCATTTTTGACCAGCATTTACCAAAATATCTTTATGTCCAAATCTATACAAATAAATAAAATTGAAGTGTCTGTTTATAACATCAAAATAACAGCTTTTTACCAAATGCACATGAAAGTATATACGGTACCTATTATAACAAACCAAAATTTTTAAAATTTTTGTCTGTTTGTCTGTTTGTTCCGGGTAATCTCCGAAACGGCTGGACCGATTTTGACGGGACTTTCACTGGCAGATATCTGCTGTTATAAGGAGTAACTTAGGCTACTTTTATTTTAGAAAAAGAATTAGGGTTCCGCGCAAAAAATAAATACCTTGAAATCCGATATCTCCGCGCGGGTGAAACCGCGGGCAGCAGCTAGTAATGATATAAAGATGAATCATTTGAAAATGCATCGTGAATTGCGAATTATGTTCAGCATTTGTCACCTTGAACCATACGAATACGCGTATGCGCCGTAAGTATGGTGTTTTGTGTATATACAACTAGCTTCTGGATGAAGAAAACTATATACTTATACAATATAAATCACCTGGCTAAATTAACTTAAACCAAAAGATTTACTTTACTATACTAAGGGTCTATTTTTCAATTGCACTTTAACGAACTGATTGCTATCCAATCGATTAATTTTAGTGTTTTAGTGTGTTTTTCGGGTCTTTCATTTCAAAATTAATGGACCGTTAGCTAACTAAGGTATTTCTTTAGAATGCCATAACATTTATTTACATCTGTCTTCACTACAGACTTAGATGATTCAGGGAATTATCTAACAGGACGCTATCTGTCTATTGAAAAATCGGCCCTAAGGCTGTTAATAAAATAGCAGGTACCTAACATTAAATCGTTTTAAAATTACAATTTATCAGAAAAGCTTTTAAACGAGACTACAAAAAAGAATACAAAATAACGGTTTATTTCAGAGTTTTATCTCCAGTAAAAATAAAAGCACTGTACTATGTATTTCAATTCCGAAAACAAGTATTGCTCCGCTCCGTAACGGAGGAAGTAATTGACATCATTAGCGCCCCAACTAATTAAAGCCTAGTTGCGGCTCGCTGGTAAACAGTTAATGGATACCTAATTATAAATTACTTTATTAAAATTTGTAATAAACATCAATAAAGATTAATGGATGATAACGGTTTTGTAATCTTCTTAAACTTACCATTCAGTTGGAAATTAATATTGATATGAACAAATAATTAAAAAAAATTGTAATAATTCCATTAAAGATATCGACTGAACTCGTGATGTGATATCCTCGAAAATGGTGTGCTTCTATGCAAAATATTATGATCATAAAACATAGAAGAAAAGAAATAAATAGATAGTTGTGATGAGATCTAAAAATTGATAGAAATTAAAAATAATTAGGAAACGACACCGTTGTTTTATTATTCCATATTTGGATCACTGTTTATACTATTATAATTCTATTAAATAAGTCATTAATATTTTTTTTAATAAATATTTTTTATATAATTATATTTTTATTATAAATGATTAACTATTCGGCAAAATTTAAGCATTATAAGTATATTTAAACTTTATTTTATTGCGAAGTGTTCTTTCTTTTATATAAAACACATGGTATGTGTTTTCGTTCCATTTATAATAATATAAATAAAAACAAATAGCTACAGAATGTTTCTCTGTCTTTCAAATCATTGCATATGGCCCCCTTCCAGACAGACATGTCACACGTTTTCCTTGAAGGAAGAAAATTAAAAGCGCCCCACGAAATCTCACCAAGTTCATTTCAGGACATTATGTAACTCGAAGTGAATAAACAAGAAATATGCGGTCGCTCGTGTTTTGTTTTAGCGTTTATAAAGCGGGGAGCCTTTATGGTTTATAGCTCAATAATATAGGCCGTAAAAAGGCCCGGTCCCTCGGTCGAACCTACTCTGTTCCACAATTGAGTCGTCCTGGCGCGTCCCTTCGACTCCTTTAGGACTCCTTGAATAATTCCGCTTTGTAGGTACCTAACTAGATGGAAATGTTCTGTGTGTACGTTCCTTTGTTATCTGTTTTATACAGTAGGTCGCGATATCAGTTATTTATGACTGGTATTTGCTTTTTGTCGTAGACACTCGCAGAAATAAAATGTGATGCACTCCGGAAATAAGATCAAGGCTATATGTGGGAGAATTCAAATGGCGAACTTTAAAGCTCTTTTGCACTTGAACGGATTCCTGCTCTAACTTTTATTTCCTTCGTTTACAAGTTTTAATTACCTGTTACTGGTCTCACGTCTGTTAGCTGTGTTAGATAAGTTAAATTATTTGAAAAGTTTGTCTTAAAAAGAGTCGTAAATCATAGCAGTTGTATACAATCTCACTTTATAGATTACTGAGCTTTCATCCCATCAGTTTGCTTAACATGTCTTCTCTTTACATTACAATCTCTACAAAAACTCATTTCACTGACACATCAATGTATAGCGAGTGTTATTTCCATGCTAATGATTTTGTTCAATTATTTCTTGTATATATTATATAATGATACTATATAAGAATTGCTCGTTTCAAGTTATAAGATATACTTAGATACATCGATTGTTATCATCTTAAGTCTAATAATATTAGCATGGACCTATAACAAATTGTTATTAATTTATGGCTATGACAAAGTGCCATTGGCAATCAAATCAAAAGCTACATTTAATGTACAATTAATTATCTCATTGCGTTTTAAGTTCCCCAAAATTGTTGAAAATACCACCAGTATAATATATATGCGTAAATAAATACATTAATTCACATCGATATATTTTTGTCGATGTCGGTTCCCACTTTTTTTAAAAGCAAGTTTTTTCAATTTCTACAATTTCCGGCTTTATGCGACCCTTCAGGCAAACGAACAGCTCGTCTTGTTACCAAATGGCATAAAAAAAATATTGTCAAGTTAATCGCGTCGTGCTCTGAAAGATCAAGAACTAGCGCACTGCAGTGCCGCGCAGGCCTTTGTGTTTCAAAGTTCTGGGTGGCACTGCAATTGTTATGGGCCGGCGTTATGCTTACCATCGGGCAAACGACCAGCTCGTCTCGTTACCAAATAACATAAAAAAAAGATACTTAAAAGTGTCGCTCACTTGATGATTAGTATTTTTTGAAAAGACTAACAGATACGATGGCTTTTTCAACAAAAAGATATTACTCACACTTCGGGAAAAAATCTGCAGAATATCAAAATAGCACGTTCTCTTAAAAAATGCCTTTCTTCCTTATTGGGTTCCAAGAAAGTGTGTCTTTAAGTCTAAATCCAATCGGGTGCTTAATCTTTTCGATGATAGAAACCGTCGAGACTTAATTTGTTAAGATTTCACAAACTTTAAAATTGCACCGTGAATCTTTTTTCGCAATCTTAGCGATATCATCGTTGGATGCTCGCGATAAAGTTCGTTTGAAACTTGGCGGAAATTGTTTTTGAATTCAATATTACCGTGGATGTTTTGCTGACGATACTTAAAAGAATTACAAAACAGAAGTGGTGTAAAGAGAATCCAGATTATGGTCCTGAGTAGCAAGAATTAACAATTGAACTACGTAAACTTTGACACATGGTGTATGGTTGTGCTCAAAGACTATAATAATCTGTGGTTGTGCTAGTTGTGTTGATATGCTCGACTTGAGGGCGTACAGGATGAACCAAATAAAAGACAATGTCATATTTGACTATTCTCGTGGCAGCAGAAATGATATAAGGCTAATTTTTTTTTATTCAATCTGAAATACACTAAATTTTTATTTAATGTCGACGTGGTCAGATCCGTACTATAATAAACGCAAAAGTGTGTTTATGCGTTTGTTGGTTTGGTTGTTTATTGGTTTGTCCTTCTTTCACGCAGTAATGGAGCAACGGATCCACGTGATTTTTGGCGCGGATATAATTTATGGAGCGGAGAGTAACATACGCTACTTTTTATCCCGGTAAAATGTATACCTATACGGTTCCTGTGGCATCGCAGGTGAAATAGCTACAAAAGCTAGTTTTATATAAATGCCACGAAAGACAACAGCTCTCAAAATAGGCTGCTGGAATGCAGCCAGCTGTGCCTGGCGACAGATTTTGATTTTTAGGGGGTTAGGTAACCAGCTGAAATAGGGCTGAGCCTATTAATATGTTAAGGATAAATCACGACAAACTTGAGCTATTTCTGGGATTCAAACCCTCGACGAAATTGTGCAGTTTATTGTTTAAACATCACAACTTAATTTGTTATTTAAAATCAAAACCTAGTTACAGAGTACCTAATCTAGTTTAAAACTTGCAAACATAAATCTGCAGCACGTTCTTTTACAAACCGAAACCAATAACCAGCATTATATTCTACTAACTTCTGCCCGTAATTTCACCCGTGTTCCCTCAGGAACCGTGCGTTATTTCGGGATAAAAAGTAGCCTACGCTAGTCTCCATCACATCGAACCGTTGTTCATTTGCTGCGTGAAAGGACAAAGTAACGAACGTACAAACACACTTTCGTATTTATTACAGTACCTACGGATTACTCTCGTATCCTCCTCTGAATCGAATTACAACAATCGACAATCAGCAAACACAACTGCTATAACTGGCGCACAACTCACAAAAGCCCATCGCAAATTATAAACTAATCATAGTCTGCCAATTGGGCCGGCGAGGAAGAGGTTAATTTTCCCAATCGCGGCGGCGAGTTGCCGGTTGCCGCCGCCCCACCAATTAGCTTTTACTGCCCTTGTGGTCCGATAACTACTCCACGAGACTTATCTATCGGACGATCCGGCTGTTACGCTCCGGTAAACAGCCCGAATTGTATCTCACGTCGTATTTACCCTGTTTACGGGTTTTGTAGATAGGGAGTTGTCAGTCATGTTTTATTGTCGAGTTTATAAGGTTCCGTAATTAAAAGGTGTTAATTGAACCGTGTCGTGGCTGAAGTTTGCTTTCGATAGCGTACGAAGGATAACTTAGCAAGAGTAAGAATAATTATATGTAGTTTAAAGAAACTAAAAACACACACTCCCACCTCCTGGCTACATTATCAGAACCTTAACACCAAGTGCAATCTATTGGACACTTCAATACAATATGAGTCCAAGTTCGAACGAAGGGTTTAGTTTTAGCCATTGGACTCGTCAAAACGAATCATATGAGTCCAAGCTCAAAGGATTTAGTTTTAGCCACTGAAGAGTTCCACTATCCATTTCCTTGATCTATTATCAGATCAGAACCACGATACGAAATTATAGTTTTGTTATTGGAACTACATAAGCATTTCTATACGACAATTAGAAGTAGGTTACAATTGATTTCTAAGATTTTATTAAATCGTTTGTTAGATAAATTGCAGGTGGAGCTAATTTATGTGTGTTAAAAAAGACAGATGCAAGCATCTATTTTAATTATACTTCGACGATTTAGTTTGTGCAACAAAGGTTCTATCATCTATTTATACTTACTTTTTTAACTTGATGTAAAACAACTTGTATATTTAAACATACAAGAAGAAACGCTTCTTTTACCAGTGAATTACGATTGTCCTGTTTCCATTACCTACAAGTCACGTTCGGGGTCTTAATATAATGTACATTTTATTTAAGGTATAAAAATAATAATATCAGAGGTGTTTTGGGACGACGGAATTCGAATGTTTATTTAATTTTGTTCAATATACTTAATCGTACTTTAGTGCTGTGCTATCTAGGAAAAACACTAAAAGATGTTTTTGACATTGAAATTTGGTTACGTTTATATTCGAAACTACCTGTGCCCCGCGGCTTCGCCCACGTAGCCTAACTTGCTCCTTATGACATCTATCTATCTCCCGGAAAAATTCCCGTCCAAATCGGTCCAGCCGTTTCGGAGATTAGCCGGTACAAACAGACAGACTAAAATGTTATCATGTTTTTTTTTAGGTACCGTATACTCGTATATACTTTCATCTAGTAAAAAGCTGTTATTTTCACATTACAAACAGACACTTCAGTTTTATTTATTTATTAATTAAATAGCTGCTGCCCCGCGGTTTCACGCGTGGAGATTTAGGATTTCATGATTTTTATTTTTTTGCGCGGAACCCTAATATAATTTGCAATAAAATAATATTGCGGCTATAAATTGAGATGTAAGCTATCCTATCTTTTAAGTTAGATCAAACTGCACACGGTCGCGGTGTGCAAATTTGATTAAAATCGGTTAAGTAGTTTAGGAGTCCATCGCGGACAAACAACGTGACGCGTAATTAACTTAACTTAATTAAAAAAAAAATAAAGATAATAAACATACAAATAGTGGATATTTTCTTAGTTATCCAATAATGTAAACAAACTTGGTGACTCACCAACCAATGACATGGATAGGAATTCAAATTCGAATCATATGTCATTGGTCAGCGATCTGATGACTATTGCTGACATAGGTTGGCATCCGTCGAGTTTGTTTACATTACTGTATAAGTATAGAAAACCAGACCGTACCATATACCGTAAACAATCAATGAAACTGACTTTTGACAACAGAAAATATATCAAATAACAATCATCAAGGACAACTTTCGCTCTGTACCTAGTTTGACAGAGGCTTATGTACCTGTTTGATCTATGAACGATAAAGTATAGATAGAGTATCATGTGTATTATCAATTTTATACCACTTTGAAATCGTATACCGTGTGTAAGGGGAACTGAGGATATGATGAAATAACGTACGAATGATTTTTTTAAATAAAGTGTACAGACGAGACTTACTAAGTTTTCTGGTGTTTGTTTTTGTACTCAAGACATGAGACTCTACATAATTATGGTTAAAAAAACAGGTACTAGCTTCTACCCGCGGTTGCACTCGCGTTCCAGCAGGAACTGTGCATTTTCTGGGATAAAAAGTTACTCTCCACCTCTCCGGTCCGTAAACTATACCTATCTATACCAAAAATCACGTCAATCTATTGCTCCGTTGCTGCGTGAAAGAAAGACAAACCAACAAACGTACAAGTAGGAAGTAGGATACTTATGGCATAGCTACATTGTCAGGAATGCGGCAGTGCAATATCAATTTTCTAGAGCGCTGCATCGCTTGGTGATCCCCGAAGCAATCGAATCATATCCCGTCTAGTATGCCACTCTGCTCCGACTAACTCTGTCAATACTTTCCTTGCACATAAACGTCTCCTGTATTGTTTAACTTTGTCTCTCCCGGCGACACATAAACTCGCAAATCCTACAGAAGGCTGTAAGCGTCGTCTGAGAAATTTTCCAAGTCAACGAAAGCAAGCGGCGACAATATCACCGACCTACGTCTTATTTTTCAGGAGAGCCGACCCGTTACATCGCTAGAGATTTACATTTGAAATAGGCTGAGACACTCTTTTATTTTGCGCCTTTTATTTTTTCTGTCTGATCGTGTCGTTGCAAGCTATGACTCGCCGTCTTATTCAATGTCATTTTGAAACTAATGAAATGAAAACTGAGATGAGGAATCACTGATTGAATTTATTAGAAACTAGCTGCTGTGGCGGTTTCTCCCGCGTGGAGATATTGGATTTCATGGGTTTTATTTTTTTTGCGTGGAACCCTAATTATTTTTCTAAAATTAAAGTAGCCTAATTTACTCCTTGTAACATCAGCTATCTGCAAGTGGAAGTCCTGTCAAAATCGGTCCAGCCGTTTCGCAGATTACCCGGAATAGACACACGGACAAAAATTTTTGAAATGGTTGTTTGTACTTTAACGTTAAAGTAAACAACATAAACTAAAATAACTAAATAAAATACACACTAATTTATTTACAATCTTAATCTAATAATCCGCTACGTTCCCAAAATGCTGGCAGGATTGCCACGTTGAATGGCAATGCTTAATGCTTATGTTGTTTGTTATATGTACTGTATATACTTTCATATGCATTTAGTAAAAAGCTGTTGTTTTGATATTAAAAACAGACACTTCAATTTTCTTTATTTGTATAGAAGATTAAAAGAAGACTTAATTTCCAAAAAATCAATACATTATTTTTACTTAAAAAAAGGCACCACATCTAAAACAATTTCTAAGCAAGTCCCAAACTATATGATAAACATTACCTACACTAATTAATCAGAACTTTTTTAACTCTGTCAAAGTGGTTGGATGCTAAGCCAGAGGAATTATTATGCGCAGTTGTCAATATATTCTAAAAATAAAGTCGGGAGTGAAATACGAATAATAAATTGCAATTATTAAAGTAGCAGATTACAGATTTAATCTGAGAAATCTGCAAGCATACCGGTGGAAGGCGGATAGGCTTGTAAGTAGGAACAGCCTTAATTTTCCAGTTAGCGATCTCAGGCCTGAGCGGGCCGGCTTATTTGATTAAACTGCTAATTTTTAATTATTCGTTAAGTTGCAATTTGCTATGTAAATGGATGGTGTTTGCGTAATACCGCGATGGAGAATATCTTGTACAAAAATTATAAGGAAACAAATTGTGTCATGATGCTATCCATTTCGAACGACAAAACAAGGAGTACCAATTTGCTGTGGAGGACGTATTGTTTGCTTTGGTTTTACAATATTATGGATTTTAGGTTTAATTAACATTTAAACTAATGGTAAGTGGTACCATCCTACCATGCTCGTCATCCATATAAGCCATCGCAGTAATACACCCAAAATAAAATAAATCCTCGTTTAACCACAAGTTAAAACTGCTTAAAATTTGATAGTGGTAGGACTAACTCTTCTGCGATTTTCCGTCTGGGTTGTTACCACCAGTTTGCTCGTGAAGCCTGCCGCCAAGCAGTAATGTGCAAACATTTACTATGTTCCGGTTTGATGAGCAGAGTAGCCAGTGAAATTACTGGGCTTATAAGACTTAATACCTAATATCTCAGGGTAACGAGGGCACTGCAGTGCCGCGCAGGCCTTTGTGTTTAAAGTTCTGAGTGGCACTGCAATTGTTATTGGCCGGCGTTATGCTTATACCGTCAGGCAAACGACCAGCTCGTCTCGTTACCAAACAGCATAAAAAAACTGCTTAAATATTCCTAGTAGTACATTTCGATCTTGTCTCGTACGAGACAACGTACCTACGGTAAGTCCGCAATGTGGATGTAGGTTACGTTGGAGGACTTCGCAAAAATGACTCCCGCTGTAAAGACTAACGACGTCATTATGTGTCTGAAAACAGGTGCTTGAAAGGCTAACTTTTTTTACCTCTCTTATGACCTACAACTCATATAGAGATGTAGGAACAAGTTTTGTGAAAGACACTTTTAATACCATTTATATACCACTAGCTTCTGCCCGCGGTTTTCACCCACGTTCCCACAGGAACCGTGCATTTTTCCGGGATAAAAGTAGCCTATGTTACTCTCCAGTCCATAAACTATATCTATGCCAAAAATTACGTTGATCCGTTGCTCCGTTACTGTGTAAAAGAAGGACAAACCAACACACCAATAAATCAACTAACCAACAAACACACTTTCGCATTTATAATATTAGTATGGATATAGTAGGGCAGGGATTATATACCAGTTTTTCCATATAATTTGTTGACGCGATGTCTATCTATACACAATGTAACATCAATTGGAGTGTTCCGACGTCTGCAGGGTGATTTTAAATCACTCGGAATGATTCAGCGTAGGAAGCGACTGTTTCTGCTCGTTTATATCTCAGAAACGCATCCTGATAGACAAATATTGTCGGGATTATATCCGTGTTTATGCAGCTAAGTTGTCGAATCCAAACGGGAAATTTCTATTACGGCATGCGTTTTCTAAATATAAACGTTCAAAACTGTCGCTTCCGACACGGATAACATTTCGAGTGAATTAAAATACCCTGCTGGTTTTGAAAACCATTTCTATTTTAGGTTTAGCTTGTTCCCCTGCCCTTCAACCACAATATTGTCACTTAAGCTCAAGTGAGGTTAAAATTGACTTCTAAGATTTTATTACATTGTTTGTTAGTTACAAGTGAAGCTAATAAAAGTGTGATATATAAAGACAAACCAAGTAACACAGTTTTGCGTTTTTAATAAATACGGATGGAAGCATCTACCTCGATTTTTATATATTTTAATGAGGGGTTCGTTACTTTTTGTTTTTCTCTTCAGCAAGATATGGAGTATTAGCTAGCTGTTCCATGATGTTGTAGGTATTTTAATCAACATAATATAGGAAATAGGACTTCTGTTATGTCAGTCTTCGTATTTGTTTCTAAACGACTCATCGATTTTTCATGTTTCATGTCATCCGACTAATATTAGAAATGCGAAAGTTTGTTTTTTGGTTTGTTGATTTGTTGGTTTGTCCTTCTTTCACGCAGCAACGGAACAACGGATCGAGATAGGCTACTTTTTATCCCGGACAAATGTACGGTTCCAGCGGGAACGCGGGTGAAAACCGCGGGCAGAAGCTAGTAGAACTATAGATTCTTCTTGGTATAACTTAACACAGCGTAACTAAACACTTTCATGATATTCAGCACGGGTCAGGACCCCGATAGTAATACTACATTATTATTTTAATAGAATATTGCCATTCTAAATTAATTAATTTAATTATTAGTTCTCGCCAAGACTGTTAATGTCCCACTCAAACTGGACTGCATAATTAAGTCTATTCGTTATGCAGAGCCACGTACGACCGATGATATTCGCTTTAACACAGCTTTGGCGAATTTGTAAACTGATTGAATTTTAAACGATTCTTAACTTTTTATGTCGAATCATTTGTACGAGTATGGCGACGGGGGGATTGCTTTCATTGCTGGATTTTTGCACCTTTTTTACTCATTAGGTTAGTGTTTGATAACCGTCTGAAGTCAAATTCAAAATTCTTTATTCACATTGGCCCCAGGAGAGCACTCATGAAAGTTACAATAAATTACTCTAAGTGCCCTTCTTTTCAATTCACTTCTAAATGGTATTCTTTTCAAAAAAGTGTTTACTATGTTTGTAATTCTAACAATAATGTTAAAATATATTAGAGTAAAAGGTTAAAGAGCTGTTTGCTTCCATACATCTTTGTCATTTACACAATCCTTAATGCGATTTTTTAATTAATACATTCTTAACTACACTTCAAAAATTTTCGTTGTGGCAACTCAGTTATTATTTTAGGATTTTTAACTTAGTATGTAACGCACCACGAATGATTTATTACTTTTATTTAAGCTTAGCCCGGGTAAGATGTAGGAAATGATAAACGATAAATGATAACGAAAGTGCATTGTGTTCAAACATTGCGAATATATTATACCTAGATTGGGACTGGCTCGCAAGTTCAGCTGCCGGAACAAACCGATATGTGCGTATTGACATATTTTTAACAAAGTTAAGTCAGAGAAACAGTTGAAGTGCTCTACGGTCTACCACTAATTCAAAGTATCAGCCATCATACTTCCAGTTGTCAAAACTTACTTTAAGTCTTACTTGAGGCTTGAGAAATTACTATACCGAGCATTGCACCATATTACAAGATACACTATGTTTTCGTTATAAAAGACATTTAAGTTTTTCCAAATATACCTAAATAAAAATATATTGCCTGATCGAAGCTCACATCTGGCCGGCTTGAAATAAAATAGAAATAAGTTTACCTGCAACAGTACCGATTTGTTATTTTTATTTGATTTCTTTAATGTTATTTGTATTTCTAAGCCAGTCCAATATAATACCAAGCGTAGAAGTTGAGCACTGGTGAGACATCACGTGACTTGCGCAATACCTACACGATAATATGCGTTTTTCTACTGTGACAAGTCATGTAGCGTCAACCAGCGCTCTACTTCCATGCTGGAAGATCTTCCCACCTTCAATATTAATTAATTGCGTCAGATATTTAATAAGAATGACATACGAAGAACTGAGTTTATTAATTTAGTAGAAAAGCAAGTCCTAAAAACTCACAAACACGGAACGGGTGTAGTAGAAATCAGGATAATTCATTTCACGGCGACTTTTTAACGGAGAATAATTCAAGACGTACAGTACTACCGTCGCTGCGCGGATCGCTGGAAAAAAATCATTCTTTTGTATTTTACTTTGTAATTAATCATGTTGGCTGCTCTTCCATTATTTTACCACAATGTACATTTAAAACAGCGATTAAGCTTTAAACGCGTACGAAGTACGTTTGTATTATAACACATAGATATTTGTTATTTGTCATAATTGAGTATGATAATTACCTCAATGTGTTTTCACGCTAAATAAAGGAAGATTTTGTTTTGTATCGCGTCTACACGAACGTCGACGCACCTTATACATAATGATTAATGATAGAGCGATATTTGTATCAGATCTGTAAATGTTCTATATTGTTGCTGGTAGTAGATATGACCTTGTATAAATTACATCACGCCAACCAGCCAGTCCAAATCATTACGGAATGTCGTAAGCCAGTGTTACTCTATTGACTTTATCCAGTGGTCGACTCGAATCGAGTCTAATGAGTCAGTCCTATTCCCACCGCCGAGCGGAGCAGTTGTATGCGCGTGTGTTGATGGCCTGAAATTCGGGATTATACTGGGATTTATCATTGACATTTACCATTGCTTATAATATCCGTAACACTAGAGATCAATGGGGTAATAATGATGCATTGCCAATCGTTTAATTATGTTATAGTTGTGCCCAAATTGGATTAACTTTCCATTGAACATTACACAGCTAACATTTAACAGCTTTCCAATCTCCAGATAACGTGAAGTATATGCTTAATCACCATATAAGGATTATCTGATTATATAACATTAATTATGTTATTATTATCCATAGTTATATATTATTGTTATTGTATTACTAAAATTAATTATATCATCTGTAAATAGTATTGCCAAAAATGTCGCGAACTTGAGTACCGTCTAGATTATTTATTACACTGCGACTTTACTGAGTATTTTCTCCGCGGAAGCAGCAGCTGAGCAATTTCATTTATTCCACAGTACCTACCTACCTATTCATTGTTACACTTGCGTAAAGTTTCTTGAACTAGATAAATTAGCTTAGAGCGCCGCTTCCACATCGGTAGTTGCATCTTTATTATTGTGCAAACCATCGCGGTTCTAGCAAGCGGTGGTCTTTGTCAAACATTTGACGTTCGTATTAAATTTTGCAATATTGTAAACATCTGTTTAGTCTTCATTATTGCTGTATATTGAATAGTGGTACCAAAACACACAAAATGTCTATTTTGACAGAATAAGAGATTTTTTTGTATTGGTTACGTTTGGTATTTTTACACTGAGAAAAATCTAAGCTAATCAAGTTCAAAATTTGCTTGATTGAAAAAAAAATGAATAAAACAATAAAAAAAGTATCAGAAATTATAAACGACCATAATTTGAGACAATACAGTTAAAATGATCGAATATCTAACAAGTTGAACATATTTAATCTTAATATTCTACTTATTTATTTCGCGCATTTGATAGTTTTGATCAAATTGTATTATCGATGCTTTAGTTCCAATTTATTAATTTAATAATCAAAATAACCTGACTTGATACTGTTGACAAATACTTAGTTGGTTTTAATAAGACTGCTTGTTAGATCGCTTAATCAACGTAACTTTATAGCTGAAACCATGTTACTTTATGCGCTCGTATATAAACAAGTTTTTTGATAATCTTTAACATTTTTTTATAATTTTTAACAAGTATTTTTCTCAGTGTTGTACTCGTCCGCTAGCTACCAACTTCAAGTAGAAAATCTGCCTCCAAACATCGTTGTGTTCCAACACCTACACTAAAGTACAATTGGGTGTCGCTTAGGCATCGGTTTCGCTTCGTTTTTTTTCTTGTCATTTTATGAATAGGTATAACTATATATACTCTTATTATCTGTTTATTATGTAAATAAATTTAACGTGTCTCTCCGAGATATGGTACATTTATATTTTCTAATCTGATTTATAAAATTCTTGTATCAACCATGACTGCTAATTCTACTAACAAATAGATATTCATTATAAACTGCAGTCTATAGGTTAGAAATACAACTGGCCTTTTGCTTTATCAGCTCATTATACAAACGGTATAGCGGCAGTTAATCAAGGTGGACTCCAAGCGGCTTTGTAGGATAATCACTCTATGTCTGCCTATAATCGTGGCAATGCCGTCTCCCGTACGAGTTAGTTAAATCATGTTGATGTATGTGTTATTTAACTTATTACACTGAAATACGTTTATTTAATAGTTCTGCACACATTTGTACTATGGAATGGCTTAATGATAGATTTAGTATGTAACATCACTGTCTGTTGGTGTCTTTGTCATTTATTATGTTCTGATAAAGACAGCATTAGTTTTAGTCTGTGATTCGGGTAGATGAATGTTGCAGAGGCCGGCTGTTAGAGTCATTTTAACTTTCATAAGTGCTCTTTTGGGGCCTATTTGAATAAAGACTTTTGAATTTGAATTTGAATTTTTGAATTTGAATTTGAACAATCTATACCTATATATTAGTCCTCGTGCTTCTATCAGCGGGAGAACCCAGATGAGCATGCGGAAATGGTCTCTTTGAGGTCGTGTAAGAAAAAAGAGTACAAATACCTCTAAACCAAAATGTATCTATACAAATAAATAAAATTAAAGTGTCTGTTTGTGATATCAAAATAACAGCTTTCTACTAAATGCATATGAAAGTATATACGGTACATATAACAAAACAACCATTTTTAAAAAATTTCTGTCTGTGTGTTTGTTCCGGGTAATCTCCGAAATGGCTGGGCCGATTTTGCCGGAACTTTCACTGGCAGATAGCTGATGTAAAGAATAATTAAAGTTTCGCGCAAAAAAAATCCATAAAATCCAATATCTCCGCGCGGGTGTAATCGCGGGCAGCAGCTAGTAAATAAATATAATAAACCAATGGATTGAGAAAAGATAACTTATGAAATACGATTTTAACGCTTCTGAGATGGTAATAATCTACGTACATGTGTTCATCAATACATACCTACATATATTTGAATCTAAAACGTTACATCTATATTCTATATCAATGCAGCAAGTAACCTTAAAGGATCAGTTTTATTTAAATATTAGGATTTACAAAGACACTTCAACATTTTATTATATAATTAATATGTATATTAAATTTTATATAATTTTAATAACTTCCAACTGGTAGTGGGCTAGAACATTTGGATTATCTATAGGCCTACTAGGGCTTGTAGATTATCCAACTGTTTTTGTAGCTAGCTAGGTTAGATGTAGTGTTTATTTATGTATTAGCTAGTTAATAAAGGCATTTAGCTCGGAAAAAAAATATATAATTTTTATAATAATATGGCTTAAACTTTACTTTGAAGTACAATGTTTTCCAAGACACGACACGATGTCAAACCCAACCGTTACAAATACAGAAGTAGCTTTAAAAAACCAAATACAATTACGATTTTAACATGTTTTAGGATCGTAACATAAGATAGGATTATGTTTAGCTTCCAGCAAAATGTTTGAAATATAAGCTTATTTTTGATGTAGCAAAAAAGTAAACGAACGGCCTCACGAAATATTTATTTTTCATTCATCCTACTAGACTGCCGCATGATTCTGAACGCGCACGACAAATTTCCCTCCCCTTTGAGAGAAAAAGTGCGCGACCAAAAATAATGGGCTCATATTTTTAATACTGCTAATGCTGAGTAGATGACATCTCTACATATTACATGCATGTTATGCTGTTTTGTAACATTGCGCATTTTGGAGGTTGCGATGAGATGGACTATTGTAAGATTTACTATTATTATGATTTACTAGCTGCTGCCCCGCGGTTTCACCCGCGTGGAGATTTTGGATTACATGGTTTTTATTTTTTTGCGCGGAACCCTAATTATTTTTCTACAATTAAAGTTGCCTATGTGCCTATGTTACTCCTTGTAACATCAGCTATCTGCCAGTGAAAGTCCCGTCAAAATCGGTTTAGCCGTTGCGGAGATTACCCGGAACAAACAGACAGACAGACAGACAGACAGACAGACAAAAATTTTAAAAATGGTTGTTTTGTTATATGTATCGTATATACTTTCATATGCATTTAGTAAAAAGCTGTTATTTTGATATTACAAACAGAAACTTCAATTTTATTTATCTGTATGGACTATTGTAATATTTACTATTATTATGATTTATAAATGCGTTAGCAGCTCATTGAGCGGATGCATGTATATCTTTTCACTTGTGTTTTATTGTTCTAAATGTAATTTTAGTCAATTTTCATAATGTCTCTATCTTCTTTATACGTCTTATTTTAATATCCATAAAGTCTATATTGTAGTTGCTGTTTTGTAACACCGATACGGCTTTATAAGAATAAACTGCAAAGCTAAACCAATACTTGAGCTACAGTCTCTGAAGCCAATACTTGAGTGAGACAAAGAACGTTAAATTTCCATTAGCTGGCGACAGTTCGACGCGTCTAATCCCGGCGTGTGGTACACTCTAGTGGAGTCTGCAGAGATAAACTACAATACTAAAATTGTACTACACCGTAAGCGTAAATAATGCCACCAAGTGCGTATATCGCTTTCCAAAGCTTTTACAACTTTTAACCACCTTACAAAAAAGGGGTTCTCAATTTGGATGCATTTTTTTAATGTTTGTTACCTCAGATCTCCGTCATTTATAAACCGATTTGGAACGTACTTTTTTATTTGGAAGGATATATTTGTAGATTGGTCCCAGAGATTTCATCAAAATTGGTACAGTAGTTTGTCACTGAATTTGGTTAGTCGCTTTTTTTGAAGCAATTTTTAAGTATACTATTAGATGACAATACGAGCGAGTCGTTTGCCGGATGGTAAGCATTAACAATTGTAGCCAGTAACAATTGCAATGCGCCACTTAGAACTTTGAAGTACAAAGACCTGCGCAGCACTGCAGTGCGCTCGTTACCCTGAGACATCAGGTATTAAGTCTTGTAAGCCCAGTAATTTCGCTAACTACTTTGCTCATCAAACCGGAACACAATAATGCTTGAACATTACTGCTTGGCGGCAGGCTTCAAGAGCAAAGCGTTGGTACCAATCCAGACAGATACTAGCAGAAGAGTTAGTCCTACCACCTAGTAAAATCCTAGGAGATAGAAGAAGTAAAAGTTTAACATACCGAATATAAAAATCAAGTTAATATTTCAGTTTATAATAACTATAGAATATAGCTAGATGGAATACAGAAAACCCATAATTTGTTCGAAGCCACATAAAAAATAAAGGCAAAAATGAGTTATGTTCTATTTGTGATACCAATATTGAATGTATCAGAGAAACCAAATAGTGACTTTTCCATGTAACAATATTCGTCTATTATACTTTAATGGCCTAGTATTACAAACACAAACACACACAAACAAAGGCGTACGTACTTCTCATTGAAATGCAACTTGTAATTTGGCTCATAAGAAAGCCCTATAACGGCAAACTTTAAACAAATAGAGATTACGATCCAGTGTGGAAATATTACGATATTTTTGTTTTCCAGTATATCCTGAGGTCTCTTTCGAGAGATAGATCCCTTTTGGAAGTGAGTTCAACTTTAAAGTCAAAATAGTATCAAGAGCACGCTAATTTTTAAAGGTCTGGTGTCGAGTTTCGCATTCTAAATGAAGTTTCAATTTAATAAATTATTATTAAGCATTGATGAAAATGAGACCTGTCAAGAGATTTCTATTCTATTGATTACAGAAATATCACAAAGACAAATAGTACCTTAACGCTAATTAAACATCTTAGAAAATTGGTTTGACTAAATAAAGACATTGCTAAATATAGTTGATACTAATTAGGATCATTTGTTGAATCACTGTGAAACGTTATCTTTTGTTTTTCATCGTCATCATTATCATCACCAGCGGGAGACATCAACTGCTGAACATAGGCCTCCCCTATAGAAAGAAATTTGGATCGGCTACTCGCCTCTTGCAACCAACGGCTTCCTGCGGCTTAGACTAGGTCGTCAATCCACCTTGGGGTGAGCCGACCTATACTACATCTACTCGAGAACCTTTCTTCGCTATTGATTATCGGTGCTGCGAGTAATGTGGCCTGCCCATTGCCATTTCAACTTAATAATAAACAACTTCATTGATTTAAAAAATATCCTCAAGCATTAAAGACTTTCGAATACTAGGTAGGCATTAGGCCTTAACTAAAGGTGAGTGCAGACTCCACAACGCTAGTAACTCTGCAGATTAATACGTAATGAATCACTCTAAAAGAGCTTTGAATTCACAGAAGCGACAGTGAGCCATCTTATTCAAGATAGACATGTGAGTAAGTATACCAACTTTGCTTTATACTTGTTGTAGCGGGAAAGTGCACGGCACTTTATTTTAGCGTCATCAAGGCTGCTTCCCTTGTGACAGCTTACACATGAATTCGGGGATAAACAAAGAGTATGCGCGATGAAAGAGCTTTTCATACATCTCTCGGTAGAGTTTCGAGAGGCTGTGTGTTGTGATAACAGTTAACGAGTCCTCCTAGTAAATAAACTATTGTTTAGGTTATCGCTCTATTACGCGCACAATGGTGTAGGTAGAATGGGAATTGATGGTTCGATAGGTTTGTAGTAAATTGTTTGTATGTTATCCACCTATTTTGGAGGTAACAACGTATAAAGATTAAAGTTACAATGTAGCTTCTATGTATAGTCGCAGTAAGAAAAGGTTCGATTAAGGTCTATTTATGTTTGCGCAGTAGTTGTTTTGTGGTAAGACTCTTTGCATAAACGTCAAGTGACTAGTCTCTAGTCTATGCCAATATTGCGTTATCGTGACAACGATAGAAAATTAATGGAGAGATGCAAGTCATACTGAGTACTGACACACTTTGACAGTTAAATAGAACAACTTGATTTATGTTTCTAAATAGCTAATTAATTAAGAAGATTTTATTTGTTGATGTAAACTAGACGTTGGTCAAACATGAATGCTATTTTAACCTTTGTTATCACATTCCATATAGAGTAGTCTCCTAACTGCCGTAAGATGACAAGGTACTGAGTGTCCTTACGTGATAAAGGAATTTGGAAACTGACGAAGGTATTCTTATCATGACCGTACCTAGGTTGGTAAGTTGGTGTCTCTGACTCAGATAAAATTATTTTATTGCAATTGTTACATTCTTTATTTAGTTGTCAGCCGTAGTGCTATTCGAAACTAAACTGCTACATAGATACCTATATTTGTTTGGTAGATTTATTGACAGTTCCAAAAGTAGTTCTTTCTTCGATCTATATTGGGGCCATACTACTTCTGTATGTAAAAAATCACGTCGATCCGTTGGCACATGAAAGGACAAACCAACAAGCACACTTTTGAATTTATTCAGTAGAGATTTGAATGTCATGTAGGTACTAAATAATAATGTACTCTTTATAAAACAATTTTAAGGTCTAGTAGCTAGACTCTAGCTATACTTCCGTGTACTATAAAGAAGTAGCTACTTAAGTATTGAATATAACTTGTCAACGCACCCGAAAACGTTTTATGCATGTAATTGCATAAAAACTTGCATCAAGCTAAGCATAATTACCGTCCTTCCGCAGCTGAATATACGATCATTCAACACGGTGGTTTAGTAGGTGGTAGGACTAACTCTTGTGCGAGTGTCCGTCTGGGTTGGTACCACCGATTTGCTCGTGAAGTCTGCCACCATGCAGTAATGTGCAAGCATTAGTGTGTTCCGGTTGGATACTGGCCTTTTGAGACTTAATACGTAATATCTCCGGGTAAGGAGCGCACTGCAGTGCTACGCAGGTCTTTGTGTATCGAAGTTTTGAGTGGCACTGCAATTGTTAAGGGCCGGCGTTATGCTTACCATCAGGTAAATGATCGGCTCGTCTCGTTATCAAATAGCAGAAAAAAATGTTTTCAAATTATCCATACGTAAATAAATTAATTAGAAACAAGACGGAGAATATTGGCTCGGGTTCCGCGTTGTTTGCGTCGGTTGGACTCTTGAGTCGTTTAACAAAACGACGGGCCCTTTTTATCTTAGTCGGGCTACAATTTGTTTCTCGCTCTATTTTCTCCAGACCGCAAACCGACGGTTGCTATTTTGAATATCCCTTCTCTCCAAAATTAAACGGCATAGAGTGTCTCACAAATGAAACTTTATTTTTTAATTTTGGTTTTGGTTACTTTTTCTTATTACTTTACCATTCAATATCATTCGATTAGTTTTCTCCGTCCTATTGCGCTCAGCCCATTGTGCTCTAGTAATAATATTATTCCGTACCTAATACACGGTTAAGGTATAAATAATTGTATTTAAAGAAACTAAAAACACTTCCACCTCCTGCTGCCTTATCAGCTAACAATCTCGTGTTCGTTTTCAATACCAAACCGAATAAAACCAGCGGTCACTAGTCTTCGTGTGGAAAGAGTTGTCTAGAGTTTTCGCTTCTTTTCGTTTTGTAAGAGCTTATTTCTTTAATAACGTTCGTTCGAAAATGATAACCAGCGAAAATTCTAGACTATTCCTTCCACACTAAGACTAGTGACCGCTGGTTTTCATCGGTTTGGTATTGAAAACGAACACGAGATTGTTAGCTGAAGATCTTCTCTCTAGCTACTGAAGATCTCCACTGTCCACCTCCTCACTCCATCATCAGATCAGCTCTATGATACAAATTACTAGTTTTGTTATCCGAACTACATATATATTCGTACATATAGGTAGGTATAAAGTTATATTCCGTTACTACAATTGGAAGTAGGTTAAAATTGACTTCTACATTTTTTTAGCCGCTGAAGAGTTCTATTATCCATTTCCTGGCTCCATCGTCAGATCAACTCCGTTGATACCAAATTATAGTTTTGTCATCCGAACTATATTATATACATACAAAGTCTCATTCAAATTTTCAGTTTCATTCATTTCGGAAGTAGGTTAAAATTAACTTTTATAAAATTTTATTACTACACTGTTAGATAGTTACAAATGAAGCTAATCAAAGTGTTAAAAATATTACACAGTAACTGTAATATTATTAAATATTACAGTTATTTAAGATACTGAGGAAAACAACCACTCTTGCATAGATTCACAGCACTTGAACGTTACTAATGTATTTTATTTTTCATTTATAAAGATCCAGTAACATACATGAAACTAATATCACTGAGCCCTCTTTCAAAAGTGTTTAGGTTAAAACCTTGTCATCCTATATTACTATACCTGTATTTTATTCCCACTCCCCAGTAATTCCTTCGTTGTTGAGGCCCGTGACCTTTGTCGAAGCCTGTCACTAGCATTTCATTTTCCTTTCCTGTTTTTCTAAACACGTTCCTAATGTCATATTCATTTCGACCCCTCAGTATTCAGCCATTTCCTCAGCTTTGACAGGTAGAGCATGTATTTGTTTCATAAATGAATTCTGTAGATAATTTTTTAGACAAAAATATTTTTCTAGTTTCAAGTAGGTATACTTGACATTGGCGAAATTGTGGCGAACATACCACAGAAGCCAGGAAATAAAGAAAGAAGAAGAAGAATTTTCTAGATGACACATGTTAGAAATCAAATGTGACTTTGTGCTACAAGTAGATATAAACGAAACTGTAAAACTCATTCTCTCTTCTTCTGCTCACTACAACAAATAGTACGGGTAATTTAAATGTTAAATTTTTCATAAGCTACTTTATCGAACAAAGAATCCCTCTCGTTTTACGGCAGGTTTGATTCATTCAATTATAGAAACAATGGAAGCGGATTCATGAATTGGTAATACCTATCTGTATTCAAATCCGTAAAAATACCGTTTTACTCACACTCGTTTATATTCCCGGCCTCCCAGGATCCTTAGCCCAAACACTGCATTTCTTTGAAATACCTAAACGTATTATACTATTTGGCCAAAATTCTCTGCAAATGGAGCACCTAACTAATCGACCTTATAGATTAGCTGCGCTGTGCAGTGAGAGAAGTAGGTACCTCTTTCGCTGCACAGCGCAAAATCTACAGCTTCGGTAAAACTTTATGTTGAAATTTGAATTTGCGAATTTCTAGACTAGGTTTACAAACATTCTAATGCTATGTTATTGTGAGCTTTTAAAATTATTAGACTAGGAGGAAAATATAGTGTTTAATAGGTTCATACAACGGTATAAATCCCTGCATAAAAAGCTATGTATAAATGTATGTTATAACGGGCGATTCTATAATCTATCGCCATGCACAATAACGACATTTTTTTGTAGATCTTATATTAGGATACTTCAAATATAATTACGTAAAAGAAGTAGCGATTGCGCATGGATATAATAACGACCGTTATAGAACGCCAGGTGCGTTACAAGGCAAGCACTGTTGATGTGTACTCTTCAAATATATTTTGGACCTGTAATACTTACTAATACATCAAGAGAAACAGTAACAAGAGGACGTCTGTCTTGCAAAGATGAAGAATAATAATAAAATTGCAGAAGCCAAGAATATAGTGCAATAAAAATCGAACGGCAGTGATGGTCTCAGCTCTCACATAATTGGTTCAGCTGTCGTGAGCAATCGACCTCCGAGCTACGTATTGCTCCGAAACGACTTCAATATATCGCTCGAGAGATATCATAACGCGATTTATAAAGTTTTAGTATCTTTTTCTTGTGAATTCAGTCTTTCGTTATTCGTTTTTTGCGGATGATGGCCTGTTTTACGGAATAAGTTTAACATAATATTACAAAAGCTTCTAAAATCGAACGTAAGAATTTTGTACACAGTTTTATCAATACGATTTTGCTTTATAATTTGTAACCAAGTTACATAAATAAATAAATGTAAATTTTGCTGAAATAGAATATTATAGCTATACTTTTGTACGCGGCATAGAAATATAGCGAAAATATAGATCACTTTAAAAAACAATTATGAACTCTTTGTAAGTAACTAATAATCTTTGTAACTATGTATATTCCAAAGGTTCAACAATCCGTGTTAAAATAATAGGAGTATTTTTAGTCAGGTATTAGAAATAAGCAAATATATAGTACCTACACGAAGATGTAGGTACTCTACCTTACACTATAAATAACATCGAAATACTCAGATATTCTTAAAAATGTGAATATATCAGTAATTCCAGGCCAAAAATTAATTCAATCGAAATAACAAAAGGTTGGTTTAAATCTACGAAAACAAAACAACAACAGGCTAAATGAGAGCAAGGGCCTTACTTCGTAAATCGAACGTCAAAGCTTTGGCTGACGGATCGGCATTTTCCTACTATGAAAGACAAAATGTCAAGTGTAAAAATCAAATTGAACGTTGGATCCGAAACACTTTCATAGTAGGGAAACTGCGATCCGTCAGCCGAAGCTTCAACGTTCGTTTTTGGGAGTAAGGCCCCTGGAGGGCAATCGCGTTAAAAATTATCAACCAAACCGCTACTAAACTACAACCGCTTTACAGCTTTTTGACCGTTTCGTATCGCGCTAATAGTTTTACCAAAAGTTGAGACGTTTCTCAACAACAACTGACAGTTAACGCTGTCAAATGAACGGTGAAAAAAATTCTACACAGGTGAACCGACACTAAACTACAGTTGGAATCAAACCACAACTAACTCATAACCGTACGCTGTCATTTCAAATTAACGCGATCGGGGCCCAGATACCTACTCATAGTCGCAGGCACTAATGCACGGTGAATTGTGACATTTTAAAATTATGACTCTGCAACGAAGCGGATAAACGCACGACACCCAGACACGATCTTTTGTCTCGAGTGTCAAATAACATGCGTCTCCATAACTGTGTACACAACGATGCGTTCACCCCGGTATGTCTCGCTGTTTCGCGCATCTCCCTTTACAAATGTTCCATACTAAAACGTCAACACAGACCCAGAACTTTATTCAAACGGTGAGTGTTTCTCAGCTTAGATAAACCCGCCTCTGAGATATTGGTTTAGACTGCTTCTGGTTCCAGACATTTCAGATATAGAGCTAGGGTATTTGAATTACCAATTAGCACATTTGCACTGGGTAACTGTGGGGAGTTGATGGCAGCCAGATTGGCAATTTCGACCTCGAATTAATTCATCTAGTTATAGATAAGATAGTCGGTCTGTTGTTAAACTATTGTCTAAGTAGGTGAATGTGTTATTTATCTAGTCTCTAGTCTCTAGTAGTAGAATGTCTATTTAAAGCTTTTAATTCAACTTAACTGATATAAACCAACCGGTGTGGTACAACAGTAACCGACGAAAAGGAGGTTCTCAAGTCTTCAAGTCGTATATTTAATTTTTTATCACAATAATAATAATATTTTATTATTTAATTTCAGTATTTGTACTACGTAATAAGTAATGACGTTGAACAAAAACTTGTTAGATAAATTTTTACACAATCAAATTGCGGTAAAAGTTTAAGCTATAAATATAGTAGCTCTATTTACTCAAGCAGATGTCTATAAGCGTAAGCTATAAGACCGGTCATGGTCTAATCAGTTTTTATTTTTAAATTGACAGACAAAATGAATGTCTCTTCTATCTATCTTTACCGCAATCTATTAGTGTTTATTCTGTGCCACAATAGCGATACTCGGTGCCAATAAAAAATATTCTTTGTTTGGATAAAATTCATTTTATGCAAGGCCCTCCAGGACGTTCCGTTACCTGCCAACACCATAGGCAGTGGGTACTATGACCAGACCGGCAATAAATTCAAAACTATTTTTTTGCAGGTGATGGCACGTATTTTGTACTTCTCTTCTTTGCTGCTTTTCTGCTTCTTCAATGCGTTGTTTGAATATTCATAGCGTGGTCCATGGTTACGGTTACTTTGATATGGACTGGAATCCTCACAAACTATTAAGGTTTTCAATTTGAATCATTTTTTTATTTACTATATATAGTAGTAATTTAGTTCTCATACATTATCAGCCTCTTACGCTCACACTGCTGGGATACCGGTCTTCTCTCAGAGAGAGAGGTATGGGCCATAATCAACCACGCGGGCCCAGTGCGGCTTGGTGGATGTCACGTGTTCTCGAATTTTGTGGTTCTTGAACATGCGGGTTTCCTCACGATGTTTTCCTTCACCATTTTAGAGCGAGTGTGAATAATCCCCGCATAACTTGATATAAGTCATTGGTGCGGGCCGAGGTTCGAACAATGGAGCGTCGGATTGAAAGTCGCACATGTTCCCGCTCGAACACATTCTCTCTATACTTCTCAAGATGAATAAGTATTAATTTAACGTTAGACTCATGAAGTGCGGCCTGGTAACATGTGATACACGCTTTTACGTCTACTTCACGTCTACTTTACGACACCAGTCTTCACGAAACATGTTTTTTTAAAACAATAATTTGTCATTTTACTTTATTACTATAACCCTAGTAAGACCTTTTGCGAAGATAATAATGGAAATTATAATTATTAATATGTTCATCACCATTCTCCATCATATAAATGGTAGAGACCAATTTATTTATTTGTCAAAATCCGAGCGTGGTACCATATTTTAATTTTGAACTATGTGAATTGGTCAAGATCCTATATTGGATAGCAATTCCTTATCTAATTTTTTTACACGATCAAAATAACTAATAAGAAAATCTATTTCATACACAGCTCCATAACGAACTTACAAGTATTCGTTGTTTTCTACTAATAGTGATAACAAACTTTAAGAGAAATAATAAAGACAACGATCGACATTAACCTTTCTGAAACACCATATACGTGCGTGAGATATGAAATATCAACACGTGTTATCAACAACTATTCTGCATCAAATCCCTGACGCAGGCTCGTTGTGGTTTTCAGCACGTGGAACTTTAGAAAACAAACAAAATAACAAGCGCGTTAGTAAGCCCAAACATCCGGATCCAATTTATACGTTCGCAAAGTTCGACACCACATCCTGAGCCCCAGCGCATCCTTAGCAAACGTTGAGGTAGGTAGCAGGTTTTTTGCTCGCTTTAATCTCGACCGTACTCGGGTGGGTACACTTCGTTTGTCGCGATATCGCTCATAAGCGCGCGCTATCTCGCCGCGCGCCGCCTCCCTATTCACCCGAAATAGTACCTCAAGGAGTTCAGTAATGAGTTCCCTTGAACACTGTTACTAGCTACCCACTATTTTTAACGATGCCATTTTTGAAAATTGACTATATGCTGTTTACATTCTTCCGTCTGGGGGGCGTCGAACAAAGGCCAAGGTGGAACATTTAGCTCTGTTTATAGGATGTAGGTATAGTAGCTGAAGCGCTCTATTATTATTCCCTTTCGTAAACATTGTCTTGGATTTAAGGTTCAGTACTTACGTAGTTGTTGTTTTATGTAATAAGATATCTACTCTATTCATTCGCATAGCTCAGTTAGTTTCAGCGTCTGCTTCGGGTATTCCAGAATATGCGGGTTCTAATCCCGTTGGCAACGAATGTTTTGAGATGCTTAAATTTTGACACGATAAAATGGATACTACTTACTGTTTATCTGTACCAAAATATGATAGCTTAGTCAAAATGTTCGCTTTTACTTACGCTTTGCTGCATCGTCGACGTCGACGTCTGAACAGATAATTTTTTTTTTATTTTCATAGGGGCTGGGCGTGGGCTTAAAAAAAGTACGGTTATTTCGTGGTGAGAAACCCTAATTTGCAACTTATCGACAGGAAATCCCAGGGCGGTTGCGGACTGCGGTCGGAACCAACGGCTTGAGAAACTGAAGTTTTATTTTTTGCGGCTTCCAAGATTTTTTTGATCTTTTTTACTCCGTTACTTTTTGTATTAGTTCTTGTAAGTATTATGTGTAAGTAATAAAAAATGTATCTATTACAGGTTGAGGTTGAATTGGTATGATATGTCGGAAGGGGGTGATTAGGACCATGGTTGTCGACAAGTAGTGAGAACCTGCCTTGGAAATGGGTCATTCCAAAATTCCATACAAAAACATAAATTCACTTCAAAAGTAAAATGCGCGCCATTTTCTGGGATTGTTTTGAAGTCTCTTCTAATCAACATCATCATTTAACTAAGTTCAACATAGTTCAAGTGAATTAGCTGATCTAGGGCTGCCCGGAAGTATCTTAGTAGAATTTAGAGGGAAACTTTAAATGCCTTTGAAAAATTTTAAAATATCGTAAAACAAATGTTGTTGACCTCCAGGAGTAGATTGACCTACTTTCGGGATAGCATATAACAATTTAAACTCAGTATGTATAATAAATAATATTAATATTCTTAATAATAAAAATATATCTATAATTCTATATAGATTATATAGATATTTATATCTATATAATATTTTCCACCTATTTTAAATCAGTAGATTTATTAGAAAGAACAATTAACTACATGCTTCGAGTAGTGCTGTCAGTAGAAATAATTAAAAATATCTTGTATTCTAATATTGTGTTATAAAAAATATCTTGTATTCATTTTCAAAAATGTTTAAAAACGCTTTACTGTCGTCTAACACGTTGTCTTACGTCTAATGACGTAGGTATATTGGGCATCTATAAAGCTGTTGAAAATAAACCCGCATGTCTAGACTTTTTTTTAGATTCAACAAACAGAAACAAACGGACAGCGTTCAGTAACAGGTTGTTGGAGTCAAAGCTCAATGCGTTAACTAAAAGTTAATAACAAGCCAATCTGCGTCCGTCAGGGGCAGCTATTCCACTCCACTCGGTTCGGCGATGGCTCCAGCTAACTAAGGAAAGGTAAATTTACATTACAAACGAACGAAACACAAAATCTACATACATACGAAATAGTAATGAGAATGTATCCGGCTAGTATTTTGAGCATGATCTGTCGATTAAAATAGTTACACAGTTATAACTGGAGAGATAAATTCACATTTGATTCCAATCATTTAATTCGGAGCTGTGGGCACATAAGATCTTCTAAATTATTCTGGGAAAATGCCTTCACACTGAACTAATGAAACCGCTGAACTCAGGCACCGGGACTCCATCACAGTCCAAACCCTAAACACATGGGTGCAAACACAAAAAACACAGCAAGTAGATCATTGTATAGATTCAACTTTTTATAGATTTCACAGGTCACACAATAGTACCGAATTGACGCGTCTCATAGCTGAAGGAGGACTGGAGGTCACGCACCGCAGCCGTTAGCGTGTGACTTTGCAAAACTATCCTCAAACACCCGTCTCTCATTGGTATTATCGGCTTGGTATGATCGCATACAAAAGAAATGTTAACGCCAAAAAAGGTAAGTAATATTGAAATATCAAGAATTTCGATCAACAATTTCGTCGCTAATAATACTCGTTCCCATAACTCAATTCGAATAGTGTCTGCCCTGGAAACGGGATGGAGTCAAGTTATCAGCGATTTAGAGATGTCTATATTTATAAATACATCCCCTAATTTCTTCCCTCACCTTAGATCCATAGATACATGGTCCGATAGAATATTGTAAGACATATTATTATTTTTTTGCGAGAAAAACTTGATTTGTAAACACAATTTTAGGTACTATAGAGGATTAAGAATTGTTAATTTTTTTATACGAGTAATTGCTCCTAATTGTTTCTATTTTCTCTGACAAATTTTATGTAATGTTTTCAACTATGTTCTCCGCCAAAATCCTGGTTATTCGGCAAGCCACTACCGGTGCACACGCCTATCATAAACACACATCGCAAATGTTCTCAGGTATTTTCATATTAAATTCAACCTTGGATCAAAAATTTATCTTGTTTTAACATTGTGAGTTAGCTTTGTGTGGTTCAGGATAATGTTAATGACCTATTTTTTCATTTCCGCGTCACTATGTGCTTCATAAAATGTACCAGTGAGGTTACAAAGAGCGCAAAAAATATCAATTAGCCAGCTTTCAAATGGTTTTACGGATATTTTACCAAGAGCTTGTGAATGAAAATACACTTGGACGGATTCGACGACCAGGTTTACTTTATTGCAGGCTTTTCATTTGCTTTTACTTTTATGTTGAACTTGCAGTTATCGCGAGAGATTTTCACTTGCCTTTGAGCGTGAGGGAAAGACGGAATTCGAAAATTAAGGATGCCTTAATACTTGGCAGTAATTTTTCTCTTGTATTATGTTTTCAGGATTCAATGTATGTATGTAAGATTTTTTATTCCACTATAGGTAACTTTTAAATCCCTGAAAAGATTTGGACGTATGCGAGGTATCGTTAGAATCCTTACATTATCCCAAATGACACTGGCTAGGGCAGTTTGGAGTTTTTTAATTACTTATACTTCTTTACATTATAACCAGTGCCAGATCCCTGAGTCCTCTGACAACCTGTTTCCTACCTTTTATCATCTCCTTAAAAATCACGTAACTCTTTGTAAGTTAAAATAGTTTTTTCAGCGCTTATTTACTGGCGTAAAAACAGTTGTAAAAATTTTAAAAGTGCCTGTAAAAACTTAGTATATTGACCCGACATAAAAACAATATTGCTGTAAAACACGCTTCTGTAAAAAATGAATACAGTTACTAGGAACTTAAATTTAGTTATGTTTTATACAAATAAAAAGCGTATTATAAAACTCGCTTTTTCGTAAGTATATTTTCTGCGTATTGAAGGCGTCGAACAATTTCTTTGTTAATTCAAAAGATTTACTCTCCTTTGCGGGAAATAATATGAAACATGGCATGAATTGAAAAAGTTTGCTGTGGAAAACTCGCAACAACACTGGCAAGCTCTATTGTTAAAAACGAGACGGTACTTCTTAAAAAAAACCGTATCCTTTTCGTCAAGTCTGTATATTCAAAAGTTTTTATAATAGAAAGTTGAAATTGATCCTGGCTGGTTATTTTCATCTGACTTCCAAAGGGGAGGAAGTTCACAATTCGACCAGCTTCTTTCGTTTTAAAGTATGAATTAAAATATCGCGGCTAATTTAAAAAACTGCTGGCTTACCGGCTAATGAAATCGTCTACGTTTTCGACTCAACCCGATTAAAACCAGCTGTCGCTAGTCTTCGGTTGGAATGAATTGTCTAGAGTTCTCGCTAGTTTTCGTTTTCGAACAACTTGTTCCCCTATTATCATTTGTTTTAAAACGAAAACTAGCGAAAACTCTAGACAATTCCTTCCAAGTCAACATATCGCCACGATTGTACACAAAACTCGTACCTACACATTTTAAGGAACTGATGCACTCCAAAGTGTTTTTATTTAATTTTTTGTCTTATCTTATCTCATAATAATAGTTCATTACCTACTACACCAAAAGTGACTGATCCCCACTATACAATGTATTCTTAGTGTGGTATTCAGGTAGTAGTATACCTCTAAGCTACCTGAAGTTTTTTAAATTGTATGTACTTTTCTTCGATGTATTTAAGAAAGATGCTTTCTCTTACTTATTGTCTATTGTTAATAAAAATTAATAGAGAATTTGACTCTATTTTTTATGATGTCAATTAGTTTTCTCGTGAGAATCAAATGTCTATATCAAAAAAACTGGTAATAGAACGCTAGAATCATTCGTAGTCAAAAATTAATTACCGAGTGTTAAAACGCCCTAAACAAATTATGCAGAACATGTGACGTCATAGTATATGTATAGACGGCGCGGGCCGTAAAGCTGTATTAATACGAGTAACATCATTTTGTTGATTCTGGCCGTGAAAAACTGCGTTTAAGTGCATCGTTGTCATACACTTTTTTTATTCATTGAAATGTAAATAATTTGTCAGTAACATTTAAATTACTATTAGATGATTTAAAAAATCATTGAATTCGGGAAACTCAGATGCTGTATCTTTGTGGAAATTTTATATTTTTGTGATTTTTTTGTGGTTACGTGATATTTCCAAAACCTTTATAACTACAGTAATTATGTATTTGTTTTCATGCAACTTCCCTACTATATTATTAAAGATAAGGTTAAAGTATTCCACATTTTAAATAACTTTCACTTCAGGTCAATTAGGTCGATGCTAAGCGGATAAAAGTTTCGTTTTGCTTTCGCATATATATATGTAGGAGGGTTACAGACTTCCAGGACGCTTTATTGGAAATGAATGTCAGAGTCTAGTTACTACGTCTGAACAAACTTTAAACTACTGCTACATCTACATACTTTACACTGGTCTCTACTTAGGTACTTATTTGTCTCTAACTCTTCTCCGAGTGTCCGTCTGGGTTGTTACCACCGCTTTGCTCGTGAAGTCTGCCGCCAAACAGTAGTGTGCAAGCATTACTGTGTTCCGGTTTGATGAGCAGAGTATCCAGTGAAATTACTGGGCTTATGAGACTTAATACCTAATGTCTCAGGGTAACGAGCGCATTGCAGTGCCGCGCAGGCCTTTGTGTTTCAAAGTTATAGGTGGCACTGCAATTGTTATGGGCCGGCGTTATGCTTACCATCAGGCAAACGACCAGCTCGTCTCGTTACCTAATAACATAAAAAAAACTTATTTGTCTGTTTGGAATTTATTGAGTGCACAATCGTTTATTGAATTGTAAAAAGGTTTTGCACGAGAATAAACCGTACAATCTAAAACCCGTAGAAATAAATGTACAACTTTTGCGTATCGTTAAATTAACTATTTATTTGCACACTACATACAATGAACATACAAAAATATTAAAAAGAACTAACTAACACAAAAGGCGGTCTTATCGCTTAAAGCGATTTCTTCCAGTGTACCAAATGGAGACAGGGATAGTATGGATAATGTAAGATGGTATAGTGCACCGCAAAATGTAAATACATTACAGTCAATAGAAAACTATTAATTTCCCACATCTATAATTATAATACGTATATAATATACATAAATATGAATATAGGTAGGACGTAGGTACATAGTTTTATCATTATAAGAATTATAAAGATTACATGAACAGAGTGTAGAGACTGTAAGAAAAGTGTTATTGGACACTTTCTTTAATATCGACCTAGAAGTTTAAGTTAAATGTAAATTGCTTATTAGCCTAATTCTTTGGCTAGATTGTAATATAAATAGGGTTAATTAAATAATTAGTCCGAAGGAAGGAAAAAAAAAATTATAAGAATAATAGTAAAAATACCTCTAGCTGGACTGAGAAAAGTAAAAATTCTTTATTCGGTCTTTATAAAGATGATGGGATTCTGATCGACGACGTATTTGCTGGATTCGTAACCTATTCCAAAGGTGGACAGCCTGCACAGTAAAAGATAATATTGTAAGGCGTTGCGTTGGTAACAAAATATATGCAGTGTAGTTAACATGGTAAACATATAACGCCTCTGAAGTTTTTCTTAATTGCGCAGAATATGATTTTAAAGCAGAAAGAAATCCCTGGCCAAATTCGTGTACGGTTCGGCATCGACATTGACCTACGCAAACAATTTGATAACAGGATATTCGATATTCCATCATCGCGATTCTATTAGGATTATATAAAAACACGCGAACTGCATTTGATTTCGGTACGTACTATACAACGCTCCGTTTAAAATCAAATAACGCTAAAACTTAAAAATCTAAACGTTCCTTCATCAACATTGCCTGAATATTTATACGATCGGAATTTTAAATGTGTTCGGGACGGGTACGTAGCCGACTCCGTGTATCGCAAGCAAAAATCGCCGGCAACAAATTGCGGTTGGGCAAGATAAAAAAGGTCCGTCCGTCATTTTGCCAAACGAGCAGTTGGAGTACCTACGCCGCGGCCGACTGCGGCCGAAAAAACGACGAGACGACCCTCGCCCGGACTTACAGCCCTGTCTTGAGCAAAAATGATACCGATGTCAATTTCTATTTACGATAGGTCCGAACTTGCTCTACGTCGTAAAGGGTAGATCTACGCAAGACGCCACTGACAGACTCAACGATCTACGCACGCTTTGGTCACGAAAAATTGAAATAAACATTTCGCACACTCGTTCCTGCGTAGGAAAGCATGAGAATGCGACTATTATTCAAATTGCGATAACATTGCTTTTTATTGCTTACTGCTTTCGGCATCAACTTTTTTCCGCTAAAAGTAAGGATTCGACAAAATGAACCGCAAAATAACTCCAATATGATCCTTGAAGATCAAGACATCGTTCTTAATATTTCCGAACGAATTTTGTATGCAGGGCGGGTAATTTATATGCAAATGACGTGAACAAAGATATCCGCGGGGCCATGGTAGCAGTCATATTGCGTGCGTGTACCGGGGCCCATAAAACATGGTGAACTGCAGAAATAGGTTTCTAGGCTACAAGCTAAAGGAAACATATTGGATATTCGTACAGCTCTTTTGCATTTAGCATTCCAGTATCATAGCACTCGACTTCATGTGGCACGATCACCAAATGATATACATAAGTTAAAAATGTAGAGCGCTTTAAAAATAGGTAAACTGAAAATGACAGCATTTTCTTTTCAAACAACCGTAACTGTACAATCCTATCAACCTGCAAAGATTTTTCGTTTAAGAAGGGAGTCGTTTCGACAAAGGAAGTTGGGCTCAGGGACACAGCTTCGACATAAATAGATACAAACCGTGCTCTGCAAATTTCACGGTTGTGCTGACCCTTCTGAACCTGACGTCAGGAAAATAATAAATTGAATAGACAAAGTTATGCCGCCCTGTCATTAAAAAAGTTGCAAAGGTAATTTTCCAACTTTACAGAGAATAAGTTGGCAGCCACTCTGCTACCTACCATCATAATTTGCGAAATTTTATGCTTCTACTATTCGACTTTTGCTAATATTTCAAATCTAAAGCCGCTTTGTGTTCTTAATAATTCCAAATTGTACGAGCGTTACATAATAGCGGTACAGTATAATGTGAATTTGAAACGCTTAAAAGTTTAAATTGCTCTCACCATTATTGCGCGGATAAATCCGTATTTAGATCGGCCAAAAGTAAATAATTTCACTAACAAAGTATTCTAAAATCAAAATTACGCCGGGCCATTTATATACCGGTAACAGGGCTTAATAGAGTTAAAGCGATTTTTGGGCATTAATCTGTTCGAGCAAAACTGTCGGATTTACTGGACAATAACATTAAATCAACATGAAGTTATAGCGAGAATACGCAGCGGGAACGCGACGACATCGTCTCGACAACGGAAAGGCAATTTACAGCAACAATAAAAGTATCGCTTTTATTGTCGAACACACAATTCGTTCGGACAGCTGTAATTGCGAACTCTCGCACTGTCTATTGGTGCCGTAATTTAGACCCACAGTTTTAGCATCAGCCCCGCTCACACGAACTGATCGAATTAGTATTAGTCGTTGTGAAGCCGCAGAGCAATTTGATCGGCTCTACGATCCCTGAATATATTTGGATCATACACTATAATGAAGTTACACATAGTGGGAGGTCATTTTATAGTTGTCACCCAAGAAAACAACCTGTCGACAGCCACGTTTGATAGCTCTATGTAGATCCCACTTCACGGCAGACATCGTAGTAATTATATAAGGGCTTAATTACACTCTCAGACTGACTGGCTGACAGACAACGTACAGCTTAAACTGGTATGTAGAAGCAAGAAAACGGAAGTTGCTTTATAAATTACGTGAATGGGAAAGTATTTTTGATAATTATTCATTCCCAAAGCCAATCTGGTAGCTTCGATGCCTTGTAGAAGAACTTATAAAGTCACAACTATGTTACAAAATTGAATAGTTGGCTGTTGGATTTACGTACTTTTCTGAGCACTTGGATAATTTTACATTGTCAAGTTTTACGTCCACACCGCTAGGACTCAGAGAGAGACAATAAGCCACTTGGGAAAGGGGTTTAGATAGACTTGGCTGAATGGATGTCGTCGCATGCCTCTAAAACGACTGCACCTACTCTAAATTGACTGGGCCCCAAGAAAGCGGGTCGGTAGCAAAAACCTCAATAACTTTACAAAATATTGGAACTAGCTTAATGAAATAAAGACTATATTACAGACAATTGAATCCATTCAGTAGTTTCGGCGTGATGCGCGGCCAAGATACAGACAGACAGACAAAAATGAAAAAAATTACAGATTTGACTTTTTTTTGATATAACTAAATCATTTATTTACGTACACGTTCGTTTTAATATTGCTAACAGAAAAAGTAAACAACATAAACTAAAATAACTAAATAAAATACACACGTATTTTTTAAATTTTTTAAATTTATTCTTTATTACTTTCTTTTACATAGCAATTTGTATTGTTTATCTTGGTACTCACATTCACGCTCTAGGTATAAACAAAAAAAAAATAAAAAAAAAAATCTTTAACCAACTTAGCACTAAACTAGGTAGGTACATGAACTTCGCGTTATATAAAAACCTTTGACCAACGTAAGATTTCGAATAAGGTACTTAGGTACTTAATTTAATTATTTTAACCCAAAAAGTAATAGCCACTCACTCATTTCAATAATAAATTTGAAAATATCTTCATTGTGCAGAATATTTAATAATTGTAAAATAATTGACGCAAAAGCGTTGTTATTCTGACAAGCAAACGTACGTTTGCATAAGCGTTTACACTGCCCCATACAGTGAAAGACGCGTCTTTTGCCTCGTGTAATTTTAGTATCAAATCCTGGCTGATATTGATCATATATATTTTTTTTAGATCTTTAATATCATTTATCCAACGCTTACCTGACCGCAACTGATGGAAACCAATGATGCGGTAGAAGATAAAGTGCTCATGCTCCAAAAGATACCCGTAGCCAAACCACAAACAAATCGTTCGTTGTTTCGTTTGGGAGAATAAAGGCTCTGTTGTAAAGGTAAGCTAACCTAGATCATACAATCGAAGCAAAACATAAGTTTAATTATTAATAATTAAATGTAGTATAAAGAAATTAAAAAATACACTCCACCTCCTGGCTCCAACATCAGAACCTCGACACCAAGTGCAATCTGTTGGACTCGATCCCAAGCTCAAAGGGTTTACTTGTAGCCACTGATGAGTTCCACTATCCATCTCCTGGCTCCATCATCTGATCAGCTCCATGACATCAAATTATAGTTTTGTCGTCAGAACTACATATACATACAAAGTTTCATTTTAATACGACCAATAGAAGTAGGTTAAGTGACTTCTAGAATTTTATTACATAGTTACAAGTGAAGCTAATAAAAGTGTGTTCGTAAAAATGTGGATAGTAAATTCTTTACAAAAACACAATACGTTCAAATATTATTTTTATGTATTATCATCATCATCCGGAAAAGTCCATTGCTATACATCGGTCTCCACTATGAAGGGGGATTTTGCCATAATACACCACGCTTGGCAGGCATCTTGGTGATCACAGTGGATTATATAGTGTTAAGTCCAGAAACGAGACAACTCGGTGTGCATAATCGACACGTGTATTATCGCTCGTAGTTCAATGAGGACTGCTGTCCTTCCCCGCGTCTTCCCCTTGCGTAGCGCTGGGACGACTACGGCGTAGCACTGTCTTGCTGACGTCATAGCGTAGCACCACAGCACCACACCATGTTCTACCTTTATTCTCTTACAATAGGTTTTTAAACTGTCATGGTCATCAATACTACGAACAAAGTCGGAATTAACGGGATATTTACCATGTATATTATTTGTATATATACATTATTAACATTATCAGCCTCTTGTAACCATGTATTGAATATTTTTAACCTTCATTCTCCTAAAAAAACTATTTACATCAGAAGCCATACATATCCATGGATTACAGAAACTGTCAGAGATATGATGCATATACGCAATCAGTGTCATCGGAAATATTCTGTATCCAAAACTGATTCACACAAACAGTCTTACTTGGATATGAAACATGTAGTGATAAATGCAATGTATCAGGAAAAGAAAATATATATTGACAAACATATAAACCAGAATTTAACTAATCCCAAGAAATTATGGAAAAATTTAAAATCTACAATTATACCAAATAGTAAAAATAATTTTGAAATACCTACTTCCTATAACAATCCAGATTTAATAAATTCACACTTTCTTAATGTTCCTGGTAATGACTATGTACCTATCTCAAATCTTACCTACTTTGAGTACCACAGATTTAATACATCTGAGTTTCAATTAGAACCTGTGAGTGAGGCTATTGTTATGCATGTAATAAAGGGGCTGTCTTCAAATGCTGAGGGTGTTGATGAAATTTCTTTACAAATGATTATGTTAACGTTACCCGATACCCTGCCTTTTATTACTAAATTGGTTAACTTATCAATTTCATCATCTACATTTCCTGATTTGTGGAAAGTATCCCTTATTAAACCTATACCTAAAAAAGCCAATGTAACATCATTAAAGGATTTACGTCCTATTAGTATTTTGCCTTGCTTATCTAAAATTCTTGAAAAGATTGTTTGTTATCAGCTGATTAAATACCTTGAGGTTCAAGAAATCTTGCCAAAAGCCCAGTCCGGGTTTCGCAGGAAGCGGAGCACTGCAACTGCACTGCTTGATGTGGTCGACAATATACTTGCAGCTCAGGACCGGGGTATGGGTACAGCACTTGTATTGCTGGATTTTTCCCGTGCATTTGATGCGATCAATATTCCTCTCTTGCTATCAAAAATGTCTTATTACGGCTTTAGCACCGATACAGTAAAATGGTTTCACAGCTACTTGTATCTTAGGTCTCAAATTGTTGAAGTCACTGGTCTTGATGGTAAAGTAGCAACTTCATCTTGCAATTATAATCTCCGGGGTGTTCCACAGGGCTCAATTCTTGGGCCAATCCTCTTCATCCTGTATAGTGCAGACATAATAAAATGCATTATAAATTGTCAATATCATATATACGCTGACGACCTACAAGTTTATTTGCATTTTCATCCAGAAGACACAAATCAAGCTGTGAGAAATATTAACTGTGACCTGGATCAATTAGCAATGTGGTCTGAAACTAATTGCATGGTACTAAATCCAACTAAATCCAAATTCATGATATTGGGGTCCAAGAAGCAGGTGGCTGATATTTTACATCACAACCCTCAAGTTTCCATCCTGAATGAGCCAATAGAGTATGTTACAGAAGCGCGAAATCTTGGGGTGATAATGGATAGCCAACTTCATTTTGAGCACCATGTACAAGAGGCTGTGAGGAACTGTCTGTATCGGTTAAAAGTACTCTATAGAATTAGGCCTTACCTCAGTGTTGATCTCAGGATGACACTCTGTGAATCCCTAATTCTTTCCAAATTAAATTATGCAGATACTGTTTTTGGCCCTTGTCTGTTGTCAAGAACCGAGCGGTTGATCCAAAGGGTGCAGAATGCGTGTGCCCGTTTTTGTTTTAAAATACCTGCCCGTGCACATGTGACTCCGTTCCTCAATCAGGCAAACTTAATGAAGATGAGAGCACGTAGGCAGCTTCACTTTGCATCCTTGCTTTTTGGTGTCATCAAAAACCAACAACCAGAGTATCTGTACAAAAAGTTGGTTTGGGCTCAGGAGGCACGTCGGTATGAGGCAAGGTCATCAGTATTTGTGCTCATGACGCCTCGCCACAGGTCTGCATCCTTTCGGGGAAGTTTCAGATTTGCGGCTAGTCGTTGTTGGAACGTAATACCTCCACCAATACGCAGCCTGAAAGATGTGCAGGGTTTTATTAAACGTTACAAGGGGCACCTGATGAGTGTCCAGAAAGTGTGATAGAAATGTATTTTATCGGCCTTCTGGATACTTAGTGGGTAACTCTACAGTAATTTTAATTGTATCTAACTTAACTGGGTACTTACTCTCATGGTATGCTCGGCTGAATCTGGTAGGTAGATACAGAGATGTGCAGGTTTTATTGCGTCACTGTCCATTCTCTTCCTTTACAGATAAAATAAAATGTTTTAAAGTGCTAAACATGTGGCTATAGCGCATATTATTGCAAGAATTATGAAGTTGATTACGTGGCAATAGTTATGTTATATGAATGACCGTGTGCGCAACACAGATCAGTAATAATATGTAGCTAGCAATATGCATTGACATTGACAATTATGTATTGACACTTGACAGAGTAAAAATACAATGTTTTGTTTGGTTTTGTTCACCTCTACTTTTCTTTAATCAATGTTATATTTTTATGTATCACTGTCCGGAGGTTCGTGATGTCATAGGTGTGGGTTCCGACTGAAAATCAGTTATTAAGGTCCTTGGACCTTAATTGCATGCTGAGTCGGAACCCTTATCATGGCATCACGCAACATTGGGTTTTTTTATTTATATACTTGTCTGTCCTTATTTTTTTTTTATTTTTTATGCATGTGTAAAACTGTAATGTTGTGTGATGTCCTGAAATAAATGTATTTTCTTTCTTTCTTTCTTTCTTTCTTACGCTCCCACTGCTGGGATACTGGCCTTCTCTCAGAGAGAGAGGTATGGGCTATAAGCCACGCGGGCCCAGTACGGCTTGGTGGATGTCACATGTCCTAGAATTTTATGGTTATTGAACATGCGGGTTTCCTCCACCATTTTAGAGCGAGTGTGAATAATCCACACGTAACTTAATATAAGTCATTGGTGCGGGCCTAATTGAGATTCGAACTATGGTGCGTCGGGTTGAAAGTCGCACAAGTTCCCACTCGGCCATACTCGCTCTCTATTTGTATTGAGTTCTAGATATTTAGGCGCTGTTGCAAGCGCCATGACGAGAGAACTAAAGAACTGCGGGCGGATGTTAATAATTACGGGCAGACGCAGCGATGATCTACCCTAGTAGGTTATGATGTTGACCGTTAGAATGCTGCTGGATATTCTCTTAGCCGCCTCATTCAGCACGTACGAGTTGATTGGATAGTATTAGGTACTATTAATATTCTTAAAGACCACATGTTGAAATTTATTGGTGTAATTATAGTTTTCTATAAATTTCCATCCAGAGATGTCGGTTGTTTCCAACGATTAATCTGAATCTAGCAAATCACCTGAGACAGCAAACAATTCTCATTATTCCACTGAATAATTGCATTCAATTACAACCGGTACAGTGTTAATTACAGGTTACAGATAGTAGGGTAAGATGTACTCGTAGTTCGATCATTTAGGATCTCATGTACCTACACGATGTTGAACAATTACATCCGAATACAATCTGGACGAAGGTAACAGCTCACCTGTTGTTATCTCATAAGTTGCTGTTCCACATAAGTTGTTGCATGTATATTCAAGTTTATTTCATATGATTTTGCAGTTATTTTATCAAGAAAGGCAGAATAGTTTACCTTTGTTCGTCATGACATGTCTGTTACAGGCAGAAAAAACCTCTTATCGAACTCATTTTCTTAAATAAAGTGTATCATAAAGTAGATAGACTATAAATAATTAAAAACCTATTTAAGTTTTTGCTTTCTGCAGTTGTCTTATACGAGTAAGTTCTTTATTTTTCTATGGCGCGCAGGTAAACAATTTGCACAACATCAGGACATGCAGTGCAAATTTTCATAAAAGTTGTATTTTTATGCATAACATATTAATTTTATGCTGCCCATAACAATTAATTAAATACGTATTCTGAACTAGCTGCTGCCCGCGGTTATACCCGTGTGGAGATTTCCACAGGAACCGTGCATTTTTTCGGGAAAAGAAGCCTATGTCACTCTCTGGTCCGTAAACTATCCTGCAAATCTCGTCCTTTTGTCGCTCCAATGCTACGCGAAATAAAGACAAACCAAACAGAGTCTCACTATTATAATATTAGTAGGGATTTTAGATTATGAACGGAATTACTACTAAGAGACAAAGGTGAGCCGGCCAGTTATCAACAGTTATCTAACAACAAGATGCACACATAATATTACGGAGTCTAAAGAGAAGACTCATCATTTCTCTAGAGAGGTACTCTAATATTATTCTAAAAGCGTTGTCGGTTTCTAACAAGCTTGCGGTACAATTTCTTATTCCGATGCACCTTGTTTGTTGAATTGAAAGCTTCACACATTTCGAATGCACATTTGTATTGTGTACCTGTATCGCTTTCAGAGCATTTTTATTTTATTTTATTCAAGTTGTTTTACCGGTTGGGAGCCATGAGTATGGTACGTATATTTGCTTATCTACGCAAGTATGTAAGTAAACTCGTTACTACCCTTGTCTCATTTTCCATGGGGTCGGCGCAGTACGTCATTACAAATATGTATACAGCATTAATTAGGTTTAGAATTTTTTTTAGAGCCGGTTGTCTGCTTTCACTGTAGTGCCTGCTCGTCAAGGTTAAGCATTATCACTGCTTAACGCCGCCCAGCCGAACCAATCACAACATGCCGTCTTCACTAGTCCCCCGCCAACATTTGAAGATGTATTCTCATGCAAAACGTGCATTATGCGGCGCCTAGGTTTACTGGTCTGTGCCTGCCTCACACCAACCCTCCTTGGGAATTTCTAGGAGAGCATGGGAGAGTGTGGGCTCACCCAGTACATCAGCCCAATGAGGCTTGGTGGATGTCACAATATATACTTTTACCTACTCCATTTTTTTTGTGATTCTTGAACATGCGAGTTTTCTCACAACGTTTTTCGTCGCCATTTTTAATCTAATTTGAGCTATAGGAAATTAAAATGTGCTCCTGGCCCCATCTCAATCTCTATAAGTCCACAATAAATGCACCTCCTGATTTAAAAGTCGCATCAACATTAACACCATCCAATAAATCCTGAAAATTCTTGAAGATATACGAACACGTACACACAAGGACAACAAATATTTTAGTCACGTTCCTATGTTACATATTTAGCGTCGACTCCACAAGGGAATAATTAAAAGATAGGTGATCATTAAAATCCGTTTTTGAACATACGTATGAAACTCGAAACACGGGGAACACTCGTATTTTTCAGTGCCTCGTGGTGCAATAGCAGAGAACCTCATTAAAAATGTTAGGGAGCTTGCATCTGGTAACTCTGATAATGAGAAATGGACATTTATTACAACACGTAGTGGGTACTTCGATTTTTATTAACGTGAGCGGGACGTGATAGTCTTATCCTTTAACGAAGTTTTGGTTTTATCTTGATTGACCCGATGTATCTCGAGAGCCCTTGAGGTGTATTTCCCGAGCCAATGACATTCATTATTCTGTCCTCTTTGTACACACAGTTGGTTTGCATTGATGTAAAAGAGAAAAAAGAATGCGAGTGCGGAAAATTTGAGTAAAAATCCAAAAAAGGCGTGATTACTTCAAAATTAGATGCCTAATTGAAAATGTACTACAACTAAGTTTTTTGCCATTATGAGTAAGTTATGTTAATTTTATCAATATACCTACATTTCTAAATAACAGAGATATTGAAATATCTCTCTTATTTAACTTATTGTTAGAGGTAACTTTGTAATTATTTTGATCGAGTAAATTTGGTAACAACGTGTTTTGATCACATTAAGATTATCAGTAATATCATGAATAATAACATATATTTTTTCTAGTGCCAGAAGCTCAAATAATTTTGCTAAGTGAAGCTAATTAGCTGCTACTCGTATATACGCCTTATCATCCGGGGCGAAAGAACGGACGAAAGAACATGGGCCGGCGTTATGCTTACCATCGGGCAAACGGCCAGCTCGTCTCGTCATCAAATAGTATAAAAAACTGATGGGACACATATTATGGGACATATAATGGGACAAATATTAATGCAAAAAAGGTACCTATTTGTATGTTTTTGCTCCGTCTCTGTGTGTTGTGGCATTATGATCCTCTAGTTCCTGATTTCTTAGACACAGAGAATCCTAGTTGTGAATCAAAACCCTCTTGTTTTGAGTATCGTTTGTTGTTTAATCTATCTCATGCATTATTTTATTACCTTCATGAGGACCACGAATCAATGGTTTAGGAAGTCTCAATAGGTCAGCTCGATATTGTGTGATATTTCAACGAATTTGAAACTTTTCTTCGTTGTGGCAACAATACAAGTCGACTTGCCCACGCTAAAAATATGCTTTCATCAAAAAGCAAAAACTTATCTAAATCGTTAGAGATAGCGACTTTCGTTCGAGATTTTCCGAGATAGCCGAATTATACATTTATATATTTACATACAATTACATACAAGAACTAGCTTCTGTACACTGTCTCACTTCTACAGACCAGAAACAAAAAACCTTTAACTTTTAAATCGAAACTTCATTTTAATCAACAAATACAATCTTAATTGGCATTTTTCCTTTCGCATGACGTGGCGGCGCTGTGTGTTGTTTTCTTGTTTACAAAAGGGCATACAAGCCACGAGCCCGCCTTTGTTCGCGTAATTACATTGTCGCTTTCCCACCGCACCTGTCGCCGTCAAACGCCACTCACAAATTTTGAGAACATAATTTAGTAAAGATACTTTCAGCTTATTAGATTGTCATCAACACTTGGTACGTGGTACCTAGTCTGCGTGAGTGATACAATTTTAGTAGGTACTAACATAGCTTAATTTTATGTGGTAGTTTATATTTTATATGTTATGCCTAACGGTCTCATTTATACATAGTCTATATACTTACCAGTAACTCTAAGATTTTCTGTGTTTAGGGAAAATATTGCCTTACAACACCTAGGTACAATGTACATACCAAGAGCATGGAAGAATTACGTGTGATTTTTGAGCACAATTTTTGCACTGTGGGTATTTGACTCGAAGGAGCACATTAGAAGTTTATTCCATAAACTTATCAATTACACCAAGAGGGCTAGACATAGTCTCATCTACTGAAACTACGTCATTTTAAGATGTAGGTATTGTAAATAGTTTTATGTGAAATAAATTTATAGAGCACTTTCTAGGTGCTAAAATTAAGCCAATTTCAATAACAACCATCATTATCAATTTTGACCAGGTTTGAAGCATACAGAAACACCAAGTTAGAAAAGAAGCTTTCAAAATAACTTACCCAGTTGTTTTTCTAAAAATATAAGTCTGAAACTACTAGCAATCACAACCGGCTCACAAGATATTCCTTGGCGTGGAACAAAATGTTTGCAGAATGTAAGAAATATACTCTGTCGTGAAAGCCGAAGCCATACTACGCTTCTCTACACGTTGCTTCAAGCTGCGAAGAGTAGAGCCACTCTACCTCAAGTAAACGTCATGTTTTTGTTCTGAAAAATCCAGAAACTTTCATTCAGAAACCTATTAAAAGCTTTCGAAGAACCAACTACCGCCCAAACCCTCACATATAAACAGTTTTTGTATCAAACTCGACGCTATAGTACAAAGCTCCATTGAAATAAATGTAGAAAGCTATAATAGCAAACTATTGAAAAGAAGGTCTGCAAGTTCACAAGACGTTTGCATCGCAAACTAGGTGGTTGTCCTAACTGTATTGTGAAAGCAAGATCGTTATTTCTATTAAAACTCGCTACTTTGTAGTTAAAGTAAGAGGGCACTCATCATTTTAATTGGAGAAAACGAGTCGCTTTATTCGATTACATTTTTTGTTCGGAAGTACTCAATGCAAGTTCTGTATTAATATTGTTTACCAGCAAAAGCTTTTACTGTTGGAAATTAAATTGGGTTTTGGTTACAAAGTTTATTTTTTTAACTCGTGCTACTGTAATTTGGGTGTCTTATATTTTGGGTTTTTAAACTGAATAGTCAAGTTGCGTTTATTTTAGTTTTTTTGTATGTACCTAATTATTTTCTAAATGTGTTTCCGTTTAGTAAATGGCAAGTCATATACTACTTACATATTTTTACACGGTGAACCGCAACAGTGCTGTTTTTTTGTTTTATATAACCGAACCACTGGATCCCACATACTACAGTTTTTCTTATCTCGAAATTAATATTTTTGAACTTTGATAAATAACAATTTCAGTTGCTGCTCGAACAACTACACAAACGAATGTATTATGGACAGTATCTGAGGATTGTGCAACCAGTAGTTTGGACCCAATTCCAGCACATGTTGTCCGATTTCAACGGCCGATTTCTGAGAGTCATAGTTCTTTGATCTGCAGGAAACAGTTTATCTTTATAGCCTATTTGTTTTTCCAGAAAATTCCATCTACATTTCAAATTTCATCAAAGTCGGTTTAGTACTTCGGAATTACATATAATAAAAATTCACACACAAACTTTCGCATTTGTAATATTAGTAGGAAGTAGGATTAGTAGGAGTAGGATAAAAAGGATGGTCAATATCCTGTTTATTGTGACTTTGTTCGTATTGTTGATAACCATGATAGTTTATGAAACTGCAATTTCTAAGGTATTGCTTAAGGATCCCACTCTTCTCAAATATTTTATCAATAACGAGGTACTCGTATCAAAATCGATTCAGTGTATCTCAAATATAGACAAACAGATAGAGATACTGTCACATAAGTAAGTTGACTTGTATAGCATACGCAAGCAGGGAATTTGATTTGGATAACAGCCTAGTTTGATTAGATAATCACATGCTGAAATGGATATTCAGCCGATGCGTAGATATATATACCTCTACTCTCACCATCAAGTTCCGGTGCTGTGAAAAATTGACTTTTTCAGATTATAACAAGCTGTAGTTCCCAGTTTCACCCGCATCGTTTCCTGGATAAAAAGTAAGGTCTAGGGCCCATAACATATCTCTATGCAAATCATTACGTCGATTCATTGCTCTTACGTGAAAAATGGTCAATCAACAAAGACGCTTTCACATTTATATAGTAGGGAAGGTAAAGTATATCCCATGATGTTTTATCGTCGAGTTTTTGGTGTTACCTAGGTGCCTTCGAATCTCGCTACAGTGAATGTTCCCAGTGTTCGTTTGCAATACTCCTACGTTAAAACATGGTGTAAGGGGACTTGTGGAGGTTGGATTTACGTGGCAAACAGGAAACAACATCCGATAAACATATTTTTTACTGCCTTTTTGCAAGGGACTTGGAAACAAACTTAATGGATGGATAGCTGTTGATTACTAATTACATTTTACTACGTTTCATGATTTTGATTTTCCTTTCGAATTATTTCCTGTTTTATGTGACAGGTAAATGTTGGTTCATTATAAACATGAGTGTCCACTGTCCATTCATCATTAATATTTTACATTTCCTTTCAATACCGTCCAACGCTGTGTTCCTTGTTTACATTACCCGTCGCTCAATCAGCTGTCATATTAAAACTAACTAGCTTTTGGCCGCAGCTTCGCACGCTTGGAATCAAGATAAAATGTAGCATTACTACGATGTCCATACTCTATTTACATTACCTTAACCTTAAATTTCATCACAATCCTTTCAATAATTACGGAATTGAGTGACACAAAATAACGTAAGCGAAAGTGGGGGCGGAAGTTAGTATCAAAATAAAACATAGCCCATGCCAATTAAGCTATTCAGGTATAGTGTAGCGTGTTATCAGTGAAATAATTTTTAATATTGGATAAGTGGTTTCAGAGGTTTCTGCCCCTATATATAATATATGGCGCTGGTCTGACTGCAGTGCGGTTCACTACTATTAGGTAATAGACAGAGGCACCCAGCGTCTTAATTTCACATTATCTTCTGAACTAAGTATACGCCCGAATGACATAGATAAACGCCAAATTTTATTGTCATTAAACCTGATGACGACATACTTCGTTTTTGTACGGATCAATATTGTACCTTATAAGTACATCTAAATATTTATTAATTATTGTTTTCAAATATTTTAACATTGAAACTGTTACTATGCCTCAAGTTTTTATAAAGATATACTGTAATACGATTAAATACGAGTAATGTTGCGTATTTTGACTAGAAATATTGTTGTAATATCTTATTATTATACACGTACTAGCCCATAGCGCTCAGGTATAGGTACTCGTAATGTAGCTTTCTAGTATTGCCCCGCCTGCAAAGCGAGGAGCCCCGGGTTCGAACGCCGGCCAGAGCAGACTTTGTGTGGTGAGCCTAGTTTGTTCTTGGGTCTTGGATATTTGTGTTGCGTATCTGTGTCTCCATGCCATCTGCGCCACATTAAATTCTATTTTAGGAGTATGAGTATTGAGTATGTTCAAATAATAATACATAAGTATGGATAAAGTAAACAGAATAAATTGAAATTCATTTATTTCAACATTAAAAGAATGCACGATCGCATTTCACTTACAAATAAACTTATCAACGACGTCAGTTCAATTACATTTATTTACAATTCTTAACGTCTAAATTTTCTAGTTAATCATCAAATGATACCTTACCTTTTTAATGTATATAAACATTTTAATATGATGCGCATTTTAATATAATGGAAATTGAAATTTGTCTACTAATTTCTATATAGTAAAGTCTTGAGCCACTCGGGCCTCGGTTGCTGGGGTTTGTATTCGGGCGGACTAAGCGCGAGCGGTGATGCTGCGTCGGCCATAGCTACCGAAGATGACGTTTCCGTAACGGCAACACTAGTCTTTCCTTTCAAAATCGATCGCAATTCGTCATTTTCCACTGCTCTCGTTCGTTGCAAATTCTCGCGCGTCTCTTTCATTCTCGAAAGCTGTTCCCTTAACGTCCTATATTCTTCTAAAAACTTTTCAAGTTGCGATGCGCGGAAATCGTAGTCCTCCATCGTCTGTCCCGTACGTGAGTAGTCCCTGAGTCCTGATAAATCAAGCAACGGAGTGGCGGACGGCACCGTAGGCTGCTCCCTCGAGGGCGACGAGGGAAGACTTGGATTTCGACGAATACGATTCCCACCGGTGGAAAGATCTAAAAAACTATTTGACCGCCTGCTAGTTGCCCGGTGGCGTAGCTTATCGTATGATCTATTGTCGAGGAATGTGACTGAATCGCCTCCGGAACTATTTCTACGACTGTTTAAGAGTGGGCTGCGACTGTCACCGTCTTTTCTTCGAGGTATCGTGTAGAAGTAGTAGGGATCGTGTATCTCGGTGCGAAGGTAAGAGGAAGCTCCTAAGGCGCTCATTTCTATGAGATCTGGGTAGTTTTTTTCGCTGTCACTGCCGGAGAGATCATTGTCGAGACGTTCACGGGTACGCGTCCGTGGGCACGGCCGTGGGTTGTTGTTGAAGCGACCGCTTTCAGACAAGAGTTCGATGTGGGCGTTCATGATGCCAGTTGAATTTGAACTTTGCACTGATTCTGATGTTGCATCGGATCTGTAACAAAGGAAATAACAAGTGAAGTATATATTCAAATACCTATGCGCTTATCTAAAAAAGAGAATGCAAGTCAGTCATGTCATTAATCAATCACTAATCACTAATCGGTAAACGACAAGTTTAAGTTTTAAGTGGATTACAATTATTATTGTCATGACAACAAAATCTGTCGATAAATAGGTACGATCTATCCGTCAAGAGTGAAATCTAACTATTCGAGGTTTTCGACTAAATATAGAAAATAAGTCATAAGTCTCATAAGCCCAGTAATTTCACTGGCTACTCTGCTCATCAAACCGGGACACAGTAATGCTTGCACATTACTGCTTGGCTGCAGACTTCACGAGCAAAGCGGTGGTAACAACCCAGACGCACACTCGCAGAAGAGTTAATCCTACCACTAACAAAAACTAACAAATTTATATATTTTATAAGTATAGCAAGTTTTTTTACTACTGATAGGATATCTTGACCATTTCCTAATCGTTTTCTTGTAATTTGCTATCATCGAGATACTAACCCCGAGAGATGAAATACTCTACTAGTCAATTCCACATCAATGTAATGATTTTGCATCCAACATGAGCGCAAGAGCGCGTCCAAACAGTACTGACCATCAGGAGCTTGACCCGTGCGCGTGGTGGTGGCTTAGCCAATCAGCGCGCATTATGTCTATGCAAAAATGGAATTTATTCCGTGCAAACCAAACGTCACTGCACCTCTCGGGGTTAGTATCTCGATGTTTCCTAGTTCTTTTCCAACTTATGTAATAAAATAGGTACTGTAATAAAAAGGAGAGCCACGTAGAAAGGCTTTTGAAAAGTCTTATTCTACGACACACTATATGACGAGCCACCTGTTGGAAATCTATTTTGTTAAAGCTGAAGCACCTCACGTATTTTTATTAAAATCTCAGATTTACTTATCCTTTACTTTTGTAATGGCATAACACGATGTGTAATTCAAAAATTATATAGGTTAGGCAAACTGTTCGATCGGGAATCACATCGCAAATTCATGCGGGAAATTTCATATTTTTTTCGGGTATACGAGTGCCATTATTTTATATTAAGTACTAGCTATGCCCCGTGGCTTCGGCCACGTAGCCTAAGTTACTCATTGTAACATCAACTATCTGCCAGTGAAAGTCCCGTCAAAATCGGTCCAGCTGTTTCGGAGATTACCCGGAACAAACAGACAGACAAACAAACAAAAAATTTGAAAATGGTTGTTTTGTTATAGATACCGTATATAATAATATCGGCCATGCCCCTTTACCGGCGGCACTGCAGGTTTAGGCTTTTCATTATATTCTATAAAAATCTAGACTTAAAAAAATAAATAATAAAATCACGATGAATAATACGAACTACATTATTACCTTAAATTATAATCGCTAAACCGGGGAATGTGTAGGTCCCGTTCTTGAACACTCCTGCTGGCACTGGGCTCGAACTCCGCTCGCCTCCAGCTCGCTTCCAGGGGAGGTGTCAGCGACCGCTGCCCCTCCCCCCGGTCGCGCACTTCTCCCCGCAAGTACCCCTCATATTCGTCTTCTGGGTCGTGTAACGGCACATTCCTATAATCACCTCGCTTACGACTACTATCCGAGGGTATCACTCGCGGCACTTCGGCACTGCCCTTAAAATTAGCCTCAATTTTCTCGTAACTATCATCACGGTGATTGGCCGTCACTATCTGTTCGTTCCATCTATCTAATTGTCTTTTTTTACGAGTCTCGTACGCGCACAGCCCTATTAAACACGAACTCAACACTATCACTGCGGAAACCGCCATTCCCGCCATTAGCGCACGTCCACTGAAACTTTTACCTTCCGGTTTCTTTTCTATAACTAAACTTAAAATCACTTCTGCTTTACCAGCTCTATTTTCAGCGTTACACGTGTACGTCCCAGAGTCTTGTATGTCCGCAGACTTTATCGTTAAATTGCTAGTTTGTCCTTCACTACGTAACATAAAAGCTCTACCAGAATTGACATTTGACGATGAGTTATTGCCGAGCAGTCGGCCAGCCCGGACCCAACGCACACGAGGCGCGGGGACTCCGTTGACACGACATACGAGTGTTACCTCCTCTCCCTCTAACCCTTGAAAATGGCTCGTCTTTGCACTCACTTCAGGTTGACATGCAAAATCTTCCAAATCGAGTCGATCCCAAGACTGTGTCACCAAACGCGGAGGTAATGCGCAGTCTGGCACCACAGTCGCTGGCACGTTCTTTCTTATCATCCAATCCCGCAAAGGTCTCAGTGCACAAGTGCATTCCCATGGATTATTCGCTAGCTCTAAGCCTTTCAACGTTCGTAAAGGGGCTAAAACCGCCACATGTAGCACCTGGAGTTTATTTTTACTGAGCTCTAAATATTCAAGAGACGATTCTAGGCCGGCGAACCCTCGCGGCTCTACTTCGGATATTTTGCAGCCACTTAGTGATAGTCGCACCAGATGGTGCAAAGCGATGAATGATTCATCTCCAACCCTCGCTATGGGGTTACCGCTCAGTCTCAGTTCTCGAAGCTCAGGGATAGAATCGAAAGTGTGAGAGGGTATATTGTCGAGTCGATTGCGTGAAAGATCGAGTTCGACCAAATTGACGAGTGCTCTGAAAGCATGCTGGCGTATAGTGCGGAGGTTGCAAGCGGGGATGTAGAGTCTCTGGAGGTTTAGGAGGCCGGCGTTGGAGAAGACATCATCGCGGAGCGCGGGGAGCCGGTTCTCGGAGAGGTCGAGAAGCTGCGTGGTGGGATCAAGGCGTGGCGGCACGGCAGAGAGCCCGGCGCGTGCACACAGCGCTGACTCCTTGCCGCTGCGCCACTTGCATTCGCAGTGGCGCGGGCAGTCGGCGGACGCGGCCGCCGCCAGCGCCAGCAGTGCCAACACCCACATGCCAGGCGCCAGCTCACCCAGCGCCACACCGTTCGTCTTCAGCGTCAAGCGACATCACCTGAATCGCAGATCACCTGTCAACAATAAAAAGAACAAATCATTTGTTGAAATATTTACAACGGGTAACTACATACGATTGCACACCAAAAGTCTTAATAATAATATTTTAAACTTTTAAAAAACTTTTAGAGATTTCTTTCCTTGAATTTCTATTTAATTTTCTACCAGGTGTTGAAAAAATTGCTTTAAAAAAGCGACGAACCGACTTCAGTGACAAACTACTGAACCGATTATGATGAAATTTCTATTGGACCAATCTGAAAGTATATCCTTTCAAATAAAAAAAGAATTTACCAAATCGGTTTATAAATGACGGAGATGTGAGGTAACAAACATAAAAAAAAATACCCGCCGAATTGATAACCTCCTCCTTTTTTGGAAGTCGGTTAAAAAATTAGTATTTAGGATGGTATAGGTATTACTTCGTGATTAAAAAACAAACATATGAAGAGAACTACTTTGTTATCAGAACACTCAAAACCATGTAAACCTCACAACAATTTTAAATAAGTTACTCTTCGATTTATCAAAGAAGCTAAGTACCATTATTTTTATCACACGATTACAAAAATTTTCACTTAATTTCAATTGTCAATACTATTTAAAATACTTTACGCAGCATGTTCAGGCAATCCATACATACAAACAATATAACCACAATCACGTCGCTTTAAACCGAAAATAAATGAAAGGGCTCTCAAAATCATATCCGACTCGCACCGCATGCGGAAAGAGTTCCCAAACTTGCGAAAGGTTATTGTCAGTTTGATTAAAACGGTTGCACGTGTCGCCCCGGCTAAATAACAGGGACTGTTCTAGTTACAGAGTTGGATCGGATACACCTTGCTACAATTTTCAACAGTTAAGCTTTCGTGCCAAGTATTAGTTTACAGCTTTGCGGCTGTTATGCAAATACGAATAGGCGCCTAAAGTACCGCCAGCCATTGTTTCACCTCACCGCCTGACACGGGTGCTTTAGAACTAGTGTAGTGACCGAGGGGTTGCCACAGAGTGTGTATCGACACCACGCCGCTTGCTTCAAACGTCTGTTTGTGAACTATGCTCTTATTAATAAAAACTACCTAAACGGTTGTTTAAACAGCGGTTTAGCTATTGTATTAGATACTAAGCCACTGTTTAGTGATTCCCTATTACTTAGTATAAAAAACGTAAAACAACCAGAAACAAAGACTGAATAACTGAATCTTTCAATGTGATTCTTTTCTTTCATTCCGGTGTGATCATTTGTGGCTGATTTATGCCAGTTTAACTCTATAACAGTTGTCACCTCGATGGCGAAAAATATTGGAATATTTTAACATGTCAAAGAGGGTAACTTAACTCACCAATGCCAACCTTTTGTTACCGAAACATAGAACTGTAGTTTTAAAAACGACATCAGCAAAGTAAGACTTTACTTACATACATATATTGTTGCTTGTCACTCGGTATCACGCAAACTTTGCGTGTTTAGTATTTTCACATGCGACTTTCATTGTTTGTTTACACGATTTTTGCGTGGTTAGCCGACCAAACAGATTTATCTATAGCACTACCTTAATCCATGGGAATTAAAAGCTGTTTTCCAACAAAAACTTTTACTAAAGAGGTCGATAGTACCATAGAGTCCAGACCGGTATAACAGAGTAAGGTCATGATGTACAAGCATTAGTTTTAAAGTTAATGCCCATATTATACAGCGACCCACATGTTTTGTACAACATATTCCAAACTCAACGACTTTAGCCGTTTATTGTAGGACCTATAAAGAACTTTGAAGAATACTCAGTCTCTGATAAAAATTTCATACTGTCGTTTTACACCTGTAAAGTACGTACATCAAGTAGGCAAAGCACCTTGAATAATAAATGTGCTTTCACTTTAAAGGGCCTTCATAAAAAGTTAATGAAGATTTTTGTTTTGTAAGATGGAAATAAATCTTAACGTACTTATTTAAATACGACATGATCCAACATCTCGATCCCTGAAATCTTTGAATAATTTAGCATCAATTGGAATGCTCCGATGGCCGGGGTCTCTCATGAAAAATTTGAGCTTGGAGGGCAGTATTCTTTCACAGTTGCTAAGTAATTTTCTAATACGGTAACACTGAGTGTACTTCGTTTATGAGGTAAATTTGCCATTGAATGTATCCCGAAGTTAAATGTGCCGATTATTTACGACCGCGTTTTCGCACTCCGACCTTTCCAAGTCTCAGAGGGAAATATAAGCGCGTTTTTATTGCGCCTCCTTTACTGGAACGTTAAAATTAAGCTACGTTTATGTTGCTACCCGAGTAAATGAGACCGCTTGCGGGACATTGGGATTAGTTATGAGAATAATATTATGTTTTTAACTTCCTCGGCGGCTTTGCTTCAGTCAGAACGAGATAAGATAAATTAACTGGAACGGCGGCGGATGGATGGGCAAATCACAATGTATGCAATTTGTAAGGTTTTTTAAACCACTTGCGATTTAAAATGAGAGTTGTTTTTCAGCTTGAAATTGGAATGTTTAGTTTTGGCCAGCTCATGTTCTTTTAAAGGCCTCTTTAGATCTAAGCGTTATTCGCGACTGCTAGTGGTAGAGTAAACCGACTGGGTACGAAACTTCATACTACTACAACCACAATACATTTGAAGAAATAGTCGCCGTTTTAATTAAATTTAATTTAATTAAATAAAAAAAATATAGTTACGTTAGCTACGTCGACGCCAAAAGGATGGTTTGTTTTTAGCAATCTAGTGTACGTTTGTATTTACGTATATTATGTTCCACAGTAGCGCCGATTTTGATGACGGAGGTGTCAATCGATTCGTTATTATAGTCCGGGTGACATTTTATATGAATAACATCAATATGAGGGGAATTTCAATTTTTTCCGTAATCTTAATAATAACGGTTCTTATTACGAGTATATAATCAACTACCTCTAGGTACGTACCAGCTCTTCAAAACTATTTTATGCTTACAGCTGGTTGTTGACATGAAAGCTATGACTTATTCGCTTCTATCCAATAACAACATTACATAACTGATAGAAGTATGGCCACACGATGACGATGGATAAATTTATCTGTTAGGCGACGGGAGAGGAATATAAATTATTTTTATTCCCTCGTAAATTCTATCGCAAACTTGAACCCGCGCGGGAAGTGTAGCAACTTTGAATGCACTGTGAAGTAAGGGATAGCCTGTTCTAGTTATATATCAATGATTTATGTTATGTTATGTTATTTATTTATTTATTTAATCTTAATAGGTAGCTTACAGTAGTTACCAAAGCGCTAACTATTTTAATGACTATTAATGTTATGACTAGCTTCCGCCCGCAGTTCCGCCCGCATAGTATCTTTATAAATTATGTAATAGTATATCTGTTATTCTGATGTATAAGCTATATTACTGTATAGTTTCATCAAAATCCGTTCAGTAGTTTTTGCGTAACAAACATCCATCCGTACATCCAGCCATCCTCACAAACTTTATTAGAGTAGTATAGGATACAAAGTATATAGCTATGTAAAAGCATATTGAAAACGGGAATATTATTAAATTAATAGTTCTGCATACAACTTTATTATTAAAATTTATGGTGGAATAAAGAAATTCACATACATATAGATATGTACATACATGCACCCTTAAAACACTTTAGCATAGACATTTTACTTTTTCCTTTTCTCCGTATGTATCTAATATTTTAGTCTTAGTTTAAACAATCAGTAATTAAATTGAGTTTTTATAAGTATATTTTTTATTTTAGTTTAGCTCCTCGCGATTTGCATATTTATCCAGTGTAAAGTTTTTAACTAAGTTCAAGTTTTACTGTAGGTAGTCTAGACTAGTCACTGTAAAGCTTCAACTTTTATTAGTCAACGCTGTAATGGTCAAGTGCGATATTTTGCAAATTATTAATATTTATTAAATAAATCCCTAAAGACTACTTTTTTGTACTCTATGTTATAGCGCGAAGATGTTTCTTCAATTAAAAACTCATACAAGTTCCCAATTATTGTCATTACATAATGATGCTACAATATGAATAAATATTATATAAAAATCTTCACGTTTCAGACAAATTTAAGAAAAAAAAAACAAATAATTGAAATGCTTATCAATTCAATGAATATTTATCCCATTTACATTGAGTTTCCTTAAAGGTTCTTCAGGTATTAGGCACTTCATTATCATAATCTATCTATTGAATACTTTAAAAGAAATTTTAGATTATTTTCTAACTATACACTACATTGGTAATTATTTTATGAACTATGTATTGTTTTTATTGATAGATTAATTTCTACACCGTCTAATCGTAAGGCTTTATCCCTAATCAATGACATTTATCATTCTGTCCCCTATAGACATACTGGCGGTTTGAATTGAAGTAAAAGAGAAAAAACCGTGATTACTACAAAATTAGATGCCAAATCGAAAATATACCACAACTAAGTTAGTTTTTTGTCATTATATAATACGTAAACCTTGTTAATTTTTTTCGATATACATTTATAAATAACAGAGATATATTCCATTTCAAACTGAATAAGTTTGAAAGGGCAAATATTTCCAATATGATTTTCTGACAAATATATTATTAATCAGTAGGTAAGTTAGTATTTAATTATAGTAAATTACTCATAAATTAAAACATTAAAATCCTAAAATTCTCGGAAAATGGTGCCAATTTCAAAATCCCTCTGAATAAATGGGACTTTAACTTAGTTAAATAAAATACAAGATATCTTCCGCTTTTACCCGACACAAGGGTGTACTTGACTCGTCGAACTCTTGGACTCTCGCTCCATCTATCAATTATTCGGAAATGTATTCAAAACGCAGAGGGCTTTGAAGAGATCAAAAATACCGTTTGAGGAGGCTTCATCCGCGTACATCTGTGAGTAATGAGCCCTCGCGCCTTTGACTCTGGGAGTTAGTTCCTGGGAGGACCCCTCGCGATGCCGTGAATCTCTCCGCAATAATTATGACCTTTTTAGTTTATGATAAAGGAACCACGGTCTCTGTGATGTGTGAAACAATTCCTGCCGTTTTTAACCGACTTCAAAAAGGTGGAAGTTCGCAATTTGTTTGTAATTTTAGTTTTTCGTGGCGATGCTCACCGATATCTCGGCCAATTGTCTATCTAATCTAATGTCTCAGGGTATAATGAGTGCAATGCAGTGCCACGCTGGTCTTTGCATTTCAAAATTCGTACTGGCACTGCAATTGTTATGGGCTGGCGTTGTGCTTATATACTATCGGGCGAACGACCAACTCGTCTCTTTATCTAAAATAAAAAGAAACATACAAAATAACCGTGTTGTACAAAATTGTACAGCTAAATACATTTTTATTAACTTTTATTAGTAACTATTGTTTCACAAGAAATGCTTAGTTGAAAAACAAAGTTCATAAATATTTGATCCGCTGCAGTTGTAAGAAACTTTGATTCTTTGAATAGTTTGATATGGATATTATTTCTACGTTATTCTGCGTCTCGAGTACTGCCAACTGAGCGCGAAATAGATCGTTGTGTCGGCCACACACGATGAGTTGGAACGTTTGGATATCTATTATTCCTATCACTCAACGTAATCCAACTGAGATTCCCCACACACGGGTGGTTTTTGGAACGATGGCGTGGAATGTTGTGGATTGGAGCGCTCGTGTATGGGGGCTCTAATCTCGAATGTAGATTGATTCTCAACCAAAGAGAGTTTACTGAAAAGGCCTGGCATGTGCCTGTGGTAGACAAAATCGACTGGGCCCGAAACTTCATACAAATACCAGCGATATTTTCCTCTACCCACAGTGGTAGCGAACAACGCTTAGGTCTGAAAGGGTCTTTACACCTATTTCTGTGGAAATACGAACTACTTCGCATTCCTAATACTTCGGGATACAGGATACACGAATGTAACAAATTTGGCTCCTTAGTATGGTGTAAATCTAATGGTCTAAAAATGACGACGACTTTTTCAACATTAGTCACTTGATTAGACTGGAGAGTGAAAGTAGCATCTCTGAAGCACGATCTAAGCTCTATCTTAGTTCATGTCTTTGTTCCATCGTGAATACCTGGTACCTATATTTTTTAATACAACAAATATACATTTAATAAATATGTAGCCTAAACCTGATTTTCAGAAAGCGTAGAGTTGGCAATTAGAAAATTATTAATTTCACGACGACACTTCACTCGAGCATGAGAGAGCAATATCGTCTGACGAGATACCTTTCCGACTCCAGATATTGCCGTAGATTTATGAAAATATCTTCAGAATAAACCATAAAATTGTTACGAGTTATTGTATAATATTAGGTTTTAATAGGTATAATCCAATAGCTATACAATTTCAATGCTGGGCAAAGTTTCACGCTGTACGACTCTGAATACTCCATAGTTCACAAGTACAAGAGATACTTTGCTTTAATTTTTATATAGCAATTGTTATGGGCTGACGTTATATGCTTATCATCATTATATGCTGCTTATCATCAGCCAACTCAATAGCATGAAAAGTTAAAAAAAATCTATTTAGACTTTCACGGTTATTTACTAATTCACACATTGTAACGGGATATTTACCGTGATTATGATTGAGCGATGAGCACCCGATATTTCGACGCTGTGGCAAGCATCATGTTCACATCATGTTCGTAACGAGACGAGCGGGTCTTTTGCCCGATGGTAAACATAACGCCAGCCCATAACAATTGCAGTATTCATAGTAAGTATACATTTTTTTCAAATATTTTTCTATTTGTATATACGGCTTTCAATAACATAGAGCCCGACAACCACCACAAAGTTTTATAACTTCGTCATGTTCATTCAGCCGTTCGTGCGTCCATCCGCTGTTCATAACAGAGTTATTAGTTTCGTCATTTCCGTCATATAGTTCGAGACATGAAATTCCGTGTAGCACGGAGATTCTTATCACATACTGTAGAATCATCTATAATCTATAGTATAAAATAACCTGAGGTAAAATTTTGAAAATGCTCGAAAAGGTATCATTTTACTAGGTATGAGCAAAGTAGCCAGAGAAATTACTGGGCTTATGAGACTTAATATCTAATGTCTCAGGGTAACGAGTGCACAGCAATGCCCCGCGGACCTTTGTGTTTCAAAGTTTTGGGTGACACTGCAATTGTTATGTGCCGGCGTTATAATTACCACCAGGAAAACCACCAGCTCGTCTCGTTATGGAATAGAATAAAAAAAACATCAAGGTCCGCCGGAAAAAGTCTATTGTTGAACAATGGCCTGCCCCATGATTGGGGGATTTTGCCACAACACACCACGCGTGGCAAATCTTAAAATATAAAAGTAGAAAAGGATCATTATTTAAACAAAATTTTAATGTTTACAAAACCCTACTGAATTTGGCTAAATCTAAAAGTTTTGATTACTACGAATATAAAGTAATATAACGCTACAAATTGAGTAAGAAGTTATGTACACCCACACTGTTCTTCATCTAAGTACTAAACAAATAATGAAATACGTAGGTAATCATTATGATAAACATTGAACGTAGCTGTGTGTTATATGTATGTAATATTATTTGAATGTATGTAATAATAGTGTATGTATAATATATTAGAGACCTTTCAGTTACTGTGGCCGGTATCGAATACCTGCGGTGTGACGCAGCACGACTGTGGCTTTCAGCCCCTTGTGTTATACCAATTACAAGTTGTAGGTATCACAACAGCATGGAATACACGTGTAGGTTCTGTTGGTACAGACTGTACAGAGGGGACTCTCTAGAGAGCACTGTAAGAAATCCTGCTCTGTTGCCGCCTCTGTTGTTGCTCGCAGCTTTTTGCTGAATTGGAAAGTTCGACACGATTAAAATTATATCAACGGCTACTATAACTGTAGCGTAGCGTTGCAAACAACCGCTCGTCTCGTAATCTAATAGTAGAAAGAAGGTTTAAAATCAACATGTATATAAAAAGTAAAAAAAAAAAAGTAAAAAGTCAATTTATTAATTAAAATGTAAACTCGCTGAATACGTATAATTCGTGACGCCAAACATAAAAAAGATCTTCAAGACTTGCAAACTGCATGAAAATAGTGTCAAAGAGAGCTTGCTGGTCGGACGATAGCGTCGAGTTTGGTGACGATCGAAGTTTGCACAAAGAAGAAACCAATTGTTGTTAAAGCTATTTTGTTTTTACTTCGTAGCGGGCGGTGTCAAAACGTTTTGCAATTTTTGCAATACTCAATTACCTATTTATTGAATTTTGATAAAAGTAATATAAAAGCTACAAACAGCAAACATTCTATTTATTTCGGCCTGAGGAGATATACCTACATAGACCTACATAGAAGAGCTAAAACTTAAGTCTTCAAACTAAACTGATGAATAAGCTAATATTTAGCATTGTCGGCTATCTGGGCGAGATAACAGACTATATACAAATAGATTTATAAGTTAGATTTGAAATGCTTTCAGGTCCGGAAAGACATTTTTAACCGATTTCAAAAAAAGAGGAGGTTATCAATTAGATTGTATTTTTTATGTTTGCTACCTCAGACCTCCATCATTTATATACCGATTTGGAAAATTCTTTTTTTATTTGAAAGAATTCCAGTAGTAATACTTTCAGTTTGATCCCATAGAAATTTCATCAAAATCAGTTCGGTAGTTTGTCATTAAAATCAGTTCCCGCTTTTTTTAAACGTAATTTTTTATACTGCTAGGTAACAAGACGAGTAGGTCGTTTGTCTGGTGGTAAGCACTTACTCATAACAATAGGGATGTTGACTTCATTTTTTTACGATGTCAATCTATTCGTTTTTTCATGTTAATCAAATGTCTATATCGAAAAAACTGCAAATCGAACACTAGAAACGTCAAAAATGAGAGTCGAAGTCAGGTGTCTACTGAGCGCTAAAATGCCCCATATACATTGGACAAAACATCTGACGTCACTTGTTCTATTACGCGGGCCGTTTTGTTGATTTGGCCGTGACAAACAGCGTTGAAGCACATAGTTGTGTTACACTTTTTTATTCATTAAAATGTAAAGAATGTAATGGTATCATTTAAATTACTAAAGGATGATAAAAAAAATGTTGAATTTGAGAAACTTAGGTGCAGCAGTATTTTTGTGGAAATTATATATTTTTTGTAAATTACATTTTTATTGTGTTAGTGTGATCTTCTTAAAACTATATAACGACAGAAATTATGTATTTGTGTTTCATGCAACATCCCTATTTGTAATGCCACTCAGAACCATGAAACGCCTATAAGAAAGCGGCACCGCAAATGCGCAAATTATCTTGAGACAGAGAGATTTTCAGTCTCATGGCTGCGCTATTTTACTCATCAACACATACAGTATTGTATATATGTATACACATTACTGCTTGACTACACGAGCAAAGCGGGGGTACCCACCTAGACGGACGCTCGGAGAGATCTTACGACCTACTAGCAGTGGTATGGTACCAGTTTTCTAGTAGACGTGTATAAGAAGCTATTAAATGGAAGCATTTTAATCATCGGTGCGCAATAAAATCTAAAAATGACCCGCAGAAGCCGCAGGACCTTGCGGCAGAACTATAAAACCGTTAATAAAATTTATAATAAAACCCACGAAATGTGCTTAACCGAGGTATAAAAGCTCAGCGTGAATTCCTTATATACGGTTTAGCTAAGTATTTTTATGGGCTTTCTTCCCTAACTTAGATGTTCGTTTGGATGTGTAATGTAAGAACGACTAAAGAACTGAAGTGAAAGTGATAAAATGAAGAATTTTGCTGTCAGCGTTTTTTTAGTTTTCTTGCAACTTTTGTGATAAATCGTGCAAAATGAAATTCCCAATAAAATTTTTCAAACGTACTTAACTTGTTGAACTTCCAAAACCTTTATACTCGGTAAAGGTTACAGGTTTAAGTTAACGTAAGTACTTGTAAAATGGGCATACAGTCCATCGGTTTCGTTGTCCAGCGTCGCGCGTGGTTAAAATTAGTATAGATCGAACTTAGGCCATTAGACATTCTTTATCGCGGAATTAAACTATAAATTACCCACATTATATACCTATCTTACTTAAAATGGACTTTGGTAAAGTAACGCCTGATTCCATCAAATTTTATATTACCTTATTTAAGGCTTAGTAGGTACTATGTAATAAGACCCATTTTTGCACCGCGCACCTATTCCTCCCTCTGCTCTTCAGGTACCTAGTACTTCCCTTTGAAAAAAAAAGGCAGCTACCTATATAATAATCTGCATGTGCAGTTCATTACCGCCACAGCCAATGCCAAAGCCTGTCTGTAGTTATTTTAGAATTTGATTTCAAAACGAAATAATAATTTTCAAGTTTATTAAATTTTCTTTTTTCGTTATGATAAATTTTCAATATAACATAAATAGAGTTATGTCGAACTCTTTTCACTCATGTTTTTGCACACTTTTCAATTTTCCGCTAAACCTAAAAGATCCTCTTCCCACCACTGCGTTAGTTACCGTTATAAAATACCCTCGGGCTCATACAGTATGCCCTATCATTTATTATTATCAGTTCCGGGCCTATCGTTAATCTTCCAATAATTATGTCAAGAGGAGGGATCTCCGTAAACCCTTCAGATGTCGTCTTGAATAGAAATGCGTGAGTACCCATCTACTATATTTGTTCAGCAGGTAGACTGGCCTCTTTGCTAGGACTAAGGCTGATATTACAAAGACCAATTATCAGCAACGGTATAATATCAAGTATTGTAGTAGTTTCCTAAGAAAAAGAAGATCTTTTTTCTTACGAAAGCGTGTAATAGGTACGGGTGTACCGTGTATATGGTGATTCCTTTGGAAAAAGAAATTTACTTTTAATTTTTGATATAACTTGTGGAGCTGGTTGCATTGTTGCCAAGTTCCCTGTTTCAGTAAAATAAATATTCTACGAGTAAATCCATCTTCAACCACATCTGCACTTAAGATAGGGTGAGCTAGTGGTGAAAGGCTAGCAACATACCAAGAGTAAAACATTGCTGACGGTGAGTGGCAAAACAATAGCGCGATGAAAATCTCTTCATGATTTTCTTGACCCTTGCTTTAGTTTTGCAGATCATTCATTTATTTGTTAACTCACTAAAGTAACAAAACATAGTCTTGACAAAATGATTGATTGACCAAGACAGTAACTTTTCGAACGAAATGATTATAAAATTCTTATTTTTTCGAATAAAGTCTTTGTAAACATCAAACACTGATAACTTTCATTTTCACGTCAGCCGAACAAAACGTAACAGGATATTGGATATTCTACGAAAAATTACCACAGACAATAAACGTTATTTGGTATTTTAGCCTTTAGCATAAAATTGTTTGTTTTCAGTTTTGGGGCAGGCAGCGGCCGCTTTGTTTACTTCCATAAATGCCTTGGGAAGGCGAAACTAGGAGTTTCTAAACGGCTCGGTCTTTTAGTTTTGGACGTTTATTTTTGTAAACCAAATAGGCTTGTGGTTATATTATGATGACTAAATCTTCCGAAATTGAAAGTTGTGAGTTTTTTACCGAACACTAATTAAAATACATGTAACATTCAATAACTAAAAAATAAACATAATAAAATGCTTAGTAGTTTTGTATTGGATTGTTTTGAGACCTTTAGACAGAGCCTTTAGACTTTAGCAGTTTTTTTTTTCTTTCTCTCTGTTTATATTTCAAGAATAATTATGCTATGGAAATAAAAAGCTAGCATATTTATAAAGAGCCTTACCTCAAATTCTCACTGCACTTGATCGGTGACCATTCCAAGGAATCTGAAAATAAAATAAAACACATTGAAAAATGATATAATAATTGAAAGCACTTACTGCACTATCTTATTTGTTACGGCATATTACACCGGGAAGAATCGACCTAATTCACACTCTGATTTACCAATTCAAAATAAAATGTTGTAGATTAAAGTATTAAGATGAGGCTTTACGTTTCTAATATTGTATGTACCTACAATACAATACAATTGTATGTAATTGTGTTGTAGGCCTTGACATTTTTGCTGTGACGTATACCTAGCCAAAAATGCGAAGGTTCTGTCGTATTTTTGCAACAATCCCGGTTCAATATAGCAACAAAATATCACAAGTGTGAGCTCGTCTTTGCGTGAAGAGAGGGATCTTGTAACAGGAATTATAACACAATATCAAGCACATCCTATGTTGGTAGTAGGGATAGCTTACTGAAGCGAAAATGGAAGCAAATCTCTTTGAGCAAATATCATTCATTGAAACGTTCATAACAAGATTAACGCAAGTAGTCTAAATTAGACCTCATTGCACTAACTTAATTATAAATTAATATAATTTGTTCTTAATGTTAATTAACAACCTTTTATGCGTTGTTTGTGCGATAGTGACAGCCTTCTGATAAGTTCGCATTTTGATTTGTTGTATTTTTCAGTAGCAGACAGGTTCGAAATGAGATCTTTGACTTCTCTATTAGAGAAAATAAATGATCCAAGCATCGAGGAACTAACCTCTAGAGATGCAGTGACGTTTGGTTTGCACGAAATAAATTCCACCATTTTTGCCTAGGTATGATGCGCTCTGATTGGCTAAGCCACAGCCTCGCGTCGATTCCCTGTGCGTTGAAACACTAACCGCTGATATTAGTCATAGCAAAATCAATACATTGTTGTGACATCGGATAGTACAGTATTTCATCTCTCGGGGCTAGTATCTCGATGGATCCAAGCGACGATGTGGTCGAAGGTGACGAGTACGCAATACCTAGATTAGGACTGGCTTTCAAGAGTTTCAAGTGCATGCTGCCGCAACACACCGATATGTGCTTGGTGACAAATATAAACAACATAAGGGGATGGTAGTTAACCATGCGACTTCGGGTCTCTTACCGCACTGTGTACTGTAACATTTATTGTAGCAAACTGGCTATATCACTTACAGCTAGTTCTTGTGTAAAAATACAGATGGCGTGTTATCATATTGAGTTATTTGCAATGAAACGGACCTGAACAGATGGCGCTTACACTTGGAAGTGTTTGCTTCAGCAAAATAATTGTGAAAATGGCGCTGGTTGTTGCAGGCGTACATTTTGTTGCAGGGGTACATTTTGTTGCGGGGAAGTGGGGATGAAAACTGAAATCTGTGCGACCAAGAAAAGCGGTTACTATAACTGCCAGTAACCCTGCACATAGTCTAATGAACACGTGGTCTAATTCAATATCGTGCCGTGATATACAAAAATAAAATTGTATTTTACGGCAGGTAATTTGGTCGTTAGTTTCAACAGCCGCAATATGGCACACGTTTCATTCTCAAATATAAGTATTTTAACCGACCTCAAAAACAGTAGGAGGTTCCCAGATCGTCTGATTTTTTTCTTATGGCCATGTTACTGGCTATCTCCGCCAATTGTTAACCGATTTAAATCATATTTTTGTATCTCGATTATAGTAAATACGACGTATCTTTCAATCCCACTATTCCTAAGAAGCATGCTGGGGATCTTCAAGACAGGACAAGAAAGGTCTAGACTGACCTATGCGTAGTATTATTATATGCAGTGCCTATACAGCTCCAGCTTGAAACAAAACAACAATCGAAGCTCAGCAAAACAAATGTTTAAGAATATAGCGACGGGATGAGGATGGTATGTTAAAAACACCAACATTGCGCAAGACACTGGCATGGAATCCGTGGAGAAGTTTGTGATCCAAATGACAAGTAGCTGCATGTACGACACAGCCAATAATGACAAGGACCACACTCGCACCTCCATGAAATCGCTTCCCTCTATGCCCCTTCTCCCGAAGAGATAAAAAGAAGGCGCCCGCTCTGGCGACGTGGAGACCTCATCCTCGCAGAGAGAGCAGCAGGAGCCCGAGTAACACCCAAACCCAGCAAAAGCATGAAAGCCTGAAGGGACACAGAGCGGCCTGTGTTTAGCTATACAGCAATTTTAAATACAAAATCAAATTTTATATCACCATTTCACGGACCATCCACCGAATACTGCCTTCACTGGACCAGATGTTATATTATCAAGTGACAGTCTCTACTTTATGTGTATGTTATATGTGTATACTACTCTATGTGTGTATGTAACAAGACTTTTCTGTGTAATTAAATTTAATCTTTATCAAAAAAATATGTCATTCTGTCTTTAAAATTGATATTTTTAACTTTAATCGGGTTTTTACATAAAGGAAAAAACATCGTATGTTTACACCTATACTCATATCTGTAACGGATAGATGGTTTAAGCTTTTACCTCATCTCTTCATAACGGATTTCCGATATTTACAGTGACATTTACGTTATTAGGTAAGGACACGCTCGTTTATGTAACTTTTCCTCGTACACTGTACAGATAAATATTTGCTTTCTTTTTTGTTATTGTTTCCTTTCTTTGACTAACCGAACAAAATCTGATTCTATATATTTAGCACATCGTCAAGCTTTTTTTCCTTTTATAGGTTTCACTTCCAATCAAAAACACTGATTCACAATATAATAATTATTTTACGTAAACATTTACTTAAAACTATCATGGTTATACCCCGACAACCGATGGAGAAAAGAAGTTCTGGTTATCTCACCACGAATCGAGAGACGAGTGTAGGCCACCTAGTGAAGACCTACGACCTGGCCAAAGGGGAATTGTTGGTCAATAGAAGTTGATAGCAAGAGGCAACTGGCCATTCAAAGACACGTTCTATGAGGCAAATTGAAGGATTTTTGCCGGCTGATGATGATGATTAAAAGTTAAGTTACAGAAAGCATTTACAATTTGTCAAGCAATAGGTTCACGTTCATCTATCCTTTTGTAATTTAGGTACCTAATAGCATTGCTGACGTAGCGCCCTCATTAGATACCTACTAATTTCACCGACATGTCAGCACAATTTCTGTTTCCAATTCACTTCATTTATCGGCACCTAATTAAAAGGTAGCACCGATTATAAGCCAACCGTAATTACGAATTCACCTTTATCCTCCACTTCTCCACAGTTTATAGGAAAGTACCAACGTTATAATTGCAGGAAAGCCGGGATTTATATTTTTAGGAAAATAAATTCTGAATTAATTGTTCTGTTTCACTTTGTTCAACGGAATAATAGGAGAGAGACCATTTAATAGGTTTTCATTTCTCTCCAAATCTTAATCTACTCCTGTTTTCTTTCAAAATTATGCCTTAAATTGTACGCCACGTAAGTAATAGAAACATAACAAGAAAAGGCCCTGCGCCCCGCGTTCTACTAAACTATACGTACGTAGTTAGCCCAAAAAGTTAACCGAGTAAGATAAGTATATACTTACCTGCAAAAGAAAGAGATTTGAAAAGGGCGAGGCAAATGCAATATTTTTATACACAAAGTTGTACTTATTTTATAAAGTTTTTATTTTACACGACTGCCCAAATAAGAAGTGAAAATGCCTGAACAGATTTGGATGTATGGGGTATCGTTTAGAATCCTTACACCGAGTGACACTGGCTAGGGCAGTCGTGGTTTTTTTTTTTAATATTATACTAATTACGTGCTTAATATTATATTTCGTGGAGCTTTTTTAATTTTATTTCTAGTTTATTTCACCTTCAATTTATTTCAGTTTTCAATTCAATTGAATGTCAGTGTTAATTTTTAAAGAAGAACTATGTTTCAAATCGACTATAAAATTTGGTTAGGTAGGCATATACGTTACTGTATAAGGAAGAACTAGGAATGGATTTGATATGATTATTAAAAACGTAATATAAAGTAATTGAAAAAAGTTCATGAGATTTTCTTTTTGCGGGTTAAAATTTGGTTTGCTATAGACATATTTACATCTGTATTGAGATACTTCCTGGCGTACAACTGCGGCAGTAAAAAAACATCGAGCGTGGTAAATGGTAATGTTTGGCAGGGAAATCGTGGGGAAATGAAAAATGAAATTGCCTGATAAAAAAATCAATCTTTTTTATGAAAAACAATGCATAGTTGAGCCGGACATTGTCCATTTGATTTTTATATGGCTATTTCGGAGTTTCAGATCTTTTTTATTAGTATCATTCGCGTGCGGAATAAGCAAGGGTCGTTTGCTTTGGTGGTGTAATTGTAGAGCGCCCTTTTGAAGTCACGCCATCGCGTGTGTAGCGTCCGACCTGCCTCTCTATTCGGAGCCGCTCGATTCTGTTCCAACAGCTTTATTGCTTTTGCCGTCACCCGTGCTGAATCGGTACACCAAGATGCCTATACGATTTTTTTGAAGAACTAACAAGAGCTTTGATCGGATCGTAAAACTGTCATTTTTCGAGGATTGTGAGATAATAATCAATTGCTCGAGTAGATATGTACTTTTTAACATGCCTTTATTTATTAGCTTACTTGTAACTGCTAACAATATAATGAATTTTTGAAAGTCAATTTTAGCCAACTTCTAATTTTCTTATCGAAATTAAACTTTGTATGTATATGTAGTTTGGATGAAAATACAATAATTTGGTATCATGGAGCTGGTCTGAAGATGGAACCTGGGGGTGTTTTATGTATAGTGAAACTCTTCAGTGGCTACAAGTAAACCTGTCGAGTTTGAGCTCAAATTATTCGTTTTGATGAATCCATTCGATTGCACTTGGTGTTAAGAGTCTGATGATGGAGCCAGGAGGAAGCCTGCTTTTTTAGATTTTTTAATTAGGTAAATAGTATAAGCATAAATCCGGCCTATAACAATTCCTGTGCCACCAAGTACTTTGAAATACAAACATGCGCGGCACTCGTTATATACGTTGAGACACAATCGGGTCCCATATGACCAGTAATTTCATTAGGTACCAATCAAACTGGAACACATGCATATATACTACCGCTTGGTGAAACGAGTACGTTAGCGAAGCGGTGGTATCCACCCAGAGTCCTACCTTGGAAAATTCATGTTGGCAGTGAATGACCGCTTCATGTCATTAGCTAATCCTCGCCCAAAGTAGACCAAGATTAGCGGGTTTATTTGGCTAATTTAAGCTATAGCATTAATTTACACCAGTGGCTGGTAAATAAGAACGTTGAAATGAAAAGCTATTAGCTTAGAATACGCGGCGGCAAATAAGGCTAGTAGACGCGAGTCTAGCCTGCTATGTAGGTTAAACCCGCTACAAACGTATAGAAGTGATGGTCGGAATTGCTTTGAAATTCTTTTATGATGGCTATATTTATTATGTGAGTCTTTACTCTTTGTAAATAAATGCAAAATATAAAATACTAGCTTCTGCCCGCGGTTTTCACCCACGTTCCCACATGAACCGTGCATTTTTCCGGGATAAAAAGTAGCATATGTTACTCTCCGGTCCATAAACTATCTGTAGGGATGCGATTCCAAAACATAAACCATCAGTTAAATTGCTTCAAACAAGGAATCATTTCGAGTGGGTTAAAATTGCCCGGCAGATAGTACAATTTGAACCTCAAGCAGGGTGCAGGGCTCGATGATGTTATGATGAACTAAATTATACCAGGAAATTTTGGTCATGTGCCTTCATAATAAACTACTACCGACCTCTTAATTCTTGGTACGTCGTCTCGTGATATTTGAGATTAATTACTCGTGTTGTCTACACGGTAATGTTGTTGGTGGATTATGCGGCTCGGCGTGACGAGGGTCGCTGGACTGCTCTATTTGTGCCAACTTTTCAAACTATGTACAAATGTTTTCTGACAATGTATACCTTCTTGTATATGATATTATGATACGGCTTGACTTTGATGTGATATGGTGTAATAAGCTGTTAGTACTTCTTCGTCATTAACTTTTTTTAAGTATATGAATTAGGGCGTCAGGAAGCGATGGACGAAGGCGTCCCCTTCAACCGAGATCGGATAGAGAAATCTGGAGACCCGTGAAGTCACAAGCCTAACGCTGTTTTACCGAATATACCACGGAGAGTGTGCGCAAGAACTCCACCACTTGATTCCCCCATCACCATTTTTCTACCGAACAACAAGACGTCCACCAATAGAACAACAACAATACCACCAACTCGCACGAAGCGCTTCGCTTCTTCCTTCATAATAAGAACTGCAAAGGAGTGGAATGCTCTGCCGTCGTCTGTGTTCCCTGAACGTTATAGTCTGGGTGTGTTCAGAAATAGAGTGAATAGGTATTTACTGGGAAAACGTGCTACATCTTCGACCACATCGTCACTTCACATCAGGTGAGATTGTGGTCAAACGCTCCACCAGCCAGAAGTAAAAAAAACCGCCGGAAGTATGAGGGAGAAATATTTTCTCGGTAGTATTACTGGTACATTAGTTGAAGTAAAAATAGTATGAATTAACTGGTGTTACGTTGACCACTACATTTGAAGGAATATAATGAACCTAGCTTATCTCTGTATCTCAAGTGTAGCTGCCGCAACAAATCTGTAGATGCTTGGCGTCTGATTTTCAGGGTGGTAGCTAGCCAGGGGAACACTTGTAAATGCCCTACCACCATGCTATGGTTGCAACGCGGTGTTTTCCTTCACCGAAAGCTCAAGCACATTATAGGATTCGAACCAACCTAAGATTGGCGGTCGATGTCATTTCCACTGAGCTGTCATCACTCTGACTTACTTAGCTTTACACTTATCAATTTACATAGTTATGTCGTTGACTATCGGAACATCAAAGCATAAACAAAAATAGAGTCGTTTAATTTGATTACTTAAGCTAATCCTTAGTGTAGATTTCTTTTGTAAATCTACACTAAGGACTAGCTTAAGTAATCATTTAAACGACTTTAAGTGCGCTTAAATGAAGTTAAATAATTCATAAATTATAACAGCATATTTACCGTGATTATTACTGAGCGCCCGATAATTTGACCCTGTTGCAAGCATCGTGTTCAATGGATTGTAAAACTGTGATGATGACGTGAATTAGTAAATAACCATGAAAGTTTAAAACAAAGTTAAATGTTTGAGATAGTTTAAGATAGTTCTATTATCTAACATTTTATACATGTATGTACTTCCAATTTTAATATATATTTAGCTAGTTTTATAATAGTACTTTTAGTACACTTATATAGTAGATAATATTTACTTTTACCTAGTTATATTTTACGAAGTGTTTTAGTTTAATGTAAAACTAAATTGGACATCAAATCATTTAAGTAACATCAAATTATTCAACAGTCAAAAAACATTTTTAGAAGATTACGAGTACCTGCCTGAATATCTGCCGACACTCATGAGAGAAAGTTTCTAAAAAATTCAACATTTCTTTTCCAATCAAATAAATCAATCTATTTCCGAAGAGTTAAGCCCGACCAATCTGATAAAAAGGTCAAATACTTATCCGTGACAAGAATAATCATTACAGCTATTATTTCCCCTCGCTTTATTTGAAACCTCGAAAGGTACCAAGATAGGTAAAGGTAGGAGAAATATCCCAATTCCTCACAAAACTTTACGGGATGCATAACAATAGCCTCAGAATATCGTATTATCTTCCTTCCTGAGTCTTAAACGGTTTGATTTATTATGCCGAAGACCCATCCGTTGCTGAGTTTAGAAGCATCAATTCAGATTAAAATCAATTGGCAGATTCACGGAATTCGTTAAGGTAGATGAAAATCTTGACTAACATTGTATTAAGCTGATAAATTACAGCTGGTTTATCTGATTGAACAGATGCTTTCCTATTTCAGTATAAGCTATAATACTCAGCCTATTTAAATGTGCCTCTCAAGTTTGTCCCTTAAGAGTGTTTACGCCCTACGGTTTTTAATACAAACTTTCAAATCCTTAATCTCAGAAATGAATGAACCGATTTCAGTGAACCTTTATATGCAAAAAAGAGCATAAATACTAAATTAGAGCAATGTTAAATTTTCCATACAAACAGAAAATTACAATTACCTCCTTTTTAAATTAGATATTTAAAATGTTCTATATTAACTATTTAGATATATGTTAATCTTGCTTATGTGTATACCGTTTCATTAAAATCAGTTCACTCATTTCGGAGACTAAAAACTCAAAAGTTTGTATGAAAAGCCGTAGGTCGTAAAACCTCTTAAGTCCCTTAAATATTTTTAAGATATCGACTCGTAATATCACCGGTACCTAGATCAATGTTACAGAAAAGCGTTTAAATGACAATGACGAAAGTTTCAGTGACAATCAGACCATAATGAGTGAAATAGCAGGGGTCTATTGTCACCTGCTGTGCTGTCCTGTGTCGTTGCGGTTACCAGGAGGCCTACCAGCGTCAAACAACAAACGATTCATAAGCAGAGCAGTTCAAAAGCAGCTCTTAAAATGAACCACATTTTTTTCGTACTATTGTCTGTTTAAAGCAGCGCTGACTTTAAACTAACTCTCAGCCGAATGAATGAACTAAAACATCCTCACGACGACTTGTATACGTCTGAGCGAAAGGGATAAATGTATCGCGTGCGTAATGCTAACTCGCTCGCACGGTGTGTTTGATTTCTTCGTTCAAAAACTTAATTACGCTGCTATTGTACCTATAAATTAGCGTTTTCGATGGTTTTATTGAAACTAATTTACTCTCAAATATATTATGAAAATATTACGCTTGATTGATATTTTCACTATCGAAACAACGATCGTTGTCTAATTATGACAAAACAGTAACATTATAATTATATAAACTGGTGGTAAAAAGTTTGCAATGCAAAGTTGAAACATTTAAAAAGGTTTTAGAACGCATAGGTTTTAGAATAGAATCGATTTCACAATAAGAATGTATACCGGTATTACATTCTCTTTGGAATGTAGCGTCGATTATGCATGTAAAAGAAGGCTTGTGAAAAATCTTAGGAGGTTGTGTGAATTACCCTGACTAGCTGCTGCCCACGGTTTTATCCGCGTGGAGATATACAATTTCATGTTTTTTTTTGCGTGGAATCCTAATTTTTTTCAAGCCGGAACTTGTGTTTTGTTCATAGTACCGTACTTACATAGTTTAGTAAAAAGCTGTTATTTTGACATTACAAACAAACATTTCAATTTTATTTATCTGTATATATAGTAATATGCCTAAGTAAATAGATGTGAAAGCACTGTACAAAATAATATAATAATAATCGAATGAAAATTAAATATCGAATACAATTGCACGCGCAAACCTTTGCATGCGAAAAACTCCAAAATACTTTAACTTTCGATTAGGACTCTCCAAAACACAATAAACGTAGTATCCCTTAGTAGTTTGTGCAATAAACTCTAAACTAAACGTAGTGATTATATACTCTTTGCTCTAAACGGTTCACAAAAAGTATGTCTGCGAGTAACTTTTTATGAACCGCAAACTTTGACTGCTAACTGTCGAACTAGAAGTTGAGAAGCTGTCAATTAACAGACGATAGTACGAAAATGATCACAAAATGAATGAACGAATTCCTTAGCAGACTACAAGCAGCTCTGCTTTTGACACAACGGAATATAAAACGTTATGTCATAAAACGGAGAGACCATAGTACGAATTTATAAAACGTTTCATTTCAAGTCTTAAACTGAGCTGCATTTAGAGACGCTGGTAGGCCTGCAGTACACTGCGATTGTCAGTAGCTTTTATTATTACTAATTTTTCAAATCAGAATATTCTTAAAACATTATATTAATATTAATAGAATATATTCTATTATTACTCATAGGTATATACGCCACAAACCTAATTTTAGTTTCGCTCTCTTTCCAAATAAGAATATGAGAAAGGAATGGAATATATTTTCTATTCAATTAATCCACTTGCTTAGTGTAAAGGACATGGCGTGGTTTTGTATGGGAGGTGGTCCTTGGAAACCGACATTAATAAAACTTATATTAATGTGTAGTGTAGTAATTGTAGATAATATTTATCACAAAGAATGATTTTTTGACACCGCCATTTATTAATTATATCAATTTTAAAACTCCATAGTATAAATAATTAGGAGAATTGTTCTGTCATCACTAATTATATACTTATTATTGTAACGCAATTAGGCACTCAAAAGCTTGGAATGTAATTAAGAACAATAATTTTTGATTATTATTTCACTATCATGTATGGATTACATTCTGTATTGTGTGCTATTAAATAAATAAATAAATAAATAAATTGAAGCCTGGCAGCCCCATTGTGTAGTACCCTAGGGATGTATTGATTATTTAAAAAATCGATTATTATATTGAGCTAATTTAATCGTTTCTCAAATGTTTACATAGGCACTTGTTAATAAACAATATTAAACGGTGGTTTAGTTAAACTATGTTTTGTTCTTTCACATTTTTAAACGAATCGAAAGAGACAACCTTATTTAACTATTTACTTTAACAATGTTCACTAGGTTTTTACCACCGCTTTGCTAGTGAAGTCTGCCGCGAAGCAGTAATGTGCACGCATTACTGTGTTTCTGTTTGATGAGCAAGGTTGCCAGTGAATTTACTGGGCTATTAAGACTTAATACGTAATGCCTCTGGGTAACGAGCACACTGTCGTGCCGTGCCGGCCTTTGTGTTTCAAAGTGCTGAGTGGCACTGGAATTTTTTTGGCCGGCGTTTTGTTTACCTCCATGCAAAAGCCTTAGTTCAAATTACCCTCAAGATAGCATTTTTGGGTAAAACAATCACTGCAATTCCCAGTAATAGGTACGAAAAAAATGTAATTGCATGATGTTTAGTTTGAACTACAGTTTATGTAGACAATTTAATGAGATTTTAGATTTTATTAATACCTTATTTACTATAAGTTGATAAAATATACCTCTTTATTTTATATCATCAATCGTTTAACAGTCAATGATATCTAATCGATACTCGATAGTCAATATACCAATAGATGATTATATAGATATTATACGACATGGTCTTGATTATGGTTGTTTTTCCCACCATTGCCTTGGATGTTTAACTATACGTTTTGATTCGCCCCATAATCTTGAATTGATTTCGGATATAAAAAGCTTATCAATATCGTACTCAATCGATTCTACTTCATAAAAATAAAACAATAGTAACATGTAGGCACATTCTTAATCTGCTGACATTAACATAAACAACTTTTATTCATAGACTACTACTAGGAGTACTAAAGGATACTACGTATCAGACGGACATGACGTCAGGCCAAAGATTTGGCTTCTGATTGGCTGTGGTATATTTTTTTTGTCGTCTCAAGGTTTTGGCTTTAGGCAAAGCATTCATTAATCCCATTTATTTAAAAACTGTTTTATTAAAAAATGGTGGTGCCAAAAAAATTAAAAAAATAATTTTAATAACTCTTTATAAACGTGCTTTCGACTGATATATATATTGTATCTGTCGGTTACCAAGGACCACTTTTGACCATGTCCTTTGACGGTCATGAAAATTGACAATTCAATTTGTTCAATTTGTCATGGATGGATGATATTTGACAGCTTAAGAACATTTATACCTGTCAAACATTTCATATACCTTTCTTATGTTATTTATTGGAAAGAGACTGAAACTAAAGTTAAGTTAACGTTTGTGATGCAGGAATCGAAGCCATACGTAAATTGTACATCTCAAAAATGTCGTTTCCAACAGGATTCGAACCTGCGTCTTCTAGTAATCTAGACCAGACGCCTCAACCAACTAGGCTATGGGAGCAATTGATGTTGACTCCAAAATTCTTGAGATAATGATTTCTTTCGGCTTGCACATTTTTGAGATGTATTTACGTGAACATCCGCCAGTGTCGCTAAAACTTTAATAAACTTTAAAATTAAGTTTAGGAATGAGTCTCCATAATTTTAGTACCATTGATAATCCCACGTGATATATAATCAAATATACTTATAGACTACTTATTAATATAATTATAAGAGTTTGTTTTCATTTAATCGCCGTCACATCGCTACCACCGCACCGGTGGCCGCGGCCTTAAGGTTGCTTTACTGAAGTTTGTGAGAGTTTCCTGGGCCAGCGCCTTTGCTCATATAAATAAGACAAAGCTTGATAAGGTTTCACCACAAAGTTGAAACAGTATAGTTCAGCGGCGTTAAAGGCAGAAACATCCGCCTGTGTGTGTACCCATTTGTAATTGTGGTATTGCAGTAGCTTAATTCCACTGCTTGTGGTTACGTGTACACTATCAAAGTGGTTTCCATCGTCTCTGTCGTTAAGTGCAGCAGAGCAGTGGTTAACACTTCTTTTGTTGTGGTAACAGTTCTTAGCGGTAATGTAAGCTGGAGTTTAATATATTTTAATTAGAAATGTCACAACAGAATTGTGTTAGACAACGGTTAGACACTACTTAAATAAGAATTTGTAGTTGCTCATATTTAATCGCGTGACTATGGCATGTTTAGGCATGTTAAACACAGGTTTAACGTGCGTTTACTTTTTTTGTGGTAAGACCCATAATCTTTAGATAACAAGGCAGAAAATTGTCTTGCAAAAATATTCTCATCAATAACTTGAATGGAATCCTTTGTTGAGAACCCTTGTTATAAAGTTTTCTCGAATAAAGAACATTTAATCACTTGGTGCGTTACATGAAGCGTTTTATTTGAAATAGGTTAACTACACTTTTTATATACTATTTGATAACGAGATGAGCTAGTCGTTTACCTGATGGTAAGCATAACGCCGGGCCATAATAATTACAGTGCCATTTAGAACTTTGAAACACAAAGGCCTGCGCGGCACGGCAGTGCGCTCGTTACCCTGAGACATTATAATTTAGTGACGCCTAATTTGTCAAAGACGGACGATATTTTACAGCTTAAAACTTAATTCAAACCTGTCAAACATCTATCCCTTTCTCGTGTTAGTTATTGGAAAGAGAGTCCACTGTCCATGAGTTTAACTATAAACTGTTATGTTCTTACCAGTTGTGAAAAAGAATTGATTCGGTCACTTCAAAAACCTCATAAGTCACTTAGTGCAACAGTTACATCGGAAACGGTATTAACCAAGGTACACTGAAGGTACCAAGGTACACGAGTGGTGAGCGATATTCCGACTGTCACGAAACAGCCAGGTGCCATATTCGCTGTGGGCGCCGCGCGCTCAGCCCTGCAGCGCTCTGTAAACTCCAAAATCAGTAAGTAATCAGTAGTTCAAAACGCGTGACGCAAACTCGTTATCGTGTTCGAAGCGCCGTACTACGCATCTATTGACCATATCGTAATCAACTCAATAAAGCAAACTGTTTATCGACCTATCCTCTTTGTTTATTGTTGTTATTTAGTAGCAGTCCACAAAACTCGGGAACTAGATGTTTTTGGATCCTAAACAAATAATCAACCGAATATCGGGCTACAAATGAGCTCCTCGTAACTCGTAGATATGTACATCTATGCAATTAGCAGTCCCCGTGGTGTGGTAGTTGATAGGTCAGTGAACTCAATTTCTTCAGCACATTGCGGGTGGCGGGCCAGATTCCCGCAGTAAGACCACTGTCCTTTTAGTTCCAAACTAGCTTCTGCCCGCAGATTTCACCCGCGTTCCCACAGGAACTGTGCATTTTTCCGGGATAAAAAGTAGCGTATGTTACTCTCCGGTCCATAAAATATATATATACCAAAAATCACGTCAATCCGTTGCTCCGTTATTGCGTGAAAGACTATGGCGTTTAGGGATTAAAAATCAATCTTTGTCTAGTTCTTAGTTTATGATTAGTAATTCATGCAACTTATCCTGAGGTCCAACGCCCAAAGACAAAGCTACAACTTTTATAGTTATATAATAATATAGTTTTTATATAATGAAAACACATTAAAATAATACAGTACTTGCAATGTTTTATAAATAAACATTTTTGTGAATACAAATATTTCAAAAGAGTGAGAGGTAAACATTGTTTATAGAATAAAATTACCATTTCACAGATTCTCATTACCCCACAAACAAAAGTAAGAAAAGGTAACTGCTAAAAATTAATAAATCATCCAAAATGCCTGGCCATTTCACGTAATAACAGAAAATATTTTTCGTAGGTCTTTACTGGAGCAAAATGTAATTTACTTACTGGAATTGAGAAATTATTTCATAATAGTTTAGAGTGATGTTATATCTCCTAGAGGAACAATCTCGATTTATTACCTAAGAAAAACGAATGAGTATTCCCGTGAACATGATAGATAGATAAACTCTTTATCGAAACATCACAATACAAATAAGTACCTACCTTAAAAGTAAACCAATTTAACAATAAGTGCTGGTACATGGTGCTTGTTAAAGCGTTGAAATAAAGAAAAATAAAAACATCGGGTGCTCATCGCTCAATAATAATCATGACAAATATCCTGTATGAAAGACGAAAGGGGTTCGCAAATCGACCCGTACATTATTTTAAATAAGTGACCACGCATAAGTTTTTACAAAGTAGTTCAATTATGATGTTTTTTTTTTATTTATAGCGTACCTATAAATAATAGAGCTTCAAAGTAGCTACCAAACAAATTTGAAATAAAGTTTTTATTTAATGTGCCGTGTATACTTTCATATGCATTTAGTAAAATGCTGTTATTTTGATATTACAAACAGACACTTCAATTGTATTTATTTTGTAGATTGTGATTGACAGTATTTAGCGCTCTTTATAGTTTTTTGGTTTAAAGGTGTCAAAAAATATGTCACATAATGAATGAAAATATATCTTCTCTTTGGTACATAAAAGAACCTAGGTACAATTCAGTTGATTCCCGGAAAGGGCATAAAAGACGTAATCGTATAGCTGCGGCCCTCAAAGAGATTTGCTGAAACCCCAAAAAGTCGCTCACTGCTTAATCCAATTTCCACCCAATCTTTTACTGGGACTCCCGTTAAATTCGTTTTATATGTTACCGAATTACCCTAACTTAACTAAAATTTTGGTTGACATAATTTGAACTTTGGAAAACGGTACCGAAATGGTTGATTTTATGAAGATAAAGGTTTTAAAATTGTATTAAAGTTAGGTATCTTTAGCCCAGGATAGTAAGTAATCCGCAACACAAAAAGACCTGCGTCTTCTTTGGTATAGTCCGTCATATTAATTCATGGTACACCTATAACATAGTATACGCGGTGATATGTGTTGGAGAAGTCAGTACAAATATTAAAGACATTTAGGAAATGTATTATATATAATATAATACGTTTGCCTCCCGTGCTCTTCGAACCCTGGCTCTCTCCACGCTCACACGAAGTAATCGTGAATGTTGAAAGAATAGTAGATACTATATTTATAGTTAATAATGCTTACTTTCGTATTCAAAGAGAATAAAACAAACTGACTTGCAAAATATCAATTGAACAGGTTTGACTTTCTTAGAGTTCTATGAGATACAATTCGTCTGGCCCTAACATCACAATTGCGTTTACTGTAATATACTGGTTCAAGATAAACCTTTAATTAAAGAGCGACCTACAATTGGCACCTACGCAGATTTACGTTACCTATACTCGAAGTAGGTACGTAAGTTCAAGGGCATTATTTCGTGTGCGGTCAATGCGTACGCACGTGCCAATAAAATTATTTCATCCGTACCTGGAGGTTATATTACCAATAATACAAAAGTCGGTAACATATAACTTACTTTCGTATATTTCCGTTCACAACAAAAATATTGAAAGTTCTGTATTAGCATGCGGCACACACCAAACTTGAACGTGCCGCGTTTGCCGATATCTGAAACAATGCCAGCCCTTGACAAGAAAGCACAAATCAAACTATATAGCATCCATTTAACTATTTTAACCGTCGTTAATATAATTTATCGCTGTTATAGCTATTTCGCTGCGGTATTTTATTATTGGTTTCAAGAACTGCCATTCCAACTTAATGGTCGGTGACCACGAAGTTTTCGATAACCATTGAGTTGTGGGAATTAACTCTCGAAAGGTTTCCAAAACATTTTCCCCGGTCTGCTGTTGACAACCGTTAAAAACGTTGCAAGTTTATAAAGCTCTTCGCGTTTTAATGATTCGGGAAAGTATTCGGTTCAGAAGCTTAGGGTGTATTTTATTTTAGAATGTATAAATTCGTGTTTTCAGTCTTACTTAAAAATCTCGTTAAGTAATGCTTAACCATCTCTAAACTAAGTAACACTTAAGAGTTAATCAATGCAGAATCATTATTTGCTTATAAATAAGTTAGATGTTGTTTAGCTAAGAATACATGTTATTATGTCATAAACACACTATTTTGAAAGTTATTGAATCACTACTACGCGACTTTTTTACGCCACGTCGATGTTTAAAACTAAGAATTTAGCTACTCAGTTTCTTAGCATTCGATTTAAATTTAAGAGAGGTTTATTAGTAAGATTGCGAATGTGTTTGTAATTAAAAGAATACCTATATGTCGGATCAAACGCTACGAGTGGTGGAAAGTGACTAATTACGCCCCATTTTACTCTCTCTCCCTGCTTCTCTATCCTTCTCTTTACAACCTGTGCTCGACCTCTGTTCTAACAGTGGGACCGTTAAAGCTTTTATGTTGATTATAACAAAAGCTGATCACTCGCACAGTAGTCAAAGTTTTCATGTTCTAATAAAAATACTCCCAATTTAATGCCTGATCTATAATTTTATTTAGAATTTTACACCCAATATATGATCGAGTATATTGATAATGTATGACGAGTATCTCCGGGTAAATAAAGTATGATACGGTTTAATGAACCAATACGCTTTACGCCTTTTATGGGCATTTTTTTTTATACTATTTGATAACGAGACGAGCTTGTCGTTTGCCTGATGGTAAGCATAACGCCGGCTCATAACAACTGCAGTGCCACTCAGAACTTTGAAACACAAAGGCCTGCACGGCACTGCAGTGCGCTCGTACCCTGAGACATTAGGTTAAGTCTCATAAGCCCAGTAATTTCACTGGCTAATTTGCTCGTCAAACCGGAACACAGTAGTTAATGATGTACACATGATGCCATATGCGTATACCTATGTTTATGTACACAATTTCGAGATCAGAACGGGATAGGACAGAAAACATTTTATCAACATTCGCAATGAACAATTGTACATAAAGCAGGTACCAAATTAACGTAAGATAACCTTACCTTTTTGATCAAGTTACTTGTTAAACAAAAAAGCAAGTGTAAAAACATATGAAAGTGGTGTTGAAACAGCCATTCAACGCTGATTTTCCGTTAAGATCCATACAAAGGTACAGTTACGAGTTCTGCCACTGTGAATATACATAAAAGAAAACAACAGAAATTGTAATAGTTTTTAAAAATAGTAATTCGTTATAAAATGTGCACTGTGCAGTGTAGTAAGCGTTCAGCTTGCCCATAAATTGCAGTGACATGCAGGTTTTTGTTTACGTTGCCAATATGCACTGCGTTTGTTACTTCGAGATATCAAATATGAAGTCTAATGGGCTTATATATAGTAGGTATATACTTAACAGTAGTAACTACTTTGCCCTTAAAACTGAAGTTTACAACTTACTCGGTTCTACATGGTGGCAGAGTATAAGTAAAGCGATGGTAGAGGCTCTCGCAGAAAATTATTGCCACCTCACATAAACATATTAGCAAACCACAAACTCAAATCTCTGCTTGAAATGCGAGATCACGCTGCCCGGAGATAAAAGAAAACTTACGCATAAAGATTATGAAACAGGGAGTGTTCTTGAATCTTACACCGAAGTTTGTTACCAAAGGAGGGAGCCATTGTTTTAGTCGACGTACTGTGTATATATTGTGGGTTTTGTTAAACAAGTAGGTCGGTATGTGACGTAAGTGGCACAGTTAGAGCTTTTGTCGTATCTAAACAGTTGTTTCTGTCACGGCGCGGGCTGGTTTTATGACTGTTTCATGTGACATCAGCAAAGCGCAGCGGTTACTGAGGAAGTTCTCCACTGAATTAATCCTAAGATGAAAAGTAGAAGACGTGTTTACGTCAGTGTGCACATTTACTACGTAAATATTATGTGGTAAGTACAGTGTTGGTATCGTTAGTTGTTCAGTTCTTTGTCTGCGTTATGCTTCTACATTCATTAAATGCGCATTTGTCATGTGGTAGGACTATAAGGGCCCTATGCTAGCTACGTATCCAAATAATTCATATTGAACCGTATGGTAGCTAACTCACTTGGTGACGGTTTCACTACGTCGCCAATTTGAAAATTCAATGCAAATTCTTTTGATACGTAGACGACGGCGTCACCGTGGCAATACGGTGAGGTAAGGCCCTTCTGAATTGGTATTATATTTTCTAGGTAAGCGTAGATAGGTCACCTCACCGTCGACTGCATCGTCGCTTACTACTAGTCATAGGGAGATACTAGTCGTTGCCAACGGTTCCAGGCACAGAAGGCGTAGACCATAGAGGGGCGCAGAAATGACTAGACCCCCGATGATTAGACCCGGGTTAGATTATAGAACGTTAGGGTGCAGTTATAGAATCTCGCAGCGGGTGAACCAAAGGCTAGTAACGACACTGACGGTGGCAACGGTGCCCAGGCACAAGTGCTAGGTGAAGATCCTAGAGGGGCGTAGACTAGACACGCTTCGATTAGAACATTAAGGCGCAGTTATAGAAATTTGCACCGGGCCCACAATATTTTACAATAATTAAAACTGGGTAACGAAGTAAATTCAAAATTTAAAAAAAATTCAAAAGTCTTTATTCAAATAGGCCCCAAAGGAGCACTTATGAAAGTTAAAATGACTCTAACAGCGGGCCTCTGCAGCATTCATCTACCCGAATCACAGACTAAAACTAATGCTGTCTTTATCAGAACATAATAAATGACAAAGACACCAACAGACCCAAGTAAGTTAATCAAAACTAAAATTACTTGCAAAGCTAGTATTTCTGGCTGTGTCTCTGTCACTACACCCTCTATAGCTATAGTCTATACAGACCTCAAAGACGATTTTAAGATAAAAACAGGCAAAATTGACAGATACCAAGAAAATACAAAATTGACGAAGTAACTTGTAACTGAACTTAATTAGAAATGAGATCTTACGAGCACTTAATTAATTACAAAATTAAATTATATTCAAAAGTCGTTATTGCTTAGCAGGCCCAAAATCATTTTCATTTGAGTGCTATGGGAACTCTGGGGGTGACATTGTAAAAAGTTGGCATAGATTTTAAAAGAAGAGATAACAAAATCTCTTTTGTAGCCAAAATGCCTAATATAAAACGGAAATACTGAAAATTATACAAGTACGTTGGAGTTCTTGTGCTATTCCTGGTACATATATCTATACCTACTATTGAATTATCCAATTATTCACCCCCACTAAGTATATTTTTTTATTTCATGCTGGCGTTTTGGTTTCAGAAAAAATAGATCGCCAGAGTAATCTCAGACAAACAAGGCTTGTATATTATACTGAATACGGAAAACACCGCGCGTGTCCGGTGAGCACACCCGGCGGTTCTTTTTTGACCAATATAGATTAATCTAAACAAATAAATAAAATTGGAGTGTCTGTTTGTAATGTCAAACAGTTTTTTACTAAACTCATATGGAAGTGTATATTATACAGTACCTATAAGAAAAACACAATTTTTAAAATGTTTGTCTGTTTGTTTGTTCCGGCTCATCTCTGAGCTTCAAAGAAAATATCGCGATATTTGAACTTTCATCCCCCATTTTTCCACCCTTAAGTAGGTTTATTTCATTAAATTTATTAAAGGACCACCCCTGAGATATATCTTAACCTAGAAAAAAAATATTTAAATTGCAAATTGACAAAGAATTGGTGGAGAAATCGAATAACATCGCCGTGCAAAAATAATACAAACGAATTGAGAACCTCCTCAGTTTTTGAAGTCGGTTAAAAAGGAAGATCGCGCGTGTCATATAAACTGTTTGATGGATAAAAATTTACAGTTATACCGCACAACATTATCGGTGCTACAAATATCTAGGAGTTTACTAAGAAAACCATTTTAAATCACTGCCCTTCCAAGCGCTCCAAGAACGCATTCAACACAAACGGTTATCATTTCCCCCATCCAATATAATAGTTTCCTATCGGTTGAAAATCTTGAAACGTTCTCTCCATTCTGTAACAAAGTGCACCACATTCTACGCTCGGACCACGCTCTGACAACGCTATATACGTGGTAGTACATGTTAACATGGTCACGCGGTCCGGCACGGAGCGACCGACGGACCGACACGTCGGTAATCCCCTTAGTGGGTAACGAAGTAGCCAAGTGCCAGTAGATAACTAGCTATTGCACTTTGGGTTATTTTCAACAGCGCTAAAAAAGGCACTTTAAAGCGCTTTCAACGCTTCGCTTGGTATTAAACGAACATCGTTAGTTGTCATCGACGCATTTAAAATTTAAGTGCATTACTTTTTCGAAGATAATTTTAATGGACATAGGTTTTTGTGCCAGTTGACTATGGAACTTACGTATATCCGACAAAGTGTTAGGAGCCCTTTACAAGTCTGATTTTGCTCTTGATTTTGACATGGTTTTCCAACAAGCATGAATGTGTATGTAGGTATAGAAGATCAAACGAATTGAAATTAATTAAATATCTTTGAATCAAACACAAAATTTAATTTGCCAATATATTCTGTTCCGTGTAAGTATAAATTATTCATCCATAGCTATAATATAGTTCCTGATTTTCTTTAGGTATCAATATCTTTGTATATAATTTTTGAGTATTTTCAAAGCTCAAAACGAATAAATTGGTAACCTCATAGTTATGGTACGTTTGACATTATAGTTATGGTATGCTATGTAGGTATATGTTGGACAGTTTTGTTCTCTGTCTGACAAAGCCTTTTTTGGTTTGTTCTACAAAAAGAGAATTTTACAGATTGGCTCACAAATTCTTTTGCAAATTCTACATTTCTCAATTTTTACCATTTGTAAAATTCTTAAATTATGCTTCTAATCGGTCGTAAAGGACTACCAGGGGACTCTTATGAAGGCTTGGAGGTGGGGCAGCTCTGACCACCCATTCAAGCAAGTCCTGATGGAAGGACGGCAACTCTGGCCTGACCTATGTCACTGTGTGGAAGACCACCCGAGAATACTGTGCTCTAGCAGAATAATCATTTTAATCGACGAAGAAGTCGAGTAACACCGCCACCAAAAAATACAGACGAATTTAGAGCCTCCTTTTTTAGAAGTCGGCTAAGAAGATCAGCATAAATGACGGACGGCTCGAAATATAAGGCGATGAAAGTACCTACCTACATTTTTCACTGTCTTATAATAGAGACCAAACTACTGTAATTGTGCTTTACGAAATTTATCGATTTGGAATATAATATTATTATATGCATGTATACTATACTTAAATGCGAAAGTGAGTTTTTACATTTATTGGTTTGTTGGTTTGTAGTTCTTTTGCGCAGCAACGGAGCAACGGATCAAGGTTATTTTTGGCATAGATATAGTTTATGGACAGGAGAGCAAGTATATGCTTTTAATCCAGTAAAAATGCAAGGTTCCTGTGGGAAAATGAGTGCAACCGCGGGCAGAAGCTATTATATTATTATATATACTTATACTATCGGTGGAAGGTATAGTTTTTTTTTTTTTTTACTGGCTAAATGCCTTTATTAACTAGCTAATACATAAATAAACACTATACATCTAACCTAGCTAGCTACAAAAACAGTTGGATAATCTACAAGGTATAGTTACATAATGTTTTGTCTTTGTTATTCTTGGATAATTTTAAACTGAATCAAAAGAGACAAAACATTATGTAACTATTCAACCTTTAGGTATACAGTGTTTATTAGTACCTAATGCTATTAGAATATTATATATTAAGGTGTATCACAATATAATATAATATGTTAACTACTACTAGCAGTATGTTGTCCTTACAATTACAATAATAAACAATACGAAGTCCTAATGTAACTTAGACACCGCTTTTCACTCCCTTGCTTGCTTTCTAAAACAACGAAGTGACATTAAGTATCCTTTCCGGCCTTCTGTCCGTTTGTCACTGTCAATTTGATCCAATACCTGTAATGGTACGTCTTCTATGTCTACTTAATACTATATCTACGAACATTTATTACGAGTAAGTAAAACTGTAGATACCTGAAATGTTTATGCAGGCCTCTGGAAAAATAATCCTTTCCATAATAATTTTTTGGTAACGAGACGAGCTGGTCGTTTGCCTGATGGTAAGCATAATTACATAATTTACATTTTCTTTACATTTGTTTTATTCATTAAAATGTAAAGAATCGGATGATATCATTTAAATTACTCATGAATGACTAGCTTCTGCCTGCGGTTTTCACCCGCGTTCCCACAAGAACCGTGCATTTTACCGGGATAAAAAGTAGCCTATGTTACTCTCCGGTCCATAAAGTACCTATATCTATCTATGCCAAAAATCACGTCAATCCGTTACTCCGTTAGTGCGTGGAAGAAGGACAAACCAACAAACACACTTTCGCATTTATAATATTAGTGGGATTAGTAGGATAAAAAATTGTTTAATTTGGGAAACTTTAATCATGTATTACAGTATAGGTATAATTCGGAAGTCAGAACACTGGGCGGCTTAAATATTCGGACACTTGGGCTGACTGTATCTAATATCTTTAAACGAGCAATTCTTGTTTATATATAAGTTTATTTCTACAACAGCTCTAACGATTTGGTTTAAATTTTGAATTTACATAAGGTTTCGCTTTTTAAGTTTACCTATATATATAGTTGTATTTCTTGTAAAAAGCAATTTTACACATAAGAGATTTTTTTAAACACCGAGCCAACCTCAGTTAGATATTAGATATTCCATATATGCTTGTAATACGATAAGGTAAAAATGTAAATATTACAGTCACGTACGTGCAAATATAGTATTAGACGATCAGGGCCTACTCGTAGAATTCCACGAAAATGTTATATGAATAAATGAAATTTGCCCCAAGATATCCTAGCGACGCTATACACACCGAAATTGATAAATGAGGTGTCAAAGAAAATGTTTCCACAAATATTTCGTGAGACGAGACATTTTTGACCCAGTTCGCGCAAAATTGCACTAAAGTAGTTAAATACAAAAACGTAACCCAAATTCAGCATCTTTTTAAAGGGTTTTAATTAAGTAACACCCAAACCAGCACCTACACTTTGTACGTGGTAAAAATATTTTATTCTACCGTGAATTTCCTATTTACTATTTCCGGCTTTAATCAATTTTAGTGTTTCATGAGTTTAACTAAGTGAGCAAATTAGTCAGTGAAATTACTGGGTTTATGCGACTTAATACCTAATGTCTCAGGGTAACGAGCGCGCTGCAGTGCCGCGTAGGCCTTTGTGTTACAAAGTTCTGGGTGGCACTGCAATTGTTATGGGCCGGCGTTATGCTTACCATCAGGCAAACGACCAGCTCGTCTCGTTACCAAACCATATAAAAAAAGTACTCACTAAGTTGTAGATATAATATACAAAATCTACTTCTATGTACCTACTTAAACTGATTTTAGTGGTCAGTAGATATAAAATAAACGCTTTCATAGTTCAGGAAGATGTTTAATACTTGTAATGGCTGGACGAGAATTTCAAACGTATTTCACCCCCATTGTGGCTTATGATGGCAATAAATAAAAAAGCAGGAAAACAACCGATAAATATTGATAGAGATGGCTTAATATATCGCTTCACAACCACATACCACTCACTCGGCATTTTATACAAAGGATTTTTAAGGAAAACTATATTATACAAAGGATTTTTTTGGTGATAAATATTTTAAACGTATTATAAATAACACTTACATACATAGACCCTGTACATACTCCTAACTATGATTCCCTGCATATGAGGATCCCAGAATTACGACTATGGCCGCACAATACCTAGACACGAAACTCGTACTGGCGCATTTTTAGACCATAGTTATTTATCCCGTTCCTTTACTGTACTCGATTCCCGAGTACACTACTTACTACAGTTAAACACCAGTTTTACTCAAGATTTTATTCTAACCTTCTACCTGTGGTCCATGGTTTCATCCTTGTGGAGATTTCTAAAGAAACCGCATTTTTTCAAGTTAAAATGTCACTCTCCGGCCTTATATACCTATACTTAACTATAGACATGTCAAAAATCACGACGGTCGAAGTGCGTGAAAGAAGGACAAATCAACAAAAATATTATACTGACGCAGTCATGATATATGTAGAGATTGTATTACATAAAGTTGTCCCCTATGTAACAGCCCCATGTTTAGTTGACCGGTGAGGGGACATAATTCCTTTACGGTAACGATCGCGGGTGTGATTCGTTGGCACAAATATTTGTAAACCAAGTAATACTAAAAAGAAAAGCACAAGCAATTGTTGTGTGTCTTGTTATTGTAGAAACTCGTAGTTCCAGACACAGGGAAACCTAGTTAGATGTTGTGGCCAACTGGTAGAGGGCTAGAACATTTGAATTGTCTGTACCTATAGGCCTACATTGGCCTGTAGAATATCAAACTGCTTATGTAGCTAGGTTAGATGTAGTGTTTATGTATTAGCAAATTAACGAAGGCTTGTAGCCTTGAAAAAATTATGAATTTCACTGACTACTGGACTTTGTATATTTTGTTTGCAAAGCGATATTTAAAGCGGTGACAGTTATTAAATACCAACCATCAGCGCTGTATAAAGTAAACGATCGTAGAGGTAAAGTTTGATACTTCTAGCCCTTCTACTTATTATCCAGAACTAAAATCGAATCTGCCAAGTGGTACGATTTAATAGCTAGACGCCTACCCTTTAAATTATGTATCTAGACGTTTTAGTCGAGAAAAGGGACTAATTATGCACAAAACTATACGAGACTTGCTTAGGCCTACGCTAATTTTGTCAGTTTGTTGGCGCCGATTTATTTAATCAATTAAGGGCAGAACACGGCGCGCCAATATCTCCAACGCGCATCCCAACATTTTTGAAGATAAATAATCACTTAATATAATTATGAATCTTCGCAATCGGTGAAGTTGCTAGCAATAACATTCATCTCAACCAGTGTGTGTTGCCAGTAATGATTTATGACACTGAGAGGTGGTCTGTTAGACTGTTGGCCTCATGAGTAAGCTCAGAGTCGCGCAACGAGCTATGGAGAGGGCTGTGTTCGGGGTTTCCCTGCGTGATAAAATCCGAAATAAGGAAATCCGCAGGAGTAGGAACGTCACTGACATAACTCTCAAAGTTAGCAAGTTGAAATAGCAATGGGCAGGCCACATCGCTCGCAGAACCGATAACCGGTGGGGAAGAAAGGTTCTCGAGTGGTGACCACGAACCAGAAAACGTAGTGTAGGCACACACTGGGTGGACCGGCGACCTTGTCAAAACCGCGACGAATCGCTCGATGCAAGAAGCGAGTAGCCGATCCAAGTAGCGTTCTATGGCATATGTTCAGCACGTAATCGGACGTCTTCCAGCTGATGATGATAGCGCTTTGTTAATTAGGACCAAAGTAATACACGCAAGAATTCCCGCTTGCATAAGGTAGTACAAAATATAAATCAAAACCGCCATACACCCTCTCAGCGATAAGTAATTATCTTGACCTAGGGATACTCGGACGGAAGGGCCTCCTTGTATTCTATGTTCAGCTAATTAAGCACCCATTGTCTCCCATTAATTAATTCACACAATGTGAAATAATGAAATATATTTTACCACATTTGTCTTCACTCAAAAAGGAGAAACATGCATAGTAAAGTGCTGAATAATTTATATTTTCATTGTTTTTAATTGGTAGGTAAAATATAATTTACAATCTTATCGGTTCTCATTTTCAAAATGTTGGTACAGAGTTCTATAATAGCGTAGGTACTTACCATGTATATTAAATTTTTACTGTATCCTCAAAGAACTTCAAATACGAGATAGGCTATAGTCGATTGTGCAATTGCGAATACTGAAGCTCTTTGGGCACATCTCCAGAAACGAGAACTCGATAGAAAGACATGTGGTGCAGGCCCGATTAGAAGGCAAACGAAGCCCTGGTCGATCACCAACTTGCTGCACCGACCTCATCAAAAAGTCCACGCAATCCAGCATGGTGCAGTGTGCTCGCAATGCCACTAATCATCAGAAATGGAGATGCATTGCGAGACGAGCAGCAATCCTGGGAGGTGACAATGGCAACGAAGATGCTGATACCATTGATACAACCACGACCACTCTGGCAAGAATGCACGACTAAGAAGAAGAATTAAATTTTTATACTAAGAACTTAAAAATGTAAAAAATGTACTTACTTAATTAAGGTCGTCTAAGTACCAAGAGGTGTAATTACAATATAGGTTCATCATGATTTTTCGAATTTTTACTTTTTGTTATGAATGGTTATAAATATTCTTTCAAATAGGTATTCACTTCATAAAATCACCACATCACAATTTTATATTTTCCATCTATGCAACATATTATGTTCTTTCGTATGCTATTAAGAATGTCTACAACTTACTAAAATAAGGTACATACTTTAAGTAAGTAGTTCTTTATTGAATAATTTCATGATAAATTTGATTTTTTTAATAACTAAGCCAGCCAACATGCTCCTAATTGAATTATAATCTAAGTTAAATTATAAAACACATCGACTAATTTTTCTTTTTCATAAACTTCAAAAGATAATTAAAAAATTGGGACGCCTTAGAACAGATACCTATTAATAGTAAACGTAGCTTCCTATCTACGCCCATTAAGTAAATAAGGAACTAAGTAGATACATAAACATCCGCAACTCAGGTGAACGACTTATAAATGATCCGTAAAAATTAGAAACTATAAGGCTTCGGCTTATTCCTCCACTGCTAGAGAAGGCTTGGTCTTTCGTAAAACAACCGCAAACTTCAACAAACACAACATTATCTTATATCCCGAACACACGTTACCTTCAATATTAGCTTACTACTACTAAATTTTAAATCGTTTCTTACCCCAACAAATGTCATACTCTCAGTAGGACACTTTAACATTGTTTCCGCCGTACTTTAGTTAATTTTCACAATCCAATTTCACTTTCAAACTATTTGCACTTGTCACAAAAACTAAAATTTTGTCATTATAAATTTTTAACAGCACTTTCTCGCAGCCGTAGATTTTTGTTTTCAACAAATAATTTTGTTTTTAACGATGTTACACACAATTTGTGTGAAAAACGGGAGGCGCGCGACAGTCCTCTATAGCGGCGTTGTGAGACTGAATTCCCGCCCGCCCAAAAGGCCGAGCCGCCCCGATCCCCGAACTCGGCCGAATGAAGCCCGATTCATGAAACCCACTCGATGAAGTGGTAAGTTTTTACGACTACCCGTTGGCGAGCGTGGTCGGGACCAATATAAAAGGATTGTTTGACACCTGTTCCTGATTATCTTCCTTTATTTTCACCTTTTAGTCTTGAAGAAGTTAATTTCAGTATCGACTTATCAGGCAAGCGAATTTGCTTCGACACAGACATTACAACTAAAACTTGTTCAGTATTTTTTTACGCTACAAAAAATATTTCTATTAGTATCCTCTAATGTGATTGTGATTTGTGTTGATGATTATTAATTGATAAAAAATATTCATATACCACCCCAGATTGGAATAAGAAATCAAAATTAATTGGTAATTATCATTTTTTATTATCTATGTCTTAGAATAGCTACCCAAATTATCATAATAAGAATTTTCTTTACTCTCTTCTAGTCCTTTGCTTCGTTTGTAGTAGAAACGTCAACAAGGATATATTATTAAAGTAGGACTATGGCACTAATATTAACACAATAAATAAAAAACAAGTTAAGTCTACAGTGACTTAGCTTTTTTTCTAACATAAGCTACCAAATCCCGGAGGTACGAGTAGAACAACAAACATAGTTCCCACATAAAGTAGTTATTACGGTATTACCCCTAGTTCCAGACAGGTGGATGGGCATTATACAGTTGAATATTGCACTCGGAACTGCAATAAAATCGGGATCAACTGTTATGACTGCTCTTACAAAGTACAACAATATGCCATTAAAACGTGGGCCGTATTTTATATTCGTTACTGGAAAGATGCGAATTCTGCAGTTGTTACGCATCATATCTGACTATAGTAAACTGGTACTATGGTCTTGATTATTCTTCACTCCTCTTGCTCAAAAAGTTCGTCATTGTAGCGTACCAGAGCAGGGATAAAAATAACATATTTTCCTCTAGGGGAAAAAGTTTTTTTTTTATTTTTGTCTGTTACCAGCGAGACCTACGTGTATCCACGTTACCCCCCAGACAACTCAACATTCATCTTCACAGAGGACTGAAATTAAGTTGGAAAAAACATCTCATTAAATTGTAAGCCGTTTGTAAGCCGGAAAGAAATAACATCATATCAAGAATTTCGCAATCAACATTGATTGCTCCCATAGCCTAGTTGGTTAAGGCGTCTGACCCGGATAGCCAGAAAATGCAGGTTCAAATCGTGTTGGAAGCGAAATTTTTGTGATTTATATATTTGTGTGAACATCCACTAGTGTCGGTTAAGACTATAAAGTATATTTCATCTCGTTAAATATCCAGATTTGTAAAAATTGTACATTTAATTTTTAATAAGCACCTCGAACCTTGAAAATTAAGTTTGTGGGGTTAATGCATTGCGCTCATTAACCTAAAATATCAGGTATAGTACCGAGTCTCATATGCTCGCACAGTGAGTACTAAACAGTCTCTAATGGCATAGATTAAAAAATATACTGTAGGTACTGAGAGTAAGTTGGATAATACGCTTGCCGTTACGAAGTAGAACAAATGTGTAACTAGTGCGGTCATAAAACAAGGGTAAAAAAAATAAAAAACCAGTCTTCATAAAAAGTGCATGACTGAATTATATACCTAAGTATGATAGGTAATTATTTTACACCTTAGTATGACCTATTATGAGATTTTGTAAGAACTTGATCACTAAAGAGAGAGTATAGGACTAATGCCGGTTTTCATCAACTACGAATAAGGCGACGCTTAACTAAGTAATTCCTAATGTAAGCAAAGTCCTAATTATCGTTAGAACACTCCTAAGGTTGGTGAAACATTTTTTTGCTCTAGGCAAATCCTAAATATTTAGGCATCCGATTTAGGCTTCGCTTAGGGTTTGTGAAAACGGGTATGGGTCATAATCCACCACGCAGGCCCAATGTGGCTTGGTTACCTTGAATTTTGCGATTCTTGAACATACGGATTTCCTAAACATATTAAACTTCAAATAATAATCATCTTAAAAATAATAAACTTAAATAATCATTTAAGTTTCAAATAGTAAAACGCCGACATATCGAATATAAAACAGATTTCGAAACCACTTTAAGGGCACCTTTTGCAATGTGCCGTGGCTCTGGCATGCAAAGTTCCATGTAATGCCTTAATTCTTACTTGGGCCAAGTGTAATGTTGACCATCAGGTGAACGACCCTACCTCTTTCAACTCTTTTTAACTTTCATATTTATATTTTTAGAGTTGTGAGAAGCTACGAATGAAAGTTCAGTCGAAAATAGCAAGAAGGAAACAAACTGAAAATAAAATAACTTTTTCATTAAGATTACAGTCTCTTGAGACATTTTGAGAAGGTTCATAACTTTTGCGAGAATTCAAGCAGCCCAGATTTTAGATACCACCTTGGACTTCCTTGACTTTAAGTTTAAAATTGTTATTTAACGCGCACGTTCTACGAGTAAGCCTAATATTTTCGTTTTTGCCTTACTCTTTCATAGGTTAGTTCGACCATTGCACTAACTCATTGTGATCGAAGGTGATAAATGGGAAATGGATCTCAAAGCGACTGCCGAAACGTGTTGTTGTTGTTATTTTATTTTTACTAGGTGGTAGGCTTCTGTGCAGCGTAGGCCTTTGTGCTTCAAAGTTCTGAGTGGCACTGCAATTGTTTTGAGCCACCATGCCCACCATGAGGCAAACGACCAGCGTCTCGTTATCAAATAATATTAAAAAAGGGTAACGATAGATGCTTTGCAACAGATTTTCATCTTCATGACAGTATATAGGTACAGAAAACAGATGTTTTTTGGTAGCTGGTTACTGTAGTTAGGTGAGCATTTATTAAATAGCAACCCTACCTAGAAAATATACCTTAAAAAGCCGTCAAAACAACTGTAAATTTCAATTTACAGTTAGTTAGTGTTAGTGGGAGGACTAACTCTTCTGCGAGTGTCCGTCTGGGTTGTTACCACCGCTTTGCTCGTGAAGTCTGCCGCCAAGCAGTAGTGTGCAAGCATTACTGTGTTCCGGTTTGATGAGCAGAGTATCCAGTGAAATTACTGGGCTTATGAGACTTAATACCTAATGTCTCAGGGTAACGAGCGATCTGCAGTGCCGCGCAGGCCTTTGTGTTTCAAAGTTCTGGGTGGCACTGCAATTGTTATGGGCCGGCGTTATGCTTACCATCAGGCAAACGACCAGCTCGTCTCGTTACCAAATAACATAAAAAAAAAAAAAAAAAAAAAAAAAAAATTAATTTAACAAAATAAACAACACTGTCTGTTCTAGTGTCATTCGGGATGATGTAAGAAGTCTAACGATACTCAATATACATTCAAAATCTGTTCTGGCATTTAAAAGTTAGGGACAATAAAGAAACTCATATACAAACATACATGAACCCTGAAATATCCTTTTTTGGACAATCCTGTAAATTAGTCGACATTTGTCTACAATAAAATATTATTATCTCTTGATCATTTTGTCCTAGTGCTACCTTTATTGAACTACACAGTTATTTTAGAAGCAATTTACTCGTGCATTTCAGCTTGGAAGTGGCACTGACGCGTGTTATTTTTCCGAAGACCGTGCATCGTATACGTAGATATTGGTATTCGCTCAGCCGTGAAGATGCAGAGGAACTTAAAAGGAAAGGAATCTTGTACTATGAGCAACGAATGAAGCAATAGCACTGCTCGTTTTGCAATTTATTGGTTTGTTCAATTTGTTCGAACAAGCCCTACCATATATGTTTTTGCATTTTACAAGCTTGTTGTTACCTACTGAACTAAATTATCTAATTGTTCTGTGTATTTTTGAATGGGTAGGATTACACATGTGGTTAAAATTTAAACTCAATAGGTTAACGGAAAGAGAATGAAAATAGGTCACAAGATCACCTATGTATATTATTTATACTAATATTATAAAGCAGTAAAGCTTGTAAGTTTTTTGTTTGTTTGTTAACGCTATAATTTCTGGAACCGCTGGCCCTGATCCTATTCTAAAAAGAAAAAAAAAATCTCACTATTGAGTTATATTTTATTCTGACTCCAACCGCGCGGCAGACGCTATTCAAAAATAACATAAGTATGTAATTAAAGTCCGTTTTAATTTTCAGTTATAATTTAATTTAACTGGCCTACAGTGAAAGCTGGTTACTTGCCTACAGCACATATTTTTTGATGCACGCCTACTTCAGTTTTCTTGTACTTTGTTTGAATGTCTATATGCAGAATAGAAAATACTAATCATAAAGGCTTTTTGTACGTATTTATGTGCAAAAAATATGAATTAATTATTTTTAAATTAACTTATATTTTTATACACATATCTTACAATTTTTAAGTAAACGGCTAATGTAGTTACCCTCATTCAGCCGCAAACGATATTCTGTCGCGTCGCAGCCGGAGCCGTCTGCCGCAGTAATGGTTCGTTCGGTTCGTTAGCTCGACACTGTCCTCTACTCTGATTGAGTAGGCTAGCTTCTGGAATATCTGACCTCTTCCTGCATTACGGAAGTTACGTGTAATATTTAATACTAGCTGCTGCCCGCGGTTTCACCCGCATGGAGATATTGGACTTCATAGTTTTATTTTTTGCGTGGAACTCTAATTCTTTTTCTAAAATAAAATAGCCTAAGTTACTCCTTATAACATCAGCTATCTGCCAGTGAAAGTCCCGTCAAAATCGGCCCAGCCGTTTCGGAGATTACCCAGAACAGACAGAGAGACAAATTCAAAAAACATTTGGTAAAAAGCTGTTATTTTTATATAAACAGACACTTCAATTTTATTTATTTTTATAGATGTTGCATTGTCTAAGAACGTAAAATGTGAAAAAAATATTCTCTATATTCATTCCTTAAAATTAACACTTGAAAATAGTAAAGAATGAAATAGATAAGCAGGTACTATCTACAAAAACTCCCATATTATATTTACAAATACAACAGCTGCCAGTTGACGACGATCCCATTGACAACGATCCCAACAGTGCTGCCAGCATTGTTGGGAACTTTAATTTGTGCTAAGGAAATGCCAGCATTTTCTCACGGTGCACGGTGTCACGTGTAGCCTCCAGGAGGTCTACCACCATCTCGTAGAGCAGTATTACTTTAACATTACATTGAAAATTGTAGTACGAATACGTTGTCGCCGTTGACCGACGCGTCGCCCGCGCCGAGGCCGTGGTTGGCTAATTCGTTGAACATGAGCCCGCAGCCCCCGCAGAACACATGTCGGTTTTTAGTTGGTAGGTTTGCCTCATTTGCAGCAAAATCAAACATAACGACCACGCTGCTAAAACAGCGGGTGAGCATCCATGAGGATTTTAACGACGTAAAAAAAAGAAATCGAGTATCTAATAATTAAATTATGTAATTCCAAAGTACACATGCTGAAATTTAATCCTAAGCAAATTTTGTAACCACTTAATCAATTTATTTTAGCATGGCATTGACATTTAATTTAATTTGTATTTTAGTGTTTTTTTAAGATAATCAATTATCAGTGTTAAAACACAATTTAATTTATTCTTGATTAAATAATACAATGCAATGGACGTATACAAAAAAAGGACTCCAATATTTCTGTATTTGGTTTCGTATATTATTATGAGTGTTGTAAAACAGCATCCTCTTAGTAAATAGTTACCCTGGGAATGTCTGATTATTACGCAATATTAAGTAAAGTACCTAATTGTATGTAATTGGTTAATTTTAGATGCCAGGAACATAACACATTTCATCCGCCAACGCGAATTCTCAATTAAATTAACAAATATTCCGCTAATAATAAAATTGCTTTGTTTATACATAATTACCACTCAATTTGCTGTGCCAAAGTATTCGAGTATAGTTGAAATTCCCCGTGGGCCAGAACGAAATTCGGAAGGGCGTCTTTAAACCCGGGATTTACATTGGAAAATTATACCTAAGTCTCTTGGAATCCGTCCACATGCGAAACGCCGTTTTAATTGTGTTTACCGAGACTTAGTTAGCAAACACTGAGCTTCTTAATTCAAGGGATATAAGTATTTTATTAATACTTTGCGTAAGCAAATCGCTTCAATTCTACGAATTGAGAATTTATTCTGCTTAGTTTTTCTCGATAGAGTACTTAGGTTGTTACAATTTCTAAGCTACCCTTTTATTATAGTACTACTCTATGGCCTTTACTGTCTCTGTAGGCATTATCTAACTAGAAAAGATGAAGCAATTTTACAATGTGTTTTTATTATGTTTGGTAGCTAGTATTTTTAAATCAAAATGGTTCTTAACACTTATGAGTAAGTAGGTACGTATCCTATGGTTCAAAACGTGCTGATTAGTTAAAACTGAGTTTTTTATATTTTTTCAATTTCCTCGCAGTGGCATTTGCAACGGCTCTCTTTTGTGTTTCGCAGGGCACTTGCAGGAAAATCATACTCCGCTACAATATCAGTATACCGCGATACTAACAATTCTCTATGAAGCATTATTTCTAATCTAATAAATATCTACCAGTCAGCGTATTCGCCGCATGACAATATAAACGCACTCAGACGTCGAGATTCACTCAAGGGTGCTTTTACACAATTTGGCCCTGGCGTACCCTTTTCGCCACTCCACCTTTTTGCCCCCGAAGCCTTAGCGCCTCTCTTCACCTTTCATAATCAAAGGAGCCCAAGCACCCTGCATTTATTGAACGTCTTCACTCAAATCCAATTCCAGTTATTATATTCTCGGCTTTTTATTTTCGGCTCCTTTGTTTCCGATTCTCGGCTGAGCTTTTGTATCTGCGAAGTCTGATTTTTCACACGATGACGTAATGAGATGTTCCTTTAGCATGTCAATGCAAGAGAATCTAGTGTGATTTAAGTTTCTTAATGCCGTTTTTTATTTATAAGATTTTGTTTAATTTTGTTTTTAATTGAAAAATTCTTAGTTTTTTAATTATCCATCGTCTAATTTTGTTAGTGGGAGAACTAACTCTTCTGCGAGTCTGGGTTGTTACCACCGCTTTGCTCGTGAAGTCTGCCGCCAAGCAGTAGTGCGCAAGCATTGCTGTGTTCCGGTTTGATGAGCAGAGTATCCAGTGAAATTACTGGGCTTATGAGACTTAATACCTAATGTCTCAGGGTAACGAGCGCATTGCAGTGCCGCGCAGGCCTTTTTGTTTCAAAGTTCTGGGTGACACTGCAATTGTTATGGGCCGGCGTTATGCTTACCATCAGGCAAACGACCAGCTCGTCTCTTTACCAAATAACATAAAAAAAAATTAATTAGTTTTATAATATAACAATATAAAATTAATGTAATGATGATAAATTTAGTGTAATTGTATACGACTGAATAATATTTATATCTAAGTACCTATGACAGATTTGTCATACTTTGGTATATACTAATTGAATGAGTAGGTACCTACCTAAGTAAAGTAATAAAGGCATGCACTACTTTGTCATGTTTTATATAGTCGAGTAGGTATCTGCGCAATATCTATTCGAGGTCGATAAACCAAAATTTATGTGTTTTCGGTGTTTGTTGAAACCGAAAAATATCTATCGCCTATAAAAATGATGTTCGGATCGGAAAAAGCGTCGTGAAAATAGAAACTACAGAAAGTATAGAGTCAGTAGGTCGGTATATACCTACTGTCAGTAGAGTAATCCTACCATAGTTACTACTGTGTAATACTCGGATGGATTTTGCAGAAACGAAAACAGTCTTTCGGTGGGTAATTTTTTTAAGAACTTGAGAGGTTTTTAAAGCTAAAATAATTCTAGTTTCGCTCTCTATTCGGTAAATAATATGAGAAAGGGATGGAAGATCAAAATTTAGTTTTAGAGTTGTCCAATATCTTCATAATCTGTGACAAATTAAAAGTTAAAGCAGTTAATTTTAAACTAGTTACAAGCAAGTGGATTAATTTGATTAAGTAACTCATTAATTGGATTAATTTGATTAAGTGGATTAATTTGAGATCTAAAATATGTTCCATCCATTTGTCGTTTTCTTATTTGAAAAGAGAGAGTAAAACTAAAATTTAATAGTTTTAATTAGATTTGTGACGCCATGTATCCAGGCCGCTATTTACCTATACTCCTGACATACATTTATTTAATTTTGACAGCTCGGGTGGCTCGAGTTAGTGATAGGTACCTACAGGTAGTCAGCTGTAGCGCATCGTAGTCGGTAGTAGTAGGTAGGTACTATTCTTACAACATTCGACATTATTTGATTTTTTTTTATTAATTTGACGCTTCATCACGCAAGAATCCGACGATTCATTATAATAAAATAAAATAGAAGTGTTTTAGGTAGGTATAGTTATTTTATTTGCATAGAACTTTTTAAATATTTAACCTCCTATTAACTATCTATCTAACTAACTATCTATATAGAGATCACTCCAATTCACAGCATTCCAATCCAACGTTCCAAAAACCGCTTGTGTGTCATTCTCAGATGGATTACGTGAAGTGAAAGAAATATTAGAAATCCAAACGTTCTTAATCCAATATTCCAACTCATCGTTAGTGGCCGATTCGACGATCCATTTACCTAGTGCTCAGTTGGCAGTACCTACTTTATAAGCAGATTGACCGAAAAATGGAACAAAGGTGCGCCCTGAATCGAGTGCCCATCTGTGTGTGGGTTCGAAATTGGACCATCGTTCCACTCAATCCACGACGCGCAGAGCGATGGCTTTGGAGCGCTCGCGTATGGTAAACTTAACATTTTATTGTCTATGGTTGCAGAAACCTCCTGTTTTCTAATTGGATGTCTGTCAATAATTATGGAACTTTATAGACGTGCTTATGTCAAATGTTAAATAAATGGTTGTACGGACTTTATATACTATAGGTAACTGCAGCAGAAACAAGCCATCAATCGTAGACGTAATAAGTGTTATAACAAGTCAAGACAAAAGGCGGGCTCCTAACGTCGTAAACGACGTGTACTCAAAACAAGGTTAATCCAAAGAAAATTATCCGAAACAATAACCGCACCAGCGGTCCGTTATCAACCAAAACTTGGCTCATTACAATAACAGCAACGAAGTAATTTCACCTGAACAAGTCACATGTAACCGATAAGCTTAACGACAGTTCCGATTTAGTGTCTAGGGATTACATATTCATCAAAAGTATCGATATTTTATCGACATCGGGCAATTGTCGATATTGTGCTATGTATAGGCATAGGTACTTATTTTAATAAAAAGTAGGTATCTAACATACGCGGACTGGCCTAGACACTATAGCGTTACTCTCATTATCATGTTAGCGTTCGTGGTTTTACGCGCTAAACCTCTTGCCTAGCTCCAGTGAGATTGCTGAAATGTGTCAAATCTAACTTGCAAACAAACGTCTAACTTTGTAGGGACATCGCACTATACACAGCTATAGTTCCGTCTCCGCACGCAGTGCGCAGTGTGAGCGCGTTCTGAAGGTGGGATTTCAAAGTACGAGGACGCCAAACCAGTTCAGTAGAGGGCCGTGTCATCTACAAACAGTGCAATGTGCACGTCCGAGTAGACAGACCGTGGCATGTCACTGGTGTACAGCGAGAAGAGAAGAGGGAGAGCTAGAAGGGCGCGAGGGGAGGAGCAAGGAGGTCTCCCTATACGAGGAAGCGAAAGCTTCACATCCGGAGGAAATCATGTAGGATGAGCACAAGATGGTCTGGCACTCCGAGTTGGTACAGTTGGAAGATCAAACCGTTGTGCCGTTGTGTTGTTCGCAAGATAACCAAACGTTGTGTATGATCGTGGGAGTCACCAGATACAACAAGAAGAGATCTAAGAATGGAAACAGTGGACACAACATTCTTTCGATGCTTAGCAAAAGGAATGTTCGCCAAGGAGGACGAGTCGCACTATGGCCACAAGAAGGTCATAGCGCGACTCCACGCGAGACCACCGGACGAACCTGTCAAGAGAAAGAGGAAGCCGTGTTCAAGAGACATCCTAACATCATAGGAAGAGACACCACCGAAGAAGAAAATGAAAACGAATCCAAGAACAAAACCGAAGAGAGAGTTGGAAGTGAGAGAGGGAGCGGAGACCCCAACTGAGACTTGCTGTACTGCTGATTGGTCCACCGGATCTCCTCTGTCGGTCACCAGGGGTCTCACCTAGAATAGAAGTTGGAACAAAAGGGCATATGCCCTGAAGGCCCCTCCTCAAACCCCCCAAGGGTTTGGGAAGAAGTCTTACTGGATAAATTATCAGTTGTAACTTAGCAGTATAGCCACCTCTCGTGAACACCTACCCTCAACTTTATCTAATAACATAGGTAGGTATTAAACAAATTGCAACAGATATTGTATCATAAAATACACACACGCACGCACGCACGCACGCACAAGGACGCTCGCCAAGAGACATGAAGCGACTGTAGTAAGTTAACACTCTTTATTACTAATTATTATCGACATATAACTCGCTGTCGATATAATCGATAATAACATCTTTTCAATATACAGCTGCAGCCCTAGGTATCAGTGCTTTGAGTGGATTCGACAATCGCCCCGGAACGTGCGATCGTTACCAAATAGCTATCTAAGCCTTTGTCAGGAACATATTATTTTAATGTTGTATTAAACATTTTTAGGACTCATTGTCTTTGCCATGAATTTGTACATTTACTATGCGGATAACGTTTACGATTAATGAAATGTAATCTACGTTTTTCACTGTGGTGTTTAGGTTCTTCAAAAGATATTTTTTGCTAATCTGAAGCGATTTTCACACATAATGAGGTCAGCCGTACCTACTAGATCGAGAGTTCGTTAGGATGTGAAATAGGATACGTTTTACCATCTCTAGTAAGTCTGTGGGTTTACCTTTTTCTACTATTGGGTAACGAGACAAAGTCCTGCGCGGTACGGCATGGCAGTTAGCTCGACTACTTTGCTCATCAAACCAGAACACGGTAAGGCTTGCACATTACTGCTTGGCGGCAGACTACACAAGCAAAGCGGTGGTATCCACCCAGCCGGGCACTCACGGAAAGGTCAGTCCTACCACCAGATAGCTGGCTACCCATACCTGGCGTGAACATGAGCACTATTATGGTTCCTTTTGATTTTGGATCCTTTGAGTACGGAACCCTACTTGAATGCTTATATTACTACGACGTGCATTTTAGTCTGCTCCACGGGGACTCCCAAATATGAGCGTTGACCCGAGATCCTTTTACTTCCATAATCAATGCCGTGAAAACATTATCTCATGGTGCGCATCTTAGCCCTACTGCGGCGCAAGTACAGATCTTTTCGGTCGATAAAATTGACAGTTCAAATCGATAAAGTGGGTTTTATCGACACTTTATATAATTTATCTAGCCTCGGTACACTCGACAAAAGTTATCGAAAAGCTATGTCGAATCCAAAGATAATATAGAGCTACTACAATACTTTACGATCAGACTTCGGTACTCGCAACATTCGATAAATTTATCGAGTTATTCGGTTCGACAAATTTATCGAACCGATTTCCGTACTTAGGTACTTGCGGCGCTGTGAGGTTTCTATAATTATATTAATCGTCTACTCGGAAATTAAAGGATTTCGAGAATATACTCGTAGAACAATCAGATAGAACGAGTTAGGACAGTTTTTTTTTATTTATTTTTTATTTTATTTGATAACGAGACGAGCTGGTCGTTTGCCTGATGGTAAGCATAACGCCGGCCCATAACAATTGCAGTGCCACCCAGAACTTTGAAACACAAAGACCTGCGCGGCACTGCAGTGCGCTCGTTACCCTGAGACATTAGGTATTACGTCTCATAAGCGCAGAAGTGTTCCAAATTCAAAATAAAAAAGGTAAAATATCTGTTCATTTGACATAACGAGAAGAGTATTTTTTTTTGTTTTGTTTTTGGCTCCACGCGACTTGCGTATTTAGCCAGTGTCAAGTTATATAAAATATCATAATATAATTATAATAAATCTCTATAATAGTTTTGATGCATAAAAATCGTCAAAGTCACGTTAAAGTTTAGTCTAGACGCGGTCGAGTCGAAGTGACGCTTCAGTAAAGCGGTGGATACTTTACTGAAGCTTCTATGGAGTTTTGGATAGAATACGAAAATACACGTTTTTCGTCTTTGTACCATTTGCCTTTCACTCATGCACGTTTATGAACACTTAATTTTTATAATCCACCATTATTACACAATAACACTCGATAAAACATAGGTTTTAGTAAATAATACAAAATCAACAACAGCACATTTTCGCATTCCCGCCAAAACTCCGAGACGAATTCTTTGCGCTTCATGTTAGCACCAGTAGACACTAGACATACAGACAGAGATATATCTCTATCTCAACAAGACAAAAAGTGCGCATCCTAGCCCTACAAAAGAGTAGATTCAAATTATAATATTTAGATAAAAACATTGCGATTTCATTAAAAATGATCTGATTTTTATTGAACATAAATCCTCGATAAATTTCGTTTAGTCGATTATTAAAAACCGATAAATTCTGTTTAGTCGACTATAGCTGTCAAACACTATTAAAATCAAATTATATTTCTACGATGAAACGAGTTTTTTTCTGATTCTCGCTCGGTTGAAACTGTTGAAAGCTGTGTTCGGTTTCTACTTTCTGTGAATTTCTAGAAATGTGAGATTTTGCAAATATATTTCTATAATATTACATTTACACGAAATCCGAACTATCCTGTAGTTTTCGCAAGTATCTAACAACATTTTTTGGATCTACAGAAATAATCGTGGTACAGTAGCGTTGTTTTGCCGGCCGGACCAATTCATCAAGAACAATGAGTAGCCCGTTTAACGAACAACAACTCGCCGAGTTGAAAGCATTCGTGAGTCTTTGCAAGTCTCAGCCGCTGTTACTTCATCACCCAAAGCTTGAATTCTTTAAGGATTATCTGCGTTCTTTGGGTGTTACAATCCCGCCTCCAACATTCGGTGCTACTCCGACGGCGCCGTCTGGAGACACGTAAGTGCTAATTAAATATACATTTGTTTGATGCAGTATTTGTTGCGCACTACTCGATGCCACTTTTCTGCTTTCATTGAAGCTGCTTGATGGACATGTTTATGACCTATTTCTTGAATAAATCAATAGGTACTTTACTGCATTTTTGCAGCACTGGTACCAATGATGACAACCAAAATGCATCTTCTGATGGGGATGAAGACTCAGAGTCGGATGTAGAACTTGATATGGAAGGTTAGCTGATATTAATTTTTATTTTTAACAATAGATTAATTATATAGATTTAGGTTTGTTCTTATGGTGTTAGTACCCCTATGATGCTACAGCAATTATAGATTCATCCGTTTAAAGCGGTCATAACCAGACAAAATAATGATTTCAGTTCAGTGACCTATATTTAGTCAACACAGCTTTTCATGTTTTCTGTGTACATTTATAAATTAACTAATTTTACAATTACTGATAATTTTAACTCTGAATGCTATTAAGTATAGACAGCAATGGTGTTTGAACCTGCGTCTACTGGTAATCAAGACTAGAGCCTTTAAAACAACTAAGTAAATTTTTTGAGATGTATATTAATATACACACATCAAAAGTATCTAAGGATCAAGGTTTTACTAGGTGGTACAGCTAACTCTTCTGCGAGTGTCCATCTGGCTTAGTACCACTGCTTAACTTATGAAGTCTGCTGCCAAGCAGTAATGTGCAAGCATTACTGTTTTCCGGGTTGATGAGCAGAGTAGTCAGTGAAATTACTGGGCTTATGAGATTTAATTCCTACTGTCTCAGGCTAACCCGTAACTTTGAAATACAAAGGTATTTCAAAGTTGCGGGTCATAACAATTTCAGTGCCACCATCTTGCTTACCTCCATATGCTTACCATCAGGTAAACAACCAGTTTGTCTCATCAAATAGATGGTTAGTTTTTAATAAATTTCACTATATAAAAACACTCCTGCTCTAGCCCTACCCACTTGGTATGATGTTAAGATTCGAACGCTACCCCATAAATCTAAATGTACAGGCATGTAAAAGTTATGGTGGAATAAAGAAACTCGCATACATACAGGAATGACCCCAAAACCCCATTACTCTCCTTTTTTGTAAATTTTTGCTATTTCCTGTATAATCCTGCAACAGGTTAGAGACCAAATAAAAAATAATTCAGGCTCACTTTCTACTACTGAAATATCAAAATCTCTGCATTTTTCTATATACATGAATATTAAGATGAAGTTGCACAGTATTAATAGTAAAACTGTTATGTACAGGTGTCATAGAATCAAAACCACTAGATGAATTTCAAGATATGGGTGATGAGGCCAAAGAAATTACTGAAGAGGACCTTGATGCATCTGATGAGAAACGCTCTGCAGCAATGAAAGCATTCTCGGAGCAACAGTATGATGAAGCTATCAAGTTGTACACTGAGGCCATTCAACTGAACCCGCAAAGTGCCTTGATGTTTGCTAAGAGAGGCCAGGTAAAATATTGTTGTTTTAACTATTAAGGTTGGTCATTTAATTAAATGGGGTTTTTTGTGCCAGTTTAAAAGTATTAGGATTGGTAAGCTGGAGATAATGCTCAATGGTGGGATTCAATTTCAATTTCAATTCATTTCATTTGTAACATAACAGTATACACCAAAGCATGGGATGTCATCTTATTTCTGCCGCTTGTAGATGGATACCTGTCATCCGGTGATGATCTGTTATAGATGGAGCCCTGTCACCTGGTGACGATTTTTAGAACTACTGAAGTTATCTATCTGCCCAATGGAGAGAATTCTCGCCATTTATTTGCTTATTGGTGCTATTGTAGATGGAGCCCATGGTTAGTCAACAGTGAATTTGATGAGCTGTTCAGTCCATAGCAATTAATGATAATGTCAGTCAGTCATTACAGACTCTATAAGCACATAATAATGTTATGATAAAAAGTATAATATTATATTGTAAGGTATCTATCTCCACAATTTGTGGCAATTTTTTGTTTTTCATCTGATATGAACCCAGAGTGATCCTATGTTTCTGATGAGGTACTGGGATACATCCATATTACCACAAAAACAACTTTTACGGATGCTTGTTTAGCTAGTTTTCTAATAATTTTAGATGTGTCAAATTCAAATTCAAATTGCATTATTCAAATAGACCCCAAAGGACCACTTATGAAAGTTAAAATAAATGACTCTAACAGCGGGCCTCTGCAACATTCGTCTATCCGAATCACAGACTAAAACTGATGCTGTCTTTATCAGAACATAATAAATGACAAAGACACTAACAGACCCAATCCGTACTCAAGTCAACGAACCTTCCAGAAACCCACCGTGTCTAAAGATAAACATCTAAAATGATTAGAAATGTCACAAAAGCATGGAGTTAGACAACGGTTAGACACTAGTGGAAGCAATTAGATTTGTGGTTGTATATATTTAAACATGTGTTTAGGTTGTGTTTAATTTTTTTTGTTGGATCATAAATGTACTCTACCTCTGATGCACTGTCCTGTCTGGAGACATGACTCCACTTTTTTAAACCCAATTCTATTTTGTAGCAAATGGTCTTGCATTTGAATGCTTTCTCACCTGACGTTAAGCAACAATGTGGTTGATTATGTAGCATGCTTGCTCTTTAGAGCAAGAGTGCTACACAAGCAAGCGAATCATGTGTGGAAGCGAAGTGTTTGAGTGAGCTTGTTACTTGCTTGTTCACTCATCTCTTGAAGACTCCCAGTTTGTAGTGTTCAGGAAAAGCAGATACCGGTAATGAGTTCCCATCTGCTTTTCCTGAACACACCTGTTTTTCTTTTTGTCCAAGTGATTCTAAGGTGTGGATGGATATTGAATCGTTAATTTAACTAATGTTTTAGGTGTATTTGAAACTGAACAAGCTACTGTCCTGCATTAAGGACTGCACTCACGCCCTGGAGCTTAACTGTGACAGTGCGGCTGCTTACAAGTTCCGTGGTCGTGCCTACAGGTAATATTACTAATATTAATGAGTAAGATTATATTTTTGTTAGTAAAACAATGCAAAATGGCTAGCGGGGCTCGGGATAAATTTGGTATTTTAACACATCCTGTATTACGAAGGCATTCTTAGGGGTTAGACTCTGTGAGTATATATAATTTTTTTGTGATAAGACTTATAATATTTTGAGTGTAGTCATTTGCGTAATCAAACAAGATCGTGTAGATTTTGGACTAACGCTAAATTGAATTTGCACTCTTAAATGTGCATCTTTCACTTTAACACATTTATACATTTTGTATGTATGAAAAGAATTACATTCTTGGATCTTTAGTTAAAAATAAAAACAATGTCTTTGTCAGGCTTCTAGGCAAGTTTGAAGAGGCATCCCACGACCTCTGCGAGTCACTGAAAATCGACTATGACGATCAAACCAATGAATGGCTGCATGAGGTCAAGCCCAATGCCGAGAAGCTGCGTCAGCATAAACTGAGCGCCCAGCGTAACAAGGAGGAGAAAGAGGTAATTTTTTTAAATTTTACTTGTTAACGAGACGAGCTGGTCGTTTGCCTGATGGTAAGCATAACGCCGGCCCATAACAATTGCAGTGCCACTCAGAACTTTGAAACACATGCCTGCGCGGCACTGCAGTGCGCTCGTTGCCCTGCGACATTAGGTAAGTCTCATAAGTGATTTTCGTAAACAGAGGCAGTTTGTTACACTCGTACAGTTTGTCAGAATTACTATCTCAACTATTGTTAAATAAACATGGTCAAACTTGAAACATGCTAAGTCAGCAATTGACTGTATTATTTTAAGTTGAATTAGGCTTACATGACCGCTATCTCACCTAATGTTAAGCAACGATGTAGCACGCATCTAAAGTTTCCTGAATTCAACGATTTTTTTTATCACCAATAGTAATAGGATACCATCAGATTCTTTACATTTCAATGAGTAAAAAAATGTTTGGTAAACGCAGTTTTTCACAGACAAATCAACAAAATTCATGTTTTTAGTACAGCTTTACGACCCTCGTTGAATAAGTGACGTCAGAGGTTCTGTCCAATTTGTATGGGGTGTTTTAGCGTTCAATAGACACACCCGACTTTAACTCTAATTTTTGACGTTTGATTTCCATTTTTTTTTCAATATAGACATTTGACTCGCATGAGAAAAAGAATGGATTGACATAAAAAAAATTGAGTCAACATCCCCATTCATTCGTTATTTTTTATAGCACCGCGAGAAATTGCGCAAAGCCCGCAAGGCTCAAGAAGCGCGCGCTCGTGCGGCCAAAGCACAGGCGGAAGCGACGGCCGAAGCCGCAGCCGCTGGCATGGGTGGATATCCCGGACGTATGCCGGGTGGCTTCCCCGGTGGTATGCCCGGGGGCTTCCCTGGCGGGATGCCGGGTGGCGCCCCCGACGCGCAGCCCGGAGCTGGTCAGGCGGACGACTCATCGCTCTTCGCCTCCTTACTCATGGATCCCGAAATTATGGCTACAATCCAGGTTTATATAATTTTATTCTTGTTTCTTTATACATTAACTACTTATTTACTTACTGATATTTATAGGCTGATCGAATTCGAGTTTCCTATGTTTGCAACACTGTAAATTAGACAGCTGATAATATTGGCACCTATTTCAAGCGCCAAATGTTAGTTTGAAACTACACATTTACAATATGCATCACTTAATTACAACAACTAAGTAGGAACTCTGTACTGCTGTAGACTTACGGGAAGATTATAGTAAATTGAATCAATTAATTTGTCTTTACAAGTACTCTGATCCTAGATGATGTCCAGGGTCCTGATGATAGAGCTGGTATGTAGCCACAAGATTACAGTGCAAATTACTTTTCACTGATATATTTAAAAATATATTATTCCACACAAAAAAAGTACAAGGTAACGAGAAAACCAGGTTTTTGCCTCAAGCAAAATACGATGATAGTAATTATTATTACAGTGCCACCAGAAGGCTTCAAGCCTCATGGTCTCAAATGCCCAATTATATCTCTATTTTGCTCACCAAACCCGAACACAGTAACATGTAGTACTGCTTGGCCTACCCTCTATCGTCCATGTAATAAAATTTTACAGGGATATAATTTATTTAATACAAACATACATATAAACTTCAGGATCCGGAGGTGTCGGCTGCTTTCCGAGATGTGAGTGAGAACCCGGCCAACTTCGTGAAATACCAGAACAACCCCAGGGTGGCCAAGGTCATCCAGAAGCTGCAGAACATTCTTGGCAAAGGAGCCCCAGGTATGCTTTGAATAGAATTTGATCAGTTTATGGCCCTGGGTTATGTTCTTTAATTGAATCAGTTTCCGATGTAATAACCAATTCAACTCGTTTTTTTAATGTTGGGCTATCATTTATTTATTTATTTCTTGCATACATACATTTAATACAATGGAGTTAATAATTTAGTTACCTGTTGTTGACTACTTGTAAGTATATTCCGGCAGCCATATTAGTGACCGGCTGCCTTACCGGCTAACAATTTCGTGTTCGTTTTCGATTCCAAACTGATTAAAACCAGCGGTCACTAGTCTTCGTGTGGAAGGAGTTGTCTAGAGATTTAACCAGCGTGAATTCTAGACAATTCCTTCCAACCGAAGACCTAGCGACCGCTGGTCTTAATCGGTTTGGAGTTGAAAACGAACATGAGATTGTTAGCCGGTAAGGCCCCGGGTCGCCAACCAATGTCATAAACGTTATGGGAATACTCTAATTGAATAAGTGATTTCAAAAACCACATAAATCACTTTTTTTCTTCTAAAATACTTTATACTGTTGCAAACTCTTCTATTTAGCTAGCCAACAGAAAATGTTGAAGATGAGAATGATGAATAATGTGATTATTGTAGGTATCTTCAGCTTTAAAGACAGTAAAACATGAAAATTTAAACTTGTGATAATTTGTTTAGGTGCAGTTTCCAATAATATCAGTAAAAATATGTTTACAATAGGGATGTTGACTCAATTTTTTTATGATATATGTATAATATAAGTCGTTTTCTAACGAGAATCAAATGTCAATATCGAAAAAACTGGAAATCGAACGCTAGAAACGTCATAAATGAGAGTCAAGTCGGGTTTGTCTAATTTTTATTAATTGAAATTTAGAACATGTGTTTTATCATTTAAATTACTATTGGAGCATAAAAAAAAATTCGTTGAATTCAAGAAACTTTTAGATGCAGATTATTTGTGGAAATTATATATTTTTTGTAAATTTAATTTTTATTGCGTTAATGTGATGTTCTTAAACCTGTATAAAGACAATTTTTTAGTTTGTGTTTCATGCAACATCCCAATAATTGTTTTGTTCAAATGATACATACGAACTACTCGCTTTCCATCAGGTGAGATGTCAAAAAAAATTGGCGAGAGGTAGGTGCCGCCATCTATCTTCTGATAACCTAACAGCTGTTTTTTTTTATTCACAGGATCCGGTGGCTTTGGCGGTGGTCCCAACGCTGGGTCGAAACCTTCTGATGACGACGTCGGACTCGACTAAAGATCATTTATACCATGATTCTGATCAAAGTATGCACATTGTGAACTTTACTAAATTCATTGCAGTATAGTATGCAATAGGTAAATGCTATATGCACATTAGATAATCTCATCAGACCTATCACAAAAATGCTTAAGTACATAATATGCATACACTACAGATACCGATACAGAACCGAAGTGGTTGTACTGCCAAGTTCGTCACTTTTTGCTATATTTTTATACCCGACTTCCAAAAAAGAAGGTTCTCAATTCGGTGGGTATTTTTTTTATATTTGTTACCTCAGAACCCCGTCATTTATAAACCGATTTGGAAAATTCTTTTTTTATTTGAAAGGATATACTTTCAGATTGGTCCCAAAGAAATTTCATCAAAATCGGTTCAGTACTTTGTCACTGAAATCGGTTTGTCGCTTTTTTAAAGCAATTTTCGTTTAATAAAATTTGTTTTTCAATGTTCTTTGATAATAATCTTTTTGCGTTAGTTTAGGATGAACTTTTACTTTCTATTGTGCATGTGATTATATTGTATTGCATATTGTTTCAATTTGGTTTAAATATAGCTTAGGAGTAGTTGTTTAAACTTTTTCGATGCTAACTCGGGGATAGATATAAATGCACTTTGTCAAAAGATGGAACAAAAAATATTCTTGTCTTGTCACTACAAAGATTTAGTTTGCCACTTGATAGGCAATATATGATTGGACACACATTTACGACTTGAGGGTGATAAAGCGATATATTCCCAACTGACGGGGAGGGTAGTTATGATGTTGTGAATTTTAATTCCCACCTGCAGCGCAAGTACGGATCTTTTCGGTCGATAAATATCGATAATATTCGACAAAATTGACAGTTCGAATCGATAAAACCCACTTTATCGATTTTAACGGTCAATTTTATCGAATATTATCGACCCGAATAGATCCGTACTTGCGCCGCTGACCCGCCAATGAATGTTATATGTACTTGAATTTAATGGTTCTTGGAAATGCGGGTTTCCTCACGATGTTATTCTGCACTGTTTTAGAATGTAGACACATTTTTGTATTTAGTGACAAATGAAAGCTAATTAATTTAATCTATACAAATATATAAAATTGAAGTGTCTGTTTGTAATATCAAAATAACAGCTTTTTACTAAATGCATTTGAAAGTATATACGGTACCTATAACAGAACAACCATTTTTAAAATTATTGTCTGTCTGTTTGTTCCGGGTAATCTCCGAAACGGCTGGACCGATTTTGACGGGACTTTCACTGGCAGATAGCTGATGTTATAAGGAGTAACTTAGGCTACTTTTATTGCATATATAAAACTATACTTGGGACTTTTTAATGAAATTACGTAATTCCCAATGTTCCTGTTTCGACCATGCCGACTTTATTATATGCTAGCAACTGTGTGAAAGGGACACGGCGACTGAAAAGAGTCTCTCTCGAGACCGTTTTTCCTTATAACTAAATAGACTAAAAAAAAACGTTATTCAGTTGTGATAAGGTTCAAAATAGTTTTTTATGTTAACGTCGAGGGAACGTTCCAGTTACGTAGTATATAAATTCCTTGCAAGTAACCTAGAGCTCCTCGCTTCGTTCGTCGTCGCACCTCTGAAATTTAAATTTCATTCTAACCAACTTCGTAGTTGGGATAAGTTGAATCATATATTGCCAATCACCATTTTGGCTCAACACTATCAGTTAAAGATACTAAGTCAAAAAATAGCCAATGATACAGTAATATATATTTCAATATGAGGAGAGTGAGAAGACTGGATTACATAATCCCAATAATTGTGCATTTTTATCGGATCATCCAATGATACCCAAGGATAACCATGTGTGGGTAATTGTGTTATTCATGTGTGTAAACACTTTGCATTAGGATGTGTTGACGAATCATGGTCAGTATGATTTGAGGTAAAGGTAGAGTCGAAGCCACTCTTTTCTCAATTGTAAGACTGTGTGCGTAAGTTAATTTCCAATTGGTCCAAAATACGGCCAAAGATAATATCATATTGCCATACATTACTATTATATTTTTTTTATTCCCTTTAAAAATAGGACTACATTAAAAACTGTTATCATTCGATCATTTTTGCATTTATTTTCTTTTTATTCTTATGTATCCACCTTTCAATGTATGGGTAAAGGTGAATGTAAACATTTAAATTTAAAAATCTTCTTATGTAATGTAATTAGATAATAATTGAGATAATTGGGTTGTTGACTGTATTCAAATAAAAATATAATTTTGCCGCGAAACGGTAGTTTTTGTGACAGAAATCCTATTAAACACAATATTTTTGTTTATTTTTAAGGAATTTAATTTAAATTAAATAATCAAAATGTAATCACATCAATCCGAAGTCACGTGACCTAAAACGCCCGTGACGTCACTGTTTCAATCGGAATGGGCATATATATTTTTTTTGTTTTGTTTTTGGCTCCACGTGATTTGCGCATTTAACTAGTGTCCAGTTATATAAGTAATAATATATAATAAATCTCTAGTTTTGGTGCATGAAAGTCGTCAAAGTCACGTTAAAGTTTAGTCTAGGCGCGGTCGAGTCGAAGTGACGCTTCAGTAAATTGGTGGATAGTTTACTGAAGCTTCTATGGAGTTTTGGATAGAATACGAAAATACACGTTTTTCTTCTTTGTACTATTTGCCTTTCACTCATGCAAGTTTACGAACACTTAATGGTTAATAATACACTATTATTACACATTAACACTCTATAAAACAAAGGTTTTAGTAAATAACACAAAATCAACAACAGCACATTTTCGCATTCCCGCCAAAACTCCAATGAGTATATAGCTCGTTGCGCTTAACTGCTTAGTATTTTAGAGTGATTTCTGTGATTATTTATCTGTGCTGTGAATTCCGCCCCTATTTTTCTAAATTTATTTCGACTCTTGAATATTCTCCCATGATGGAAAGTGGCTTCATAAAGGCAAATAATTCCAATTTGCCGAGAATTGATTGTTTTACGGTGGCCAATTTCTTCTCGACAAACGATAATTTCTGCTCTGCTGAATTTAGAAATGTGAAGACCTCCGTGTAAGTAGGTACCTACTTATTATACCAAAAATCATTATTTCTATAACCAACAATGAATATATAACAGTAATCGTAGATTCTAAGATCCAAAGTGTATTAATTAACCAAAGCATATATATAAATCAATAAGCTCAAAAAACTTAGAACTCATTTTAATACATAACAATACATACACAGAAAGCATCGAATGAACTTGTCACTAAACGTAGCACAGACTAGGTAGTAGTGGTTATATTCTCTTTGCTTGTCACTGTACAGTGTTGTAGAAAATTACTCTGTGATAATTGAACACGTGACGTCACTGCCGTTTTGGAGCAGAATTTAAAACGGCATTTTAAATACATGATAATTAAAATATTAGTTGTTTTAAAAAGTAAATTTAAATATTTTGGGTTATATTAGGCCCATACGCATCGTTTTAAACACTTTCCCAAAATCAGTCAACATCCCAATTATGTATGTACGGACACACTAACGTTAATAATTACCATAAGCCTTCCACGGAAAGAGGATATAACGGTTGTTATTATCGACATGCGTTATTGCGATAATGTATCTTTCGCGTCGAAAACGCAGCAGTGTGTAAGATCGCATGCGTCCAAATACAGCATAATAACACGTTGCATTAACGAATGGAAATAAAATAGTCCGTTTTATAGTTATAACTATAACTGTTCCATTTTTTATACTCTGAGTCTATGTATGCAGCCTATGTTAAGATATACGCGCTTAGTCCTAACCTAACGTAGAGATATGATTTTTTTTCAGTGCCTTTAGAGCAAACTTCGACGAGTTAGTCCATTTTTTTATTATTGTAATGGTTAATAAAAATATTATAAAAGAAATATTTGAGTATTATTTAAAACACAAAAATGAAAACCAATATATTGGATTCCTATGATGAATAGGATTACGCCTACATTATGTCGTTTCTCTACTGATCAATGAAAATTTAATCAAAGCTACAGTGCTACTGCTCTGTGCTTCGATAGTCCTTAAAAAAAACTACCTACCTCAACCAATAACATAACGAATAAAAACCAGGAACAGCACACGCAAAACAAAAGGAGAGGCACAATCGAGTTCGGTAACAGACTATAGACATGAATGTATTTAAATTACGGCTAAAAATAGCGAGATCTATTATTTTCTTCATTGTTGGGAAAATGTGTAGCACTCCTACGGTATAGAGCATAGATTACGACTGGCTCTCAAATGAACACTGGTGGATGCTAGGCGTTGATTTTCAGCTTAGGGTGGTAGCTAGCTCGAGGACACTAGAAAATGCCCTGCCACCATGCATAAACCACCTTTAACGTTAAGGCTCGAAGGGGCACCTTAGACGCTCAAGCAAACGTAAATCTATACTCGTGTAAGCAGTGGCGTATTTTAGGATTCAGCGCCCTGGGCCTGCAGGCCCCACCGCCCTTTTTTTTGACAATTTTCAACTGAACCGAAAGATACAACACACAGTTTAACGCTGTTCATTAATAAGAGCCTTAGTTGGTAGTCTTTTTTAAATTTCTTCTGCTTGTGCCGCCCCGGGCCATGGCCCTTTTGGCCCTAGGGTAAATACGCCCCTGCGTGTAAGTATATGATTCTTGTTATATATTTCCGTTCGTTACAGAAACAATAGCTATGAAAGTGTCATTCCATGTCTAGCCAGGCCATTATGCTTAAAACTTTCATTATTTTGATTTTAGAGGCTATAGCATGGTGGGGCAAAGTGGAATTACTCCTATCCTAGGAAACCAGAAGGGAGTTGGCACTCGCATATTATATGATGAGAGTATTTCGAAGCAGCGTCTCAAATCCAGACGTACTACTTTTGTTGGGGCTGCAGGTGCCGGACGAGTACGTGGCGCGGCGGCGGCGGCCGCGACTGTTCGCAGTGCCCCGCGCGAGGACTAATCTATTAACTAAGACGCCACTGATACGCACAATATAAACATTAAATCGGGTTGCCGAGAAAATCGATCTGTTTGTCTGCTCTGTTACGCAATTCAAAAACTGTGTAACATTCGACATTTGTTATAGGTAGGGAAGCGTAATATTTTGTGTTTTTGTTATTCTAAATATATATAACTTTTATAATATGTTAAGGTACACTATTGCATTGGGAATGTCCTGTAATAGTAGTTGTAAGTGAATTTTGAAATAAATAAATATTTTAGCCAACCGGGATAATCTGTATTTTTACATTTTGACCAGGGTTTAACATATAAGTTACCACACCATTACAAACTAAAATAAAACGCCGGTATCATCGTAAATGTTACTTAATCATTAATAGAAACACTATACATCATTTACTCTACCCCAACCCAGTCTGATTTTCTTCTCATGAAGTTTCAACCAAGAAGGCATATTATGAGGTAGTGGCTGGGCATTAGGAAACTTCAATGGTGGTGGAGGCATGCTGAAGGGATCTTCAGTCTTAAGCTTGCGTAGCAGGTACTCCTTGTTTATCTGTTTCGGGTCTCTATACTTGTCCATGTATAAGTTAAATGGTTTTCGCCTGGGGAACCATTCCTGGGGTCGTATGTAGGGTTCAGGGAAGTCATACTCATATACTGAAAATAAGCAGAATTTTCTGTGATTTCTATAAATAGTTAAGTTTTATTTCTAGTTTGCAATTTAATTTTTTTTTATGCTGTTTTGTAATGAGACCATCTGGTTGTTTGCCTGTTGGTAAGCATAATGCCGGCCAATAACAATTGCAGTGCCACTCAGAACTTTAAAACACAAAGGCCTGTTTGGCACTGCAGTCTACTTGTTATCCTGAGACATCAGATATTAAGTCTTATAAGGCTAGTCATTTCACTGACTACTTACCTCGACTACTAATTCTGACATGCGGCGCAAGTACGGATCTATTTGAGTCGATAAAATTTGATGAAATTGGCAGTTCAAATCGAGAAAGTGGGTTTTATCGAGGTGAACTGTTAATTTTATCAACCGAAAAGATGCGTACTTGCGCCGATGTTCTACTTACTAGTAGTACATGTCAGAATTATACTCATTAATTATGAGTAGATACCTACTAACCTGGTTCCTTGGTCTGTAAAGTTTTATGGAAGAAATCTTTAACAGTGATGTCCCAATCACTCTGATAGAATGCAAGACCTGAGGGTGTGATACTGTCTTGATACTTCTGGTACCAATCTCTGGTCACATGGGTTCTGTCCTCTAAAGATACTGAAGTTACTAAAAAATACAAAGTAGAATTTAATAACAAATATGATGCCACAGGTTTTTGGTGAACAACTTTATGGCAAATGATGTCTTGATGTGAAACTTACATAAAAATTACATACTATGGAATAATTGTATTGAAAAAAAATTGAATGATAAAAAATAGTCTAAAACTAAAAGATGGTGCACAAAATTGAAAAATAAATGTGAAAAAGTGTTTTACATCTTTTTAACAATAAATATACTAGACAAATCAATTTTGTTACCTCTTGGCAATTCGTAAGACACTCTACCATCTTGCTTATACAGAACAAACACATATCTGTGATATCCAGTGCCTTTCAAGGGAAAAGGTTGTAAGTACTCCACAACAGTTTCACCTTTTTCAACTGCATTTCCCGGAATGTTGGCTACAAGCCAATGTACATACTCCTTATCATTTTGTGCCAAATGGCCATCAAGGCTTGTCAATGCCAGTGTCCAGAGACTGTCATTATCAGCTTCATAGCTAACTACAGGAGCTTCTAGAGCCTCGGCAGGTTTAATAACATTTCCTGAGCAAACAGGAAAATAAGAACCGTTTTTCAAGTCGTACAGAACTTCCAAATTTATGTAAGGTATGAAGAACCCTTCTCCATACAAATGTTCAAAGATTGCATAGTGTTCTGCAATGCGTTTTTTATGTAGTGGTCCATTGGTTGCCAGCCATATTTTCCTCGCCTCATCTAAATCAATTTCCAATTTAACATTTCTAGCAAGTTGCTCTAGAGCTGTGTCATTTTTTATCTTTTTCAGATGTTCTAAGTGAGTTTTGCGAGTTTCTTCTGATGAAACCCTAAAAATAAATAGTATAATAAAATAAGCTGTTTCAACTGAATTAGAATTTATAGTATTTATTGACTTTATAAGAACATAAATACAACTTACTGTGGCTTTGGCAGCCCTATATTGATCTTCGTAGTATACAATTCGTCTTTGTGGTTTAGTTCATCAAGGCGCTCTTTTATAGTTCTGCAATATATTGGTGCCTTTCCTCTGATTCTATGCCCATGTCGTAGCTGCTGGAATTGTACATTATTTATCCAAGCACCGCGAAAAGAGTTTAATAACATATTGTCTCAAAGATTAAATAGGTAAATCACGTAGGTTATTTTGTTCGCCTTCCTTTTCTTTTAATTTTTACTGAGTTCTGCAAGTGCAAACAAACAAATCTATTTGCATAAAATCACTAAGTTATTTGTTTAGATGATTGTCCTAAATCTACCTAAAATAGTGATTATTTTTTAATTAATCTCTTTGAATGTAACCTAAAATGAGAAGATTATTACTTTTTGACAATAGGTTGACAATTGACACTTGATGAGAGAAACATTTTGTCTGGAATTTTTTTTGTTTGTGTTTGGCTCCACGTGATTTGCGTATTTAGCCAGTGTCAAGTCATAATTTTCTAGTTTTGGTGCTTAAAGTCGTCAAAGTGACGCTTCAGTAATGTGGTGGGTACTTTACTGAATGCCCCTATGGAGTTATGGATAGAATACGAAAATACACGTTTTTCGTCTTTGTATTATTTGCCTTTCACTCATGTACGTTCACCAACACTTAATGGCTAATAATCCACCATTAGTACACATTAACACTCGATAAAACATAGGTTTTTAGTAAATAACACAAAATGAGCAACAGCACATTTTTGCATTCTCGCCAAAACTCCTGTCTGGAATTCTCAATTATTAAAGAAAAGCAGAAACTCTCTGGGAATTCTGGATGATCTTCGTTTTTGAAGTATGCACGGCCTAGGATACTGTGGTGATATGGAAAATGAAGAGCTTCCATATCAATTTTTTAGTTTCCATATCACCACAGAAATATCCTCATACCTAACCGGAATTTAGGATTATCATGCTGTTCCTGTCTTCGGACTTCTTCACCCCATAACATCCCAGCGTAACTTTTTATTTATTTATTTATTTATTCATAAAAACCACAGCTCTTAAAAATCTTAACATTACTTATATACCTTACCTAAAGCCAATAATGGTTTTACATTTTTTAAGTTACTGCAAATAAAATTAAAAGATGTATGACCGACTATCAATTATGAAGTATAATTATATCTAAGTAACTTGTCCATCTCTTCCTACAATTCGACCATTTTTTCGACAGTCCTGTCCGTCCAGCGTCCGTCCGGGTGTTGTCACAACAACACAAAATTACAATATTATAAAACCGACGCTAATCGCAAAGACAAATAATTCGCCATGTTATTTCCTTTGTTGCAATTAGCTATCAACATAATTATTGCCATCACATTACTCCTATCTTTCAATAACTTTTATCAGAATGTTGACACATTTTTGTATAATAATATAGTGACAAATGAAAGCTAATTGATTTAGTTGCATGTAAATAAATAAACGCTTACACTCATACCCCGCACTAGGATTCCCTTTGTCGCAGGTGGCATTGACACACACAGATACACATCACAAACATACAAGACCCGAGAACAAACTTTATGCTTACACAAAATCTGTCCCAGCCGGGAATCGAACCCGGGACCCCTCGCTTTGCAGGCAGGGTTACTACCAACTCAGCTACGGAGCCGTCGAGAAAAAACGATCCTTGGGACTTTTTAGTGAAATCACATAATTCCCGATGTTCCCGTTGTTTCTACGAAGCTGACTTAATATTTTCTAGCCTCTGTGTGAAAGAGACACGGCGGCTAAAAAGTGAGAGACAGTTTTTCCTCATAACTAAATTTAATCATAAAAGAACTTTATCTAGTGGTGATAAGGTTCAAATTAGCTATTGTTTTAATGTCGAGTGAACTTTCCAGTTATGTAGTTTATAAATTCCTTGAGTGACCTCCCTTCACAGACTGCTTCCTTTGAGTAATATTGTTCTGTGGTTAGTGGTAGTGGTAGTGACCGAATTGAAATTATTGAAATTGAATTGAATACGACTGTCGACGGTCTTAGTCGGTCTTACGAGCTAGACTAGTGTTATTACCCTGCACGGCTTGTTTTCAAATAAAATGATTTATCGATCCAGTCTTACATCCATCTCATCAAAAAATATCCATACTGTGAATTTCATCGATCAGTGATTTGAAGTGCTATTTGGACATTAAAAAAACGTTAAACGTAAATAATGCAGAATCAAACATTTTCTAAAGTAGACGTGGTTCCGTAGACAACATTTTAGGTGCCATTTACTAAGGGCGAGTAGTCACGTACGCTGAGACCTTCTGAAATATTATATGTTCAGCGCTGAAATGTTCAAGATTCAAGCTGACTGGGATACATATTTGGTTTATAAAGTCAAATTGTAGGTATCTACACATTTTCTTTACATGAAAATGGATACCAAGAATATTCAGAAAAATGCCATGCACAAAAGTGCAGAATTTACGTTCACAGCACCACCTGAGGCGCCTGTGTTTGAACCTACACCAGAAGAGTTTTTGGATCCTTTGGGATACATAGCAAAAATTCGGCCTGTTGCAGAAAAAACAGGAATATGCAAAATTAAACCACCAGCACGCTGGCAGCCACCATTTTCATTAGATGTTGATAAATTAAAATTTGTGCCCAGAATTCAGAAAGTCAATGAGTTGGAAGCCATAACGAGACTAAAGCTTTTGTTTCTCGAAAAAATACTAAAATTCTGGGATCTTCAAGGATCACCTGTGAAAATACCTATGATCGAAAACAAAGCACTAGATTTGTACTGTTTAAAATTTTGGGTAAATGAAGAAGGAGGTTTTGAGAATTGTAGAAGTCCGAAAAAATGGCGGAAAATTGCACAATCAATGGGATATAGTCAAAATGCTAATACAATGAATTTTTTGAGAAACAACTATGAAAAGATCCTTCTGCCCTTTGAAACATTAGAAAAAAGTAAAACTGTAAAAAAAGAACCAAAATTGGAAAATAATGAGTGTGATAGTACTAAACAAATATTTAAGGAAGTATCTATAGAATCTATAACTAAAGCAGAAATAAAAGATGAGAAACCTCACACCAGTATAAAAAAAACAAAAACTGGCTCAGACATAAAATTAGACCTTGATACTTCTATGTCACAAGAAGAGTTAGAGAAACTGAAGCACAACAGAGAACTTCGAAGATTAGCTTGTTATGGACCAGGTCCTAAAATGCCTGGTTTGTCTCTAAATGATGAAGAATTTGATATTACAAAATCTAGAAAGAGACCCCGTTATGATCGGGACCCATTGGCTGACTATATTTGTAATATATGTCAGAAATACCACAGAGAAGACATGATGTTAATTTGTAATGGGTGTGATGATACTTACCATACATTTTGTCTAAAACCTTCATTAAATGCTGTGCCTGAAGGAGACTGGAGATGTCCATGTTGTATTGCAGAAGAAGTTCATAAGCCTGCAGAAGCATTTGGATTTGCCCAAGCTGAAAGGGAATACACTCTTCAGCAATTTGGAGAAATGGCAGACAAATTTAAATCTGATTATTATGGTAAGTCTGGTCATTTAGTGCCAACCGAAGTTGTTGAGAAAGAGTTCTGGAGAATAATATCATCAGTTGAAGAAGATGTTACTGTGGAATATGGAGCTGATTTACATTCCATGGACCATGGTTCTGGGTTTCCCACAAAATCATCTTTAAATCTGTATCCTGGAGATCAAGAATATGTTGATTCTGGCTGGAATCTCAATAACTTGCCTGTTTTAGATGGTTCTGTATTAAGATTTATCAATGCTGATATATCTGGCATGACTGTGCCATGGATGTATGTGGGTATGTGCTTTTCTGCATTCTGCTGGCATAATGAGGACCACTGGAGTTACTCCATTAATTATTTACATTGGGGAGAAGCTAAAACTTGGTATGGAGTGCCAGGAGGTGGAGCTGAGTTATTAGAAAATGCAATGAAAGCTGCTGCACCTGACCTCTTTAAGTCTCAACCAGATTTACTACATCAGCTGGTCACTATCATGAATCCTAACATATTGATGGCTGCAGGAGTTCCCATTTACAGAACTGACCAACAAGCTGGTGAATTTGTGGTCACATTTCCCAGAGCATATCACGCTGGTTTTAACCAGGGATATAATTTTGCTGAGGCAGTAAATTTTGCACCACCGGATTGGTTGAAAGTAGGTCGAGAATGTATACTGCATTACAAAAATTTAAAAAGATTTTGTGTATTTTCACACGATGAATTGATATGTAAAATGGCATTAGAAGGTGACCGTTTAGATTTAGAGACTGCCTTAGAGACACAGAAAGAGCTAATGCATGCTGCAAAAGAAGAAGGTACTTTGAGGGGTACATTAGCAAAAGATGGCTTGAAGAGTGCTCGAAGAACTGCTTTTGAGTTGCTAGGTGATGATGAACGCCTATGCGAAGTGTGTAAAACAACATGCTTCCTATCTTCCCTCTCTTGCAGTCAGTGTAAACATATGGCTTGCCTGCAACATGCAAAGAGCTTATGCCAGTGTCCTTTGGGAAAAAAAACTATATTCTATCGTTATGACATGGATGAACTGCATATCATGCTACAAACAATTGAATTTAGGGTCAATAGCTTCGACAAATGGAAGAGAGAAACAGAGAATATAATGCTCTCGACCGCTCCTGCTATAGGAAGAGTACAAAAGTTAAAGGCTCTCATAGATGAGGCAGATGAATTGAAAATACCAAAGTGTACATTGTTGACAAAGGTAAAAGAAGAGTATACAAAGGCAACAGAGTGTGTTGTTCCTATTGTTATTGAATTGGATGATGATTAAAGATTGTGTGACTACTATGTACTGTGTTGCTTAGTACGAATCCTTACAAAATTGGATGTAGGTACTAAAATTGACTATTGTCATTAAAACAGAACCTTAGGACTTACAATGATAATGATAACTAAGTAACCTTATGTTGTTCAATTACATTCAATTCTTAAAAATGATAAGATCCCTGGTATTGTTCTGTATATCAAAGTCTGATTATGTAATTTATTTTTAAGTTTTCCAAGTGATTATGATTTTAGTAATTTTCCACACATGAGAAGATATTAACCAACAATTTTAGTAATAACTAATAATTGAATGATAAAGCTTACTCATTGTTCAGGTTATTTAGGCATACTTGATACTTCTTTTAGTTACTAAGATGTAGGTTAGAAATATAATATGTATTGTATACATATTAGATTGAAATTTACATACAACATAATTATTTGTCATTGATGTAAATTATTATACAAGTGTGTCTAATTTTGAAATTAAGTGATGATGATGATACATTTACATCCCACCGTTTAAATAAATATTGTAACCTATAAATGATAGTAAATAAGTAATTGTTCTTAGGGTTCCCATAATTTTTAAATAAAAAAGAAACCATTTTGTATTCAATGTGTCTAGTTGCAGTGTCTGTCTACATGGGAAAGGCACTTTTTTCAGAAACAATTACTAATGGGTCAGAATTTCAGACATGTTCTTGATGTTGCTTGTTAAAACCATCCTTTTGAATATTTATGATTGAAGTTTGTGCAAAATCTGGAGTGTAAGAACTGAAAAGAATTTAACATATACCCACATACTTGTTTATATTATCATCACTAGATTTCATATTGTTGTCTGATCTATTTCATAATTATGTATTTGGGATCATATTCTAAATACTGGCCATCAAAAATATTGATCCAACTCATTTGTTTAGATAAAAAAAAAAAGGTCACTCATAACTAAGACCATTAATGAGTTAAGAGTTTTTTCCTTTGTGCTATACTGTTAGATAAAATCCAGGTTTCAATTTTTCAAGAATGGTTAGTTATGCTGCCCAATTAATATAGGTATGGGGTAGATTTATATGATGATTGGTATAAGTATTCAGTCTTACTGGAGATGACCTAACGCATATTTATACTATTCTAATAATATGTTAGTTTCGGTATTACCACAAAAAAATTAAACACACTTTAAACCAGTGTTTAACTCTTAAACGTCTTAGTCGCGTGTTTAAATATGAGCAACCACAAATCTTGATTTAAGTGGTGTCTAACTCAATTCTGTTGTGATGCGACATTTCTAATAATTCTAGACGTTTATAATTAGACACTGTCTAGCTAAACGGGCATCGTGCTTTTTTGCGGTAACACGGTTTGTTTTTAAACATGACTAGCCATGTTTAGCAACTGTTTTTTGTATTAGACTTGATAGTGTGCTTTCAAAAATATTAGGCATCTAGAATTTATTAGTAGGTACCATACCATTCAATTCTAACCGCATCCTTTCGCTTTCATATAGTCTATATGAAAGCGAAAGATCACTTACTCACTGACTAAACAGGAAATCTCGAAAAATTACTTGACCCATGAAACTGAAATTTGGCAGGTAGGTAGTTTATAGATAGGAGACATCAGCTAAGAACGGATTTTGCGACAGGGTTGAAAGGGTGTCTAAGGGCTATCGTAAGTTTATATGAAAGTCTTAAACAATTACCCGTGCGAAGCCAGGACGGATCGCTAGTATACATATATATTCTGCTTTGGAGTAGGTGTCTGATAAACTTAATTCAAATTTGGGCTACCGATGAGATGAGGGAGCATTTTTTTTTTAAATCCATGTATTTTTGTTGATAGTAATGCTGATTTAACCTCGCAGGACTATTTAATACTTGTTTATTCCAAAACGATAGTATTTAATGAGTGAGTTTGCGTTATTAGTTATCGCTTGAAATAACTTGTCATAAAGCAGCTAATTTTGATAAAAAAAAATTGGTAATTGATCTCGTATTTTATGTAAAACGAAGGTAAATTCTTTTGTCAACATTTTACATTTTTAACTAGTGAGGTTACATCACAAATGTTAGTTCATTAGTTGTATTAAAATAATAATACACTAACAAATAATATATATTTTATATGAATAATATTACTAGTTTGGTCTATAGTAGTTTGTAATTGCACAAATTGGTTGCCTAATCATTTCAAACTAGCACATGTTAAAGTATTCTTTAGATTAATTAGATTGGGTTCCCAACTAGTAAACCTAGTGGCAGGTCTATCTTTGTTGGGATGAAAAATAAATATTTCATCAAAACCTTTGTCATGATTGTAATAGAAGCGTGAGTAGCATTAATATTTAGATTACTTACTGATAATGTAAATATTAAATGTAATTTGTTTGGACTTAGTCATAATTTGAATTGTTAATTTTATTAGATTGTAAACTTTTACTAATTGTGTACTCTGTAACGAAGTTCTGAGATTGCTGACCAATTTTCCCAAATGATTAATTTTGTATTAATCGTGCAAGTAGTACGAATTCTATTTTCAATAATTGGAACTACGTCTATTCAAGTGAACCATAAAAAGATTCTCATGAAAGATAAATATTTAAATCCGATCAAAGTAAAAGGCCATTTTGTTCTAAAAAAAGAGAGATTGGTGATCTCAGCGTTGCCAGGTTATATAGATGTACCTACTATTTCTTTTGTGTATTTGACTGATATTGTTTTAGTTAAGCAATCTAGTAGTTTATTAGTCATCTTCTGCCTAGACCATCAATGTGATGTGACTTAAAAGATGATGTAGTTTTGGGAATTATTCATAACCATAAGGGTCGGCATACATAAGGGACCGGTATGAATAGATCAGAAGCACCTTCGCTTGAATAATGAATTAAAGGTATTTACACAAGGTGATTAGAGGAGTAATGTTTTTTTTATTCTAATTAAGTGTCGTGAATGCATAGCGTCGCATTTGTGGCTTTCGCCCGAAGAGCCAGCGATTGTTGATCAAATTGTAAATCAATATCTAATTTCATAGGCTGAAAGGTTTAATTGACAAGCTCTTGCATAATTGACCTAGACATATTGGTGACAAGGAATTTTAGAATTTGATACATTTTTTTTCTTAAACATTCGAAGTCGAATATTATGTTACAACTTACAAAGCTAAGAAGAAAGCTTGATTTATGTTTACTTACTTTTTTAATGTTAATTTTAGAATAATGCCCTTACTGCGATATCCTAAAATTCAACTGTCACCAGTATAATTATTTTATAGCGATGACTACAAACTGTGATTCAAATTTTATTTTTGCTGCCGACAAATGAATGCTATTAAGTGTACTGTGTGAGTATTATTTAGAATAGTAATAGAGAAATAGTTCTTAAAATAAATTCTTCTACTATGTACCTACAATTGTTTTATTTTTATTAAACTAGAAAATTGTCTTTGGATTGCAAGTGTGTACTTATAGAACAGACCACTTTGCTCTGTCAGTTGCATTTTCCTCTCACCGCGACCGCCTCGTCGCGCATTTGTTAGACGCAGTTAGCAGGTACCCGATTTCGGTCAAACTACTAACCAAAGAGAATATAATCTACTAACTAGTAGGTACAAGGAATAATAAAAGTGTAGTTGCATTAATTTAAATTAAAAAGAACATTTTAAAAATAGTGCATATTTTATTTATTAAGGCAGTGTAAACTTAATAAATAAACAAAATATATTTGGTATACACATGATTAAATCATGTTAAGATTCTTACTTATATTTTATTACGAATATAACTCAATTGGTGCAATAAAATATTTTATAATATAGATTTGTCAAAACTTAGGTAAATACTTCAGTATACATAGTACATACCTACATAGTCTGTAGCTAAATAATATAAGGCTATTATTCTATGTACATAATTATAAATATTTTCGAAATACAATTATTGTATACTGTGTTAAAAAGTGCACATTTTAATACTAAAAGGTATTTTTGATACATAATCCATTTAAAAGCTATCGTAAACTTGTGACGTTAAAAATAGTTTACCTATAATAAGTAGGCAGGTAATTATTAACAATATCACAACCTATGTTGTTTAGGTACATTGCGCATTTATAATACTGATGAAGAATATCATGGAAGACAAAAATACGTATGTATATAGGACGGAATCATAGTTTAGAACTGCAATCGCTATATTATTAATATTCAGTCATAAGTTTCAATGTAATTCAGTCCGATATAATAGTATAAAATAGCTATCAAATACATAATATTACAAATTCAACTTCTTATTACAAAATACAAGAATGCTATCAAGGTGAACAACATTCTTAAAATAATATCAGACAGAGATCCATATTTAGAATGTTGCATTCTAAAGATGTTTTAGGTGTAATTAAACCAAGACAATGGTGTCAATTCTATCATTACATACCTAAACTAATTTTAATTTCGCGCTCTCTCTTTCCAATGCATAACATGAGAAAGAGACGGAAGATGTCTGACAGATCTAAATTTTGTTTTAGAGCTAACAAATATCTTTCGATCTTGATAAATTAGATGCCACTGAATTCATTGCCATTAAATTTACACTAGACACAAGCAAGTGGACTAATTTGACAGGGTCTAAAATATATTCCATCTCTTTCTCATGTTATGCATTGGAAAGAGAGAGAGAGCGAAATTAAAATTAGTTTAGGTATCAAATGATAGAATTGACACCAATGTTTAATTATTATGTAGCGGTACATTTGACTACTAAGGTCCTTGCGCCAAAAGCTAGATTAACTAATCCGGATTAATATCAATAAAATTTAAAAAAATAACATAATGATGTCAGATAAAATGGTAATCTATTCCCGTGTTAGCAACTAACTCGAGTTATGAGATAGGCTGGCGCAAGCGCGCCTAAGTAGTCAAAATATAGACCAGTTTGCTGAAACATGAGCGGTTAATACGCTACCTACGCCTGAGTTATTTGGTAACTGTCTCTCAAGTGCAACTACCAAACACACTTATGTGGTTTGCGACAGATTTGAAACTTGGAGTTATCTATTAGCCAAGCGCAATAAAAAATCTATACTAAGTACTATTTGAAGGTCGCAGACAATGTTCACCAAAACTCAAACTCTTCAGAGTTCGAACTATCAGGCGATTCTTTTACCATACTTCCCCATGTCACCCCAATAATCAAAACGTTCCCAAATCAATACAAATATAAAATTGAAGTGTCTGTTTGTAATGTCAATATAACAGCTTTTTACCAAATGCATATGAAAGTATATACAGTACCTATAACAAAACAACTATTTTTAAATTCTTTGTCTGTTTGTTCCGGGTAAACTCCGAAACGGCTGGGCCGATTTTGACGGGACTTTCACTGGCCAATAGCTGATGTTATGAGGAGTAACTTAACCTACTTTTATTTTAGAAACATAATTAGGGTTCCGCACAAAAAAAAAAAAAACCATGAAATCCAATATTTCAGCGCAGGTGAAACCGCGGGCAGCAGCTAGTAAATATATAATATTATAATTTATTGTTATTGCATTGGAATCGCAAATAACTTAAATAATATTCAGTGTTAGCGATTATTTCGTTAAATAACTATTTAAATAAATTAAGTATAGTTAAGTACTTGTTATATAATATAATGTATAAAACCTTCAACACAATATAATTATGCCATAAAATATTCAGTCTTAGACTTTTAATATACTATAAAGTATTATTTATCAAAAGCTAAATAGTTGACAATCTATTGTCATAGAGATAATAAATAACAATGTTTCTGCTTACATCTATGCATATAGAGTTATCCGTTAACAGTGCATATTTTATAATATTTAAAAGAGTTGTAACATATTTCTAGTATAATAATTTTTATTCCAAAACTAATTGAAATACTTACAAAGAAATGAGTCCGCACAATGTCTAATTTATTGCGAATTTCTACAACTATTCATAAAGCTGCATAAATTGTATAATCACCAAAAATTAACAATAAATGCTTTCTACTTTTCTATAATGGTTTTTGAGACTACCTATATTTATAACCTATAAGTACAAAGTAGCACCACGATTGAGTAATAATTTGCCCCCGTAAATTAATAAACGAGATTCATTAAGCTTTAGATTAGATACCATTAACACAAAGCTAGTCAGAAATAATTTAATTGCATTTAGATATGTAATGCGACTTGTTTTACAATGAAAGCCATTACTGCTTGGCGGCAGATTACACGAGCACTCGAAGAATAGTTAGTCTTTTAATTACTAATTGGTTACCGTAACCGTGTCTCTCATTTCCCTGCCCTTCGTCTCTATGGGTAGAGCGAGACAGGCGACGGCTGCAAGCAAGGCAGCTAGAGAATACACTCCAGTTGCGATCGCTATCGAATTCTTTAAGAGAACCTGAAAAAAATTATGAAAAAGTAAAAAAAAAGCTAAGAAAAAGTTGAAAAAGTTGTTCCCCAGAATTCTAGAGAGTAGACTGGCTAGTTTTTTTTTTCTTCTAAATATTGGCTTGGGTTGACCGCAATCTAACCTGTTTTTAAATGATAATGCAGTACACGCTTATCAGGCTCTTTGTATTTTGTTATACCTACTACTGGATAACAAGGGTGTCCGTTTGCCTGATGGTATAAGCCCGGATTGGGTCTGCTGAGGTTTTTGTCAGTTATTATGTTCTGATAAAGACAGCATTAGTTTTAGTCTGTGATCCGGGTAGACGAACGTTACAGAGACCCGTTAACCTTCATAAGTGCGTCGTTGGGGCCTATATGAATAAAGCATTTTGCCAGCCCATACAACCATAACAAATCCAGTACCACATAGACCTTTGAAACACAAAGGCTTGCGCGGCATTGCACTGCGCTCGTTACCCTGAGACATCAAGTATTAAGTCTCATAAGCCCAGCAATATCACACACACATTACTGCAATATTTGTTAGTTGACCTATATGAATAGGGCAATTTGAATTTGAATAGGACCACTAAATTGCTGTCATTGGTTGGCATCCGCCGAGTTTGTTTACATTGGAAAAGTATAGAAAACCAGATCATAGATGAAGCTTTATATTACCTGTGCCACATAAGGTGTTATCATAGCGCCTAGTCTAGCCACTCCGCTGCAAGCTCCCACCGCGGTCGATCTCAATGCCGTTGGATACACCTAAAATGAATAGTTAGGCATTTACAATACAACTATATTATGTTGCGTTGTTTCTCGCCATTCATGTTAAAAAAACCGCTACTGATTAACTATATACTGGTAATAATTAATCAATTACACAGCTAACCAACCATATATTTTGCTTTTGACATAAGCACGCCTTCTATGAAGTTTAATAATTATTGACAGGCAACCAATAACCATGGACAAAAAAAATGCTTATGACGCTTTTTTTCTCGATATCGATATTTATTGAATCCACAGAATATGTAATGAAGATTATTACAATTGATTTTTCGTTTAATTTTTTTACAACCCGATTTTAATTTCCGTTAAACTTTTGAAGAGGGGCGTATAATGCAATACTGTTAGTTTTTATCCCGAAAAAATGCATTGTTCCTGTGAGAATCACTACGCGGTTAAATCGCAGGCAGAAGCCAGTTATTTATATATACCAAGCGGGTAACGCCACGCGCGAAATCTAGTTTGTATATACGCTGATTAAACTATCGTACCTAGTTTTTTTTTACGCCAAGATTGAGTCCACAGAATATGTAATGAACATTATTACAATTGATTTTTCGTTTAATTTTTTTACAACCCGATTTTAATTTCCGTTAAACTTTTGAAGAGGGGCGTATAATGCAATACTGTTAGTTTTTATCCCGAAAAAATGCATTGTTCCTGTGAGAATCACTACGCGGTTAAATCGCAGGCAGAAGCCAGTTATTTATATATACCAAGCGGGTAACGCCACGCGCGAAATCTAGTTTGTATATACGCTGATTAAACTATCGTACCTAGTTTTTTTTACGCCAAGAATCTTAATGAATTGGGTGTCGATATCAATCATTATTGCTTGTAAATTACCTCTGGTGTGTAAACGTAAGCCGCTTGGAAAAGACCAGCGATGATGCCTCGCGCCAAAAACAAAACACAAGTCAGGAATGTGCGGCTGAAAATAAACAAACAAATATTGTAATGGGGAGCCACACCGCTTACATATCCCGCTAGGTGGCGCATTATCGCTGGTGTAGTTTCACTATGAACTTAATTATGAAATTTTAGTAAATAAACAAAAAATCGTCTTTGCAATAAAGTATGCCTCTGTAAAGTGCAATTCAGTGGAAAATTAAGGTAGGAAAGGTTTCCCTTCTGACGAAAAAAAAACGGAAATTGTGGAACAAAGCATTGCTCATTAAAAATTATTGGAAACCAATTATTCTGCTAGGTTATGTAGTGACCATATCAAATCTTATGATTTTTAAGACGCGAGCATGTTTACTTTAATTCATTAACCCTCAAAGTAAACATCAATGACAAGCAACCGCGATGGTGGCCCCATCTGAGATTAGCTTTGCCTGTGCCTCCCTATTATTTCATCTTTCCATCTAAGAAAGTATATAGCCCGTTTCCTGGATACAACCTATAGCCTCTTTGTCTATTTATAACCAAATGCACGTGACATCTGAGTGTGCAATGGGACTCATGACTTGGTCCCTCCATCCCGATTCCATCATCGGACGACCAGACGTACTGCTATAAGCCAACTGTTTACTTAATCACAGTTTTTCACGGCCAAAGCTTTACGGTCCGCGCTGAACAGGTGACATCACATGTTCTGCCCAATTTATATGGGGAGTTTTAGCGCTCAGTAGATACACCCCAAAATTGCAAGTGTTTGTTTCGTGTCTGGAAATCTTGCGAACCATGACCCTGATGACGTAGTTCCTGATTTCCTAAATACAGGGAATCCTAGTTAGGATCGAAGTACCTATGTGATTGTTGGTTATTCATTGTTGTATAAAATAATACATTAACTTACTTTCCATTGTATATAAGTACACAAACGCAAATTGCGAATATGACGAACTGCACCGCCATAGTTTTCTTCCTTCCAAACTTCTCTATGATGAATATTGTTGCAAAAATGCCTGCAGACAAAAAAGGTTATTAAAACAGTTGTCTTCGAAATATTTTTAATACGTTTATACTTTCTCGACAGTTAGGGGTATTGTTGATAGTTCCACGTTGGGCGCCAAGTTTCAGGGTCACAACGGGTCAATTAATTGTGCACTTAAAAACCATTCTTATTTTTGCCAGGGTTTTGTGGGATCCCGGTAGCTGGACGTTATTTCGTTTTTAACTCCAGTGCTTTCGCAGTGAAAACGTCAATGTCAACTGTCAATAACATGCCACCTATTTGTGACAGTTGACATTGACGTTATAGATGTCCGTCACCACTACGTACCAGGGAATTCGGCTAACGTGGTCCACAGCAGGTCCATATAGTCTGTGGTCTGGAGAGGCCGGCAGTCGGCTGCGCAGGCCTCCTCGAGGCCACCGGGCTCCGTCTCGAAGAGCTCCGTCGTCATTAGCACCAGACCGTAGTAGCAGAACGCGCATGACATCCTGAAAGTTGTAAGTACTACAATGATGCTGTGGTACGTTCTCCCAGCGCCTACTCCATTGAGTACTGAGAGTCACTACCATGTTATATGCAAACACACACTTCTACAAATTAAATAATTGTAATCAATAAGAAGGATTTATAGACGATCCAAATACTGAAGTGCGACAGAGACCGCAATATAAGGTATATGTTTCAGGACGATGACCCACACGCGACTGTAGCGTAGTGCGTAGTACAGTATGCTCAATTTTTTTACACCCAGCTCCGTTTTATAAGTCACTCATCTTTGGAAATATTATTGTTGTGCAATACAAGCTTTTGTTCAACTTCGGTTCCTGATAAGTCAACTGTGGGACAATCCTGACAAGCGATTTATGGACCGCTTCCCGGTATCCACTTTTACTAGGTGGTAGGACTAACTCTTCTCGTGTCTATCTGGGACGGTACCACCGTTTTCCTCGTGAAGTCTGCCGCCAAGCAGTAATGTGCAAGCTTTACCGTGTTCCGGTTTGATGAGCAATGTAGCCACTTACCAAATAAACCAAAGCAGCAAGCTAGTGTTCCTGAACTGAGGTATGAGGAGGTGCTTCAAACGCCCACGCTGTCCAATGCCCACTGAATCGTCACACACAAGCCGCCCGAGCAGCATTGGTCTTCCATTATCATGAGCTATCTGCAATACACGACAATCATCGTTTGTGATAATATAATATCCATATACTATAGTAAATGCGAAAGTGTTTGTTTTTGTTGGTTTGTCCTTCTTTCACGCAGCAACGTAGCAACGGATCGACGTGATTTTTGGCAATGATATAGTTTATAGATCGGAATGTAACGCAGGCTACTTTTTATCCCGGAAAAATGCACGGTTCCTGTAGGAACGCTGGTGAAACTGCGGGCAGAAGCTAGTATATAAATAAGAGTAAACGTCAAATATAAATACAAAGAATACCTAATGTTTTAGAGTAACGAGCGCAATGCAGTGCCGCGCAGGCCTTTATGCTTCGAAGTTTAGAGTGGCACTGCAATTGCTACGGACCGGCGTTATGCTTACCATCAGGCAAGCGACTGTCTTTAGAGAAGTCAAAATTTAAGCACACCCTTGTGTTAAACACAGGTCTAGTGTTTAATTTTTTTGTGGTAATACCTACTGGATGTTTTTATAAAATCTTGCTACTGAGTTTGACACAGGACATGTTTAAATTACCTTTTCCAGTGTTTCCAAGGCTTTATCTGGCTGACCGCACGCTACATGAAACCTTGCAGACTCTGGCAGCCACTGAAAAAAGAAAATATAGAAAAACAAAGTTATATTGAGAGGGACGAAAAAGTGATAAGGAACTTATAGAAACCATAGAGAGAACTTACTTATAGGAACTTTAAGGATATTATTGCGCTAATTACTTTTTGTGGTAGGCAAGGGAGGTACCGTCCTCTTCACGGACTTCATACCATCATTGGTCACAGTAACATTAATCAATATCGTCATGCGCTTTCGTACAAGTAAAGAATAAACTCGGTACAAAGGTTGTGGACATGTTTTCACACTTGTTTTTTTAGAACATGTAGCATAAAACAGTGAGTATAATAATATTTAAAGTACTTACAGGGCAAATCAGCGCGAATATCAGCAGCGGAATCGTGGATAGAGCTAGTAACCAATGCACGCCTAATGTCGGCATCACCACGAGAGCCAATGCGACTTCTAAACACGCACCGAGAGCCCAGAAGCACTGCAAATAACAAAATAAGGTTTTTAAAATGTAGGTACAACTTTACACTCTGCAGCCGGTGCTCCATACTCTTTATGGTCAATTGGTCATAGATTAATAGAAATTAGCAATGGTAACAAGAGAAAAAAAAGCATCAAAATGGGAACCGTCATCTTAAAACTAAAAAATAATTTTCAACAAAAAAAAACTATTATCGAGACCTATTATTAGCTGTATTTCAAAACTTTTTATGTACTTATCTGTATTTTTCATTTGTGCTGTTGGTCTTTTAATCAATAATTAAAGTCCTTGGTTTGTCCTTCTTTTACGCAGCAACGTGATTTTATTTATACTAATATTATAAAGCAGTACATAGTCGTGAGTTTTTGTTCGTTTCTTACCGCTAATCTATGAAACCGGTGGTTCGATTCTAAAAATTCTTCTAATAGGAAGCTAAATTTTATTCTGATGCCAAGCGTGCGAAGCCGCGGCTAGGCACTAGTGTATATTTGACTTAGTATAGTATGATTTAGTTTATAATGGATCAGAGAGTAACATAGGCTATTTTTAATACTAGAAAAAAGCACAGTTCCTATTGAAATCTGTGCGCGGTTGAAACGGCGGGCAGAAGCTAATCCGTAGGTATTATAATAAAGTGCGATGCGAAACAGTTGGTATGTGGTTTGCTATAGTGGGGAATATCATAGACTACTTTTTATCCCGCAAGAAAATGTAAGGTTCCTGTGTGATTCACCACGCGGATAAAATCGCGGGTAACAAATGGTTGTTATATTTATTAGATATTAGCTTCTGAAAGTGTAGTACTTACATCAAGAAGTACCACACACTTGGCCCTCTGCTTTGTTGGTAAAAATTCAGCGTACAAGGTGACTCTGAAATTGAGTGGAAAAAAGAAAATATTATCCTCTTTTATGCAACAGGTATATAGCAAATAAGAAGCAAACTAATGGAAAGCATTTACTTATTTTGAAATCAATAAGACTTATTCATATTTTATGTTAGGTTAGATCTGCACAGTGCGGGTTTGAAGTATAATCTCCATGTTGTACCTTGGGTTTGTGTCAGCAACCTCTCCTGGTAGACTGATTTCGATCCCAGAGAGCTTGTCGACAGGTAACAAATAATCCGAAGAGGCGGACCCCTTCACATACCCCTCTGAATGGGTAGCAGAGAGCTAAACAAACGGGGCGCAAGGGCTGAGCGGGGCCCGAAAAGAGTGAAGGGCGTGCTGGGGCATTGCGAAGTACGCGTGGCATTCTGGCACTGCAAATCAGACGGGTAGGATGACCGGGAAATGGGGTGCGTTGTTCGATTGAGCAGCGCGCCAACGCAACCGACGGGACTGAAGGAATTAGACCCTGTGGTCTAATTCCGCCAATCAGGGCCAGCCCTGACCGTCGATGAGAGTGCGCTGTCTCCCAGCTTGGGACCATAGTCAGAGAGCTCCTCTGCTCCCACTGGCAGCACGCCAAATAATAAGGACGTGACACAGGAGTGAATCCCGCTCTAACCGGCACGATAGCGTCGCTTGCGGGATGCAGGGGGTTTCAAGAGGTGAAGTGCACTGTTGTGTGGGACCAGTCTTCTCTGCTCCCACCGGCAGCACGCGAACAAGAGAGGAGTGGTTCCCGGACTTGTGGTTCGATCCCTGTACATCCGGGTACCAAAAGGAGTTACAGTATTAAGGTGGGGCGCGCAGTCGTAGTGACGTCAGCGCGCCGAGAGGAAGGCATCCCCCCTAAACGACTCACTCGTGAGCGCCATGGCAGGTTAGGGGTTGTTGGATGCGGGGGCATCTGGCATTTTGCACCTGATATCGCTACCTACAGCCCTATGCCCCCCCCCCCCGCCCCCCCCCCCCCCCCCCCCGAGCATCTGCTTGCCCCAGGCCAGTAATCTATTTAAGTTTAGAGCTGTTTCTTTACTTACGATTGAGGTACACATCCAATCGCAAATCCAACAAGGCCCCTCAGGAATAGAAGCCAAAGGAAGTTAGGTGCTAATGAACTCAGCAATCCGTAATAGAACAGCAGTACTCCACACATACTCAAAGCCTGTGAAAAAATAAAACAAGACTGATATAAAATAAACATAAAACAGTATGCAAACTAAAACAAACTAAACTAAACTTAAAAACAAATGTCTCACAGTGATGAGTGCAGATCTGTGCAAAGAAACAGTTAAAGTTATATATCATCATCATATATCAGTTATATATCATAATGAAATAATTCAGAATTTGGTCTCTGATGATGTGCAATTGTAATAAGCTATTTCTATTTGTTACTTACAGTTTTCCTCCCATATCTATCACTGAGGTTACCCCAAAATGTTGAACTAAGCATCATTCCTAAGAATACTATTGTAGTGGTTAGTGCTTGTTGATATCTGAAATCAAAAAGATGTTAAAACATATTAGTATTTCAGTATTTACCACACAAAAAAAGTCAGAATTTACCACACAGTTAAATATGTCTACTTTTTTGTGAGAATCTACTCTATCACTTGATACTGCTAGCCTAGTCGCAACAAGCCTGCATGGACACACACCGGCATCCCAACATTACTGTATTCATGTTGGAAGGGCTAAGATGTCAGTAATATTACTAAGGATATGAGACGGCAGAGCACAATATGTTGCAAAACATCAAGTATGTGTCAGTCCCCCCAGGACTGGCATTTGGGTGGCCCTGCAATTATTGTAATATGGTATATATTGCAATTGATATTTAACATCTGGTAAACCAACTGCTTAATCTATTCTCTATTTACGTAGCAACACAAAGTTTTGTAGTTAAATAGATAATGATAAGTGATAACAGTCATGGTAAAAATCATAATTACTTGCTAATATTCCATTCACAATGCAGAGCTGGGGATAAGATGCTCAATATTGTCATTTCCATTGAGTCTGCCATCCAACATAGACCTGTGCAGAGTGACAGCTTTACTTGGAACCAGCCAAAACCAAGAGCATTCACTGCTTGAGTCACAGTGAATGTATCTGAAAATAGTTGGAAGAGTGTAAACATGGGATATACAATTACAAGATCCATATTACACTCATTGTTTTATAAGCTGTATTTATTAACATGTTATTCTATATCAATCATGGTAGATAGAATATTTTTTTAAAGAAACTTTGCTGTTTTTCTTCGTGGTTTTCAAGTTTACGAACTACTTACCATCAGGCACCACTGATACCGATGCCATTTCTATCTCCTGAGGAGCAGGCATCGAAGGCGCCAGGCCTCGAGGGCCTACGCCACTGTCATCTAAATCCTGGTATCCTTTCGAACGCCTGATCATGTTGATGCCGACAAAAAACTACTGACGTGGATTACGAACTAACGGGTTGTTAACACTACAGTTACGTTAATTCATAACTGAAGAATGAAGTTCCATGCACAGTGTGTAGAGGTATTTACACAGATGATAGGATAGTTATAATGGAATCAAAGCGGGCAGTAAACTTGAACCCTCTTTAAAAAGAAAACTCTAATTTAGGCAGGAAATAAAATAATCAAAACAAAAAGTTTCAAATTGCATTATACTGTAAAACTGTTGTCTGTTTCACTTTTGTTTGATGACTTTGATGTTTCATGTTTGACAATGACATTGAAAGGCATCGAGAAAGACAACATCTGTGACAGTAACAAATTATTTCTTTAGCTTTTTTTTTGTTTTGCTTTTGGCTCCACGTGATTTGCGTATTTAGCCAGTATCAAGTTATAATAAATCTATAAAAGTCTCTATATAAGTTGTCAAAGTCACGTTAAAGTTTAGTCTAGGCGTGGTCGAGTCGAAGTGACGCTTAAAACCTAAAACATAAAATGTGAAATAAAGTCAAGTTTGCAACTTAAAAAAAATTGCAAGATCTATAGTTGGTACTCCGAAAATATATATGAGATCTAACCGGATACGATCATAGCTCCTGTCATGCATTATAACGTTCTTTGAAAGTTTATGTTCTATGCTACTCAATATAGAGCGACTAACGTGGAAGTATAGACTTGATGAGTGAGTAAATATAGTGATTTACAGACGTCATTATCACGTGAATGGTAAAAAAATCTTATTGACATCATAGAATTAAAATTACTAGAAGCACAGACAATCTGCGTCTGCAAGCCGCGCACTGATGCCAAAAACAAAACAAGCGTCCCGCGCCCGCCTCCCTTCCCACCCGGGTAGTGTTGCTATGACCGTCATTACTTACCTGTTTTTAGGGTACGTACACATTAACCTATACAAATAAATAATATTGAAGTGTCTGTTTGTAATGTCAAAATAACAGCTTTTTACTAAATGTATATGAAAGTATATACGATACCCATAACAAAAAAACCATTTTTTAAATTTTTGTCTGTCTGTTTGTTCTGGGTAATATCCGAAACGGGTGGACCAATTATTATATTTATTGTATCGATATTCGTTATGACAATGCACAAATAATCTAAGAACCCACCTACTGTGTTCTAAGAATCCAACTTTCGACAAAAGACATGGATTTGTTCGAGATGTGGGTTTATTGCCGCATGCTCCACCTATAGCCTGAAAGCAGGCTCTATAATACCGTTTTAGTCCAAAACCACGTAAATCTAGACTAGTCAGAACACATACATTGATCGAAAGTCAGTACCATCACAATGTCACATCATTAATTGCTGCTAGTTAGTATATGACGGAGAAAACTTCTTCGGGGAGTTTGGGAATCGGAAGTGGTTTAAAACATGTTAAAATTTTACATTTTATCATTTTACTAGCTTCTGCCCGTGGTTTTCACCCGCGCCCCCACAGGAACCGTGCATTTTTCCGGGATAAAAAATAGCCTATGTTACTCTCCAGTCCCTAAACTAAATCCATGCCAAAAATCACGTCGGTATTGTGTTCCGTTGTTGCGCGAAAGAAGGACAAACTAACAAACACACTTTCGCATTTATAAAATAATATTAGTAGGATTAGTAGGATAGTAGGATTACCTAGGTAAATTTAGGCTAGCTCTAATAATAGAAAGATAAATTTAATATAGGTTTTACATATAGGTATGTATAGGTATTTTACATATAGGTAGGTATATATAGGTATGGTAGCGTGATAAGAATAGGTAGGTCCTAGTTCAGCATCAATTCTGAGTCGGAGTTTGTCTATTCAGTTAGGTTTAACTCATGGTCAAACGGATTGTAGTGTTTACCACACCGTAACTGAGGTTTATATAGTTTAAACTTCATTTAAACTAGGCTTGGGATTTAACTGCCGATCACGTAAAAGTCATTTGATGAATCCCGACCTTAAAAAAATGTATGTACCTACCTATACGGTTTTGAACGGGATATGGGACATTGGGAAGTTATTAAGACATACGTTTCTATTACTGTATTTTTTTCTTTATTATGTTCATACAAGGTTGTCATAGTTCACTAAGATCATTATTGTATCTATAGGTACATAATACAGTTACATAAGTTTTGATTAAAAAAATACCATAATGTCTATATAAAATATAGATACACAAATAGCCATGCATCCATAGACTGCTACGAAGGTAATTGTGAAAAAATATGAGCAATATTATAGGCACACCTCTAAGTACTGATTCTGCACAACTTTAATGTTCTAATTCGTTTTTAAAAACTACTTTTTTTTTACAAAATTACTTGTTATTAAAGGATATAAGTGAATACCAAATTCGAAGTTTTTTATTACGTTTTCTTAATTGTACTTTATACACCAACAATCTTTAACATGACTAATAATACTTTACAGGTCTACTAATTGATATTATTATTAACTAAAGAAATTGGGAAACATTTTTCTACGCAGGAAAGTAATTTGACTTTATTTTTAGTAGATATGTACTTAGGACAGACATTTTTATCTAAGCTTTTAATCGTACTGAAAAATTCAGCTAAAATAATTTAATTTATATAAGAATGGCAGCAAAGTGATAGATTATAAAATATAACAATAACAATCTTAGTATGCGAAAGGACAGGATAGAAATATTATCATTTTAACAATATTTTATTCATTAAGAAAAGGTCTTAGACCATGTGTTGGTTTAAAATCATTACAAGAAGCTGTAAAGCTAAAATATCACATAACCCTCCGCTTTCCGAGAGAATTATTAATCCTTAGAGATAGGTATACCTTAGATTTTGCTTTGCAAAAGTTTTTTTGTGGTATTGTCCGCGTAGACCGTCATTTTATGAAGTGTGAAATAATGCTAGCACCTGATTGAGAAGTGATCAGATCTCTTAGGCCTTGCGATTTGTTGAGATAGAAAATTTTAGGCTTCAGCTTTTTTTAGTGTTGGTTTTATTACAGAAAACTATGTTTGTTGCTATCTATATTTAGTAAGTATTAGTTTAGTCTTAAATACCCAATTATCTACACATATTTACAAGTGCACGTAATATTGTGCGATTCAATAGCTGCACTTTGAAGGGAGCAACTTCAAACCTACCTTTATATTATTCTAATTAATGCAAAATACAATAGACACATCTGTTAATGGGATTATAGTCACATTTCATACGATTATTTCCAACAATCCTTATCATTCCATATACAAAGAACCGTAGGAATAATTGTATATTAGGCTAAGTTAACTATTTGAGAGCCTAATAGGACATTAGATAATTGAAAAAAAAATTATGAAATTTTTTTGGTTTGTTTTCCTGAAACACGACTGCAGTGTCGTTTATGAAATATCTATAAAGTCTACTAATACTCAGTCTCATGTTAGTTGGCGATAAATCAGATGCATTCTGTTTAGGTCCGGATGCGATGTTTTAGGCCTCGAAGCTCTAGCACGAGGTCCGAGTCGCCCGCTACGAAACGCTTTTCAATCCTTCGTTCGTTCGCAGAGTCCTGTTGGTAAAATGTTCACATTAGAAAAGCAGTCAGTAGCTGAATCGGGAGGAATTATCGGTGTGTCAAGAGAAGTGATCTCGAAGTCCTAAAAGTAGGTAGGTGGTAGTGGCTTTGGCGGCGTCCTCCCCGCTCGATTGACCCGGCCCCGAGCCACTGTGTCACCCACCGCCACCCCTCGGCCCGGCATCGGGCCGGCTATTTTTAGACTTCGGGGCTTTCACCGCCCGACTCAGTACTCCAACGGCCGACAATAATATATAATACTTTATACGAGCCTTTTGAGAGCCTACTTTAATAAACATGGATATTAGACAGTTTTATTGTACAACATAAAAACTTACATGGGATTGTGTTTTCGCAGATTTGTTTGCCAGAAGTTGCTTAATGGTCGTATAAAAATTGTTTCGCTTCATTTGCTTATCTTGGTAGTTATGAGTCTGGGCGGGTCGGGGCACTACAATTTCTTTCTGGCCCATAGTGGCAGCCGCTTCAGTGGTCGTGGTTGGAGCGACCGTAGTTACGCTTCTTTTGTTTCCATTCCAGTTTATGAATCCGTCATCGGCAACATAGTCATCATCTTCGTATAGCTTTGGTACAGTTTTGGGTACGTGGTATAAAGGTTTGCCCGCTAATGCTTTTAATTCTCTGACGTCCTCGTCTTCAACGTCTCGTTCCTCGTAATCAACAGGCGGGAAGGCTGCGCGGGCATTTTCGCGGCGCCGCTGTGCGTCCTGAGCCATTTGGGTGAGAATCAAATTGTCAAGGAAAGCCGCACTGACGTCATCCACGTCGTTGGACCGCCAGCTGGGCGCGGTGTCGCTCTCGAACCAAGTCTCCTGTCCGATAGGTAGCGCTGCTAGCCTCTCTTCCTGTTCTTTAGGGATCTCGTTCGGTACAACGTGGCCATAGGGCTCGTAGTAGTACGGGTATTGTACTTGACCGTGTACATCAGGCAGATTCATAGCAGGAGCGTCATAATAATATTGTACTTTAGGCGTATAATAATATTCATCATCGGCATATTCTCTAGGGCTTTGTGGATACATAGGCCACGTTTGCATGGGATATGTCTTTGCTTGCGCTACTAAGTAGCCAAGTAATATCGTCAGGAACCTAAAACAATAATTTTAAAATTAGCACTCATTGGAAAAATAATTACTAAATAAACACAATATGGATTGAGACCAAATAGTCCAAGTAATCCTTGGTAGTACTTGGACTCTTAAATTGGATGTAATAATAATTGTCAAACATCAATACCTACCGGAAATGGAAATTTCTCACAAGAGAAAAAATATTTAAAATAAAAAAGTTAACACTGCTATCTGTGCAAGTATTTCAATGAGAAATTAATTAAAACAATAGTTCACCTACCTTGAAGTGGTCGGGTTCATGTTGAACATTTTGCACTCTTCGATGTTTCTCTGTTCGCGATCAGAGCACGACTACACATAGGAGGGGAGAGCCGGGCAGCTTTATAAGGAGGTCGCCCACGCTCGCCGCCCACACGTTCTGAATGAAACTTCCCCTGCGCTCCTCTCCACCCCTGCCCCCCAGCACACCCCCGCAAAACACCCCCTGGCCCCAACCCGCGCTATACTGCTATCGATCGTGCTTGAGATTATTCATCTCACTCGGTTTGGTAATGTTTTTACTGTCAAAATGTTAACGTTTCTTTTGATTCTAAGTTTCAGAATTATTAAATATATTTTTTTAAGTCTACGTTTTTGGTAACTCGAACCAAAACCTTCGAAAGAGTGGAAAAATCTGCCCGCGTATAATTGATCTCTGGGGAGGCATTTGCCTAGCGGCGGGTCGCGGCGTATGGACAGAATGTCAAAGTGCTTGCGTATATCATTATACCGCGCAGTACATTGATTCTATAGCTTAAATTTAGAACCAGTCGGCGCTTTAGTGACACTATTGTTTATTTACGGCGGTTATAAAGCTAATAATAGGACGAATTGTTTTTTTACGATCAAAGGTAAGATATCTATCTGCAAAATGTTTCTGCTGCTGAAGAATGGAACTATTTGCTATATTATATTCTCTTTGTGTTTCTTTCTACGACGTATGCGTATTATATTATGTGAGTTTCGTTGAGTCATCTTTTCCATGAATGACTTCGTTGTCTGTCTAGTAGTTCAACGTAGGTGTAGAGCTACATCTACGTTAAACCTCGGTCGGTAGGTGCGAGTTAATTGAAGGATGTAATTTTATTAGTGCAATATTATAATAATTGTATGATAAGGCACATAATAATATGAGAAGAGTGAGAATAAAAAAAAATGTTGTGTAGGACTGGACGCTTTGTAGAATTACGACTAGGTTTTCTCTTAAGTGACAAAACACTATTTTTTTAAATTTGGCAAACGCCATGGAAGTAGTGCTACTATTAAAGGCAATCGTATCGTTAACCCACGCTATACTACATGAACAGTTTTATGATGCGGCGAACATGCCGTATCTCCATTGAGCTTTACGGTTGCGTCATCACGAGTACCTATTGTTGGTATACCACAACTTCAAAGTAGAATAGCGAGTAGTATTCTTAAGTGCTGTCTCAAAGCCTTGGATATCACGTCACGACTGAACTTAGAGTTACTTTTCTGTGTCGAGAAAAGAAACTTAAAGTTTATAACATAGCACAATACATAATCTCCATGATGACACATAATCCATATTACAGAGTGAATTTGAATTGGTTTCTTATCCCGGGTGATTAGGACCATTGTTGTCGACAAGTTGTGACCACCCTTCGAAAAACGTCATTCAAAATTTCCAAAAAAAACAAAAGAAAAAGACTTCAAACGTGCACGGTTTACTTCTGCATTTTTTCTAAGTTTCTATAATCAACATTTTACAAAGTGCAACGTAGTTTAAGTGAATCAGCTGATTTAGGGCTGCCGGAAGTTTTGTAGTAGAATTTTGACGTAAACTTCAAATGCCTTTTCTTCAATAAAAATTCCGAATTTCAAAAACATGTAAATCAAATGTTGTTGTGCTGCAGGAGTGGATTGATCCCTTTCGGGATAGCATGCCAATTTAAACTCAGATTTTTTTGGTTTCTTGGTCAGTTGGTTTGTCGTTCTTTCACGCAGCAACGAAGGAACGGATCGACGGTATTTTTGGCACAAATATAGTTTATGGACTGGAGAGTATAAAAGGTTTAAGGGTTTAGTTTAGTAATTTATGGATTGTCTATGGTTTTTACGTAACTATAAGTATGCATATTTTATTTTTTCCTTGTCTTTTGTGTTCCGAATTATTTTGTATGCCTCACGTACCTTCCACTTTTCTTTTACGACCCGAACGACATGGTAGTTTAATGTGGAACACTGGTATACTTGTATAAGTAGTAGGAAAATCTCATCAGCAAGCTTTTATCATGCAGCTTCCCACTAGGATAAGTGAATGAATGAAGTCTTCCTGAAAGAATAGCTAGTTTGTGTAGTAATTTTAATGACTTGTTCAATCAGTTAGGCTTCCAGATTTTGCCTTTTTCTGCTTCAATGTTGCCTTGCTGATGTCCGGTTCATTTGGTTGTAGATAACTACTTTTCTTACGCACGAACCAATGGAATTATGGTTCATTCATTTTTAGGGTTGAGCACTTGAAATCGTGCTTAAAAGTGGTCTCCGATTGGATAATGCAATTCCAACCTGACCTCTATTCTTTAAAGACAAAATAAATATAGGTACATAAAATCATACATAATATTATCTTGCGTCAAGCTAATAAATCGCATTAAGTACAAAAAATATCTTCAGACACACTATGGTAATCAACTCATAAAATATTATTTATATGGCAAATACGTTTTACTTGGATATATACTGTATGTGAAGTGCTAATGGGGTCGGAAATGAGATATTCCTAGCCAAAAGTAACTTCAATATTATACTGCGTGCCATTCCCTTTTTTCGAATGTGTCTACTATACTGAGTTTTGAGTGTCTGGTAAACGTGCCAGACTGAGTTTCAATTTGCATTTCTTACATGTACTGAGCGCCCTTTAAAATTAAATATTCGATTTTTCCAGCCTCAATAACTAGATCGTGTGGGTGTTACGTTGGGTTACCTACATTTAATGAACAAGAAAACTAAGTCCTTAAGTAAAATATTCATAGCACGAAGGATTTACAAGTGGCTAAAAACGGTTAAAAATCAAAGTAATATAAAATAGATACTTATATAATCATGTGGATTCGTCAGACCATTCGATTCGTTAGATTAGCTGCTTGGTCGCCATCCCTGATAGGTCACATTCACTTTATGCTTCGTGTCAATTTTTTTTAATTTATTGAATGGCGTATGAAAGTTATTTCGATCCCTAGCGACCTGATATAACTGTTGATAATTATACCAATATTACAAGATAACGTGGGATGCCTTAATTATCTCAGCTGGATAATCACGATCAATTCACAAGCTCGACTTTGACGTTATGACGCATTTGTTATCAGTTTGATACAACATACATAACGTTATAGTTACGAGTACTAAACTTATCTTTGCGCTTTTTAGGCCTAAGGTACCTTACGGGGGTTCCCGTATAACTTGATTATGCTATTTTTTTTAATAGAGACATACAACTAAAGTTATTGGCAAAATACACAAACCGTGTCAGGCCAAGAAAGAAGAAAAAAATTTTTTTCCAGTTTGATGAGCAGAGAGGCCAGTGAAATTACTGGGCTTATGAGACTTAATACCTAATGTCGCAGGGTAACGAGCGCACTGCAGTGCCGCGCAGGCCTTTGTGTTTTAAAGTTATGAGTGGCACTGCAATTGTAATGGGCTGGCGTTAAGCTTACCATCAGGCAAATGATCAGCTCGTCTCGTTACCAAATAGCATAAAAAGAAAAAAAACATGTGTTTTTTATTTTCAATAGGCTCAAAAGTTGAGCCTAATGTCCTGATTAGATACAGTAAAAAAGTGCTATTGGACACATAGTTTATCTTTACTAATTTATGGCTAGACTGTAATAATAAAAGGGTAAGATTTTATAAACAGTTTTTATAAATCTATCAATCCTGCTTCCATACTTATTACATTTTCCACTCCAATGAGCATATTTCCTTCGTGAAAAATAAAAGCATATATCTACATTTGTCTTATTCTACTTTTGTTGACGTAAATGTTTTTATATAATGCCAAAGAACGATTTCTCATTTTTTTGCGGTTAAACGCGTCCGTTATTTTTACGTGTACGCACGTGATCACAATAATTGCTTTTGAGGTGATTATCGACCTTCTCAAAGTTCGAGAACCACCCAAAGAAACTTATAAGGTTTGAATATTAATTATTGTTTCAACGAGTTTGGGAAAAAATTAATTGGTTTTTTACACAATTGCGCAACGTGACTTTGAACTCCATTGTATAACTTTACTTGGTTAAACGTGACAATTTGTTTGTACCTCAAATATAATTAATTAAGATGCCTCCCCGAGCCAATGACCTTCAGTATTCTGTCCTCTTTGCACGCGCTATTGGTTTGCGTTGATGTAAAAGAGAAGGAAGACGGCCCAAGCCACTATCCAAAAAAGCGCAGCTATTTTGAAATTAGATCCCTAATTGAAAATGTACCACTACCGAGTTTTTTTATCATTATATACTTAATACATAAGTCTTGTTAATATTATTAATATATAATACATTCATAAACAATACAGATATTTCATTGGCAACATATTTTTAGAGGTAACTGTAATTTTTTAAATGGAGTTAATTCGGTAAAACCATGGTGTGGTCACATAAAGATTATCGTTATGTAATATGATGAATAAACAAATATTTTTCCCAGTTTCAGAAGCGCACTTAATTTTTCTAAAATATTTTTTAAGTGAAGCTATTTAGCTGCTACATACGCCTTAAGATCGTTTTAAAATCAAATAGGTACCTATTTGTTTCGTAACCGTAGCTGGACTCGTCTATGAAAGTTTATGGACCATGAAAATGACTATTCAATAACGACGAGAAACATGGTATTTAGAAAATTCAGGATCTATTTTAATTCCTTAGAAATAGGGACTCCCTAGTTTGGGGTCAGGGTGTACGTGCTGGACTTTATATATTTATTGTTTATTACAGAAATCATTGTCTATATGAATCTAAAGCTGGACTTCTGTCAAGGTTGTAAGTTATAATAAATAATTTGATTTATTTCAGCTTTAGGTTAATTTTATTGTTGCCTACATTCCGTAGTCGAAAAAAATTGGAATAACTTTTGGAAATCTCTACCAACTATACTACAAACATGCATGGTTCTGTATAATTGCCGTGCGTAGCACCAATGCAAAGACAAACATACAAAATTAAATCGATAAGGCCGCCGCATTCCTACATAGATACGCTAACGTAGATTTCAGACTACCCACACAACATAATTGCAGCTATGCTTCCATAGGCGAGTTGGGGAGACGATATCTCGCCAAAGCTGCCTCAAAAGGTGCTCGATGGGAACCCATAGGGTAGGTCGGGAGAGGGGGGGGATCAATGCAGTCAAAGTGCATCGTCAGGTTTCAGCACGGAAGTCGTCACAAACAAGAGGTCGACGACCGGTTGGCGCCTATGCGACGTGTGCTGAAAGTGTCATTTGCTTATTTTCCTCGTTTAAATATGCCTTTTTACTGTAATGAAGCTCGCCAGAATCTACATAAAAACGTAACAATATGACGTGAATATTAGATATAGTCGTAAAAGTGAACAATTTATTCGGAGTATGGAGTTCCAAGAAATTATACCGTAGGCGGTTTCGTGTTAAAATGCTACGAGTATTTTATATGGAAGTAATAAAGTGAACAATTATGTTATGCTGTAAGCTTGTAGTCTCGTAGGCTGCTACGAATTGCTACGTGCTACGGCACCGGACAAAGGATAGAGCTCCCATCGAGCATTCATGATACGTCTTTAGAGAAAGTTGAATAAATATAATAGTCAACGATTCTGAACGGGAGGTCGGCCACACTAGTAACAGTTGTACGTATAGTTGTAATCAAATGTTAACGTGCGTTTGTCTATAAAAATTGTTTATTTAAATTAAACGTTTGTCGGGACAGCTTTGCGGACGACTTGAAGATAATCCCAAAAGAAAAAATAGCCTACGGGATGCACGTGGAAAGCAGCTTTGCGCACTCGTAAAAGGTAACCTATCGTAATAATGACAATCGAAGCTATTGTCATTAGATTGATATTGATTTACAATTAACATGATTTAAAATAAAAATTTTCGTATAAGATAATTTTATAATTATTTATGCGCCTCTAATATAGATACATTTTTGATACAAACGTACTCCTGTTACACCATTGCAAATAATGTACCTACTTACCTAAAATTCTAGAAATAAATTAATTTTATTTAATTTCTCTAAAGCTATAGTTTTTGTAACCAAGTAATAAGGAGACGCAGTTTTGCTTGTGTATGTGGACTGAAATGGGGCGCAATGATTTGATATACCTTAGAGCGCTATCACACACGTGGCCTTTGTTACATTAGGTACTATACAAAAGCCACGTGTATGTTACTACTTACTACCAGCCAAGTGAGGCAATTCATTTTATAATACCCATTAGAAAAAACTATGATTTTGACTAACGTACGAGAGATAATGGACAAAGAATTATAAAAAAGTACATGTAATATTACACACCGGCAACGAGTTTGCACCATCGCACCTGCCGGCACCGGCTAAAAGCCCATCCGCATATTATTGAATCGTGGAAATCGCACACAACTCGATTTATGCGTTCTTTTTGCCGAACGCCTGCCAAATGTGGAATGAGCTTCCCCCGTCGGTCTTTCCACAAAGCTACAGTATGGAGGAGCTTTACAACAGGGTAAGCTAGACATCAATGACACCTCCGGTTTTATAGATGTTCATAGGCTACGGTGACCGCTTCCCAACAGGTGGGCCGTATGATTGTTTGCTAACCATAACATAAAAAATCCCTAGTTGTAGATCATAAATCATGCATGTGTAAAAAATGGATAAAATTAAGTGTACTGGAAAACGCGCGACGGTTGCCAACTCGGTCAGTAACTTTAAAAATATCTTCAAAACTTGACTTTTTTGGGCACGACGTTTGGTCGCGTTTCTGTCAGCCCGTTTAGAACTGGGCGTACACTCTTTCCTTTATTTTGTGGTCCTATATAGCATTTCGTTTAGCCCTCGTACTCATGTCAGTAGGAGAACCCAGTAGGAGCATGCGGAGACGCTCGTTATTGTTAACCACTATATGAACCTGTTCACAAAATAACATCAAATTCAAATTTATTTATTCACATGGGCCCAAAGCGAGCACTCATGAAAGTTAAAATAAATTGTAAATGAATCGTTAGCAAGCGATTACTCTGACTTCTAACGTACGTCTGAGTAGGCTCTGTTATGCCAGTAATCCTGATCATTTGATTGATAGCCTGAAAAATTACTGGACCTATGAAACATGAGATGATTGCGATGAAATACCACGCAGGAAAGTCTTTGAAAGCCTTTGGGTAGGATAATAATAAAATATGAAAATATATATATAAAAATAAAATAAGGACGTGTGAATAATAGCATCACCTAATTTGCATACAAAAGTCAGTTTAGTTACAGCCTCTATTGTGCTTTGGTTAAGCTGATGGATTCAAGTCCTACAGTGCGTCAGGATGCGTTAGTGATAACCAGAACAGGACACATTGTTGTGTACAGAAAATAAGCACATTTATATCGGTTTCGTATCTGGATTTTATGAAACAATGCTCCCGTTTAACTCTCTAGACATAGAAAATCTTAGTTCGGGCAAATGTGATCATTAGTAGTTAATTTTTTAATTTAGTCCACGTTTCCCAAAAAGAAATTGGGTCTATTTATAAACTTAGCCTAGAGTATAAACTGTATTTTGTTAGCCTTTGGCTTTGTGTAATAGGCTATTGTGGTTTATAAATAAACATCTCCAAACTCATACAAAGCTCCTAAATAAATATCAGCTATATTTAGTCTACGTCTCGGAAAAGTATTCTCGCTATGTTACTCAGTAATAACGGACAAAGGTCAAATTGGCGTACTTTAAGGGCATCTATTTCTGTTTGTTATTAGGACTATAGTATTTCGTAGAAGTTCGTAGAAACGGAAATGAAAATGACGTAACTGCCGACGACAAAGCTCCTATAACATTTACACTGTTTCTAAGAAATAATAAACTAACCTGAGGCAATAAAGAATGGTGCTCCAGTTTGTAAATCTCTTTAGCAATATTATTGGACTGATAGGCTTGTGAATAAACTTTGGAGAAGTTTGAAGTGTAAAAAAGCAGGGAACCGCGAACAGCCGTTACTAAGGTTTATTTATTCTCATAGTGTTTCCTTAGATAATGATAGAGCCTATCTGGCTCACTATCACTCACACGCTACCGAAACATACCAATAGCTATAGTGCTTTGATTTGGGGGACATCAGGAAAATATATCTTGAAATCCCCCAAGTGGGGGACGGCCATGGGGGATTTCCGGAACAAACCGTGCTTAGAGGTAGATTTTCAACACTAATTTCAAGGCTCAAAGTAAACAGAACTAAGTGGATAGGTGACGGGCTACATAAAACATTTCTATTGTTATTCATTTTCTATAATCAAGACACTGAAGGCTGGCGTTAAGCTTTCATTAGGCATTTCCCTGATGGTACCTGATGGACCAGCTCGTTCTCTTATTCAATAGTATAAAAAATATGTTAAAAAAGATATTTTTACTGACGATAACTTAGCTTTTCATTACTATTTCGCCTGGCTTTAGGTGATCAAAAGCGATAAATACGGTAAACCTAGTATAGTCTCTCAAGTAAAGCAGCCTGAACAGATCTATAGCTGGTATTGGGTGACAGTTTTTTTAGGTTAAGTCTAGACTTCTAGCTTAGACGGAATCGTCACTATGTCATGGCCAATTGGCCACCTAGGTTATAGATACACATGCAAGCGAGTTAATACAAACGTGGAAAACACGTAAAATGGCTTTTAAAAATGTAGGGACTGACTTCTCAGTTGAAAATACGGTGATATATATGAAATTTCATCCCTCGTTTTTTCAACTTTAGGGGCTGTATTCTTTCATAAATTTTATATGGAAAGCCCTTGAGAGTAGATACCAATAACCTTTCAAACAAAATTGGTCTAGAATGTATGGAGAAATCGGTTAACATACATAAAAAACATATATATATATATATATATATAATAGGTCGGGGAAAAAGTTCGTTCGCATTTTTTAAGAAAATTCAAAACATTTTTTAATATAGTTTATTTACATTTAACTAAAGTATGTAGGTACCATTTTGTTCGATAACTTTTTGCCATCTTGTAGGTAGGGACATGATCCCATTGCTATATAAATTTTGGGACTTCTGATCAAAATACCGCGACAAGTGGTTTTGGCAGTCCTCTCGTGATGTTAACCTGACACTGCCTAAAGAATTCTGAAGAGACCGAAACAGGTGGAAATCTGAAGGTGCAAGGTCAGGACTATACGGCGGATGCATTAACACCTCCCAGCCAAACTCTCTTAATTTTTTCTGAGTGGCTAAAGATGTGTGAGGTCTAGCGTTATCATGATGAAAAACCACATCCCTTCTGTTGATTAATTCCGGCCACTTTCTCTCAACTTCTTGCTTTAATCTCATCAGTTGTTCGCAGTAGAGTTCAGAATCGATGGTCCTGCCTGGTGGTAACAGCTCATAATGAATAATGCCCTTCCAATCCCACCACACACACAGCATCGCCTTGTTGCGAGTTAACCCGGGTTTCGCCACAGTCTGTGAAGCCTGACCGGTCTTTGACCACGACCTTTTTCGCACGTTCTTGTCGTACGTGATTCACTTTTCATCACCAGTTATCAGCTTCTTCAAAAATGGTTCGGTTTCATTATGTCGTAGTAAAGAATCACAAATGAGTACACGGTTCATTAGCAATTCATTAGGTTTCTTTCAGTGAGCTCGTGAGGTACCCAAATATCGAGCTTTTTTGTGTACCCAGTTTTTTTCAAATGCGCCAAAACTCTTTTGTGGTCAATTCCCAGTTCTTCAGCTACGTCGTAACTACTGATCTGCCGATCTTGTTCCACTTTTTCAAAAATGGCATCCATTTTATCCGTAATAGGGCGACCAGAGCGACGTGCATCTTTGAAATCAAAATTTCCGGATTGAAAACGCTTAAACCAAATTTGTGCTACTCTCAGAGACACTGCACTAGGTCCATAAACATCGCAAATTTTTTTCGCGGCTTGCGTTGCATTTTTACCTTTTTTGTAGTAAAATTTTAAAATGTATCGAATTTCTTCATTAGATTCACTCATTTTGACAGTACGAAAAACAAATGAAAATCACACATTTTCCTAATTTGAATTTGGAATTATGTTCTTTAAAATTTAAACTTTCATATGATACCAAAACCAGCCAGATACAAATACTATAGCCAAAGAGATTTTATTACAAGTTCATACATACTATAATGCGAAAAGACTTTTTCCCCAACCTAATATATACAGTCGAACATAGAACCTCCTCCTTTTTTGAAGTCGGTTAAAAAGAGACTATCAAGAATAATTAAATAGAATAAATAGGTTTTTTGACCATCAACATCAAAACATAACGCAGAACCATAAATTAGTTTACACAAAAGCTTGTCAGCAATCTTGCTGACAAGCTTTTGTTGTCATTACTGTTTTGTTGTAATTATTCAGATGAATAATTCAATAAACAAACGCTGGGTCGTGAATATACTGAACTGATATTTCTGCAGCCTCCAGGTATTGACCGTTAGTGGTGCCAGGTCATCAAACTAGGTCAACTCTAGAAAGCAATGCACTTTCAAGGCTTCTCCCGATAAAACCAACCTGTATATTTCAATATTGACGTAGTAAGTAAAGCTTATGAAAGTGTGTTAAGAAAAACCTTCATTTACGTGTCATAATCTACCCACGCACTGTAGGGTTACGTCAGCCCTCTTTTGCTTATGTCACTACGTCTTGAGCAGGTTTTATGCATGAGCAACCCACGACCCTTAGGGCATCGTTAGCTCACTTCTGCACTCGGCTCCATAATAAGATAAATCTATTTTGGCGTAACTCTATAGGTTAAGTATGTAAACATGTATATCCTTTAGTTTGTTATCTTCTTTGTTTCTTTTCTGTGTTATGTCTATCGAAAGGTTGCCTATTATATTGTACAAGCTTTTTCTTTGTAAATATTGATGTTTCATAAAATTTTATTGTTATTCGTTTAGTACATTTGTTCACTAAAGTTTTGTATAGTAGGTATTATGTAAAATGTGTAGCTTTAATTTTTAATGGTTGGGTTATAGCTTAGCCACCCAGTTTATCATAGCTGAATAGATATAGCTAGCCTACAGATGTTAGCCGCAATCTGTGTCAGGTCGACAAAGTAGGTCATGAGCTATATTATAACTGTACTAGGTTCACAGTAGCAATGCACTTTCAAGGATAAGCCATCGGGCGCGTTTAATTAAATATCAATATCAACATTACTCAAGGGCTGGACGATGTTACGTACAAAATATAATATTTGTATAAATATTTGGTTGGATAGATATACTTATTGGTATTTTTAATATAAATATGCTGGGAAAGTAGATATACATAAGCCACATGACAGCACATGAAAAGAGAATTCAAAAGAGTTGAAAGCAGTCGCTTTGGCCAATATCAGCTGGGATCTCATCATCATCATCATGCTAAGAAAAAAGATAGGAAAATCTTTAGCGTTTTAACCTATTATTATTGTGTCTATAAAGGGCAGTGCTGAAGATAATCTACACTAACTTTCATGTATCTAACTAAATTTGATTCACTTCCCGGTGTACGATTGAGTCGAAATTTTATACATTTGTATGTAAATCGGATGACAATGAGGTGAGAGAGCTGGTTTGATGATGGAGCCGGAAGGTGGCCGTCGGAACTCTGTAATAAAACGACGGAACCCCATCGAATTTGGGCTAGTTTGATTTGTCTTTACACGTACTATGATCCTAGATGATGTCCAGGGTCCTAATGATGGAGCCGGAAGGTGGCCACAGGAACTTTGTAACGAAACAACGTAACCCCATCGAGTTTGGGCTTGTTTATATTAAGATTAGTGGGAGGACTAACTCTTCTGTGAGTGTCCGTCTGGATTGTTACCACCGCTTTGCTCGTGAAGTCAGCCGCCAAGCAGTAGTGTACAAGCATTACTGTGTTTCGATTTGATGAGCAGAGTATCCAGTGAAATTACTGGGCTTATGAGACTTAATACCTAATGTCTCAGGGTAACGAGCGCACTGCAGTGCCGCGCAGGCCTTTGTGTTTCAAAGTTCTGGGTGGCACTGTAATCGTTATGGGCCGGCGTTATGCTTACCATCAGGTAAACGACCAGCTCGTCTCGTTACCAAATAACATAAAAAGAAAAAAAAAATTACAGTTACATATTTTATAAAAGCTTGTCTGGAAAAATATATGTTTGCTGAAAAAACTATTGGATAAACAGACGAGCTAGTCATTTGCCTGATGATAAGCACGATATTAGCCCGTCACCACTGCAGTGCCACTCAGAACTTTGAAACACAAAGGGCTGCCCGGCACTGCATTGCGCTCGTTACCTTGAGACATTATGTATTAAGTCTCATAGTACCAGTAATTTCACTGACTATTTTGCTCATCAAACCTGAACACAGTAACGCTTCATATTACTGTTTGGCGGCAGACTACGCGAACAACGGGTACCCACTCACTGGACACTCGCAAAAGAGATTCCTACCACCTGGTAAATCTTGTTTGAAAGGTTATATTGAACATTTTTTTAAATATATATAAAATATTATATAGATAGATGATCCCCAAAGAGGTTACGTGTCAGGCAGGCCGCCGACTGTAAATAAAAGTAGTATGTCTGTGAAGACGTACTGCACCAATCCCGTGTAAAATTGTGACACGGAAGAAGGAAGGATAGATAAATGATCCCCAATTTAGGTTATGTTTCTAGAAACATAACCTAGGCCTACTTAACCTTCAGCCCTAAGGATATAATAGCCTTAGGGAATTAAGAAAATCATGAACAAGGGTCTGGTTTAATTAAGTGCATGAATATTGTCCCGTCACGGGAATCGAATATACATTACTAGCTTATGCCCGCGGTTTCACCCGCGTTCTCACAGGAACCATGCATTTTTGCGGGATAAAAAGTATCCAATGTTACTCTCTGATCCATAAGCTATATCTATGCCAAAAATACGTTGCAGCGTTAAAAAAGCACAAACCAACAAACGTACAAACGCACTTTCGTATTTATTATATAAAAATATAATATTATATAAGTATGGATGCCGAGTTTGCATCACGAAGTTTGTTTCCCTGTCTATACACTAACCCACCAAGACGGACCAAATATTTTTGGGTAAAATACCCCACTGAAATAATTAAGTAAAGTTAACGGTAGCAACGGCTGCTCATATAAAAACAATTTAGCTTAATTCTAGTTTTGTTATAATACAGAATACCTTTGTAAAAGATAAAGAAAAATTTTATCGAACGCCCACGCAGTATTACGCTTTCACTCTTGAGTTATTTCATTTTTAAGATTTGTTTTAGAAATGGTTAGATGAAGGTATGATATCAGGTTTTCTTATTAAATTACAAATTAATTAATTTTAAATAGAACAATAAGAAATTTTGTTTTTCGTAGTGGTAGGCGTTACTCTGACCGAATATGCATCGAAAAGTTACAAGATATAAGAAGACCTAATAAAATATATACTCTGGGACGATAAAGTAAAAAGTATAGTAAGTAGGTTTACATGATGGTAAGCGCCACGTCTGTCTCTTGTCATTGTATTACTTTGAACACATCTACACTACGCATCCATCGGATTGTCAGATAATTTGAAATCGACTTTCAAGATAATCATTAGCTCAGAATTTTACCGACTTCTTTCACCTTTCAAGCCAGAATACAACAATATTTATAAACTAGCTTCTGCCCGCGGTTCTTACCCGAGTTCCCACAGGAAACGTGCATTTTTCCGAAATAAAAGTAGCCTATGTTACTCTCCGGTCCATAAACTGTATCTATGCCAAAAATCACGTCGATCCGTTGCTCCGTTGCTGCGTGAAAGAAGGACAAACCAACAAACACACTTTCGCATTTATAATATTAGTAGGATCTTCTGGTGAAACGTATTTTGTAGGGGAGCGCGCGAGTGGACTGAGCGAGCGTTGTACCCTGACGTCAGATGCATCGAGCGCTGGGCTTTGGAATCCCGCGTCATGCACCCGTTTTAAAATTCCATATCTCGGGAACTAATCGATATATCGAAAAATTTTTCACACGAATTTTTTATTTTCTACATGAAATATGAAGAGCTAAAAATCAAAATTAGTGAACATTCTTCATTACAACAAACATACGCCCATACAGCTAACTCTTATAGTTAACGAGTAAAACCAATGATTTTCTCATTGCATGTTTAGTACAAATTTTAAACCCATCACAATAATCTACTCGAAAAACGTTCTCGAACTTTCTATGACGCAAGGAAACTATACAAACGTAGGCTCTATACCTTCTTCAGGGAAGGGGGGAGGGTGGGAGTCCTTTAGAAACGCAGGTTGCATACGTCCGTCCCTTTCCAGTCGTGGGAGGTAGCTCCGTCTATTTTTAGACTTTATAGACTTGGCCGGGAGTATCTTCAGCATACCAGACACCTAGATAATTCACAAATTTTCCATTAAGATTATAAATAAGAGAGGGCAAGTAATATCAAGTAAAATCAAGTGGGGATATTTTCGGGACCATTTAAAGTGTTAAGATTTTCTTAGGGATTCTCGTTTTTGTATATTTTAGATTGGAAATGTAAAGTACAAAGGAAAAAGCAATGAATTTTTGGTGACAAGACGTGGTCGAAGGTGCCGACACAGGGTAGAATAGTAAATGATTATCGAGGGTGGATGCCAAAAACGCAGGTAGGATCTTTGCAACATATTCCCAAAATAAATGTGATAGTTACCAGCACTAGAAAATGCTCTATCACTATCACCATGAAAAAATATTATTACCTATAGATGACGAACAATTTCTTCTGTGGACATAGACTTTATTTAACCTTCCAGTAACTGCCTTTTCAACCTTAGCTTCTGTACTTAGCCTACTTCCTACTTTGATATATTAATCCTTCTATTCTAATAATATAATAAATCCGATAGTGTATTTGTTGGTTTGTCCTTCTTTCACGCAGCAACGGAACAACGGATCGACGTGATTTTTGGCATAGATATAGTTTATGAACCGGAGAGTAACATAGGCTACCTACTTTATGTCCCGAAAAATGCACGGTTCCTGTGGCAACGCGGGTGAAAACCGCGGACAAAAGCTAGTATATTAATACTATACAAAAGTGTATTTGTACGTTTATTGGTTTGTTCTTCTTTCAGGCAGCAACGGAGAAACGTATCGACGTGACTTTTGGCATAGATATAGTTTATGGATCGCTGAGTAACATGGGCTCCTTTTATGCCGGAAAAATGCACTGTTCCTGCGGGAACGCAGGTGAAACCGTGGGCAGAAGCTAGTTAGATCATATTGCTTAAGATATTATTTTTGGAAGCAAAAGTGATCCTGTCAAACTGTAAAGAAGGTGATACACGTATAAGCTTTTTAGTTCGAGAACTAATTTGGCTCGTAATACGTATACGTGAATTGGCTCAAAATTGTTAAATTACTGGCAAAACTAACTCAGCGGTTATTTTTATACTACGAAAATAAGACGAGAAGGTCGTTTGTCTGATGGTAATCAAAACGTCTGCTCATAACGATATCAGTGCCAACTAGAACTTTCAAAGTTCAGTGTGGCATAAAAATAAAATTTTGCCTTATATGGCCAGTAATTTCAAAAACTACTGTGCTCATCAAACTATAACACTATGCTAGGCACAGTACATCTTGGCGGCAGAATATACCAGCAAAGCGGTCTTAGTACGCCACTATGGCGAGTAATCTCTAGGAAGCATAAATATAAAATACTTCCTTTAATTGCTTGTCTGTCGCCTCTTTTAGTTCGCCAACCTTACCAACGTTGGCCATACGCCTACGTACTATATGTGTTGGTGGGAGGCGCAAATCCTGTACTAATGACGTTTGCACGCAGTCGAAGCCGTTTCTTATATTCCATTCCTTGCCTCCCGCGCACTTCCACAAACTACGGGCGAGCACCACAATTGTTGAAAGTCTAACTTCCATGGAGCTATAAAAGCCGCATAATGAATAGATATCTATTTTAATAAATTAAAAACGACGTTTACACAAATCATGAAGCAAAAATGATACAAGTTAATTAAATACAACCCCTTTTCCACGTAAAGGTTTTTCTTTTTGTGTATTATTCATGAGTCCTGACCTTTAAAATGGCCATGGAAAATTCCTGCCAGCAGCCTTTATTTTGAGAGTACCACAAAAAGGATACGACACAATGTAATTAATTAGGTACAATTTTAATTATAACAATGGCACAAAAAGACACATTTTATTGTTTGTACTTTTTACGTATACGAACCATGATGTTTCGGAAAATAAAATAAAACTATTCAATGCTTTCCGTGACACCTTTGACAACATTGTCACTTACGATCAGGTAAAGAATCGGATGCCCCAAACAGCAGAGGGAGAGCAGAAGGGCCACTAACGTGACTACAACGTATGTACAAGATTTTACAAACGTTTTATCTGACAACGTACTCCATATACGCCATCGCCGTATCCACCTCTTAAAGGGGCGCGCGCCACCTCGAGGCCGGAAAACTTAACGTGAACGACCACGTGTCCACCCTCTAGGCCTCAAGAGCTGAGGAAAGAGTAGAGACGCCTTCTCCGATCCCAAGCCGCATACCCATCACCCTACGGGTAATGTGCAATGCGAGGCACCTCGGCCTGGTAGCTGTCCCAATTCCCGACTCCAGCACTCCATGCGAGAGGGAAAGAGAGATGGACAAGTCGCATCAAACGTCACCTGCCACTGTTTCCATTTACTGTTTTGCGTGCGGGATCTCTGCCTGCCATGGCACCTGAACACCGTTTAGGGCAAGGATCGTGCATGGGGACGCCAGTAAATTACCCGGGGAGTGAATTGCACGTGGAGTGAATTGCACTGGAAGTGAATTACTCGGGGAATGAATTGCCCGGGGCATAGAACCAGTCCTAATGTAGGTTTAGCGTAGCCAGATTTCACTGTCGCTTTAGAGAATATAGAATAGACTAAACAGTGGCTCAAGTCGTCAAGACGCACGAAAAGCCATTATCGTGTCCCAACCGCCTTAGGTAGGTACAGTTTGCGTAGCAATGTCAATAGAGTACATCAAAAGGACTGCCCTTTATTAAAACAAAGTCAAACTCGTAACTCGGTCGAAACAAAACCATTTACGTGTTGATTGGTTCAAGTGAGGCTGTTTTCTATTTTAATATCAAGGGTGAGATGCGGGCCTAAAATAGCAAGATTCCTATCTTACTGAGCGAGCAAAACTTTTGTGTTGACTATTGTTTGGATTCTTTTCCCCGACTACCATCTTCGCAATCTAGAGAAAAACAAATAGTGCTGGCGAAAAGGATCGATCCTTCTGGACTATTTATATCTCTCCACTGGAAGAAAGCAAGGACGGATTAACAGGAAATGAGACCTAACATTTACAAATTAAGTCATTGTGTTTCTGAAGGCCCACTTGAAAATTGATCTTGCCACTTTTATAAGTGACGTCAAGGCTTCATCAACATAATTTGAAAGCTTCTCTATTTAAATTAAATGTGTTTTTGTACTGAAATAACATAGGTTAGTTAAGTAACCGCGCGTACATACATTTTTAAAAGCTCTACCGTATGTGCTCTTGGTATCTTATTGATTTCCGGGCGTGCGTCGACTCGTTCTTCCATTTAGGCGCCATAAACAACACCAACGATGGTTATCTGTAATGTAATACGTATATCTATATATGTATGGCCCCTATTATAAGTCAGACCATGATGGGTCTGGGCTTCAATTCATTCATGAATCTAAGTCCTTACGTCAGCAACCGACCCACAAGGGGGCGCGGTCCCCTCCGGTGCCAGCACACGGCTAGCTGGAAAGGGGGGTGACGTCAAACCGTGCAACAAGTGTACCAATATAAAATGTAGTACGTACCTAGGTTTGAGAACAAGGCTATTTTTAACTAAGCTGCCTTTTTGTTAGGGCAGAGGTTCTGAGCTGTCGATCAATACGATTCGAAAGGATAGCGCAGTACGCAGAAACTGCTTAAATTTAATCACGGTACACCTGTGTACTGCGTATAATATAGTACTCCATTACAGTATGTCTTGTGATTTTGTTAGGGCAAATTTCTCAATATTAATAATAAGGCGTGAGTTTTAAATGGAAACACGTATTTAATTTTATTTAACCGATGGCGTTCTCGCCCTCTTCTTCTTCGGTTGTATACGTGGAACAATCATCTACAGTATATACGCCTTATGTACCTATGTACCGGCCTATATGTACCTATAAACTTATTTAAATTTGAATTCAAAGTTACATATTAAAAACTTTACAAAGGTTTTTGTCTCAAATTCGTCGGGTCAGAACTGGGTGTTCAGATTTTCGGCTTCATGCCGTAAATTTTTATTGACGTGTATGTAATCTTATGTAGACGCTATAGTTTTATCTTGTGCACACTATGAGATATATGTTTTGAAGATCTGTTTCCATCCTAGGTTCAAACGTTCGGCAACATTATTATTCAAGATCAGATGAGATACGAAACTTGACGACGACTTAATACGAAAGTTCAAACATGTAGTTCATTCATCCAATTATGCATATTCATGCATCGAATTAAAAACAGTGCCATTTTCGCTATCAATCATTATTAAAAAAACCTGGGGAAGGAGTTCACTGGTAATACCTAATAAGTGCACGAGACTGGGAATGACACATAGAATAGATGAATTCTGCTTTTCGCTGCATCGCCATTTTACTAGCTAACACTTACCCTAGCTACATATATAGTAATCTGTGCACATACCTACATGCCTTTGGCTTAAATGATTCATTTAAGTTTGCAGGCAGTGGTGGAAAGCGAGGAATAATTTAGTAGTAGTTCCACAATCTGCATAACACGAACCTCACATTGAATTCATATGAAATTCTGTCTTGAGCAATTGGTTTTCAATATTTACTTTTTTAAAGATTTTTTTGTCATCGGATTAAGGGAAAATTTTGCCTGAACGCCATCTAGCGTAAAAGTTTAGAAACATTATTAAAACCTCCACAAAGTCGCATAGAGAGCTTTACGCTGAAAGCTCGTAGACATCCTTATTATATTAGAAAGTTTGAAAATCAATCCGACAGATGGAGTATGTAATTCCTTTTCATTCATATTTTAACTTCTAACTTTTGCTTCATAAACATTTTTCTCAAATTATATGAAAAATACGAACCCCATTTTATTACTGACTTTGAAATCTAAACTTTAAAATGTTTTATAATATCTTTTAGGTCACCTAAAAAAATCGGTGTCCATTGATGTGACAATGCAAAATAGTTTGTTTTTTTAACGTAACTATATTGAAATTATTACTGGTCATAAGTTCGCTGAATTGAGTATGTAAGAGACATTTATGTACGTACAGTGCAAAAATGATAAAAAAGACAAGATAAATAAAAAGATATCTCCGAATAACAGTCTCGAATCTTGAATTATTCTATAAATCAAATAAACTATGTATTTACAATATTCATATACTATCCATCATGAGGTTAAATAAAAATCATGCATTTATATGAATAAGCTTTTAATTAAGTATTTCATTTTATAAATAAATTATATTTCCTATACTTCTTATTATAATGAATTTTAGAGAGTAAGTTCTACAAATAAGTCTGCTATTATAGCGCTGGCGCCTATCTATACATTAGACATCAACGCGCGCTTTACACTATTTATATTTCTATATTAACTCAAATTTAATAATAATTTATGTATTATTTTTAATGGTTTCAAATAATAGGAGTTAAATTTTTTAATGTTATTACTGTAAAATTATTGCAATTATTTAAGAAGATTTACAGTGTATTTTAAATAAATAATTAATAAAATTCTCTCAGATGTTCTCTCAAATAATTAATTATAGTAAACATTTACCTATCATTAAACAATTATGGCATATTTATTAAATAAATTATGACATAACGAAATAATATGTGACGAGTATCAAAATATTATACAGACTCTACCTATGCTCCCGTGAGCTTTTCTCGGAATAGTGAGTGACTCGTATCGAACAATAAATAGTAGAATCCTTCGGCGGCCATTATCTTGGCATCATCATCACGCAGCCAAAGTGGGAGCTCTTGAAGCTGCGGGGCGAGTGGCGACGGAGGGAGGGGCGCGGAGTCGCGTGGAAGCCTCCGCCTGCCAGTGCCGCGCCGGCTCCAACGCTGCCCGCATGCCGCATCGCGCTCCCGTACCATCTGTCAAACGAACAAAATATAACTGAAAACATCTTTGAAATTGTAGTATATAGCCAGTGATCGTGACGTGACTTATTTTTATGTGTACACTGACGGACGTATCTAATAAACAACTGTGTGTAGTGTAGTGTCACGTGTGTTTACGAATGAATGTGACGGCGTAGGCGCAACCGCGGCGGGTCGCACTCTCCGTGAGATATTCGTGCGCGCGCAGGTCGTCGCGGCCATGCTGCATACCTGACGTGAGCGAGTGCGCTAGTCTGCGCGAACGGGACACAGCGATCACTCCCGGCGCGAGTCGACTTTCGCTGACGAGGAACCAACCCTGCAATGTTTTTGTCGGTGTCATGACGAGGATGGGGCGATGGCACGTGGCGCTGGTCACGCTGGCGCTGCTCGCCTGGGCGGGCGCTGGTGCCACCACCGAGCAGATGCAGTCGCGCGCCGTCGACACCGGCGTAGACTTCGCAGTGCCTGAAGACCAACCAGTCGGAACCTTCGTTGGCAAGATCCCTACAAAACCAGGATTCACGTATCGGTTCAATGAACCTCCGAAAGAGTTTGTTCTTGATCCGGTGACAGGTGTTATTAAGACTAATGCGATTCTTGATAGGGAAGCTGTGGACCGTTACGCGTTTGTGGTCCTATCTAGCCAGCCAACATATCCTATTGAAGTAAGGTTGCGGGTGACTGATGTGAACGATAACTATCCAGAGTTTCCTGAACCGAGCATAGCTGTCGCTTTTTCTGAGAGCGCGGCGGCTGGAACTAAGTTATTATTGGATGCCGCAACAGATAAAGATTTAGGTGAAAATGGTATCGCTAACGATTATCGAATAGTGGATGGTGATGGTGAGAGTAAATTTCGGTTAAATGTTACGGTTAACCCAAGCGGACAAACTTCTTATCTACACTTGGAAACAACTGGAAAATTGGATAGAGAAACAACAGATTTTTACATTCTCAATATCTCTGCTCGAGATGGTGGCAACCCTCCGAAGTATGGATATCTTCAAGTAAATGTTAGCATTCTAGATGTTAACGATAATCCTCCAATATTTGATCAAAGTGATTTTTCAGTATCATTAAATGAAAGTGTTCCACCAGGGACCACTGTATTAAAAGTTACGGCAACGGACAGTGACTTGGGTGATAATTGTAAAATAACTTATGAAGTGACCGATACTGAAAAACAATTTGCAGTTGACCCTGAATCTGGAGTGATAACTACTGCTAAAAAGTTGAATTGCCCTAAATATTGCACTAATACTACATGTAATATGACGTGTGTCCTAACAGTTATTGCAAAAGATCATGGTGTACCACGGCAAGATGCAAGAACATATGTTACTGTCAACCTCATTGATGCTAATGATCATGATCCTGTTATTACTTTTACATACGTTCCTCCAACTGCAAATTTTGCTACTGTTGATGAGAATGCTAAAAATGGATCACTTGTGGCCGCAATTACAGTGACTGACCAAGACGCCGGTTTAAACGGTATAACGACAATTAGTATAGTGGCTGGTAATGAATTAAGTCATTTTCGGCTTGAAAACTCTTCTAGTGTTTATATCGTTCATGTAAATGGAATTTTAGATAGAGAAGAAATAAGCAAATATAATCTGACAGTAGTCGCTACAGACAAAGGATCACCTCCTCGGACATCAACATCTTTTCTAGTAATCCATGTAAACGATGTTAATGATCATGAACCTGTGTTTGAGAAATCTGAATATTCAGCGATATTAACAGAATTGGCTCCTACTGGAACATATGTCGCAAGTATTACTGCAACTGACGAAGATACAGGAGTGAATGCTGAAATATTTTATGATTTTTACGATGGGAATCAACATCGATGGTTCACCATAGATCATTTGACGGGTTTAGTTACGACAAAGTCGGTTCTTGATCGTGAAATTCAAGGAACTGTGGAGTTAAACGTTTCGGCTAGAGACGGTGGGCCTAACCCGAAGTGGGCATACACAAGACTCAAAATAACTATCTTAGATGAAAACGATGAAGCACCTAATTTTCCGCAAAAACAAATAAATGCAACAATTCCAGAAAATGTAAAACCAATTAAAGAGATTCTCATTTTGACTGCATCGGACTACGATCAAGGAACAAATGGTTCAGTGTCATATTATCTCTCATCAAGCATCGAAAGAAAGTACCCAAATACGTTTACATTAGATCCTATCACGGGACAGCTGAGTGCAATAATTGAATTAGATAGAGAAAAAATACCTTTTTATGAATTACCTGTTATTGCAAAAGATCAAGGGTTTCCTCCTCAATCTTCAACGGCTACGATATATCTAAAAGTTTTAGATGTAAATGACAATGATCCTGTATTTTACCCGAAACGTTATATAGAAAGTATTAGTGAAGATCTTCTACCTGGATCGAATGTACTTCAAGTAAAAGCTTTTGATTTAGATGAAGGAGAGAACGCCCGAATTATGTATAAACTTGAAAGTGGAGGAAATGGTTATTTTGAAATTGAGCCTTGGACGGGAAACGTAGTGTTACAAAAAGATTTTCACAAAGCCGCAGAGACAGTGCACTCGTTGATAATTTCTTGTAGAGATAAAGGAAACCGAAAAGCTTACAAAGATGCTATTGTAGAAATAGTCAAGAAATCTCAACGTAAGAATTTACAGTTTGATGGTTATAACGGAAATAGTTTTAAATTAGTTGAAGATGAAGGCAATTCGAAAACTAATATTGGACGGTTTGTTGGAAAAATAAGTGCCAGAATTTCTAGTGATACAATATCATATTACATTTTAGAAGGTGATCCAAAACATGTGTTTAAAATAGATGAAAAAACTGGAATTATCACTACAGATGCGAATGTAGATCGTGAAGATAAAATGACATATCATTTAAAAATAATGGCAAAGACAGGAGTAGCTTTTGGATTTACTACAGTAAATATTTCAATATTAGATGTAAATGATAACTATCCGATATTCATTGAAGATACAGATGAAATCCACATTCCAGAAAATATGGCTGTCGGACAAGAAGTTTATTTCGCCAGAGCGACAGATCGCGACTCTGGGTCTAATAGAACAGTATTTTATTCGTTAAGTTATAATACTGAAAACAATTTTCGCATATCTGAAACTACGGGTGTAATTTACCTAAACAAGCCTATGTCAAGTGAACCTGGAAGCTCACTATATATCGAAGTGACGGCAACGGATAATGGAAGTCCACCTTTAGCTACAAAACATTCAATAACAGCTATTGTAGATGATGTAAATGATCATACACCTGTCTTTGACCACACATCTTACGAAACTTCTTTACTTGAATCAACTGTGGTAAACACCAGATTTTTTACTGTTTCTGCTTCTGATGCTGACCTAGGTGCGAACGGCAGAATTTCTTACTACATAGCAGAGGGAAACACAGATGGAAAGTTTGGCGTATTTCCCGATGGCTATTTGTACGTAAAAAGTCCTTTGGATAGAGAAGAAAGAGATTATTATTCTTTAACAATAATTGCAACTGACAGCGGAAAACCACCAAGATCATCACAAGTTCCGGTAGTTATACATGTTTTGGATGAAAATGACAACAGTCCACAGTTTACTAACACCACTTTTATCTTCAAAATTAAAGAAAATGAGCCTCCAGACACATTCGTTGGAAAGTTGACTGCGACTGATAAAGATATAGGCAGAAATGCAGAACTTACTTTTTCTCTGCCCATTGCACAAAATGATTTCAGAATTGATTCAAGAAATGGCTTTATAAAGACACTAAAATCTTTTGATAGAGAAAGCTTGGCTCAAAATACGGGACAAAATTATATAACATTAACAGTAACCGTCAGCGATAATGGGAAATTAAAGTTATCAGATTCTGTAAGAGTAACCATATACATAACGGACGTAAATGATAATCCACCAATATTCGTGAGAACACCATACAAAGTTGAGGTATCTGAAGGAGCTGCAGTGGGTGCTTCTATAATGAGAGTACATTCAATAGATGCTGACGAGGGTCTCAATGGAGATATATATTACAAACTTATCGGTGGTGATGATTATAGAAAGTTTACTCTAGATGAAGCTACGGGTCAGCTACTAATAAGTAAGCCTTTAGACCGAGAAACTACCGATCACTACCATCTCACAGTAATGGCCCATGATTCCGGAACAACTATTCAACTATCAGCTACAACAACTATTTCAGTAACTGTACTAGATGAAAATGACAATGCTCCAGAATTTATTCAAAGTCAACTAAACGTTTCCGTATTGGAAACCGAACCAGTGAACAAAAAGATTATACAATTTCAAGCAACAGATGCCGATCTTGGAATAAACCGGGAGGTTCAATATTCTATAACATCTGGAAATAGAAAAGACGCATTTTTTATTGACAGCTATTCGGGAGAATTGTTTTTGCACAAGCAATTGGATTATGAAGATTTAACTTCTTATACCTTGAACATTGCCGCTACTGATAACGGCAGTCCTAGTTTATCTTCGAGTATCTCATTTGTCGTAAATGTGATTGACGCTAACGACAACGCACCAATATTTACCAACACGGCTATTGTCCGCCAAATCAGAGAAGGTATTCCAAAGCATACTCCTATTGTAACAGTGACTGCAGAGGACCCAGATTCAGGACAAAACGGCAAAGTTTATTACTCGATCATACACCAAGAGCCTAATGATAGTAAGCGGCATTTCGCTATAAACAACGTTACCGGGGTCATACATACTTTATTGCCTATTGATAGAGAAAGCATCGACACGTTTAGAATAACTGTGGTTGCTTACGATAGAGCGGAACCGCCTTCAGCAAGATTATCGGCAGAGAAACTAGTCACTGTAATCGTCGAAGATATAAATGACAATGCTCCAATTTTTGTTTCGATGAATGCAGCCGTAATTAATTCGGAGAGGATGGGACGAAGCGCAGGCCGCGGAATATTTATAATGAACGTCTTGGCTCGTGATCTGGATTCAGGAACGAATGGACTGGTCACATATAAACTCATACACGGTGGGAACGATTTATTCGATTTGCATAGAAGCAACGGGGCATTGATTTTACGGTACCCTCCGGGGGTACCCGAGGCACGATGGAACCTTGTCATAAAGGCTACTGATGAGGCTGTGCTGAGTGAACAAAAAAGTACAGAGACCTATGTTAGCATTATAATGGGTGGTTCGGAATTAGAGAGTGTAACTTGGACGAATGTTAGATCCGTTTCTGTGGCTGAAAACGAGCCTATAGGAACAGCTATTTTAAACTTGACTAATAACTATAAATCGGGATTGGAATATTACATAGTGAATGTGACAGGTGATGGTAAACAAGTGGACAGGCTATTTGACATAGATTCTTCTCTAGGAATCTTATCGACGGCAGTATCTTTGGACCGAGAGGCTGGTGTGGACCGATACGAGGTGGAAGTTTGCGCTGTATCTTCAGGAACGCCACTAAAAACTACTAAAACGAAGGTGAGTCTCTATTATATACACTTACGTATTAATATTCAATAGCATTCTAATGAAATGAGCTTATCGCAAAATATTGGCAGTGTGCTAACCACAGTTAGAATTAATTAGAATCGGACAATCCAATTAACTGGCCCAATTGTCGGCAGAAGACAAAACATCAGCACCATACCGTTGTTAAAAATAAAAACAAATGAAAACGAATGCTCGTTAGTGTATGTCGGCCGGCGCAGTCTAATCTGAGGCTCTAAATTACGATAAGTCCTTTCTCGCAAACGATATCAGAACACTCATTCTGAAACCCCCGAAGATTATGTATGTATATGCATTCATGCAGAACATAACCTTGTTTGCTTTGTATCACGTCACTATAACTAACTACCACGTGAATTCTTGATAGCGTAACTCTTTACTCGCGTAATCTGTTTATGGATCTCACTGTTTAAATATTTTTAATTCCTATTAATAGTGAGATTTGTGGCATAACTACAACACCAATACTTAGATTTTCATAAGCGTCTTGTAACTTTTATTACAGATATCGATGGTTTTCTGTCATTCCTTATCATACATCCATAGTTATATCTAACATTGAATTTGGTGTAAGTATTATTCTTGCAGTCAAAAGTAGGTATGTCTCAAACAAATTAGCCTCAAAACTGCGTACAAGCTCGATTCAAGTACAGCTTAACCTCCGGACCCAAAAAGCCATTTTGAGCTCCAAGATTCAAGTGCAGTTTTATTTGTCTCTTGGTGGAATAAAAAGGTACCTAAAACTGGTCGTGTGCTCGTAAAAGATCTCGTCGCATTAAGATGGTCTTCACCTCTGACGAATAAATGTTGAACTGGAGACGCACCACAGTAGCCTATGCTCAAGGCACGAAGTAGTCCACGAAGTACACCTTAGTATTGTGGCCGAAACAGTAAACTTTTTATTGAGAGCTATGGATGAATAGAGTACCTAGTAAGTAGAGTTAAAACCACAAGGAAAAGTTAAAAGTTTATCAATATAGTAGAAATTAGTATATTTCTGAAAACATGGCACAAAATAAAAAAAACATGTAATATATTAATTGTGAGCTAATTTAAGTAAAAGAAAAAAGATTTTAAAACTGTAGGTACTTATGCGTACATATAAATACGAAAGTGTGTACGTTTGTTGGTTTGTCCATGCAACGGATCAACGTGATTTTTGGCATAGATATAGCTTATATACCGGAGAGTAAGGCTACTTTTTATACTGGAAAAAAATTCGGTTCCAGTGGCAACGCGTGTGAAACCACGGGCAGAAGCTAGTAATAAAATAAAACAGACATTCGATCACAACAGAAGAACAGAACTATAATATAATTGCTTAATGAGATGCTAAATCATTTTGTCTAAACCTCAGACGACTTTGTTAATATGATTACTTCAGTTTGCGTGAAGTTTACTACGCACTGTTGAATTTCCCAATGAACTTGTGGACTTGGTTTTAATTTTAATTGCACGTGGTAGATTCAGCAAACACGAATCTTATTTTTTTTTGGACACAGAACGCCAATTTTTTATCCATCGTATCATTGTTTAATCATGCTTAAATTATCCTAAACAACATGTGGCAACCTATGCGGCTAATCTGCTTATTAGCGTTAGAAAAAAAAACAATTAGGTGTGAGAGTAGGTATAGCATCGCGTCATTGCCATCATCTGCCAGTCTATAAAACTGCCCGAGTTATATCACGTTGACACCACCGTTATGTTTAACCGCCATCCAAAACGACTCGCATACCACACTTGCTGTAAAAGCTTTAAAAACTGAGAGAAATAATAAAATCGTTAAGCTGTATTCACACGACGCTATGCAGTATTTTTGTAAGAAATCTTTCATATTGCTACTGCACAATTATATGTTATTGTTATTTCTCTAGTATTTTTTTTCAATAAAAATAGATATGAATTGAAGTTTGATTGTAATTTATACTTTGATATAAATTATTTAAAAGTCATGATCGTTTGTTTAGAAATTAACCATTATTATAACGTAATATATTATTTGTCATGCAGAAGGAATTTTCTTATGTTATTCCGAAAACTATCTTTCTATCATCGTTTCTAGTTCTCTTTAGGGTAGGCAGTGACAAGTGAATGCTACTTTGCTTCGATTTTGTATACTTTTTGCGCTCCATAAACATTTTATTTAAGAATTATAAAAGATAATTAACTTACGTTTTAATTTTTTTGTGCATATTTGACTCGGGGCCAAAAGCTAGTAACAACGAATCTTTCGAAAGCAAGATCGAACTTACGATTACGTATCGTGTCGTGTGGGCACCACCTTAAAACCAGAGAGAAATAATAAAAGTGTATTAGCTGGAAACGTGCTTATTTGAATATACCAATCGAATATCTTACTTAATCGACGTAAACCGATTGGCCGCTGCAAGTGAGAAGTGTCAACTTTACTACTCAATATTTTGTAATAAAAATGTATTTTTTAACAACGTTTTACTTCGTAATGGTCGCAATCTCGTTATTTCAAACTGTTGATTTACACTCAATTAGGATTCGGTTTCATTTTATTATTCGCATTTCGTATACCGTTACACAATTAGCGTGCACCCTGGTAGGCCGATGTTCAATAATTTAAGGCTATGAAATGAAACTTATTTCAAATTTAGGTAGGTATTTACTAATATCAGTTAAATGAATAATATTTCAACTATAATTTCTGAACGGCTCGGTTGCAAAACAATTAACAAAGAAAAATCTTAAATACATTTGCATTTATTTTGTCTTGAATGAAGACGTATTAGAAGCTTTACGGTCTTACCACAAAAAAATAAAAACATCTTAAACCTGTGTTAAACAGTGTTTAGCTCCTTAACATGCCTTAATCAAGTGTTTATATATGAGCAACCACAAATCCTGATTTAAGTAGTGTCTAACCGTTGTCAAACTCTATTCTGTTGTGACATTTCTAATCATTTTAGACGTTTATCTCTAGGCACTGTCTAGCGACTAGAGATAAACGTCAAACAGGCGTCTAAAAGTAGTTTTTTGAGGTAACACGGTTAAGGTCTACAAAGGTGCTAAAAGACATGCGGTTTTATACGGGAACTCATGGTTCGATGAGCTTAATCACCCATGAGTTAGAAGGACGCCAATTTTAAAACTACCGAGCATGTTTGTTGGCAATCTATCGAACACTCAGGAGGCAATAAATATCAAGGATGCTGCCGCTGCAACGTCGAGACGAGTAACTTCGCGTACTATGTAACCGCAATTTTAAAGGTACGTCTATCCCTTGCTTTAAACGAAACCGAACAGAAACTTTGTTTAACCATGTTGTCAGATTGTTGAGCAAGTTTTTTGTTGAAAAATATATTTTTCCAGAAAAGCTTTTATATAAAAACTTATTTTAAGAAATATATTTTTATAGTGTTTACCGACACTAGGTAGCGGATGTTCACGCAAACATATACATCACAAAAATTTCGATTCCAACAGGATTCGAACCCCGAGTCTTCTGGTTATCTAGATCATACGCCTTAACCAACTAGGCTTTGGGAGCAATCGATGTTGACTGCGAAATTCCTGATATGATGTTTTTCTATCTGGCTTACAAGCCGTAGCGCCATCAAGCAGACCTCACTTTGTAGCATCAACATCATATCAAGAATTTCGCAGTCAACATCGATTGCCCTCTTACGCTCCCACTGCTGGGATACCAGCCTTCTCTCAGAGAGAGAGAGTTTTGGGCCATAATCCACCTCGCGGGCTCATTGCGGCTTGGTGGATGTCACATGTCCTCGAATTTTGTGGTTCTTGAACATAGCCGGTTTCCTCGCGATGTCTCCTTCACCGTTTTAGAGCGAGTGTGAATAATCCGCACATAACTTGATATAAGTCACTGGTGCGGGCCGAGTCAAGATTCGAACTATTTCGATTCGATCGGATTGAAAGTCGCACAAGTTCCCGCTCGGCCACACTCGCTCATCCAATTTACATACATATGTGAAATTTTAGCTCAATCGACCATCGTAAAGTGGATCAAATTTAGCTTGCAAGATTTGACCTAAACAAACAAACATTGGAAATTAAATAAAAGCTTATAAGTGTAAAAATAAACGCCTCTCAAAAGTCCAATCAGCATTGTCTCGGGAAATAATATGTACGATAAAATAATAGACGGAAAATATTTCCTCCCTGGATTTATCTTTTCCAAAGCACGTTCAGTCGTTCATACGTTTTATATTATGTTATCAATTTCTTTATCAAGAAACAAAGGAAGTTTCCAAGATTTGTAAGAGAATGACAGACATACACTTGTACCGTGATTAATTGAGTAACCCGTAATGTCGCGGTCGGATGCATCCGTGGCAAGGGACAGGTAAGCGTTACGGATCAACAAAAGTTACATATATATAATTTGAAAGAAAGTATTATTTTTAATCTCTCTTGTTACTATAAATGTAGTGATACTTTCATAAGTATCATTTCATTCGAATAAATAAAATATCAAGTTTTAATTTGACTGATTGACACCCAGGACTTTAGAGTGATCGTTTGGTCTAGACATATAAATAATACATTAGTCAGCAAAAAAACTTTTCATTGTTTGCAAGAAAATCAAAACGAAGCTGTGTCATTTTGTTTTTACAAACTAACCATAATTTCCTGGGGCCCAAGCACACTAAGCCACAATGATCAAAATAGTAATGGTTTAATAATAAAGATCAGATCAAAGAGGCTTATTAACACACTTTTGTTAGCTTCACTAGGAACTATCTAACTAACAAATAATGTAATAATAGCTTAGAAGCCAATTTTAACCTACTTCTAATTGTCGTATCGAAATGAAACTTTGTATGTAAATATAGTTCGGATGACAAAACTATAATTTAGTATCACGGAGCTAATCTGATAATGGAGCCAGGAGGTGGATAGTAGACAACTCTTCGAGATGGACAGCCAAAATCGTGACCCCTGTATAGTGTAAATACAAGATAAAGATAAGAGACAGACAGCTAAAATCATAACCCCCGGTTGCTAGATGAAGACAAGAGATAGACAGCCAAAATCGTAACCCCAGTTGTAAGAATAAAGGAGTAACTTGCTCGGGAGCTGAGCTATCGACTGACAACGAAAGCGCATTAAGGCGCTTGCTGCATTCCCGGACTGATTTATGCAACTTGTGACCGCCGGCGCGGGCATCGACACTCGCCCTAATGAACGTACACTGTCGTACACGTTACGTTATACTGTGGAGTCTGTGAAATAGCTTTCGTTATTACAATCGAAACAAATAGTGAACAGACTAAACAGTGCAGTGTTAAGGTACTGTATATTTTAATCTGTGGTAAAGGATTGAAAAGAAGCGTAGATAGGGAACTTTTAGCTAAGCACCTGCGTTTAATTTTTGTAGTGACGTTACATTACAATGTACTGTCGAGTCTTTGAAAAAGCTATCGTCAATATCTAAATGTATCTATTAACACACATATAAACAAAATTGAAGTATCTGTTAGTAATATCAAATAGCATTTACTAAATACATAATGAAAGAATATACGGTACACAAAAAAGATTTAAAATTAGGTATTATATCTCATAAGCCCAGTAATTTCAGGCTACTCTGTTAATAAAACCGGAACACAGTAATGCTTGCACATTACTGCTTGGCGGCAGAATTCATGAGCAAAGTAATGGTACCAACCCCCACGGACACTCGCAGAAGAGTTAGTCCTACCACCTAGTAAAAATAAATATAATAACTCAAAACTTTTTTACATTTAGTCACGGATTAGGCTATCTACGCACCCTAATTTAGTAATATTTACATATTATGTATGTATACTTACTATACGTACTAATAACTTTGTAACACAATTATTTTTCCAATAAACCTGGTTATCTCTATCTGGTTATGCTGTTACTGTCGTCCTTCTACCACGTACGTTAAACCAATTTTGCTCAAAGTGAAAAAAGAAAAAAAAAGCATTTTAATTTGAAACTAATCGTCTGTAAAGACCCACATTATCCGTAATTCGGTAATGAAATGTGAAGTCACAGAAACCGATACATTCCATCAACGCAGAAGGGCGTTGTCCAAAATTACCGATTATCCACCAGACGTTTTAACTTATTATCGCTTCGGTTTTTATCAATAAATTTATTGGTGACCAAGTCGAACGTGCCGATTGGGCTTAAACTTAAAATGTTAAATCAACGTTTGTTTTAGCCTGCTGCCTCGCCTAAATGCGTTTGAGACGAATTGATAACGTGTTTGGGTGGCTCTTAGAGTCTTATGGTATAAGAACTCTCGGTTTTCAAAATAAGTTTTCTATATCTCCAAAACGCATTAAGTCATTTCCGACTGTTGATTACGATTTGCATACCGGCATGAGTAATGCGCGCTGCCAAATAAAATATTCGCATTGACTGTATTTATGTGTTTTATATCAGAGAAGGCTCTACCTGATATATTTTCAAGTTAATAATACATTAGTTTACCATGAGAAACGTATCGACCTAAATTAATTACTCAGATGTATTAAGACGGCCATAAAATAATATTGCGACTATAAATTGAGATGTAAGTTATCCTATCTTTTAAGTTAGATCAAACTGCACACGGTGTGCAAATTTGATTAAAATCGGAGTTTAGGAGTCCATCGCGGACAAACAACGTGACGCGTAATTTATATATATTAAGATAAGATTAAATCTTCGCGAATATAATACTCACCCCTTATCATTGGATTTGATATAAATGTTCCTAATGTACTCTTACACAGTAATAGCTGTATATATTGTAGAAAAACAATTATATTCATTTTATGAAATATTGCTTAATTATTGGCAAAATAGCTGCAATACTGTAAGGCATAAAACATTGTTAGAAGTTACACAATAAATAATAATTGACTCACAAATAGTTTAATAAAAATATAAAAAAAATTGCTCAAAAATTGCAGATTAATTGTTTATGTCATATTTCATCATAGTTTTTAATTGTTGTTGCGCAAAATTATTTAATCAACAATCGTGATGTAACCATGCAAACATCTCTAAAGTAAGGGGCAAGAGATTTATAATATCCGGATGGAATTCTTACAGTAGTCATACCGTAGGATCACTTCAAAGAAACGTTATTTATACCTACTCACACATCCACTTTACATAACGCTCATAATATTTGCAGCTTAATTAAAAGTAATTTGGGGGCAAATACAGTTGTTGCAACAACTGTATTTGCCTCTGAATTACTTTTTAATTATTTTTTACCTTAAGAGTTTACCCACCTTCTCGCCTAATCTGTGGTCGAAGATGGCGAATACGCTAGGCCTAGATTGTATAGGACTGGTTCTCAAGTACAGGTGCCAGAATACACCGATAGGTGTTTGACAAAAGGTTTTAAAGTCTAGGATGGTAGCTAGATAGACGATAGACGAAACAAGAAATGCTCTTCGCAAACATGTAATTTATTTATTTAGGACTTCAATTTCGCCCTACGAATCAGTCACTATCATTGGCCTAATACCACAATATAATTTCAATGACATTAATTTATAAATATGATTTCAAACTAAATTTATGAAGAATAATTTGAACTGTAAGCAGTAAATGCCTAGCGGGCCGGACCTATTTTTTCGTTGTTCACAGTGTGGTCATTTGCATGAATCAGAAATGACCACTTTAGAGTTTACCCACTGTATGTTTGCTATGTAACACACTGCGACTAGGTCTTGGTCTGTCTAGCTTTTAAATAACACCAGATTAACAAGGTTTTCAGACAGCAATAAATAAATCCTGATAGGTATATTGTGATTTGATTTACGTCGTCGGTTAGTTTATTAGCCATCCTCAATAACATTTTCAAACGTTTCCTTTTTATTACGATGTTTTACTGGCCATTACGTGTTTTATGTAGTTTTGTATCCTTGAATTTTTTGATTTCAAATAAGTACATTTGCCTGAGGTATCTAATACTAAGTTCATAATAACTCAACTCAACAGCTTTTTGGGTATTAAACGCTTAAGTACGCAGCTGGCTCCATATGTTGGCCCCAACGTCGGCCCCAAAGCCACTCGTACAACGTGTGGATCTAGAAAATAGCAGTAGCCACCACGTTGGCGCGAGCGTTCGCAGTGCTACTTTCTAGAGCCCTTATTCTTAAACGTCCCGTAACATACTTAAATACTAGAAAGTGTTTTGTCTCGTTTTCACGCGTAACAGCTTCCGTCAACGAGAAGTTGACAGAGCAGTTTAAATCATAGATTATCTTATTGAGTTTTTATGGATAAGGGTGTAGATCCACGCGCATTGGGACTGACGTTGGGGCCAACTTGTGGAGCCGGCCTTAAGCATTATGTTAGGCTTTAATAAGGTTTGAAGCCTGTCAAAGTTACGAGTAGTGCTTGTCCAAATTAAAACTTTAACACAATTAAGATTTGTGATTTCGTGGACAGGGAATTTTATTTAGGTATTTCAATGAGGCTGTGAGGCAATGCCACCGGTATACTGGATACGCTGCAAATTCAGAGTAGGTTAAGAAATTGCACAGCTCCTGTGGAAACGCGAGCGAAACCGCGGGCAGAAGCGAGTTTTATAATAAATTGTGAATTTATAAGCTAGTTATTAGCTGTTAACTAGTGTTTGGAATGGTTTTCGTAGCTTTAGACAGATAATAAACACGAAGAGTATTTATAATTTTCTGGTTAGAACAGTTCCAATTACTGGTTCTAACTTACAGTAACAAGAATGCCTAAAGTATCAGCTACTAATACTACAGCTACCGTGGCGCGGCTACCCACAAATTTTTACTGAGTAATTCTGCCGATATTTTATACTGTCTGGTAATCGAATGATGTATAGACGAATTGTGGTCACCTAAGTTCTCTTACTAGTTAGCCTGCTAACTATTTACTATAAGTATGTAGTACGAGTATGTATAGTATGTACTGTATAGTACATTTCACTCTCAGGCAAGAATATAAATAAATACATTTTTAAACAAATTGTCACATAAAATCATCACGTAAGTCAGTAGTTAAACGCTAGATGGCGTTCATGTTTCACTTTTTACCCATCAGTTTTACTAATCAGCGGCGCAAGTCCAAACGATAAATTTGTCGAATCGAAAAAACTGATAAATTTATCGAATGTCGCGAGTATCTACCGAAGTCCGATTGTAAAGTATTGTAGTAGCTTTATATTATCTTTGGATTCTATTGTCTCAAGGGTCGATAAATTATATAAAAAATTGATAAAACCCACTTTGTCTATTTCAACTGTCAATTTTATCGATCGAAAAGATCCTTACTTGCGCTGCAGTTCTTTTAGTCCTGTCTACAAGAGTAATTTATTCGTGAACAGTTGGTACTTGTACTAGAACTTAGATTAAAATAGATTGTAGATTTCTCTAAGAGGGATTGGTCTAACCCACTTATCTATTTTTATCGATTCGATTCAGATATACAACTAGATGTAGAAATAATTGATCTTACCTATAATTATCAGACCAGCTATATATTCTTTCGATAGGTTTGATAGCTATAAAAGAAAACATTTTACGCTTAGGTATTGGATATTAGGTATATGTAGGATTAAAATGGTGTAAAATACATTAAGCCATTGTTAAAAAAACCGGTAGGTATATTACAAGAAGCATTTCATAATGGTTTTGGTAATAAATCAGATTTACGAATATAATGCTCGCTTTAAAAGCTTAAATCCACGATGATTTTTATATTAATTTAACACCGTAATATTTTGATGTTGTGATAAAACGAGTATAATCCTCAAAATATGTCTAGAGATTTGATATTAATTATACCTAAAATAAGAATTATACAATATAATCGAAGCTTTTAGTGTCCCACACAAAGATACGCACAAATTTTCCAACATTTTTTTTCTACCTTACCATAGATTGATAAGTATCTACGTATTTATTGCTAAAGCTCGTAATTTATGTGGTAAATTATAAAAGTTAATTACATTTTATTTAAAAAAAATCTCACTTAAATTAGCAAATGAACTTGCAAAGGAATAGCTTTTGTCAAATTATATATTGGCAATAAACAATATAGATTGTTCCATGGCAGTTCCTCGACTTAGACCGCTTTCAAATCGCTGTTGCTCAAACCGACCAGTCAACCGTAACCTTCCCCGCCTCCCAGAGGCGTTCTTCCTCTAGAGCTCATCGGGGACACTGATCACGCTGTCACAGGCCCGGTTTAATTGGACAGTTTATGTGTGTGCATTCATGTGATGTCGAACCGGTTGGTGCTGTTGCTTTCTACGTCATACATTGATGTTTATGTAGGGATAGTTATGAGGACGCGCATGTGTACTCCATAAGTTCGAACTTGTATGAAGTTTATTATGATTTGTGTATCATTGACGGAGGCGTGATGGGAGTTTAGCTCCAGCGGACTTGTACACCTGTCTTCTTCATATTGTTTATATCTTCAGTAGACGCTTTGGGATGTAGCTATGTAAAGCGATAATATAATTCATATAAAATGGGTCGTTAAACATGTTCCGCCTTGTCCACGATACAATTTCAGTGGCCTCTACGTGTTCAAGGCTTCGATAATCCAATAAAGTGTGTATCCTCAAGTAATTGAACGACGTCATTGGATCATAAACGTTTGTGAAACCATAACGATGCAGGGTGGATAAAATAAAGTATTTATTCAACCTTTACAAAATTATATGTATTAAATATTCAAATAAAGTCCAGCCAATGCATGGAATTTTAATTTGAACGTTAACGAAATTGCAACATATTTTACGTTTTGGTCGACTGTTTGAATAATGAAGAACATAAAATAACTAATAGGATTGATAAAGGTTTGACATTATTAATACGTTTGTCAAAGTTATAGGTACTGTAAACATTTAAGTTAAGAATAACAGATACATTTCTCACATAAGAAAGTAAATCACTATAAATCATTGTCTTACTGCCGAACTCAATCTTTGGATAAGATATTTAGATTGGGAATGCAATCACGTAATTAGTTGAATCGTCCATCGCGTACTTCCGTTAATAAAATCAACCAATGGCGTGTTGTTCTTTTCTATGTATCTATGTTCGCAACATAAAAAAATTGGTTATTAATTTCTCAGTACCAAAATATCTAATTTTTGAAGCAATTTAAAAAATAAACTTTTATTAGGCTTTGCAGTATTTAATCATTGAAAATATCGTGGCGACTGCAAACTAGTGTACCATTTTTATAAAAGATTTATATACTTACCGATCTATATCTATACAAATAAATAAAATTGAAGTGTCTGTTTGTAATATCAAAATAAAAGAATACTTTAATTTTAGACAAAGAATTAGGATTCCGCTTAAAAATAAAACTCATGAAATCCAATATCTCCACGCGGGTGAATCGGCGGGCAGCAGCTAGTTAAGATATATAAAGTCCACTTTTGAGTCTTTTTATTGCAAGTAGTATAACAGATAACTTTTAATTTGACATTACACTGGCACTTGTAACTTAGAGGCCCCAAACCTTACGCCTCCGCGACGTTTTGATGCAAAATTGATTTTCTGATACTATCTCCTCCCTCAGGGAGTGCTGGATAAATAAATACTTTAAGATAATCTGCAGATCTGAGACAGGCCAGTATTACTGCCAGGTTGGGATATTATTGCATTTTAATTCCTCTCCGGACACACCTCAGTCGCGTTACGATTTGATATGATTTAGTGCGTTATTGTATAAGCTCGGACTGCCAAGTGCTCAGCTTTCGTATCGCATAAGTCAAATAAATTTCGGAAAGGCTCGAATGAGCGTGGCTGGATGATCTTGATATCGCACTCGATATAAATACTAAATTACAATTAGAGGATGCGCGTTTTGACATTTCGCTCTGTACATTATGCGTTCTTGTGATCGTGCGCCGGTAATTTTTATTTTGACTCTTGTAATTCGATTGATAAATCACGTGCTTTTAGACATGGTTGGAAATGTGAAAAGATTTTAACGGTAAATACTCCATGTAAGGTTGCTGGAAACGTTTCATAAAAGTCTATCACGTCATTCATGAATTTAAGTATCTATAAGAACATATCAATTGTGTCATTTAATCTATGTGGCTACAAGGTTTTATTTGAATATCGGTTACAAGTAATTCAACTTACATTAGTCACTGTTTTCACTAAATAATGTTTCGTATGTCACTAGAAATTGGGTCTTTACAAGCATTTATTTGCAATGCTAGATCCTACTATCCTACTAATATTATCAATGCGAAAGTGTGTTTGTTGGTTTGTTGACTTGTCCTTCTTTCACGCAGCAACCGAACAACGGATCGACGTGATTTTTGGCATAGATATAGTTTAGGGGCCGGAGAATAACATAAGCTACTTTTTATCCCGGAAAAATGGACGGTTCCTGTGGGAACGCGGGTGAAAACCGTGGGCAGAAGCTAGTTAGTTTATATAACAAAGGATCTCATAAGATTATCCACTCCGTAAATACAAAAGTTGATAAGTTTTTGGCTAGCAAATAAAGGTAAACTACCTCGCATTTATTCCGATATATTAATACTAATAAAATTGAACTCGCGTATGCGTTACGAGTAATGAAAGGAGTAATTGTATGAATCCTTTATTATGTTCTTTGCACTAATCCTTTTACGCTCCATGTCATAATATAAAATGTAAGCAATATGGAAGACGCACTGATTCTCGCCTTCCGAGGAAAAATCTCGTTTAGAACACCGATAAAAGTTGTAAAATGCAAATGGTGCTAGTGAAATGTTAAGAATCTTACGCCCACGCCTCGTTTTAGCACCGTTATTTTATTCACTTTGGTATTTTCACACAAATTCAGTATATATTTGAATTGCCAACGGATTTCGTTAGTTTATATTTTGGCTGTTTATGGGGAAATGGACTCGGTCGGAAAGTGGTAATCTTTTCAATCGTTTACATAATCTTCTACATCTATACAAATAAATAAAATTGAAGTGTCTGTTTGTAATAACAAAATAACAGCTTTTTACTAAATGCATATGAAAGTATTTACGGTACGTATAACAAAACAACCATTTTTAAATTTTTGTCTGTCTGTCTGTTTGTTCCGGGTAATCTCTGAAACAGCTGGACCGATTTTGACGGGACTTTCACTGGCAGATATCTGATGATACAAGGGGTAACTTAGGCTACGTGGACGAAGCCGCGTGGCACAACTAGTTTATTATAAAGCAGGCAATCAGGAGTGTTTGATGTCAGTGCAGCAGTGTAAGGATTACAGCATCCATTTATGCTTGCCACAATAATTGTTATAAAAATTATTTTTACTATAAAGTCGTTTCATTATTCGAATCATTCCACTATTTTACCTTCATATTGCATTAGGCATGAGCAAAATTGAAGTAGAATATTAGTAAAGCAGTGCCGCGCAGGCATCTGCGTTCCAAAGTTCTGAGTGGCACTGCAATTGTTACGGGCTGCCGTTATGCTTACCATTAGGAAAACGACCTGCTCGTCTCTTAACCCAATACTATAGAAAAAAATATAAAAATAAGTTATAGAACCCACATAGTACAAAAAATAACAAATACTTAACCTTGTTCCTAGTCTAAACTCAAAGTGCACCTTAGCTTAGGCTGTCGTTCTTGCGGTATTCCAGTGCATAAATCGTAGGCGAGTAGAGGTAGAGACAATAGAGAACAGACGGCAACATTTCATCCACTAATTGTAGGGGCGCGAAGGCCGACTGTCGATGATCAAGCGCCCCGAACGGCAGCTAAACGCCATTTTGTAACTAGAGTTGGGGCACGCTATCGATATCGTTATATCGATAGTTTCTTTTAAAACGATATAAAGGAACCTGTGAGTTTATAGTTTATCATCGTTCTTTAGGTTTCTGTTACTGCTGAATATGGTAATCATTTGCAACTAATTTTAGATATTAACCTTTTTGTTGTCTAACGTATTAAATAGATATTCGGTTTAACCGTAGAAAAAACATTATTTTCAAATTTTCATTGATGGTGTCGCTTACTCGGAAAGCTGCAAGATGTATGGTTATAATATTTGGTCGGGGAGTTTTTTGAATAAAGGTTTTTTTACATAGTGAATATTTACAAAAATTATTCACTTTAACACTATATTACTAAAATAAATTAATTTTGTGAAGAAATTAATATGAATATAAAATACTATCATACTTTGACCTATAAGATTTAGTATAACTCCAGTTATACAATGTAATTAATACTGTCAATTATTATTTGTAGAAGGTATAGATAGATACAAAAACAATACCGTTGTACAAGCACAAGCAAATAGATCATGGTTATGTACTCATATTACATAACAAGAAAAATAAAGAAAATTTAAAATTTAATTTTAAAACTAACTAAACATTACTTTAGCTCTTTCAAAAATCTATATTAGAATCACCTTTGAAACAAACTCAAGTAGCATTTTTCCACTAAACTTTTTACGACACCGCTACAACACTAGTCGGAGGAAGCCAGCCGTAAAAAATATTTAATTTGGTTAGCGCGTAGCCCGTAATTATAGCTTACATAGTTATTCACAACCTGCAGCCTGCGTGTATATTCACTCTTCAATTGGTTTGGAGATATTTACATAAAACACTACTAATAAATTATTATTATTTTTTGTTTTTAAACGGCATATAAATCGGAAAATCTTAAATCAACTTTTTATAATTTTTAGTATTTGATGCATTTTTCCGGGATACAAAAGTAGCCTATGTTACTCTCCAGTCTATAAACTATATCTGTGCCAAGAATCAAGTCTGCGTGAAAGAAGGATAAACCAACAATCGTACAAACGCACTTTATAAAAGTTTTCCGCCAACATCCCTGTAAAGATTTTCAGCTGGTTTTGATGACCTGAGCAAAATATGCCTTAGTAGCTGCTTGTTGTTGCTTATAAGGTGAGCTATAGTGTAAGTTACCAAGGCTTATTTTCCCATAAACGTAAGCTGCCACTTTCGACTCTATCGTCAACACATAAATTGAAATGTTGTTTTATCAGAAAGAAGTTAGTATCAAAATTTCAACTCGAAGTATAGGTGAAAATTTATAGGTGAGTTATAACTCGATGATTTGACCTTACATACTGAGAAACAAGTGGAGTTACAAGTCGTCATACGTGTAAAAATTAAAGGTTGTAAATTTAATTTATGTAGCCTTTGAGCCGTTCTAAGAGAATAGGAAATACAAGTTTTCTAACTAGCAGTATACAATTAGCATTCTGAGTCGTTATGATTTATTTTTAATGGATCGTCTTTTGCTTTATTTTTTGTTCGCATCGTAATAATAATTGTTGAGAAATCACTTAAATTTTTTCCAACGAATGATTGATTATTATTTTTAGTAAATGAAAAATAATTTTGAAAAGGTTTGGAGGATATATAAAATTGCCTACTTAGTTCAGTTACGTTAATTGTCTTTTATGTGTTTTTAGGTTTCATTTGTTTTTTGTTTACCATTTGGCTTTCAAACAAAATGTTTAAGAAGCTTTTTATACTGTCCTTAAGGTGCTCCCCGAGCAAAACTATAAGATATTAGATAGAAAGGGCCCAGAATCTTGAAAAAAAACGCAAAAAAAGGCCCTGAAAAATTTGTTTTGTCGCGAAATGCTTAATATTTTAAACGACAACTATCGTATTTCTGTAACCAAAAGAAAGGAAGTCTATTTATCTAAAGGCATAATTATGTAAAAATATTTAACCTTACTATTGTCTCTTTTTCTTAATTATATAAAAACTACGAAACAAGTTAAACTATAAGAAAGCACATCGCCATTTTCAACCATATTTCTTTACAAAATGATTATACCTAAAGATGACTTATTACATGCCCTTAAGTACAAGACCTATTTAGTGCTCTAACAACCACAAAACTAGTGATATAAGTAACGAACACATTTTGTTGGCCTTCCGTCAGTTTTGTGTAATTAGAAATTAATCTATAATTTGATCTTGGGTACACTGAGGGCTAAGTAGACACTCACAATGCACAGCTAAACCACATGCACGACCAATTAAGAAAACAGGTTTAAAACAAGTGTGAGAACTTTTCCGACAAACAAACAGCTAACTCCCCCCTCATGTAATACTAATAGGCCTATTCAATATATTTAATTCAGTTAAGCAAAAGGGGTCTGAACTCTTTTGTTCCGTTTTGAAAGAATGTGAAGACATGAATGGGGCATTTATTAAGAGACGATCCGGTGTGCAAGGTCAGCGACATTGGGGAATTTGCTATGATTTGATGCAGTTCCTATACTTAGGGTTCAAAAGACGCCGGCTTCGCATGGCTTTGTAAGAGAATTACGCGTTAAAATACTTGATCATCATCATCATCGGCCTAAAGTCTTCCACTGAAGGACAAACACAAAGAAGTTTTATCATTGCTCTCTCAGCTCGAACAAAATTTTCGTTCAGTCATTATAGTGTTTTAACTTAAAGCTCTGGAAACCATTGAAAAACCAGCCTAAAGCTTCATTGGCAACGTAGTGAAGTCATGTTCCAGAGTCCAGAAAATCAACATAATGTTTATCAATGATTGTGGAATGGTATTATATACACAACTTAATTCCCGTCCACATTTCATTGCAGATGACGAGATTTACATTTTTTTTTTTTTTTTATGTTATTAGGTAACGAGACGAGCTGGTCGTTTGCCTGATGGTAAGCATAACGCCGGCCCATAACGATTGCAGTGCCACCCAGAACTTTGAAACACAAAGACCTGCGCGGCACTGCAGTGCGCTCGTTACCCTGAGACATTAGGTATTAAGTCTCATAAGCACATACAGCATTATAGGTCATTTATGGTTGAAATATCGAAGCAAAACGACATTTACCATGAGATTCGGGATATTTACCTAATTCTTTTTTAACTTTTAATTTTTTGCCTTCGTAAACTCATAACCTATCGAAAGTAAAAAGATCATTGCATTGAGGTGGCTGAAAAACGAATTAGCGGTGTCAGCAGGCATCAAGATGATTCTTGTAAATTGGCATAACTTTATACATATACGAGTACACATTATAGATACAGATCGAATTGTAACAAAAGAATGGAAATAGTATTGGTAAACTTTATATTTTCAAATCATCTTTTGACGATGTGGTCGATGATGCTCATTATGCTAAACCTTAAGGCATAATAGTAGTTAACGTATACTTTAGAATATGACATCATATCCGGTTACGGTAACTCTTGTATACATCGTATAAAAAGCATATACCTGAAGCAGGTACGGATCCCTTTTACAAATACTTTTGTGTCACGAATAATGTCAGTTCTCAGAATTGGTCCTTTCGTTTAAATAGTTTAACAGATTTATTGCAAGAAAAAATACAAAACTTTCTACAAATGAATAGGAACTGACGTGTAGGCTTGAATGCAGCCCCTGTTTTCCAAATTCGAAGAGGCATGGTCAATGGTCATGCTTGTTTGCGTTTTGCTGTCAAAATAACAATGGTTTTGCAACAAGCGTGGTGTTGATGTAAAACCATCAAACAGGCAAGGACAGCAATATTGCTCTCTCTTTCACTCACGCGAAGCCCTGCCTGGGCTCAAAGCGAAGACGACAGCACCGCTTTACACTACTTTCATCACCACTGCGTGTTCCCCGTAGCTTCTGCACTGAATAAACATTAGTTATGAAACTGTTTTTTGGGTAGTGGTATTGTTGAAGCGGCTGCCGTGCATCTCTTTTATTACCTTGAATACCACGGTTAGCGCTCGGACTAGTGGGTTCCCAACCAGTCACACCAAACGAAGTACACTGTGAATTAGATTTCTATCAAGCGTCATATTAGACGGTACGATATGCGTCAAACGGAGAATTTCATCAAACAATCTTGAACATGTAAGTAATGCTAACAATACTAAATAATATCACCATACATTAGTACAATATGTAAAACACTTGCCAATATAGGATACTAGGTAGATACCCAAATTCTTCCATAGACTCTAAGATACCTATACCACGGAAACCCTGAGGAGTTCAGACGAACACACGTTGTTACTTTCAGATTTATAATATTAATGTAGATATCATAAACCTGAATAAAACTCTGACAATCAGACTGAAATTTAGTTGAAACGAGACTGCTGATATTTATTAATGAAAAGGATTTTTTGATAGATATTTTATCATTCATTCGTAAAAATATTTAGATGTAATCCAGTAACACAATCAGATTCAGAGACGATTGAAGCGTTGATTTTTTGCTTTCGTATGTCAAAATTATATTAGCATGAATCCACGCTTAGATTCGTCTCTGAATTTCAGCCTAAGAGATAAACTATTTGATCTCTTAAGATTATAAGCGAGAGAAAGAGAGGTCGGTTTAGGGTTTAATAACTTGGGCTCCGTTAGTAAATCAGCGAGACGTTTACGATATAGCTTCATTTAAACTATAAATAATTATGGGTTCAAAGGGACCCTAAATCAAAACAATTTATGTATTAGATCCTCTCGGACAAGATATTGTCATAAAACAATGCCAGTGGAAATTATGACGTAAGGGAATCTAAAAAGAAATACGAGCGCTCGTTTCATTGAAACAGGCCCCTGGAACTAAAGGACTTAAGAAGGTAGCTTATAGTTACGGGAATATTATCGTCTAGTCTATTGTAACACTTGATTTCGTATTTTTTGTCAGTTGTTAAAATGCAGGGGTGTTATGTGTAATGTTCTGTGAGACAAAGAGGAACTAAATGATGTCGGTAAACAACAATGTGTCGCATAGAGAGAAGGTGTACCTACCACTCCCCCGTTGAAAAAGGAAGGCTCCTTGGAACGGGCAATGTATGTTTGCCAGGCGAGATGCACTGCTGCCTGGAAGTATTCCACGACCTTTTTGAATACAGTTACTGCATGACATTGAAAGAAATTTCATGAAACACGGACTTGACATGGATGTACAGTCGTAAAGTCAACCGCTGATCTGAGGCCGATGGTGCGAATCCTACAATTTGGCGATAGTGGTCAAAAACAAACATATCTAGAATAAAAAAAGTTGTTCCGCATATTATATTACGTACACATCAAACAAAATCGCTCGTGAAATCCTCCGCCAAGCAGTAATGTGCAAACATTATTACTGTGTTCCGGTTTGATGAGCAAAGTAGCCAGTGAAATTACTGGGCCTATGATACTTAATACCTAATGTGTCAGGGTAACAAAGCGCACTGCAGTGCGGCGTAGGCCTTTGCGTTTCAAAGTTCTGGGTGGTACTGCAATTGTTATGGGCCGGCGTTATGCTTACCATCACGTAAACAACCAGATCGTCTCGTTACCGAATAACATAAAAATAAATTTCCTCCTATGGTGATTCGGTTAGTAAAACCTATTTAGGTTTTATTTCTTTTACAAAAACAAAGTATTTATTTCTTACTTTCTTTAAAACGACTTCCAACTTCCACGTTAATAAAGAAGGTAAGCTCCATATAGCTAAAGTTATTTTTTGTCGCAAACTGTGCGATCTTACAGTGCACAGTGCCCGGACTGGAGCCGGCATTCGCCGCTCATCCCAACGTAGCCCGCGGCTATAAAGGTGCGCCATAAAACGGGTCTCGTTTTATGACCATTTGACGAAGTTATATACGTTTTTGAAGCCATTTCTTTACCAGCCGGACCATTGTGATTGCGTGACCACTCTTGACTCCACTGACTTTTCGTACCATTCGTATTATTCCATACGATTGCGCTATTGCCGACGCATCGATTTTAACTTCAATCACTTTGACGTATCTTTATTACATCTATTGTCTAGATCTAATGCCGTCGTCGGATAATCAGTTTAGGTTAATTCGTTCGGAATCGTGCTCGAGAGTAGAGAGGCGGGCTATCGCAGGGGAAATCGCAATCTCGACAATGCTGTATCAATATTCATGCTTAAGGTCGCGACTCCTTACTATTTGCATAGCAGCGCTATGCATTCCCTCGGTTGCAACTGTTCTATTGTTTTATGATCTAAATGACCACGCGATATAGGGCCGGTCACGATAAGCTTGTAATAATGTAGACAACGCATGTTTATGAGGTTTGATACAGATAGGAAAGTTATATATCAGCTATTGATCGCCAAACTTTTATTCTATCGCAGTTAAACTTTCTGTAAATTAAAGAATCTTACAAAATCTCTACTTATTTGTTGATTATTTAATAGCCATGGTAATTCGTTGATTGCTTAAGCTGAAGCTGAATATATTGACCGTGAAACTGTTATTTTCTTAGTGTCAATTATAGCCTAGCACCGAACGCTTCGGAATCAAGTGTAGTAGGCAGCACAATAGCGAGCCAAGTGAAGATAATTCCATTGTATCAAATGGCTTAAATGATAGTAAAATGTTTTTTGTTTGATTTCAGGTAAGGGCCTATAAATCTGCCAGTCACATCTATGCAACTAAGAAGGTATCCAGTTTTTATGCTACTTATTTTTGTGATTATTATTTTTATACTACAATGAAATCAGCAATGATTTTAAATATTTTTTTTCAAATCTGCTATTATGTAGTCTCAGGTAACACATTTTAGATATTTTATTTAGTCAACTGAAATGTAAAAAGCACACATAAACGTAACTCACAGGCAAGTAAATATTTATTTATTTTACTTCGCCTACTATTCTGCATCTTAATTTTCTTGCCCTTCCCGGCCCACCCAAGTACACAGCAAAAGTGGTCTAAAAGCTTATTGTTTCATCAGAGAAAAAGAGCCAAAGAAAAAAGTGAGATAACGTTAGATCCTTCAGTTGGTATTCGGAAAATACTTTCCGAAGACGATTAGTGTGCATACTTAAATTAAAAATCGCTATCAACTGTCAAAGTTCGGAAGTCCCTATTGGAAGACCCATTACTTGCATTTTATTGCGGAGACTGCCAGATTTGAGCGTTGACCCGAGATCCTTTACCTACTTACTAATCAACGATTACAACAAATCACATACTCTGTCCAGCTGTGTGACTGTACATTCAATTGAATAGCCCCATTTATTAAAAAATCCAAGAATCCTGTAACTTATACCTTATATCATAGTATTCCAATGCTTTTATTTATCTTATGAGAGAGTCTTAAGTGCGTTTGGATCAATAAAAATGACAACTAGAAGTGAACGAGGTATAGTCACTAAGCCATTTTAATAGCGGGCCCACGGTGATAAATTAAGTTTAATGATCACTAAAATAAAATAAATTGGAAAATCCAACGCTTCGGTGTAAGTATAAATAAATAAAAAGCGTTTCCTCTCACAAATACTAGTAAATGCATTTATTTACTTGTGACAAAGTACGTTATATATGTTATTGCTTGAGTATAAAGTATAAACAAACCATAGTGATAGTCACGGTGGACTATAATCGTAAAATTATAGGGTACTAACTAATTTAACTTAAAAGGATCAACTCTTTAATCTGGTTCAATATATATTATATTTTTAAAAAATTTACAACTATAACAGTACCTATTTCCCTTTATACATTTCCTATCTCAGTGGACCGAAAGTGTTATTGTACCAAACAAATTAAGATCGTCAACTACAAAAAAACAAAATGTCTTATACTAGTTGGTAACTTTTCTACGAGTGTCTTTCTGGGTGGGTACCATAGCTTTGCTCGTATAGTTTGCCACTTAGACTGTAGTCTGTGTTCCAGTATGATGAGCAAAGTCATCATCATCACAATCTGCCTGTATCAGTCCACTGCTGGACATAGGCTTATCCCAAGGCGCGCCACTGAGCCCCTCAGCTCTTCTTCTTCAGTCACTGCCAGCAACCCTACATATATCGTCGCTCCAGCTAGTCGCAGGACGTCTCACATCACTTTTGCCAATCCACTCCAGCACACGTCTGTCTCACCTGTTGTCGGTACTGCGGCAGATATGACTACCCCACAGGCATTTCAGCTTGCTAATCCGCTGAGCTATAGCGAATAACTTCCTTTCGAATTCAGTCCTTTAAAAATATACCGAGCTATGTCCATGGCTCACTGAGCAATTTCAAATTGGGAGACTAGTTGTGTTGTGAGCGTCCTTGTTCCGGCTCCATATGTCATGGCTGGTAGGATGCACTGGTTAAAAATTTTCGTCTTCAAACTTTGTGGGATAGATGACGAAAAGACCTGACGTAACTTTACAAATGCCACCCAGCCCCTGTATTTATTCTTCTTTTGGCCTCACTTTCAAAATTGTTGTGTCGTGAATTGTAGTAGGTAAAGTAGTCAGTGATAACAATGTAACTATATGTTTCAGGGTAAACGGGCCTATTACAGTGTCACGCAGGCCTTTGTGTTTCAGAGTTCTGAGTGCCACTGCAATGGTTATAGACAGACATTGTGCTTCCTTCAGGAAAATTATCAGTTAATCTCATTAAGTGCCGTAAAAAAATATTTTTCATTAAACATTGCCATGTAGACTAGTATAGTGTGACGGGCACGACTCTAGTCTAGAGATACGGTCCCAACCATCGCTACACAACAGCAACTATACGATACTTTTACTTCAGTTAATTCCTCTTAAGGAAGTGACAAAGCAATATAAGTATAAGCCGTTTAGAACAAGCAACGGCGTACTTAACAGGACATTGACAAGGATCGCAGGCGTAACCGCGCGATAACCCGGCGACCCGACTCAGCGGCTTGTAATGAAAATGTAAAGCTTATTATTGCGCTGCGATCATATTCATGCTAGTTATATGTTATTGCGATTGGACGTTACAAGTAACAGTTAGTCGTGTGCCAGCTGGGAGCATTCGTGTGTAATGAGCGTTAGTTGGCGAGCATTACGTTACAAGCTCGGACGTTTGGGAGCAAGCTGAAACTAGTAACATTCTTGAAATTTATAGATGTTTAGGAAGCCAAGATTATAAATGGTAGCATTTATAGTGAGACTTGTCAACAATTATTTTGTTTTGTCCCGATCATTAATCGACATCCAAAAAAAACTTGTAAAAAAGCTTATTGCAAGAATAATAAAAAGATTCATTCAAATCCGTTGACAAAATACAGACGAATTGGGAACCTCCTCTTTTTTAAGTCAGTTAAAAAGGAGTAGATCTACAGTTTGATCTGCTATTTTTAATTGACTTCCAAAAAAGAAGGAGGTTCCCAATTCGGTTATATTTTTTTACATTTGTTGCCTTAGATCTCCGTCATTCATAAACCGATTTGAAAAAATGCTTTATTTGACAGAATATACTTTCAGGATGGTCCCATGTAAATTTCATCAAAATCGGTTCAGTAGTTTGTCATCGAAATCAGTTTGACCCTTTTTAACGCAAATAAAGAACTTAATACACATCATTTAAAAAAATAATTGGTCAAGTTTTGAAGACGCGCCCCTTTCGTTGGCATAAAGGTTGCCAGACTAAAGCCAAAATTCAGAGACAATGCGAGTCAAAGCTTAGAATTTGCCTCCATATATCAAAACAATATCTAACTTCGATTATAGAAGCATAAGTCCACGCTTAGACTCATCTCTGCCTAACAGCTTCCTTAAAAATAGGAGATACTCTCTAAGGATGAGGAAGTCGGTTTTCTGGTTCTAAGAGCCCCCATACAGGAGCGTTCCAAATCCATCGCTCCACGCTTTGGTCCAATATAGAGCACACAGACGATCAGTCCATTCCGAGCGCGCCATCGCTCCATTTTTACTAGGTACTGCCAATTGAGCGCGAAATGGATCGTCGTATCGGCCACATACGATGAGTTGCAACGTTGGATTTGGATCGTTTCGATATCCAATGTTCCTATCACTCCACGTAATCCATCTGAGACACACACGGGCGGTTTTTGGAACGTTTGGATATCCAATATTCCTATCACCCCACGTAATCCATCTGAGACACACACGGGCGGTTTTTGGAACGTTGGATTGGAATGTTGTGGATTGGAGCGCTCGTGTACGGCTCTAAAAGTCCAGTTCTTTTTATGGGGCACCAGGTGTTTGGCTATGATATGATACGAAGTAAACGTTCCATTAACAAGACAACAATCATAACCGAAAATACTTTTTAAAATTTGCATTGAAATACTCCTTTTAAGGATAGCGTGACTGTTACTTATAACACCCAATAGTTATAAAATTATGTGAATCTTGTGAAGTAAATAGTTATAAGATGCGTTGTTAGTTCGCGTGTTTATTGCTGTACTTAAATGTGAGAACTTTAAATAAGAAACAGATTGGTGGTATCAATTTAGATGTAATCAAAGGGTCATAATTATTATTATTATCTATTTATTGATCTGTTACTTATCACTGAGTAACACCGCCTGTTTTTGTCCTGTTAGATTCCCAATGCATATATTTTTTTTGGCGTAGAATCTTTCTAAGTTGAGGTGAAAGGGGGCAAAATATAAATTAATTTGTTGCTTTATTTTGAGGATACCCAGAAATATTACTTTATTATTTTTCTGAATATTTACTTTAACAATAGAAATTCAGATCGAAATTCATACCACCTATTTTAGATATTTTTTAGATTTTTTTTTGTTGTGACTCATATAAAATTACTTACTTTTTTTCTTTTTTAATAAGCTAGGTTCTTAATAAACTCTTAAAAACCACATTAATATTAAACACTAAGTGTCACAATGAGCGGTCTTACCGCCCATAGTGATCTCTTCCAGACAATCTAAAAGCAAATTACTTATTGTAAACGTCATCGGCTCGGGAAAAGTGTTTACCACTTTACGTTGCTTGAAATAAGATAACATAGCGAAATGAACTATCACAGAAGTATAATATCTATCTCCAATCTATATAATAATATAAGGTTGTCTGGAAGAGATTGCTATTTAGCGATAAGACCGCCCATTGTACTTAATATACCTTATTTAGTTAAGTTCACTTTTGTTATGATGGTGTACAATAAAGAGTTATCTATCTATCTAATATAGTAAGGTAGTTGTCGTTATTCATAACCTAAATTAACTTCACATCATTAACTAAACAAATTCACCAAATTAAACTATAATAACCATATATTGTAATTATCCAAAGACTATAATGTCTGTGTAATTATCCGTTTACAATATAATCTATGTCATAATCCGCTACCAGTAGGCAATGTTCCCAAAATAATGGCAAAAACAGAACATATTATAATAATATCCTTCTGCTAAATAGAGGTATTAAAAAACTGTACCGATATTCGAAACCTTTATAATATAAGAGAATGACGCGTTGTTCTCTGTCCCGTGGCGGCCTATACCTATATAAAACTACGTATCTATCCTATACGTCAACTGTCAAATGTCACTGTCACTGCGTCACCAGGCAGCTCGCGCGACTTGCTTAAAAGAAAAGGAGCGAGCGGTTCATGCTCATTGGCGTCTGAGTTTTCGTCCCGTGCGGTTGGTAAGTGTTTTTAATATCACTTCTATTTTTTCTGTGTAGCTTTTTTAAATTCAAATTTTTTGTGGTTTCGTTTTAGATTACCTACATCTTATTTGACAAATAAAAATGATTAATGAAGATGGAGATACGTTACCATCAAATAATAAGAAAAGAAAGTCCCCCTCACATTCTGATAAGGGATTAAAGCGTAAAAAATATGATGAAATACTGGTTAACCTGTCGCAACAAGTTAACCAAATTCAAAACTTTTTATCTGAGCGGTTCCCTCCTGAGGGGGAACCCTCATGTAATAGGAATGTTCCTAGTCATGATGTCGATGATGATGATGACGTGCTTAGTCTGTGTGCATCAACCGATCTTTACAACGATCTAATATCGGATCATATGCAAACAGGACCTGATGATTCGGATCCTGTCCAAAAAGAAACTGAGGAGACTTTCTCTTTGAATTTCCAAACCTCCACCAAGGAGCCTACCATCCCAAAAACTTCACTCGCACATCTAGACAAACTTAAACTTATGCAACGCTTTGGCTCTAACGATTGGTCGGACGTAAGATACTCGGATGTACAAAAGAATTATTGCTCTACCCCCGGTTTTGTTGATTTAGAAACAAATGATGAACTTAAGCCGTACGATAGTTTTAATCATTTAACCCATACAGAACGTGGTTTCGCAGCCATTTCTCAAGCATTAATTAAACAAAACGAAGCTTTCGAACAAGGTTTTCGAAGTCTGTTCGCTTGGATGGGTTCAAACGCAGACCAAATAATAGAACTTGCAAACATTCAAACTAAAGTTAACGAAATCTTTTCGGACGGCGAATATTGTAAAATATCTAATGATATTTTGCAAATGACCTGTGGCCATCGGGCCGATCTAGTACAGCAAAGACGTGAAGCAGTTTTAAAGTCAGTAAAAAGTAAATTTACAAAAGAAAGTATTCGAAAAATTCCGCCGTCTTGCTCAAATCTGTTTGAAAAACCGGAATTGTCAACTGTAATTGAAAAAAATGGGGGTGTGAGCAAAATCTTTTGGCCAAGTAAAAACGAACGTGAGTTTCGTTCAAAAAAGTCGTATGTATGTGAAAATGACAGGTCTAGGCCCTTTAAACAAATGAAGCCTGCGCAAGGCTCTCAAAATTACGCATTGCCGCACAATGCCTACAGCAATAGCTTTTATAATTCACTACCTGCGCAAGGTACATCTTTTCAACAAGACACGCACGCCCCTGTGCTGCAACATTTTCAGCCCTTTCAAGGTTATAACACCGGAAGTAGACAACCTGCGCAAGGTTTTCATCCCACAAACGTACGAGGTTCTCAACGAGCAAGGCACTCCGGTGCTCCAAGCAACAGGCCATATTACAACAATGCGAACGCAAAGAACACCAGAGGTAAAAAGTTCTGACTATCCATTTCAAGCAGGACAACTCATACATTACACTCAAATTTGGCAAAGGCTGGGCGCAAACCAGACCTTAATAAACCTAATTCAGGGGTATCGCATACCGTTTATGAGCAAGCCACCTCTCCATATACCGGACTTACTAAAACACCCTGTTCAAACAATAGAGTCGAAAGAAATGACGGCAACAATAGAAAATCTCATACAAATGAAAGTGCTCGAAATCGCTCCACACACACCCAGTTTCGTATCACGAATGTTTCTTGTGACAAAACCAGATGGATCTTATCGCCCAATCTTCAACCTGCGCAATTTAAACAAGTTCGTCCATGTGGGCAAGTTCCGATTGATAAATATGAACAAAATTCCAAGTTTTTTGCAAAGATCCGACTGGATGGCAAAAATAGACCTCTCAAACGCGTATTTTCATTTACCTATGGCTCAAGCTCACAGATGCTTCCTACGTCTGATATATCGAGGTCAATTATGGCAAATGACCTGCCTTCCTTTCGGTCTGGCCTCAGCGCCGAGAATATTCGCAGTTTTAACCAATTGGGTAGCCCAAGTGCTTCGAGAACTTCACAATATACGAATAATAGTATACCTGGACGACTATTTAATAGTAAATCAAAACAAAACACTATTGCAGGATCAGATTCTCATAGCAACAAAAATTCTCGTGCAACTAGGGTGGCAAATAAATCAATCAAAATCAATTTTAATTCCTCAAAGAGTAGTACAGTTTCTTGGCATAATGTGGAACCCACAAAGAAATCAAAAATGGCTTCCATCAGACAAATGTGTAACCATAAATCAAAAATTAAATCAATTAAAATCCAAACGAGTAGCATCTTTAAAAGAAATGCAATGCCTGATAGGCATGTTAAATTTCGCAAGCTTCTGCGTAAAAACAGGGCGTCTAAATCATCGCAATCTATTATTCTTTTGCCAAGAACTGCTAAGGACCAACCACCGACATCAAATTCCTATTCCACTGAAGGCCCTAAGAGAAATAGAATGGTGGTTAAAGAATCTTACGCAAAGATCTCTTATCCATTTACCGCCAGTAACTCATCATTTGACGACGGACGCGTCAGGCTTAGGTTGGGGTGCTCAACTCGACAATTACACGATGGCAGGCCCGTGGACCCGAAAAGAACATTGCCTACACTCGAACATAAAAGAAATGCTAGCTATTTACAAAGCCTTTCAAAACAAGGCTCGCATAGTATCGAATTCGACAATATCAGTACAGTCCGACAATCGAACCGTACTGGCCTATCTAAAAAACGAAGGGGGGACAAAGTCCCGAGCTTTGCTGGAAATAACAAACCAGTTGTTCAAAATTTTGAACAAACATATCATTTATCTTCAAGTCCACCACATACCGGGTCGTTACAATTCAGAAATCGATCGATTGTCTCGACAGAAGACACTGACAGAATGGCACCTCCTCCCCAATATAACCTCAAAAAATTTTCACGAAATGGGGTATACCACAAATAGACCTGTTTGCTTCATTAACGGCCAACGTAGTGCCTCAGTATGCAACTTTGGATCGCACCGACTCGAACGCAGTATTTTACGACGCGCTAAGTCAAACCTGGAACTACACACTTGCTTGGGTTTTTCCTCCACCCTTTTTGATTGCCCGGGTCTTGGCACACCTAAATCAAGCAATCGGAATGTACATGGTAGTAGTCCCGAAGTGGGAAAAAGCATTTTGGCGACCGGACCTTCGCCGCAGAGCCGTGGAAGCCCCCATCATCATTTCGAATCTGGACAGAGTACTAATAGACACAGTAACACGTCGCCCTCCACCGCAAATCCAAGAAATGACATTGGAAATTTGGAAATGTGGGGGTGGACTGAATCCTTAAAAGACTGGTCTCAAAATCAGATTAGTCTTCTAAAAACCAGCTGGCGTTCTTCTACAAGAAATACATATAGACCTGCATGGCGTAGATGGTGTCAATGGGCAACTGAGAACAAGGTAAAGTTCAGATCTCCATCTGGATCAGATGTTGCCCGATTCCTTATTGATTTACATCAAAAACAACATTTGTCTTACAGCACTATTTCTCTTCATAAATCAGTGGTGTCAACATTATGCGACCCCGAGAAAAGTAGAACTTTGAGCTCACATCCTCTTGTTTTACAGATTATGAAGTCCATAGCCATCATTAAGAAACCCAAAGGTAGAAAGCCTCCCATATGGAACATTGATACCTTATCTGAATGGCTGACAAAATCCTACAAACAAGATTTTAATCTCTACGAATGCTCAAGAAGAACAGCTTGTATTCTACTTCTTTGCTCCGGTCGAAGGGTTCATGACCTTACTCTACTAAGTATAGATGATGAGAACTGTGTTTTGGAAGATGACTTTATTACATTTTGGCCTTTATTTGGCTCCAAAACTGACAACTCTGATTACCGTCAATCTGGGTGGCATTTGACTACAAATTCACAAACCAAGGCATTAGATCCAGTATTTTGGGTCAAATCTTTAATAAAACTATCAAAAACAAGACGTGAGAATACTCCACATAATAACTTATTTATTACTATTTGTGGACCACCGAAAGCAGCTTCCAGAACCTGTATCAGCACATGGATTAAATCGTTACTGAAAGAGGCTGGAATTGAAGCAAGTCCAGGAAGCATAAGATCTGCAGTTGCTTCCAAAAATTGGGTAATGAACTATCCATTAGATGATATTTTAGCCAGAGGAAACTGGCGTTCGCAGAATACATTTGAAACTTTCTACAAAAGAGCAGTTTTTCAGGAGCCTGCAGATGGACAACAAAAATCAATCACAAGATTATTTTCCGTGATTTAAGATCTGTAGTGATTATAATATAAAACTAAAATACCTTTGTTTTTGTTCAAAATATGATGTGATTTAATTAAAATTATGTTAATACAACTTGTAACTACACCTAAGGTTTTTTAATTTAATGACCCCTATTTTACATGATCTATCATGTTTAGATTAATAATTATATAGTCTACTTATACAATAAAATAATTTTCACATTGGCGTCCCTATGATGTCACCAGGCGATAACAAACAGGTCTCATATTATAAAGGTTTCGAATATCGGTACAGTTTTTTAATAGAAGCGTTTTACCTCACAATAAAACGCATATTAAAATACTTACCATATTCGAAACCTTACAGTCCATAACTGCCTGGTAAAACTAATAATAATGAGACGCAATGAGCATGAACCGCTCGCTCCTTTTCTTTTAAGCAAGTCGCGCGAGCTGCCTGGTGACGCAGTGACAGTGACATTTGACAGTTGACGTATAGGATAGATACGTAGTTTTATATAGGTATAGGCCGCCACGGGACAGAGAACAACGCGTCATTCTCTTATATTATAAAGGTTTCGAATATGGTAAGTATTTTAATATGCGTTTTATTGTGAGGTAAAACGCTTCTATTTTGGTCACGTTTGACGAGACGTCCTGCTGATAGGTCTTTAAACTAAACATAGATTGATTTGAAATACCTTAATTAAAGCTAAAGCTTCGGCTAATGGAATGTTATTCCACTAGAAGTTACGACCACCTCTGGAGGCAACAGTACCTTTTCCCATCGAGGTGTCAATAAAAAACTTGTAATTTCTCTATCCAGCTTCGTTAGCTCCATAGATACTTCCATTATTATTTCTCGTAGTACATGAGTGGGGTTTATTATTAGTTTGAAAGTATGTTTAGACATTTATTTAAAAGTGAAATAATCTATATCTATACAAATAAATAAAATTGAAGTGTCTGTTTGTAATGTCAAAATAACAGGTTTTTACCAAATGCATATGAAAGTATATACAGTACCTACCTATTACAAAACAACCATTTTTAAATTTTTTGTCTGTCTGTTTGTTCCGGGTAATCTCCAAAACGACTAGACCGATTTTAACGGCACTTTCACTGGCAGATAGCTGATGTTATAAGGAGTAACATAAGCTACTTTCATTTTAGAAAAATAATTAGGTTACCGCGCAGCAAAATAAAAACCGTGAAATCCAATATCTCCGCGCGGGTGAAACCGCGGACCGCAGCTAGTTTAGAATATAGTAGGCAACTGCTAGACTTAAAACTTGGTGACTTTGGTACAGTGAAATAACGTAATGTAATGTATATCGGAGCAACGACGTCACAGGCGAGCTTCATGGACGGTGTAAAATGACAACAATCAAAACATGTTAACTTTGGTTTACTAATTAACGTTTAGAACCATAAATTACTCATTGGATTGTTAATAATTTAACTTAAACTTTGATTAACTAATTAATGTTTGTGAACCATTAATTACTCATTGAATTGTTAAAACTAGACAAATGATTGTAAAACTGAACAAATTCACTGTAAACACAATTTTTAAAAGATTGCCGACAAGTTTCTTGCCCATTCTTCTTGTACGGCCTATTACTTGGAATGGGCGCCTAGAGTCATTTATTTTAACTATCATGAGTGCTCTCCTGGGCCCCATGTTAATAAAAAGTAATGAATTTCAATTGAAGATTAAAATCTAAAGTAGAATGACAAGATCTAACAAGTTTTATAAAGATTCTTTGTCACAATCTGTTTTGCTATAAATACGAGCGACCGACTGTTGGAAAGGGCAGTATTGCGCCTACCGTCGGACCGTTCAGATCTCCCATATAACTTTGCCGCAATAAATGGTTGAGATAAATCGAGCTACTTCGTGTTTTCTTTCTACGAGGGGTGAGCGATCACCATGATGCTGAAGATGTTGACGTCACCGGTGGTGACGTCACCGTTTTTAAAAAGACCCCTGGACTCGCCGCCCCGTCATCAGAAGTGGGATTGGAACGGAACAACCTAGCTTTCCAATCCTAGCCTTCTCACCCGCTTGTCACCTGAAGTACCAGCACAGATGGAGTGGGATTGGAACGGAACAACCTAGCTTTCCAATCCTAGCCTTCTCACCCGCTTGTCACCTGAAGTACCAGCACAAATGGGCAATGCAGCCGAGCCCAGACGCAGCAGACGTCCCCACAGCAGACACCAGTGCAGAACAGCCATCGAAGAACAAGGGACCTGAGGTGTTCCAGAGACAAGGATGATCACTTAGAAGGTGATCAAAGTACGGTATTGGCGAGAGATGACCCATCACTACCAGCTCCTGAAGATTATGCTGACACACCACCGTATTGGCGAGAGATGACCCATCACTACCAGCTCCTGAAGATTATGCTGACACACCAGCCGCGTCCGTGGTATCTACACGAACGGGCCAACACGTGCAACCAAACCAAGAAAAAGGCGATGGAGACATGACATCAGAATACAGGTGAATCGTAACTTTTTCTACCATATTTTAACTTTAGACTTGCATGCGCATAAACGCAACTTACAACTTACAAATAATCCAAGAGATTACTTCTAATTTCACGAGATTTCTTAGTTTCTTGAGTTTTATTTTTAAAAGTTTTTCACGAGATACCCACAAATACCAAAAATCTACGAGTTATCCGTGTGCTGTCCGCGAGTTATCCCGAGGTATCCGCGAGTTATCCCGGGCAATCCACGAGTGATCCGTGAGTCAATACAAGTGATAGCCGTGAGTTAATCCAAGAGGTAGCCGCGAGTGAATCCAAAGAGATAGCCGTGAGTTAATCCAAAGAGGTGGCCGCGAGTTAGTCCAAGAGATGGCCGCGAGTGATCCGTGAGATGTCCGACGAGATATCCGACGAGATATCCGGAGATATCCGATGAGATTGTCACGCGATTTCCACGAGATATCTACGAAAATCCATACCTAGTAATTCTAACCCAACTTAATAAAAAGGCCTCCAAATCTTTTCAAGTATGGCAGTGTCTTTAATCGACATCACAATTCTTAATTATTATTATCGCTGATTATTTGTCTTTGAGGTATTTTTGTGAATCTTGTGCAATTTATTCAAGGCGAAGTGCCTGTTTGTATGCTAGTTTGAAAACTTAGTGGCACTAGCGTTCATTAAGTTCTTTCTATTCCGGTACGCGTAAATACGCGATGTGTTAGTTATCAAAATTCATTGACGATACTGAGCTTTCATTGAACTAGATTCGCAGCGTTAGCAACAGCGCGGGGACTGTTACGGATAAGTGATACTCGGTTAACAATTCGGGATCTGAATTATAAAACGTAATAGTTTTGAATCGTCTGTAACACTGTACAAATTATTTCATTCCTTGTGTACCCTCTATATTCGTCATTTTAAATTATTTTATTCCTTGTGTACCCTCCATTCCCGTCATTTTCAGAGCCTCTGCGGACCACGGTCATAACAATAAGGCCCAGACCGCAGCATCGACCTGTATCCCATTTCCTTTAGAGCCTCTGTGGACCACGGCGTACAAGACCGCCCAGACCACAGCAACATCCCTGTCTCCCAGTCTCCATGTCTACGAGAATTTAAAAAATCATGCAATGTTGCGTGGAGCATTTGCATTGAACCTATAATAAATCTATTCATGCAATGATGCGTGGAGCATTTGCATTGAACCTATAATAAATCTATTCATGCCATGATGCGTGGAGCATTGGCAAAAACAAATACACACTCTGCTCACATTCCCTTGTGCAGCAAATTTATTTACGTTTGACTATGACTATGACTATGAATGTTTGCATGTGAACTGTTATGTTTACAGAATATTATTAAGAAGGTACTAAAAGTTGGCTGATAATTTTGTTACGTGAATTTGGTTTCACTCTAACATAAAGTTAAATCTTGACAATATGGAAAATAAGCAATGTAGCTTAATTTATGCAGTGATGAGAAACAAAGTTAACAGCTAGTGTACCGGTGTACGGGTACCTACCTCAAAACCAAATTTCTAGTTTTCAGAAACACCGTGCCTGGTGCAGGGCGCGCACCACCTGTCAGAATGGCCGAGTCGGCGCGAAGCGGGCTACGTCTACAGTGTTGAGCAGGGCAATAGGAAACATAACATGTTTACCTACTTTGATTAACTAAATGTTTACCTACTTTGGTTAACTAAATATTTTGCTCATTAGATTGTCGAAACTAGATAACTTCACTGTAAAGATAATTGATCAAAGAAAAGAAAGCAAAAAGAAAGAGAAAAGGAAAAGAAAAGAAAAGAAAAGAAAAAAAAAAAAAAAAAAAATTTTCGTTTCTCTTTAAAATGCAAACTATTACTCTTGCAAACTTAACTGCTAGCAACGGTGGTTGCTTACAGATACCAAACTCAGAAGGAAACGTCTCATTGTTTCAGAACATAACTGGACTGGTGCAGAGCACGCACCATCTATCAGAATGGCCGTATCGGAGCAACGACGTCACAGGCGAGCTTCATGGACGGTGTAAAATGACAACAATCAAAACATGTTAACTTTGGTTTACTAATTAACGTTTAGAACCATAAATTACTCATTGGATTGTTAATAATTTAACTTAAACTTTGATTAACTAATTAATGTTTGTGAACCATTAATTACTCATTGAATTGTTAAAACTAGACAAATGATTGTAAAACTGAACAAATTCACTGTAAACACAATTTTTAAAAGATTGCCGACAAGTTTCTTGCCCATTCTTCTTGTACGGCCTATTACTTGGAATGGGCGCCTAGAGTCATTTATTTTAACTATCATGAGTGCTCTCCTGGGCCCCATGTTAATAAAAAGTAATGAATTTCAATTGAAGATTAAAATCTAAAGTAGAATGACAAGATCTAACAAGTTTTATAAAGATTCTTTGTCACAATCTGTTTTGCTATAAATACGAGCGACCGACTGTTGGAAAGGGCAGTATTGCGCCTACCGTCGGACCGTTCAGATCTCCCATATAACTTTGCCGCAATAAATGGTTGAGATAAATCGAGCTACTTCGTGTTTTCTTTCTACGAGGGGTGAGCGATCACCATGATGCTGAAGATGTTGACGTCACCGGTGGTGACGTCACCGTTTTTAAAAAGACCCCTGGACTCGCCGCCCCGTCATGTATGATTTATGAAATAAATATGAAAAAAACATCTTTCTAATACAACTCACTTGTTTATTTTTTTGTTTACTTTTAATGCTCGGTAGGAGTAGACAAAGATGGCTGATAGCCTAAACCAACATATCTAATAAGTGCTTGCCATGTGCTTGTCGACAGATTTTGAACTTATGGGTGGAAGCTAGCCAAGCGAGCATTTTCTGGTGGTACCATTATTATAAGTTCTAGTAGCATTGCAATAATTGTTATAGACTAGCGTTATGCTTATCTTAAGGTAAACGAGCCACTCGTCTCGTTAACAATTGGTTTTAAAAAAACCGTTTTCAACTCAAATACTTATTGAAACTCAAATATTGTCTTAATGGTGTACCTACCTATAGGCACATGCTGATAAAACATTCAATATGCATCCTAGTTTTTTAAATAAATCACCAGCAGAAATTATTTTTTCATCACCGCAATGCATAATACACCTATCCAACATGACGATAAATTGATTCCTGACATACCCATCAAGTTAAAAAAAAGTTACTCGTTTATATGCCATATTGCGTCCTTCACCGGTGCAGCCGCAGGCGTCGTATTTTTTCAAGAATGTTCATAAATATAGACAGTGCACTATTATTCTCATATCTGAATTTTAATTAGCTGTTATATTAAAAATATATTGCCGGCTGTCGTTCATGTGTGCTGTAGACTAAAATATGTGTTCTTCATATTTATGTTTTGTTGATTAAGTATTTTTGTGTCATCATACAATTAAAATTGAGAGAAGTTTTAATTATGTCCGAATATTAAAGGCCCTATAATAAGCCGAACTTTGGGTTCAAAAGGATTGTTCCTTTTGTAGTGAAATAAGGTTGAAAATGGCGATGTACATATGAATTTAGTTGAACATTATTTCGTAGTTTTTATTTAATTACGAAAAAGGGAAAATATTTTTACGTATCTCCTTAGATGAATAAATTTCCTTTTCAAAAAATATGATGATTCGCTGTCGATGTCGCTAAACATTATGGAGCATTTAGAGACAAATTTCGGGCTCTTTTTTTCAAGATTCTGGGCCATTTCTATAAAATACCTTACAGATAAGTCTTTTCTATAAACATTTGGGTAAAATACTGTATTTTTTTATACCGGTAATACCTATGTATGGAAACGGATATTTGTGCGACGAAAAACAGGACGTTTTGCTTCCGATATCGCATTCTTCAGCATTTAAACCATTTATAAGTGCTTTTATTCACAAGACTAGTTTGCTTTAAGACATTCATAATATTTATATTGTAGGCAATAATAATCTCAGTAAAGCGGTTAAATGCATGCTTCTAGATGTTTAAAATGCTCTAATCGCCATTTAAAATCGTTTGTGGGTATAATCGCATGGATATTTGCTTGAAAGCTGATATTTCCATCTGGCAGAGATCAAAGGCTATCTGCCATGTACAGGTAGTATCACGGATTAGCTCAGGAGATAGCTGCAGTTTTGTCATATACTGAAACTTTATTTACGATCAATATCTTCTGTGATTTATAACGACAATGATATTAGGTAAAGTAAGAGCGCGTAACAGGACAAATAGTCATGCATGTATGACTAGCGATTGTTCTATTACGCAGATGCAGCAACTGCGTCGAGTTCGATTTGAATGCCTTTGAAAGCCTCAGAGTAATTTTGTTTAGTCCTAACTATTGGGTTGAATTAAAAGAATATTTTATATTTTCAGAATCACTACGCAAAAATGTGTATTTTCAATCTAAATCTATAATTAGTATATGCTAGCAGCGGTGGTGTTGGGGACGCCAGACAATCTCACAGATTCTAAGACGACTCTAAGCGTGGACTTTTGCTTCCATAATTTTGTCAAATCTGCATAGAATTTTAACATATGAGTATGAGTATTATATTATTTTGACATACGCTTAGGCTTAGGCTAAGATTCAGAGACAAGTCTAAGTTTAAGTGTGAACTTTTGCTTCCATATATCAAAACTGTATAGAATTTTGACATATAGAAGTACAAGTCCACGCTAAGATTTGTCTCTGAATCTTAGGCAAGTTTCATAGAAGTGTCTGAGCGTAGATTATTTCTTCCATATGTCATTGACATGATTACTCTGAGTCTTAGCCTTAGATTCGTCTCTCAATCTTTGTCTTAGTTCCACGGCAAAGTCGACGACCTATTCAGCGGCAAAGCTCATTCTATGCATTGCATTTCGTGTCACCAACAAACCTAAACTGACTACATATAAAAAGTTGTTGCTTAAATTCTTCTAATAGATTTGAAACTGACACGTTTAAAGCTAATCTAGTCCTTGGGATTTGATACATAACTTCATATTTGGACTTTACATGTAGTAAAGTTGCCACTAGCCACTCCGCAGCTAACATCAAGTCACATATGTCCCGCCGTTAACATCTATATTCGCATTTAAATCATGCTCAGTGTATTAAGATGAGGATGTTTAATACACCTTTTTAATTGATATGTTACGTGCTGAGTTATAGTATCTGATCTCTGCCCGGCATGTACCTCGGGCAATTCTATTGGGCAATTTATTTATATTGATTCCCATACCATTTCCTATCTATGTATAGATAACTCCCGACTGCTTTATGTGCTCGCACTAAAAGGCTTACGGACGTTACCATAAATTAATGAATGAAATGACTAACGTTTATTGTATTTATAATAGGCTCGCGTTCTGCTTTTTAGATTTATTTTTCGGGCATTATTCGCTGGTGATAATTTGTTTTACTTATAAATTTTATTTTGCATTTATTTATAGTCGACTAAGTCCATGAATGCCGTTCAGGTACTGGGATGTTATAATATCGCAGAGTTTAATCACTATCGTGACAGCATATGTAATCATTTATCATTAGCTTGGCTAACTTTTCTCTTACTTTTATTTATTTACAAAGTGAAATCTTTTGGTCTGGTTTTATGTTCTGAGCGGCTCTGTAATTGTTATAGGGTGGCGTTATGCTTACCATCAGGAAAATGACCAGCTCAACTATTTTTGATGTAAATAAATCTATTTAAATATTCAGATATTCCAAGACAGCATGAATCACGTTCTGAAAAAAGTAACAGAATTACATCGAAAAGGGTAAAACCTTCTTCCCTATAAAGTTCGCTGAGATTCAATTATCTTCAAGAAAATGTTTACCGCATACCAGCAGGTGATCTACCTGCTAGCGAAGACGTAAAAACATTACCACCTCCCGAGAACTCTTCATACTTAGCCGTAATTAATTAAAACAGGATAGTTGGCAACCAAACTTTCCAGTTTTTGTCGAGCGCGTTACGTCAGGTTCATCGAATGTTGGCCGACAGCTACTGGGCATGCCAACTGGGCGGTTCATATATATATGATGGAGTACGCTTACCAACATTCAATCAGATTTTATTAGGGAATAGAAAAAGTTTCTCTTGAATGTTTATTTTGTTGTCATTTTTTATGTACCTAGGTATTAAAATTTTAGTAACACACTTTACGAGCAATTATCATCAAAATGAAATCCTGGAATATGTTGTCTCCATAAACTAAGATAAAAACATCAAAAATCCATTTATCTATCAATTTACAAACTAAAACAACAAATTCGACTATTCAACACGTTTTTGTTTCCCATTAGACGTTAGATTTATGGTAGTCCGTCTGTCTGGCTTTAAGGTCAGCTTGTCACAGCCATAATTCTACAGATGTGTCAAATTACCAAAAGTCGCAACGTGTACGTTTTTAGAGATATTTTAAAAGTATTTTAAAATTATGCATACGCATACGAGTATATGCGTTATCTAGCGACCGAGAATGCCAATAGCGTGAGAACCGGCCGTGGTCACTGCCAAATTATTCAGAATACGTTCGATCCACGTCCTTGGTGCGTGACTGGTAACTGAATCAGCAGCCAGTACCGAAGAATACAGTATTATATTACTTCGCACGTACTCGTAACCGACACTGCCTATTATCTATAAAAATGCGATATCTCGATCTCGACTGTGATGGTATGCAAATTGCTTATTATTTAGTTGACTTTCTATCCTCTCTGTAATATTGAGCAAAACCACCTACGAATTTTTCTCTAGCCTAGTGCCCATTCGGGCTGGCATCGAGACTCAAACGAGTTGATTTAGGTACTCTAATTCAATGTATCTTCGTAAGTGAGAACGTTGACTCTCATTCGTATCATCTTTCACGACGTCAAGCCACTAACGTATTTATTGTTCGATGTTAAAACATGATTACTCGTAAATTATTTCCATTATATTAATTAAGTTTTTATAAATAATGGTCTCACGACTGAATGAGGTAGAGGAAGAGACGAGCCGGGTAGAGCACGTGAATCGCAGTTAAACGATTAAGACGAATAAGCCGTATCGAATTCGATTATGGCTCGGCGTCGTCGATTTGAGCTTCCGATGACAGTATCGAGAATGCGATTTAAGATTTCGAGAGGTCGATGTGTACGTATAATTAGAGGTACGGAAGCCGGGTAGTTAGTGCGAGGGGCGGGTTGTCCTCGTGACGATAAATCATAAGTGCGCAGGAGCTGCTGGGCGGACCATGGGCGGGGCCAGTGATTTTTAAACGGTTTTTTGAGTTTCAAGATGGCCAATGCACGAGTAATTCGGGCATCCTTTTCTGGCGGCTTGAAATGGCGACAGTTTTTCGTTAATTAGGACAACCATGATTACGTCTAATTTTTCGGACAACGAACCTGACATGTTGCTATGCAAAAAGCGGTCTCGCTAAAAAGCCTCGTTCTCTAAAATAAAATGTTCCCAGTAACTGAAACAGTCTGTACATACCTGTATTAGTATAGGAGTCCGTGTCTAGCGCATGAATTAAGGAGAAGCTTCGTTTATGAGTAAAAAAGTTAATCAGTTTTTCTTGCTGCATTGTCGCCCTAATATAACTAATTAATACCCCCGACGTCGGACGCTGGCGCAGGTTTGCTTCGTCCTGCATTCGTGCTTGCATTCTGGTTTTTGTATATCCTCGTCTCTATTGTTCTCTGCCGGATCACAAGATGTTTGCCCTTAATTCCTTCTCACTGCTGCATGAGCTCTGAATACTGATTGATGTAAAGGGTTAGTGACATAGCCTTATGATGAATAGGTACGTATATTATGTCTTTGTAATTGTGATTATTACACGTGTATTTCAATAGAGCGTTTAAGTTGTGTTTCTCAGGTCTGTTGTTATATATATATAGAATACAGTTTGAATTACCTAGGTGCTAAATTAAGTGAGAGATTTAGATACTTAGAAGAATGCAGGTACAGTGATACAAGTTACATAAATCATAATATCCGAACAAGTAACTAGTAGCGTTGCTCTATTTATGCAATGCGTGAGAATATCTTGATATTGTGTACAAGATACACACATATATTAGCTCATTTCACTCTTGACTGATGGATCCCAGGCGTCTATAACATGCTGTTTTTATAGTGCGTGCATTGGCCTTAGGTAGTATTATGTGTTGGTATGTAACGGTTCAAATCAAAGCCTAGTTGGAACACCAGATTGACGTAACTTGCATACGGTATCCATAAAACTGAGATTCTTTGAATTGACACCAACAGTTTATTTTACGGCGTATAATAAATTATTGCCGAGTTCAGTACGTTGACTATACTCTTTAGGAACGAACAGGCCAAGTACGAGTAAACTGTGCCGTGGTGAGTAAGAAGCAAGTGGGGCGAAGGGAATAGTTGTATAGTTGATATAGTTCTGTATATGACTATCAACTATACCGCACCGCGTGGTATAGTTGATAGATCGACGGACTCGACTACTGCAGTGCATAAGCCTCGTGAGTAAGATTTCCGCAATATGTCAAATAATTAAGTACTTACAAAAAAAACCGGTGTCTGGGTGTTGTGGAACCATACTTTTTATTATTCTTGAATTTATATATCCCAGGGTATTCCTAATTAGGTATCAGAGTCTACCTAACTATGTGAGCGTCAGGTGTATTTATTTTTAGAGGTACGTGGGATTGACAAAGTACCATCTAGCATGACACTATTGTTTAAAAGCCTTAATAGAGAATACTTTTAGGTGATAACACAAAGTAAAACCATATTTGATGCGTATTTACAAATAAAACTCACTGAAAACTTATTGATGCATTCAGAATAACTAATCAAAATAGCTCTGAACAAAATTAAAATAATCATTTTAACTAAAATTGTAATAAGCTACTAGAACACCTACACATAAATTGTCTTCAAAATTGTTTCAAGAAACCCGAGTAGATATGTGTCTTCAAATGGATTGGGACGTGTCAAAATAAATATTCATACACATAATAGAGTCACAAAACATGATATTATTTGAAATGTTTGATAATATTTAAAATACTCTATAACTACCAGCGATCACCTCGGGGGCGTTACTATCTACATATTTATACCAGATACAATTTAAAACCTGTTCCTTCTCGCCACTCGATTCTAACAAGAATTTGGACTCACACAAAAATAAATACTGTTCAAGTAACATGAGAAAGGTAAAATCATCATATTAAAACTTTTGCCCATCAATTTTGGGCTAAAGTAGGCAATAGATAAGATACATTTTTGTATAAATAACTGGTAAGTAGTTAATTCAGAATAAAGTTAGAAATGAAAAGCTATATAGCAGTATTTATTATGACATCCGACAGTAAAGTACAAAATTGATTTTATCGAGGTTTACCGACATGCATAGTTTAAATTTCTAAATACAGCCCTGTTAACCTGCGTTGTTATAGACTAATAATTATTACTTGCATACTTTAATTAAAATTTAACATAGTTACTTCCTTACATTGGTTATTCTTGGTAACTTAGTGTCTAAATAAAGTACTACTAAGTTACACATATCACTTATATATCGGTCGTGTGGCGTGTTTCCCTATCAAAACTTTTATAAGTATGCGTTATGGATATCTATAAGTTAAAATTCTATTTATAGTGAAATTGATAAACTATTTATTAAACTATGGAAACTGTAGAACAAATTAATTCTTAGTACGTTTAAATGGTAATAGCCAATTATGTGCCGACCATTACATTGATGTCACTTCACAGTACACTTTACATTTACTATGAATCTCTCAGTATGTTTTATTTAAGTAAAATAGACGGAATTTAACACTTTTAGCGGACTAATTTTGTTTTTATAATCTATATCTCTATACAAATCAATAAAATTGAAGTTTTTGTTTGTAATATCAAAATAATAGCTTTTTACTAAATGCATATAAATGTATATATGGTACGTACAACAAATGAACCATTTTTAAAATTTTTGTCTGTCTGTCTTTTCGTTCCGGGTAAACTCCGAAACGGCTGGACCGATTTTGACGGGACTTTCACTGGCAGATAGGTGATGTTACGACGAAAAACTTAGGCTACGTGGGCGAAGCTGATCAATACTTTTAGCGCGATTAGGTCCCGTTTTTATAGCGTCTAATGTGTTAAATTAGTGAAAGTATTGTTCCAATGAGCATTATATTATTACTAAATTGTGAATCGGATTTCAAGAACGCAAAGCACAGTGCTAAGGTTTACGACAATGGCCGGTCAAAGATAAGGGTAAGCTTTCGGCCGATGTCGCGCTGAGTAATAGTTGAGATAGTTGCTATCTTGACTGCATGAAGGCCAAGTGTTTTTATGGACTCATCCAGCCTGTTTATAGGCGTCCGAGACAATGCTGTTAATATGCCATGCACATACATTTATTATATTGATTGCAAACATTTCATTGAGACGTTCGCGCTTAAACATGAATATAATTTCATTTTAATTCTTCATTTGTTTTGTTGCCAGTTGTTTTTAGTTATTATTTTAAACATACAATATAGTAATGTATTGAAGCTGTTAATAGATCGACAGATTTTTTTAGGGTCGATAGGTTCACATGGTTGGAATGTGTGCATTGTTAATTATTTTCAGAAAACCTTAAGCTGCTTTCAGTTGGAGCCGAGTTGCAAATATGGTCGCAATAAATCATTTAACTCTAACTCGTACTGTAAGTCGTTCGTCATTTAATTCGTACATTTGCTGGGCAGTAAAATATGAGCTATTTTAGTGTACGGTGGACAATGCCGGAGCCGTGGCCGGGCTACGAGCGCGTACGGGGAAAAAAAGAATAGTTTCAATAGTCCTCCACGGCCCACACGCCAGCCTGTAGCTATGGCCACTCAATCGTTCGTGTTCCTCCATTGGGATAGAGAAATCTGTGGAGTAGACTATCAAACAATTTTTTTTCACTGCCTTGTAATTTCAAATTTTTACCTGAGTGTAATTTTATTAGCTAAGTCACATGCTTTTGCTCATGTTAATTCAATTACTGTTTAGGCGCCTTAAGCCTAGCTCGGATTTTTTTATCGAAACTGTTAATCATTTTCAAAACCAGTATATCTATATAGAAATATGTGTACAAAAAACTGTTATAGTACCTAATTACTAATAAAGACTTTTGTAGCGGCGCGTAGCGTTGGTAATTGAGTAATCTTTTATACCAATCATACTGAATATTACCTACTATGCAAGATTAAGTTGTTATTGAATTGTAGATAATTAGTTAATTTTATGGCGTTCCGCTTCTTAGTTTCCTTATTTATGAAATTTAATTGCACTTTATGAGTGGTTAAGTTTTAAAGACCGCGTTGAATAACTTTACAAATAGTCATTACGATCTATTAATGACGGTTTAAAGAAGTATTTCCATAGAATAATTAAAAATTAAATTAAACACTTTTTATCGCATAATACAAGTGTTTAACATTATTTTAATACCTGACGCACGGCTCAAACGTTTTGCAGTGATCGCGTGACATTTGTGACCAGTGAATTTAATACTTAGTATTATTTAATAATGTTTTTAATAATTAGTGTTAGGCTTAGGATTAACTCTTCTGCTAGTATCTGGGTGGTTACCACCGCTTTGTTGTCTGCCATCAAGCAGTATCAGGCAAGCATTCTTCCATTTCATATCGTGTTCCGGATTGATAAGCAAAGTACTTAGTTAATGAAATTACGGGGTCTATACACAATGAGAACTTAATATCTAATGTCTTGGAGTAACAAAGGGCATTGCAAAGCACTGCAGGCCTTTTTCCTTAAAAGTTCTGGAAGACACTCTAATTATTATGTTCAGGCGTTATGCTTACCATCAGGCAAACGACTTGCCTTGTTCTTCTCGTTACAACTACAGATTGCCGATCTACAGTTTCCTTGTTCTATTTACTTCGAGCAATGACACAGCGTTAACTTTCAAGAGATACTTCGATTCTTTAGGAGTTAAGTTCGAGCTACGGCTGCGAGCTAACGAGTTGAGATTGACTCGAGTGCTATTCAATATATAAACCCGATGCCTTAATGATTTATAAATAATATCGGACGGAGAAACAATAAACATACGAACGTTAGTAAGAATTTGTTAAACTTAGGCATGAGTGAGGAGGAAAATGATTTGAAAGACCAATACGGGCTTCTTCATTTTATGGTTTGGTTTTGTTAACGTGCCAACAACATACGGGCTTGTCCTTTTTATACCTTGTAAAGAAAAATATTTCTGTTACAATTGTATTTATGTATGTGCAGATAAATTTGTCAAACATGAAATTACTGGGCTTATGAGACTTAATACCTAATGTCTCAGGGTAACGAGCGCATTGCAGTGCCGCGCAGGCCTTTGTGTTTCAAAGTTCTGGGTGGCACTGCAATTGTTAATTGTAAAAATTGAGTATTATTTTATTGACATCGTTACATCCCTCGGAGAAGGGTGTGGTTAAAAGCTGACCTAGTCCGACGTAAAATACAAGCCTGCCTCAATATTAAATGTAAAAATAATAAAAACAAACAGAAAAAAATAGTATGGCAGGGTCAAAATCAAGTTAACATTACAGATGGAAAAGAAACCATTTAAATAATTAGAAGTGTCGCCGTCTATCCGAGCTTACGAGTCGTGCTGTCCCATTTTTAACATCACTTAATTATTTAAGCCGGTCTTTGGTTACTTATAAAAAACAAACATTTAAATTTGTTAGGTGAGTCGGTAGGCCACGCCTACGCAGGTTGTAGCCAATGTTTTCCATATTCAATTCAAATAGGCTCTATTGCATTTGTAGCGACCGTTCCGTGTATTTCTTCCAAAACTCTACAGGCATTATGTAAGTAAGGACTGGTTAAATACAGTTGTATGAATAGAAAATTTGAATATATCAACTTAAGTTATCTATTCATAAACGGTTTGTCTTTAAGGTTATCCAACGTTGACGGCTAAGTTGGTAGTAACCCTGCCTGCAAAGCATGGGGTCCCGGGTTCGATTCCCGGCCGGGGCAGATTTTGTGTAAGCATAAAGTTTGTTCTCGGGTCTTGGATGTTTGTGATGTGTATCTGTGTGTGTTCATTCCACCTGCGACACAGGGAATCCTAGTGCGGGGTATGAGTGTGTAAGCGTTTATTTATCGAAAAAGATATAAGTTTTATGACAAGAAATATGTATTTTAGGTCTTATTAATAACTCGAACAAAGGCTAAGATCAGACATGAGAATAGATGTGAACGTGGATTTTTGCTTTTCCTTTGCTTCTATATGTCACAACTGTATAGAATTTTGACATATTATGCAAGCATGAGTGCAAGCTTAGGTTCGCCTCTGAATCTTAACCTTATACTCGTATATCGGCTCACGTTTTGCCCCGTGTTTATTGACATAAAAAAATATCGCTTTTCTTGAAAGGGAATATGAACTTAAGACTCAGGAGTAAGTATCTGCATGAAGTCTCTCTTAGAGTATTCTATTTGTTGTTTGAACAATACATTGCCTACACGACGTGCGACTCAATGCCTTTCAAGTCAGATTAAGTTAGGAAAGGCGCGTTATTAATAACAACCAATAACTTAACCGCCGCTTGAAATATCGAAGTTACTTTTGCTTAAGCGACAATCATATATTATCTGACCTAAGAATGTGTTTCCGGATCGAGAGAGGTTTTGTCATTGGGTCTCAGGTGGGATTATTCTATTTTTCTTTGCGAGGATTGTGATGTTAATATAGAATAATTTTGTTCCTTTTGCCCACGCTATTTACGTGACCACGGTTAAGACTCATATTTCTTATCTTGTGTGCATACTTAACAATTAATTTTATATTTTGCATCTCTCTTTAATATTATTGAGCGTGTAATAAGGAGGGTTTTATGTACGTATAAGGCAAAGATTTTAAATATTATGATGTAAAATTTAATGCGCTTGTAAAACACATTTGCACAAATGTTGGCGTGACAAGGGTCGTTCAAATGCATTTAAAACAACGCAAGCATGCTTGCAAATTATGTCTCAATATAGATGAAACATTTTAGTGCCTAATAATCAAAAACCTTTTGTAACTGATGAATACAAAACATTAGAAGAGGTCAATCACGTTTTTAAAAGCACTATAAAATCTGTTTTTGTGTGTTTTATTGTGGTAAGTTACCATTTACCTTGCAATGGTTTATTTTAATGCTCATTGCAGCTGCATTTCAGAGTAATAATACATCAATGCCAAAATAAACTAGCGTAGAGAGAGCATTTCATCAGAAGGCTCAGTTACAAGTGCAAGCGTTATGTAACAGAGCGTACCTAAGTTCCTACATTCATCTAATTTATAGCTTGTTCTACATAGACCTACATATAGGTTTAGCAAAATACCCCAGCCAGTAGAAATAGAGACTTGGAAACATGTCGTAGACAAAGTGGAAACACCTCGCAACGCTTTGTATATTTCAATCTGGGAACGATGCTCTAGTCAAACGACCCGATTTATCTTGGAAACAAAAGCAAGTAGATTAAAGTATTTATGGTGTTGCCAACATATCGTCGGAGGTTGTTACCTCTTTTATCTTTACCTCGCTTAATGCCTTGCTCGGTCTCGGAAAACCTTTTAAAAGGTGCGCTCATCCCTCGAGCGACGAAAGCTCATATTGTGATACAAGTTTTTGCATGTTACCTTTTATTTTAATTTAAGTTTTACTTGAGCTGTGAATGCTCTTTGTAAAGTAGGCGCTGGTGGTTAGATTTTATATAGTTATTTCACATCTCTTATGTTGGACGTTGAGTTTCATTCGCGTATGCGTGCCATTTTAGGTCTGTGGTCTTGGTGAGGAATTTAATTGTCTTAATTTGTAACTGCAATGCAAAAACTTCTGCAACATTGTTACGATCAGGCTCAAGCAAAGATGAAGGCGGAGAAGGTGATGTGTTAAGTTACTTTTTTGTTATATTCTTGAGCGGTTTGTACGACGTCACATTTTGCAAATTAATACAGCTATAGTGGCGCCAAAAGTGTCTACTTTTGCTAGATGAATACTGGTTTTCTTAAAATACTATTAAGTTTAAAAATTGTTTCATCCATACCTGCATTATTATTCTAGAGTGCAGTTTGAAACATAACATATGCTTAAACTCTACCATAATAACGTCAGTTTCCAGATATTAATATAGTGAATTACTTCCTTTATCCGACCATACTTGGTGTAATCTCACCATTGCTTATTCTTACTTACTTGTCAGGTGTTTGGATAATCCAAGTTTACAGAATAGTACTGTAGTTAGTTTAAACGTTAACTAACTTTATGCTGCATCGTGTGACGTTTCCAAGTTCCTTTGTTAATTAAGCCATGTCCCCTTTTTGGAATAGCTCGGCTAATTGCCAGCTTGAGGCACATGGTCCATGGAGAGTCTATGGAGAGACTTGTCAATGCTCATTCTAGAAAACTTTGAATGAATCAATTAAACAAGTTGGGCTTATGAGATGTCTCAGGGTACCGTAAAACGGGGTGACTTTCAAATTACGGGGTGTCTTTGATGATTACTACAATTTTTACTTTTTTATTTCGTATTTCACTCGTTTCGACACGCAGATTGTTAAGTTTTTTGGGTTGGCTGCACTGACAGTTCTGCCATCTTTTTCCAAGAGCTGTGCGCGCTGTTGTTGTCGAACAGCCGGTAAAAAAAATTTAAACTTAGTATAGAATTCAGATACATTTTGTGACCTGCCTTTGGAGATACTACTCGTATAAGAATCAGTCGAGAATACAGGGGTAATCAAAGCGACCCCTTTTTCAATATAAGGTTCATAGGCCACATTCTAGTTTTTTACTCTGAAAGTATAAGTCCTAAATTTTTTTACTGTTGTATTTAAATCTGCATATCAAGTCGTCATTGTGGTATTTATTTCATAATTTTAACTTTGAAAATAAAGTAGTGAGACGCGTTTTAATTTTAAAATTAATCAAACTAACCTCGTTTTACGGTAATGAGCACATTGCAGTGCCACGCAGGCCTTTGTATTTCTAAGCTCTGATTGGCACTGCATTTGTAATGAGCCGGCGGTATGCTTACCATCAGGCAAAGAACCGGCTCGTCTCGTTATCCAGAAGCATAAAAAAACATTACTTTTTATGAACAAAACTTAATGTGGTGTGCCCATATGACTCATGACTTTTAATCTCGGTCAGATCTCCGCCGCAGCCATTGTAAGTGCCTGCTAGGCATTTGTGGAAAAAACGGACACATGTCATAAATTAAAAGTTTTGACTCACTTTTTTATAAAACAAGAATTTGGAAGCGGTTACGGCTCAGTAGTTCTGAGGTCGCCCGCCGATCTGTAGGTCGAGGGTTCGAATCGTGTTGATGGTCAATTGGTCAATATAGACCGACTATCAACACAATTTGAACGCAAGCTTCTATAGTAATAAGATACAGAAATAAAGTTTGTTTTGTAAAGATTTATGATATAGCTACATTATACCTGAGCTATAGGCTATTTTTTTATCCCGATTCCATGTGTGCGAAGCAGCGGGCGGAAGCTAGTAATAATAAAAAGAGAAAGTTTTGTTTTGTGACTGTTTGTAACCACTAATCTCTGGAACCATTCGTCACATTACAAATAAATAAATAAAATAAATAAAAATTTATTTATTGCCACAATACAAAATACAAAACCACAAATACATATAAAATTTTATAGGGCAATAGGGGTAAACTCAGCATTTGCGGCGCACACATTGTCATATGTTTGTACGCCGCGCTGTTTTTCAGTTTAAAAATTCTTTTACTTATATTATACATAGATAAGTGGTAGGACCTAGGTTACATTGTTTCATGGTGAATTGCAAAGCCGTGGGCAAAGGCTTGCAAATAAATAATTTTGTTGGACTATTAATGGTAGCCGTTTCCTATTCCATAAATACAAGTCATCCTCGTAAATGATCTGGATCTGTTGTATATGATTATCGAACGCATTTGCTCGTTATCTATTTATATAGTTTACTAGCTGCGCCCGCGGTTTCACCCGTGTGGATATATTGGATTTCATGGGTTTTATTTTTTGCGCGGTAGGTACCCTAATTATTTTCCTAAAATTAAAGTATTCAAAGTTACTCCTTGTAACATCAGCTATCTGCCAGTGAAAGTTCCGTCAAAATCGGTCCAGCCATTTCGGAGATTACCCGGAACAAACAGACAGACAGACATACAACATTTTTAAAAAATTGATGTATAGCAAGTAAAATATGTAGTAGGTACCGTATATACATTCATATGCATTTCGTAAAAAGCTGTCATTTTGATATTACAAACAGACACTTCAATTTTATTTATTTGTATAGATTTAATATTTTAGTTACCAGTCTCATAATTTATTACAGTCCCATTCAATACCACACCGTTTTTGTAAACTTTTTAACACAATTTGAGTGCAGTTATACTTTGGTATAAATTATTTATGCGCGATGTTGTTCTACCAAATGTTACAGTCTCAGTTATTTTTTTTAATTAGGGTGTCTATAAAAGAAGCCGGAAATAAGCGCTTACCCGACAGACATGACATGAATGCTCTTTTTGTATGTCTTGCTGCGTGGGACAAGATGCAATGTGTGATAAGTACTTATGATATTCCTTTTATTATCAAAGCAATTATCAAATAACTCAAGAGAAAACTCCAAACGATCTAATTTTACCTAAGAGATCAGAGTCTTGGATTTTTGTGTTGTGTATCTGTGTGTCCATGCCACCCGCAACACAGGGAATCCTAATGCAGGTGTATGAGTGTGTAAGCGTTTGTTTGTTTGTTTGTTGTTTGCTATTTTATTAACTTAGGCGGCCGCTTAAAGCTCACACTTTAGAACATACTACCTAATTGTAGATTTAAAAGAGGTAATAAACGTGGTTTTGATTTTTATCAAATCGGACTTAACTTAATTATTATGACTATGATTTAATTTCAAGGTTCCTCAAGAACAGATTGATTATCTTCTTTACATAATTTATTTGAGGCTTGATTGAACCGGTTGTGTTTTTCTTGTAATGGTTCTCACAGTGTCCACGTATTAGCAGTGAATCAATTTTCAAAGGAGTTAAGTTGCTCATAGGTTAGGGCACCATGAGCTGCGCAAGGTTAACTTCAGGGTTGACACTTTCACATTAGCGTTACTAATGAATAAATAAGTATACTTGTAAGTAAGTAGACTTGAATAAGTCTTATTACCAAACTACGGTGAAGCAATTAGGAGGGTTATGAATTTACATTCTATTATAAGCCCTTTAGTTTCAAAACAGTTGATAAAGCTGTACTTTTTCCTCTCATCATTTAGCTCCTGTGGTATATAAAATCGTAAACTAGGTATACATAGATAGATGACTGAGTAAAACGTTATCTTAAAACTTGAATGTGACAATACGTATTCTTGTCGCTAAAAGTAACAACATATTTTGTTTCTTATGGTAATTGTCTAAAATATTGCTGTTACTATTATGTATTATTTCAATTGTGTCAATAAATGAATTTGAAATGTAATGATCTTTGAATAGAGAACACTTAAAAAACAGACGGATGCACTCAGACTGCTATACGTAAATAAAAAAACTTACCATTTATGCGTATGAACAGATCTATTATAAACCCACCCATAAATGTACATATAATATATGTTGAAACAGTATCGTCAGTATAATATATATAATGTACCACACAATTGACCTTTATGTATAAGGACATAAAACAAAAGTCGAAAATGATCGATAGTGGTAAAATAGCTTCATCATAGGCGAATGCTTAGTGCTAAATACAGTTTAGTGGGCGTGAAATGGAAAGTGGCAAACCAAATATGGTATTAATTATTGTTTAAGGTTAAAACTCCTGACATAGAAGATCAACGGTAAATACTCAGTGGGAAAGTAGTAACCCTAACCCAATCGTACCTCATAATGTTGAAGTACTGGGCAGTCAGTAGATATAATTTAAAGGGCATTTGCTAATATTATTTAATAGCTCAGTTGCCTGTAATTTGTGTTGTGTATAGATTTATAGAGTGTAGTAAGGCGCCGGCTCATAATTTGAATGGCGAGCTGTGATTGGCGCGCGCCGGGTGCGCAGGCGCATGTATTTAGGTCACCGCGTAGGTCTAGACTAGCAACAGATTTTGTAACCAAAACTATTCAGGGCTACATCGCAATCGTTAAGGAATCGTGTTTGTTCGTGTGGATATACATTTATTGACTTATCAATGGAGTAGATTCGACGACTTCTGTTCTTTGTTGATACTTTTGGTCTCTGTCATGTTTTGGTTTTTTTATTGGAAATCAAGGTAGCAATGATTGTTTTGGATAGTAAAAGAAACTTACCACATTCCGTAGAAATCCCACCTGATGCCTTACTTGGACAAAAGATCTCCTTTTCTATTCAGCACCGTCCCATTGTAACTCGCAAGCTCTTAACAAAAAGCAGAACTTCATCCCGCGAAGTTCCATACAGCTGGTTAAAGCTTATAATTTCAATGCCGAGTACGTTTCGGTAAATCGTAAATTAGATTTACGTGGCAAATGTCAGATTCATTCCATCTAAAGGCCGTAAAATCTAAACTGGGATTTCTGGAAAAGTGCGAGAGACTGAAATAATCATAGGAGGTCTGAGCACAATAGGTTTTGCTCGTCTCAGCTCGGAGGGCACGTATGCTCGTAAATACGACGGCCCTTATTATTAGCAGGCATTGTTCGCTGAGCCGATACAGTCGGCGACGCAGACACCAACGCTCCAGGCGCTCGGCTACTTGCTAAATAGGAGCTAGGGAGCTTAAATGGACGCGTCGTAATTTATGCCTGAATTATGGATTTCAGATAATTGTTTGAATGTCTCATATAATATAAAATGCATTATATATGAAGTTATTTATTGAGGAAGCGCTGTGAATGTAGTTATTTATGCCCTATGATTGTGTATCTTTTTCAAACGCGGCGTTTGAGATGATTTCTCGTTTCGGGTGAAGATTTAATGCAGTCATGTCAAAGTTGTGTGGGCGAGTGTACGCTCTAGGTCCCAGTTGGATATCCGACACTCGGTTTAGTATGCAGCTCGGGTCCCGCATTGCACAATTCAATCCTAAATAAACTCGAGACCGTAATTAGCCACGGAGCTGATGAATTTATCGATCAACATTAAAACCTAATACACAATAATTATTGTTTTTATATCACTCCGCTATTCAAGACACAAAGTCGTTTTAATTATTCAAATTTCGATTGATGAAGTAAATTACATGGTTAATAAAGTTGAATGACAAGAGACATCCATACAATTATTCTGTGGAGACCCTTATGCCGTCAACTTCGTTCGCGGTATACCAGTGGTACTATTATAATTGACAGAAAACTAGAGTTCGTTTGTCTTCATTCCTTGTCATCCTGAACCTGAACACTTCTTACCCGTCAGTAAATCTGACTCATCTAGATCTTAGCTTCTGCTCGTCCCTGGTGACTCGTCCACATTTGTACCAAAAATACTGTACCTGGATTGGAGGACTCCAATGATTTATTGGTGTCTATTCTGTCATCACATACTTAAACCTAATTTTGGTTTCAATCTCTCTTTCTAAATGAGAACATTAGAAAGAGATGGAATATATTTTAGACCTGTCAAATTAATCCACTTGCTAGTCTAGTGTAAAGATAACTGCAATTAATTTAGTGGCGTCTAATTTATCAAGGATGGAAGATATTTGAGAGCTCTAAAACTAAATTTAAATCTCTCAAATATCTTCTGACGCAATTATCTATTAAAATAAGTAAAAACTTTCAGAGCCACTTTTGTTTCTTTCCATTGAAAGACACGTCAATTATTACTTATATCTTACAATATGACTTCCACTTCTAGTTAATAATAATTAAACTTTCATAAGTTCATACGTACACGTTGTATTCTTACGTATAGTTTCATAAGAAAATAAAGTAAACTTTCATTAGTTATTATTGTGAGTGAGCCTCTCATCCGGTGAAAAGTGACAACATGCTTGAACTCCCTGGAAAATACCTTATCATTAACCACTTGGATACGTAAATAATGTAAATTATAGTGATCAAGAAACATGAACAAGCTCCTGTTTAAAGCTCTAAGTCAAGGAGAAAACATACACTATAAGAAGTACAGTCACGGTTAGAATACCTTCGTCAGTTTTCAAATTCTTTGCTTTATCACGTAAGGACATTTAGTACCTTTTGATCTTATGGCACACACTATTGTATAGATTACTATTATTGAATGTAGTAATAACAAAGGTTTCGTCGTTGACCAATATTTAGTTAGCCAATGTTTAGTTAGTATGTACATCAACATAAAAACTTCTTAATGGTCTGGCTATTTAGCAAAATAAATCTAATTTCTTTTATATAATTGTCAAAGTCTGTCTACTGACAGACTTTAGAAAGATAATACTGGGAGATGCAAATGATACTTCACTTGCATCTCCCATTAGTATTATCTTTTTCCATAAAACATAAATCATATTATAACAGAATCGTTGTCATGGTAACGCAAGGCTGGCATAGACTAAACAAATAGGTAGGTAAGTAAGAAATCCACTGCGCAAACAAAAATAGACCTTAAGGTGACGAACCCTTTCTTTCTGCGACTGTACATACTTATACGAGTATACATTAGCCGTTAGGACACTCCTAAAGGTTGGTGAAACATTTTTTTACTCTAGGAAACTCCTAAATATTTAGGCATCCGATTTAGGCGTCTCCTAGGTTTGGTGAAAACTGGCATTAGTTCAATAAAGTATCACATCGACCCAGTGAGTTCAAAACTTTCCTTGCATAAATAACGTTTAATAAACCTACAATATTGAATCGTTTAAAAAGACCCGCGTTCTCAGGTAGAGGTTTGTGGGTCCGAATTCTGATCATTCATCTTTTAATCTGACAAGTTCTATTGTGCTCTGCAGCAGGTATGGCTTTTGTGGGAGGCTGGGCTGGCCTTACCTATTTGTTATATTAACGTTTTGGATTTCACCTACTTGTACAAACGTGTTTATAAGATGAGGAAACATGAGGTTTCTTGGTAAGTGGTTATCAACTCAGTAATGGATTAATTTTGATATATGTAGTTGGACAAGAAATAGGTAACTAAGTCACAGTGTAAGCAACATTTTAATATCTAACTAATAAACGTTTTTTGTAACTTAAATAAAACTGTGTTTAATGTTTTCAATTTACTTTAAATGTTTCAAAAGAATGTTGCACTTGGCTATTTCACTGGCATAGAAATTTTATTAGTACTTAATGGGTATAGTCATACTATAATTGTACTTATACTATAGACTTTATTGACTACAAGTTTCGCTCGTTTGTCGATCCGTTGCTCCGTTGCTGCGTGAAAGAAGGACAAACCAACAAACTAACAAACGTACAAACACACTTTCACAACTATTATACAAGTACGGATTAAAAGCTTGAAAAGAGTGTATATAAGTACTTTTCTTAAAATTATGAATTATCTTCAAAACTGTTATCTAGAACAAATAAAACAAAAACTCTACTAACCGCAATCGCTTTAGCTTAGCAAGGTAATAGAATACACAAAGTAAAACAGCCAGAAAGGGTTATAAACGTAAATAAAGCCTCTGCGGCTCCCATTAAAGGGCGGTCGATTAGAGAACTCGCGTACGAGCAACAAGAATGACTTTTTAACATCGATCCATCAGGCACTGGGCGCAGATAAGGGCATATACCTGTCACAGTAATAAGTATTAAGGCTTGAGTCATACTTAAAAAAAACAAAAAGTCTTGTAATGGTTTGGGTTCCGCAGCTGATGTATTATCTGAAAGGCGGCGTTAGTTTTACGAGAAAATGGGTTTAAGCACATGGGTCTGTCCAAGGCACCATTTTAAAAGATAAAAGTTTTTGTGAGACTAATTGAGAAGTTAAAAATCTCACCTCGCCGGGTCCACTGATGAACTCGTAGCAAAATTAGTGTGACGAGAACAAAAATAAATAGACACAACGGGACACACGTCGTGAATTTACAAGTTGAGTAATTAAGGATGGAAAGACGAACAAGTTTGGTGTAAGGTAGTTAAAATAAAACTTTGCAAAATTTAAAGCATTTTATTCGGAATTAATACCAACAAATTATCCAGTAGAAGAAGTGTGTCCTTAAGTAGAAGTGTCTCTATTTTAAATTAGTTCGTGCAAATTACAGCCATTCTGTAATTGCAAACAGTGGTACCGAGCGTACATTGGAATTTAAAACAAGAAAAAAGTGTTGGCTAAATTACTTTTCCACTATTTGTATAGCTGGTATTTTGCATTAACTAATTCACAGGAATAGGTGTTATAAAATGTTGTAGATAGAGTAAGAAAACAATTATATATAGTATTGTACTTAAAATAGCTCGGAATTCTTATAAGCTGTCATATAAACAGGTTTCGCGGCACCTCAGTTTCCAACGGAGCAATCCTGAAGCGAGTTCGAACGCCTCTTCGTTACCTCGATTATGTATACAACTTTTTTTATTTTAATGTAAGTGTTATTATGCTATTTTATCTTTTCTATTCACAAATGTAGAAACAAAAACTAGATTGCCAGTAAAATAGTTATTACCAGCTGATTATGCCACAAGTCAGTTTAATAAATAAGCAGAATTGAAAAGCAATCTATTAAAATATGTTACAAATAGCTGTGATAATATTTACGACGTATAACTATTTAATTATTTATTAGGCAGACATTAAATAGATATTTTTATACTCGTTAAGTATTAAGTATGGATGTTGGTTTCGATAAGAAATTAAAGCAAAATTGTCCTGCAAAATAATGCCAATGGTTCTTTCTGAATGTAACTGTAAAAAAATCCATGTGTGCGATAAGTATCTTAAGTAAACTGGTGTGACGACGACTAACGCGCATTTCAGATATGTGTTGCCAGATAATATTTCAACTGACAAGTGGAAATAAGTAGCTAAATGAAGTATCCAAGGTATGCTCCCGGTTGTTAATGCTGATGCGCGAACATAAGTCCACTAGTGCCATAAAAAGTTGGGTCTTTTAAAAATCACTGGCGATAATCTAAGCGGATTATTTATGTAGTGATTTTGTTCCATCCTTATTGTGAGCTCAGCGAAGTAGGGAACCGTTTAATTCTTTAGCATCCGCTTTGTTTTATGACAGTTATGATCTGGGTATATTTAAGACTTGACTACCTATACAGGTATGATTAGCCTACTTTGTTTTCTACCATATTCATTAAAAATTTCTTTTTATTATAAAAGCAGAACCTTAGACACGTTAGGAAGCGTTTTCGTATAAAAAGTTTTAGTCAATATTGGGAAACAGTTTTAATTAAAAAGTAGGATAGGTACTTACTCCTAAAATTTGCTTTCTTAAAATTTTATTAGCCGTTGCTTGCTTAGGATCTAGTGCAAATGATAGTTCCTGCATGCTGTTTGCTGTGCCAGCAGTACGCACGCTTGGAACCACTCAAAGCACCCCACGCCATTCATATAAACATCTACTATATCCCCTCAATGACCATGATGGACACAGAATTATCGCTTGCCCTTGTTACCGGAATAACACGAATGCAATCGGAAGGTTTTGTTCCCAGTCATGTATAAGAAGGATTAAATTTATGAACGCTATCAAAATAATACGAGTAATATAGTTTCACAATCCCAGTATACGTCTGGCAGCGTGAGGACCGCGTAGACTGTGGGCCATTCCGATAGCAGTGCTCATAAAATTGAAATTGCCTAATGAATAATACCGGATTAGTTTAATAGTCCCATATGTAGTTCTTGTCACTTTTGTACTTTTATGTTTTAAGAAATATAATTATTTTTCAAAACATTTTACAACACACCTAGAACCAAATTTGCATTTTATAGCTCTCCAAGACAATTTTTTACCGTTTTTTTTATCGATAAAAATAATTAATACCGAACAGAATTTTTGAGGTTCGATGTTATCGGGAAACTAAGGCACTTTCTTGTCTTCTTTCCCCATCTACTATTTATATTCAGTTTTGGCAGTAATTACGAACGGTGAGCATTAAAGTTTTGGCTGGCCACGGCAGCGAATATTAATCGGCTGTTTCATGAAATATCGAGTCGCAGCCGTGGGCTACACGCCTCGAACGCGTCGCGTCGCCGCCCTTATCTCTGCCGATACGATTTTATACGATACTCGATTTTTCTTTTTCTGACTTTTATGGATCGGTTGTTCGCGGTGTATCGATAATTCGAGATCGGCCCTTTATGCTATAATTTCTATACAGGTAGCGATTTTGTACCGCTGCCGGTGGTTCTAAAATGTTTACATTGCATTAATGGATCTATAACGCTGCGAACTAATCAGTGAGCAGTGACTAGGCCACGCTTCCTGGGAGTATTTTAGAAATTGCTCAAGTTACGAGGATCGTTTTCCTATAAAAAGCGTTAAGCCGTATACAAACCGGTTGTGAGGTAGTTCTCACAAGGTACGCCCGCTTCATAACTGGCTACTTTATGCTATTGTAATGATCTAGCCTAGAAGCTGCCACTGCTTACAAAAACTTTGGCTTTGTCTCTGACACTGGACCTGTTGCCGTATACAGTCGAGTATTTTATCACTTTGCGCGCTGACTCCGACACTTCCGAGAAAAAATAAAAAGCTCCAGCGTTTTTCATACTTTTATTTTTTCTCATATAACAAGTCTCATGGCCGTGTTAGGTAAATAGAGACTTCGTCCTCTGTGGGCCGGTGACACTTTTTGTACCGCTTTGTTATTTCAAACTAGGCAGGGTCTTGACTTACATGTTTATTTCAAATCAGAATCATTACAACTTTACTTTAGATTATAATACGCTAGGTTATGATTGTGTTAGGTTAGTATATATACCTATCACAATGGAATTACAACAGAAATGATGTGATCTTTTTGTGATTATATCGAAAGGGCTTATTTCCAGTGACTTCGTCTGCGTAGTTCTATTTCTTCTCGATATGACGTAAGTATGTCGTATCTTCGGATGAGGTCCACACGTCTAATCAACCCTATTCAATTTTAAATTTTTCTATTAGCCTAGAACAACCTATTGTGTAACCAAACTAATAAAAAAAAAGTTAAATTCTGACCATCCGTAATTTAAAATCTCATTCAAATCAGTCCAGTTGTTTTTACACGATGCGAGTTTCTCCAGAAAAACTAACTTCTAAGGCAGTGATTTTAAAATCCCACGTAATTTTTAAAAAGTTTTAATTACAAGTTTAAAAAGCCCGTAAGTTTTGCTCAATGTAAGTAGGATGGATACAATCATGGATAATACACGCTGATATTAAGCACTTAGTTTTTAACTAGACATGATGACTTCATCATCAACACAACTTCATCTACCTGAATGATTGAGTAGGAACGCGCTTCTTGCGTTCTGCTTGTTTTTTTCATACGTCGTCATTCTTTGTAGACGTTTTACGTCTTAGTTATTAATTTTCGAACTTTAATTTTTTGTTTAAATAGTTTCTGTGGGGATAACGCAGTCGTTTTACGACAACACATTGATTTTGCAACATGTTGATTTTTGTAGTTACAACAGAACGCTCATGTGAAGTCATGTTCTCTGGAGCTATAACTGAGGTCCGGATGAAAGCACTTAAGTATTTATGCTAAAGATAACCATGTAAATAATTTAAATTTTCAAAACTAACACTAATGCACTTAGGCACTGTTTCGCGATGCAATCGCCTAATGAGAACAAAAAACGGGGATCCTGTTTAAGAATTCCTGTTGTGTCCACAGTTTTTCGAAAAACTTTTCGCAGACGTATTATTCATAATGAGCACTGGTGGTTAAGAAGTTATATCAAAGTATTTTATGACTTATTGCCATATCATTACGACACTTTTCTGGTTGGAGATTGTCGCGCCCATGTTCGGAATTTATATAACGTATCGCTATTAAATTTTAAAAAATACCGTGTTTGTGGCTCGAGGGTTGTTGGATATCGATTCAGTTTATGATGGGTATTTTTTATTATTTTATGTTAATGCACTAAATACGTAGTTACACGGTTATGATTACACATAACTTGTGTATGCGCGTGTTCGACTGCGAGCACTAACTTGGACCTCCCCCTGCTCTTCTAAATTTAACATCAGCTGGTAGTTAAGTTAAATCGCTATACTACGCCATGACTTACTATTTCTTTAGTGTCATCTTTGGAATAAAAAGTAATGGTGACGAGCGCCCTGCAGTGCCGCGTAGGCCTTTGTGTTTAAAGTTCTGAGTGGCACTGCAATTGTTATGGGCCAGCGTTATGCTTACCATCAGTCAAAATACCAGCTCGTCTCGTTATCAAACAGCATTAAAACAATCTCAGTTAGGAAGTATTAACCGTACCTTATTGGAATTTTACAGTTTCATCACAATTTTTTTTTAATAAGCTTTGCCCGCTCTCTTTTGTATACCATAATTTATAAACCAATTGGAATGGTAGAAAAAACACCAAGAAGATATCGCTTTCTGTACCTAGACCACCAATTATTAAACTCCTAACAACAACCTCAAATACCATCTCAGATCACAGGTCAATTATCCGAATTGTTTTATCGCCGTGGCCGGGGGCGCTAGCTAGTATAAATTAAAAGGTTTATGACGAGATGCCGGCGTTTGTTGTCGTGTCATAAGTTGTCGCAACGAGGTTTGTTGCGCGCCCGTAATGTTGGCGGACAGCGGACGGCAACCGGACACCTTGTGGCGTGTTGCGTGCCGCGGCTGCGCAGGGTCCGGCAGCCGGTGTTCGCGAAATGCCTATCACAACAATGTTATGTGATAAATAAATATGAGAAACCATAATTTTTGCAAGATAGCTTTATTTGGATAAACTTGAATATTATTAAGCATATTTGAAAATCAAGCATTGGCGAAGATCCTCAATCAGCTTACAATCCTTACATTTATTCAGAGAAATGGTTTTTATGTCTTAACTAATCCCTACATTACGCTGATAAGTACCAACAATATTTTAACGTCTCTGGTTCCCCGAAAACGCAGCGCCATTTTAAAATTCAATTCTGCAAAACCCTCCCGCACTTTGTAAGTAAATCAATTTTAATGGTATCTCCCAAAGCCGTATCCCACCGCAAGGCAATAATTTTTCACTTAGTTATTGATACATAATTACTCAGTTAGACTATCCTTAAAAATAAAACAGCATAACCTTCTAATCGTAACTTTATGCCCCCGTTCCTAAATCCACCATGCGACGGAATGCTGGAGAACGAGTTTTCTATCCGTCCCTGTCATTTCTATGGCCGCTCTATCTCCGTCCTTGTCAGCCTCTTGTCATTTTCTATAAGTTTTTCTAACATTCTCCGCTCGCACGCCCCCCTATTTCGGGCGAGCGCCTGCCTTATGAACGATAACTTTTGTTTGTTCAACAGTTATGACTATTGTTCGACACACTGATGCTTGTTACGCTTGCTATAAGTGTTTACTCGCCTAATGAAGCTCTGTTACCTCATCCTTCTAATGATTTATTTACCTTTGCGTGTTTAGTAATGCGTTATACACAGTACCGTAACGAGAATATTATAAAATGTTAATGATCAAAATCAATGAGCCAAAAGTTAAACACTTTGAATTTATTTTAATTCGACGCCATTAATTCTCGTCACAATTTCCTGTCCGTGTTAGAATTTGTATTAAACAATTAACGGGCAGTATTGGTCGACATAAATTTAACGTAACTTTCTTGATATTGGTAGCCATGAAATACGGCCATGTTGAATATGCTCCTTGACCAAAGTCGAAATCTTAATCTAAGCGCGCCCCTCTCGCCGGCTGCTTAATGCTAACGAGTTACAAATTAAAAGAGACCGAGACGTGTGCCAAAGGTAACTTTATGGGCTTCGCATGTCTTATATCAATAAATTATTAACTACGCTCCTTGTTTGATTTCACATTCATGCTAACAACTTCCACTTCAAAACGTACCTTCAGTCTTTTGTTTACGGTTTAGAATACTGTACGGATGACGTGAGGTGCAACGTTGGAATTGAATCCATAAAGCTTGGTGTTAATGTTTAATTTATGCTAGCATGGGTGTAGAGGAGGCAGTACAAATAGTCGTTGTAGAATAGGTATTTGTGCGTAAGCCAGGAGAGGCGAGAATCTTTAGCTTTAATTAATACTCTGAACCTAGGCACTGGGTATTCGCTATTTTCAATTAGTCCTCGGCGCCGGTAGCGTGTTTTGAATTGTGTGATTTAATGGGATCCTGTACTTCCCATACAATTACATTACCGATATTATGTTAAATTTAAACATGGTATGATTGACCATGAGTGCCACTCAGAACTTTGAAGCACAAAGGCTTGCACGCACTGCATTGCGCTCACCACCCTGAGAAAGCTCAGTAATTTCACTGACTACTTTGCTCATGAAAGCGAAACACGGTAATGCTTGCTCATTACTGTTCAGTGATACCCACAAAACGGACACTCTCAGAAGAGTTAGTCCTGCCACCTAGTATTAGTGATGAATCCAAAGCCTCCCAAGACTAGTCCGAGCTTTGTGTCAGAACTCAGTGATTTCAAAATCATTTAACGATTTATTATGAACTTTGAAGTTCAGCTGGTAACGTTTTATTCGTTACCATCCAGAGTTTAACTAACGGTAGTTCAGCGAATTATTAATTAATTAAAGCTGGTCGCGGAAAACTGTATATGAGACCCCTGATTAAAGCTAAATACAAATATTTCTTCACATACTTATGAGATAGTAATAACTATTAACCTAAATAATGAGTAATAAAATTTTAATACAATGAAGCGTACCTCATTTGCAATAACTTTTGTTACATTACCTTATGCATCAAGAAGCAGAGCTTTAAAGTGTAAGTACTTATAAGATATAAAAGCTAGTTAATTATCGTTAACATATAAGGTATTTATGAAATAACTACTTCAATGTTTAAGTTTGTGGTTTACGTGATAGTCGCTTAACATGATCTCAAAAGTTATATTAAATAAATAGAAATATCGAATTATTATTTTGTATTATTACTTGACTTCAAAAATTCAAGAATACTACTCGTATATTCTTATCTTAACACGGCGAAACGTTATAATATGAGATCAGAACAACATGTTTATTAATTTCCGAGCCATCTACAAAGCGATTTCTTTTTCATCATACATTATCAGCCTCTTACGTTCCCACTGCTGGGATATCGGCCTTCTCTCAGAGAGAGAGATATGGGCCATAATCCACCACGTGTGCCCAGTGCGGCTTAGTGGACGTTACACGTCCTCGAATTTTTTTCTCCATACGTCGGTATAAGATATACTGCAACATTGTACAGATAGCAATAAAAGTAGCTGGTTAGAGTTTTTGAACTTGGAAATATCTGAAAATAAATTAATCCGTACTACAATAGATGTGAAAGTGTGTTTGTACGTTTGTTGGTTTGTCCCCTGCTTCCACGCATCAACGGAGCAACGGATAAACGCTTAACGCTTACACACTCATACCCCCGCACTAGGATTCCCTGTGTCGCAGGTGGCATGGACATACACAGATACACATCACAAACATCCAAGACCCGAGAACAAACTTTATGCCTACACAAAATCTGCCCCGGGCGAGAATCGAACCCGGGACCCCTCGCCTTGCAGGCAGGGTTACTACCAACTTAGCTACGGAGCCGTCTAGCCGGATGGATGTGATTTTTGCCGTGGTTTTTGTCATTGTTTTCATGGCATAGATATAGTTTATGAATCGGAGAGTAACATAGGCTACTTTTTATCCCAGAAAAATGCACGGTTCCTGTGGGAACGTGGGTGCAACCGAGGGTAGAAGCTAGTATCTAATATAAACTTATAGATGTACATAAAGCAGTGTAAAAATTTAATAACTGAAGAATGGTTTGTTACTTAATTGAGTTATTCAAAACTCAATTAAAGTTACATATTTACTACCTACATCTACAATGGTTATCAACAAATGTTGCTGATAGTACATACATCCAATTATAGCAACAAATATTTATCCCAAGTGAAACTGTGAAACTTAATCTACACCTATTACCACGGACGCCTTGCGTAGAGCAGACAAACGAGAAACTTATAATGTGTTCGTAAAAAGATAAACTTGTCAATTTATGACGAGGCTGGCGAGTGTTGCCGCATAAAGCTTTATCGATGTATCCACATTTATACATACCTATTCCAATATGTATACTTCAACGCTGAACCTGCTACAACTACTATTTTTAAGACGCGTATCAACTTTGATTGCAATTTTAACGCCTTTAATTGGTTGTGGCTAAATTATAGCATCTCATTATGAAATTATTTTAATGTTATCTAAAATTCATTCATCGGAAAATTAATTTAATTAATATAATATTTTAAACACTGGTGTCAATTCTATCATTTCATACTACATATATACCTAAACTAATTTTAGTTTCACTCTCTCTCTTTCCAATGCATAACATGAGAAAGAGATGGAATATATTTTAGACCTGTCAAATTAATCCACTTGCTTGTGTCTAGTGTAAATTTAATGGCAATGAATTCAGTGGCATCTAATTTATCAAGATCGAAAGATATTTGACAGCTCTAAAACAAAATTTAGATCTGTCAGACATCTTCCGTCTCTTTCTCATGTTATGCATTGGAAAGAGAGAGAGCGAAACTAAAATTAGTTTAGGTATGTAATGATAGAATTGACACCACTTTCCTACTATATCGAGTTATCGTTTGCTTTATTTTTTATTGACCTCGGATTTTAGTATTTAAAAAAATCATACCTAACAAACAAGTTGGACGTAGGTACATTGATACTAATCCCTAACATGGATTTCCAATGTATAGGAATTCAGGAACTACGAGAAATATGTCCCACAACATTTAGACACGAAATAAACATTTGCACTTTTTTCTGATACTCCAATAAATAGGAGTTGATTGCACCGACTCTTATACTACGAGGTATGTATTTAGACTTGAATTTCACTGTTCAGTTTAGAATTTGCTTTATGATTAACAAGACTTGAATCTTCTAAGGAGAGCTATGTAGCGATCATTAGCTAACGAAGATACATCATACGCGAAGCTCCAAGAAAGCCCAGCAATAACTAAGTGGTCAAAGCTTGTATAAGCAGTCACGAGTGCACGCTCTCTGATGTTATTCTCACGACTTCCCTCACTAACTCACTATTGACACCGAAATAATAATTGTCACGTAGCTTGTCAAACATAAAGTGTCAGACAAAAAGTCCTTTTGATGAATTTTTCAAACATAACGTTGTGAAAGAGAAGGGAGAAATTAACAAAGGTATGTTAAAGTGCATTGATGTAGATTAATATGAGAATACGGTATGCATAAGGTGGGTATGAATCACAAATGACTTGTAACAGTATCATTTAAGATACCCAGTAAAGTTCTCAAAAACAATTATTTTACATTAAAATAAACCAGATGTTTCTTAATCTAATTTTATGGTAGTAACTCCAAGAAAATTGTATGAGTTCTCTCTTCTAAAAAATAGAAAATTGAACATCCTGGTGAACTACACATTTGTTAGATTAATCAAATTAGAATAAATCACCATGCTTTGTTTATGTTAACGCGAATGTATAAACAATTTTTTATGATATGATGATTATAAACCGACTGATTCAAGTCATAACATCTAAAGACAAAGATTATAATCAGTGAAGCTTCGTTCGTCTTTAGTCGGTACAAATTCGAGTAATAGGTATTAGTTATAATATTGATTAATTGGATGGTAATCGTATGTACATATTTAGTTGTATTGTAAATTCAAAATAAAATATATGAGGTTGACGAACTTGTGGACAAGTGGGAAGAAAAGCAATAAACAATTTTATAGACCAACTAAACTATACCTCGGCTTTGGCTTACAATACCACTTTGATGGCATTGCGTAACTCTTCACTGGGAATTTGGTGGATTTTTATTTATTTTACTAGATATAATGAGGCATATCTTTAATTATATTTCTGAATTAATAGTAAATTACCGTTGTCTTCTTAAATTTTTAGTGTTGTGTGATTGAGAAACTTTTATGACTGATTTGGTATCAGACGAAGCGTTATGCTTGAATCTTAAGTAAAATTGCACCATTAACTAGAAAAAGATTTCTCTATGTATTAGAAAACATGACTTGTAGAAAGCAGTCATAACATTTATTTTGTAAAGTGAAAACCGACCATTGTCTTTTATGAGATACACAAATTCTTGCAAATCGATATAACGTAATTTAAAATTAAAATAATGTTTTTCTTATGTTATATGTTCTATTACGGATTGTAATATACTGGCGAGATATAAAATTAACTATTGTTCAATGTTTGAAAAATGTCACTATTTAATACACGTTTGCTTTGCGTGTTTGCTTCGGTCCAATCATGCGACCCTATTCTCTCCAATTTCTCCAATGTGTGTCAGTCATCGAAGGTAACCTGAATTATAAAGCTGACGCCTCACCCGCCAATCAAGCGCATAATCACCGTCTAATCACGAGTAAGCCAGTACTTAGGCAAAGTTAACCAGTAGTTAAGGTATAGTGTGTTCACTTCTAGACAGTAGTTAATCTTGAGAGATTTCTGTAGGAACTGGCTGGCTTTACAGGAGTTGATTAAGTTGTATGCGTTATACGCCCTAATTATCATTTCATATAAATTGGGTTCGCACATAGTCAAGATTTAAGGCTCCATTGTTAACAATTATGATGAAAATTTATTACTGATTGGCTCCCAAAATGCGGTTTGAAAGATGTCACTAAATTAATATGCACTGAAACTTAAAACAGATCTATAAAAACATAACAAAGCTTGTTTTACTCTTCTTTGCCTGATTCAACTCAACGATAAGTATAGGTTTTCACTTTTAATCGCTATCCTTTTGGGTCCTGCGTGAAACTTATTCATTCGTTTCCTGCCACACGACACCAGCCAGCTCGGCACCGCTACTACAGATCATTTGAGACCTATCAATTCTCTTACTCTTACATAATATATCATATGTCATATGTCACTCGGGATGATACTCGTATAAGGATTCTAACGATACCCCATACATCCAAATCTATTCAGGCATTTAAAAGTTATGGTGGAAAAACTCACATATACATGAACCCAAAACACATATAAACTCCTTTCTATTGCAGCCCGTTTTGCCCTAAAACTTGCTTAGCATGTGCATCGGTCTCACCGATTGTTCAACCTCATATACTGCTATATATGGTAGATGAGGTCGGTCCAGTGCAGTAAGTCGCAGAATCTCGGCAGGTAGGCAAAGCTTCCGGCGTATGAACCGCTTTCTCGAGACCTCCTACTGAACCGATTTTATTTCAACCATAAAATATAGGAGGCATGCCAGCAATACCCTGTTCCTATCCAAGATCCAGCTGTTAAATTGATATTGATATTAGTAGAGATAATGGCGAATTTGTAACAATAGACTTTGACCCTTCAATATTTACCTACTTGGATCCTTTTCCGTACATATAGTTTACAGATGCAAGATTAGTTTTTTTATTACTATACTGCAACTGTAATACAACAACGCTTTATAACTTCAGGGATTGGATAGTGAGACTGTTTGTTGATATAATGAATAGAAGTTGCATAGTTTCAAAACGACAGCAGGCGATGGTAGATGACTTCATACATGTTTGCTCGGAGGTGTGAAATTCACACCATAACTTAGTAAAGTGACAGCATGTGAATTGTTGGCTGTGTGGCTTATTAAGTTGCCACACCTCGTTTGATGATTGACCGTTGGACGACAATGGCACGCCTGAAAACTGTTTCTACTCTTTGCCTATTAGCTTAATAATAGGGTGGTAGTATGTGTTAATTCAGCCGTTTGGTAGACTTTAGTTTGTCAACATTGTTAACGATACGGCCGCGAATGTGCTGATGATATGACCACAATAAGAATAACAACTCACTGCCTCACAACTTTTTCATTCCTATTTCTAAAGTCAGTATTTTCAAAAAGCTTTCCTTCTCATAATTGACTTTTACAGTTATTGATTACACTGTCGCAGGACCAAAGAGCTTCCTTGAGAAGTATTTGTTAAAAATTTGCACAATAACGCTAATTTCATTTTCCTTTTGTTGAATAAATCAAAGCAGTTATTATTTTTGAAATGTTTTGGTTAAACTTTCTTTTTTAAAATATATGTCCCTTATACAACGGTAAAGTAAACATTTTAACCAAAACTGGAATGCCCGCTGGGTCAAATTTGTCTCGTTTTAATATTTTTACTTATAAAAAACGAGTAGTTTTGTTTTTTAAAGCCAATGATATTGTTTCACGTTGAAATAACGTTGCAAAATATAATAAACACAACGAAACATGTTCAATAAACCAATCCACAAATATCGATTCTGGGATCGAAAATTAGTTTCTTAATCAAAATGCGGACTCATTTTTGGAATTTATTGCCTCGTCAATACTTAAGTGTTTGTTTCCTTCGGCCGAGCGCAGGTATCATATATCTCGAGTCGGCGGGGGGTGTCTGGTCCCAACTTCCAGAGTCAAGGATGCACTGCTCTATATAAGCAAATTTTATGTAAAAACTGTGTTTAGAAGTATTCGATTAAAACATTTCTGGGACACAGAAAGTGTTGAGATAAGAAAGCAACATAATAACCCTGAATAAAAATGATTAAACAAAATATAACTCAACTTGAAAGAAAAGTCGCAAAAGGGCACTACATGAAATAAAAATATAAAAAATCACATTTAAGATACACATAAATACATTTATATACCTATATGTCACATAATATTGCCTATCTGACCGGGGCCTATTTCATAAAAAATATTAGTCTAATATTATGAGCTTTATTTTTCTTTTTCCATATAAAATATGAGGCTACTACTCATAATATTAGACTAATATTTTTTATGAAACAGGCCCCAGGTAATTTTAAGTGAACAATAGCAAATACGAGAAATACATCCAAAACCTTAAAGTACCTAACCGCTACAAAAAATAATTTGGAACCACATAAAGGACTTAGATAAAATTTAGCGAAACTTTAAATTCGTGCTGTCTATTTAAAGCCAATAATTTATTCCATATTTTATTGTCCCATCATTAAATTAGACCTTGATCGATAACATATTTAGTTCCATTCACCTCACGACAGAATTTAGGTGTAAAGATAGAATCTCTAACACCGCAGCAGCATAATTCAATTATATATCTTAGAGCAGATATCGTTTTATCGGTTAATAAATAATGTTACGCAAATTCACAAGCGCTGTAAGTAGCTGCCATAGAACTACGGTAAGCCGACAACAGTAAATATAAACACATACGATCAGTCGCATAAATAAGTGCAGTTTATTGTTGTTCATAAAATTCTATAACCAGCCCGACGCCCCATCTTTTTTATAGGGCACCTTCGTAAATTATGTTAGGGCAGGTATAACCTGTGCCCTCAGTGTGGGATCGATTAGCCGCGTCTCGAATACATTCGTCGACTTCCACCCGATGACTCGTCCCTACTTTTGTCGCTTGATTGCTTTTTGATGTGGCGATAAATGTGACTTATGTGGTTTCGGCTAACGGCGAATACATTTGTGTAATGACAGGTTTTGTGCACTTAAGGCGGGGACCGTTTAAATGTGTGAACGTTATTATTATATTTTTTCGAAGATCTACTGATATATCGTAATTTGTACGTTCAGAACCCGTTCGCGATTTAGTGAAGCTAATGTTTGCATGCTAATCAATTCGGAATTATTAATCAATTAGTAGCTGGAACCTGCTTTGAAACGATCGCGTATCAGACAATGCTTAATTCTTGTGTTTTAACTGTGGGTTATAAGGCTTTTTACTCAAACAATTTCCATTTTTGTTTCAGGTAATAAAGAGCTTAGCGACTATCTATCGAAGAGTAAGTACACCGCATTAAAAGTAATTCTTTAATGGTTAGCGTTTGAATAGCGTTCAAGAGAGATAATCACAGGACACTTATCAAACAAAAAGTATTTTAATTTACGGAGGGGCAAGTGCTTCATTCCTGCATGCCAGCATGCTCTGACTAGATCGGTTGAGGCTAGATCGCCCTTGGCAAAGAAGCATTCAGCTACTAGTCAATCTTAGCGAGGCATGCGGCGGCGGCCATCTTGCTCGGATGGACAGACGGACGAGAAGACGGCCAGACTGTAATTGCAGCGCTACTTGCCGCGGGCCGTTTTTCTATAAAATAAAGAGAGAATATAAAGAGATGTGCGTTTGATACGCTCGTGATATGTCCTTATAGTCTGAAAAAAAGTGATTAAACAACACTTTTAAAATAAGACTATAGTTAGCATAGTTTTAGTATTATATCTTTTGAAACTATATTATTTACAGTACAAATTATAATAATAAATCTTTATTGTTCATAATGTTGGCAACTAATGCTAAACTTAATTAAAAGTACACAATAGTCCCTAATACATTAACAGAGTGTGTCGAAGTCCGGACAAGAAGATTCTGTTTCCCGGACTTCGACTCCATCCTTTGGATTACAAATAGGAGGTATAACCCGTGCACCCAGCATGCTAACAGTCATGATAAATGACTGAACTGAACAGAAATGATAAATGACAGCAAATTTTCAAATTTAACTTTACTACAGTTTGGTAAATTGTAAAATGTAAATAAAAATCTCTCGAGGCCTATAATTTTGAATCTGTGGAGTGTAGACTTAACAAATTTATATATAACGTCGAAGGAAAAAATACAATTCCTTCTCACACGTATTTGTTCTTTATACATTAACTTAACACCCATCACATAATCCAATAGTGAACGAGTAAAGATTAAATTCATAGCAACTCGGAGCAAACGATCAATAGCACAGAAAAACAGCAGATATAAATCTTTGAATAGAAAAGTGTTAGATTTTAGCTATTATGTAAGGCACGTAGCCATCCATAAATGGTTTGTAATTGTAGGTGAATGTGTGGAGGTTTTTGCGCCGGGGCCGGTGGATACTGACGCGGGTGCGGCCCGACACTAGTTTTTGCTACTTCAACCCGATGACATATTATCTATCTTGGTTGAAATGGGTACTCCATTTAACTTCCTACGTGGCTTAGAATTGCGGATGGTAGCGGCTTGTACGTGACTCGATAATAGCTGATATGCAATTGTAGTGTTTTATACAATTTGACGGGTCATAGCAGATGCCAATGGATTTCAATATGTTTTAGTACATTATTCACATCTGGATTGGTAAAATGAAATTCTTAGGAAATTGGCGTTAGAAAATAATATTTGGTAAGAAATTGACATCCTAAATCCATGTTTAAGTTCACACCTATATGTGAAGTGTAAACAATTAAAATTGTATTTTACAGATAAAATATGAATTCATCAATAATATTACGGAACAATAGGTTGCAGATTGAATGAAAAACGAAAACATATTTAGGATAAGGCTATAAAACAAAGCTTGCTTTCAAAAACTATCATGAATTGTATAATTTGTAAACTACTAGCGTCTTCCCGCGAGTTCACCCGCGTTCCCACAGGAACCATGCATTTTTCCGGGATAAAAAGTAGCATATATTACTCTACGGTCCATAAACTCTATAAACCTCATACCTTGATCCGTTGTTCCGTTGCTACGTGAAAAATTGACAAACCATCAAACGTACAAATACACTTTCGTATTTATTATATAAAATATTACTAGCAACAAAATCAGTAAGTTTATAAAAAATACAGCAAAAAATTCCAAGAAATAACATAATCTATTGACAGTTACGGAACTTTTATGTTGCTACGTAAGACTTGAATTGTCAGAAATTCTCTATGACAAAGTCTTATACAAATCACACCTGCTGAGAAAAACGTGTCAGAGTTTTATGTAAATAAGCTTACTGTGTCTAATATTCTTTATTTCTTCATAAATAAGCTTACTTTTGTCTTTATTATGCTATTTCTATAAAACATCTTCCTAGACTAGGTACCTACCTACTCTCGTAGAACAGAAGAAACATATCAAATTATACCGCCTCAATCAAAGTCAATAAAAGAGAAAATAAATAGAGATACATGTAGTTAAGGAGTCAAAACTACCAGTAGCTTAGTAGGTAATTATATATGCAATAAACATTCATTAATTAACTCAGGGGCACACCCGAATCCAATCTAGCGTCAATTTAGTCTCCGCCAAATAAGGCTGTATTGTAACTTTCGAGATTTCTACAAGCGGACCGGTATGTAGTTTACTTTTACCTATAATAGAGTTGGAATAAGGTCAAAAATAGAAGGGGGATTTTGAACCCTAATCAATACACTGTCCTTAGTTTTCACGAAACAGCATTTCGCGAGAAGGAATTTCTATAACTTTACCAAAATCACACCGATGCTATAAATCCATGTAAAATGCATTTGAAAGAAATCGTCTCGCTTGATAAATTTATAATACCAAGGTGTGCAATGCACCTGGGGAAACATTAACGAAGGCTACTAGAAAAGTTAAAGTAGTTAGAGATAAAGAGCAACAGTGATCTGTTACTTCATAGGTTTTATTAGCTTTAATGTTGCAAAATTGGGTGCGCCGCTCTAGCCCTCTCTTATTACTTATTGTGACCGATAGCCGAAGGTAAATTAAGAAACTCAAATACATTAATCATTTACCATTCGGAACAATAAGAGTTGGCCATAGATTTATGTCGTGCTTTCGAGGAACAAGAGTTTCGTGTTCGTTATGCGACATTTCCAATCTTTGACAACACGTGATATACTTCGACTTCATACAATCAGGCGGCCCACGTATCAGTAACGTAGAGGCTTAGATGGTGATATATTGATACAATATGTTGGCGTATAATGCGCTTAGCCATGCGTTTTGTACTAATATTGAACGGATATACATGAACCAAGATACCAATTCTGCTTCTTCTACCGTTATATTGGACAATGTCAAAATAGATTAGCAGAATAAAAATTGGGGTACTTAATTTTTTTTTAAACTCATGTTTTTTTTTAATAATGTTTAACGCGTTTTGTACGTAAAATCGTTTATTTTCAATTCTAATTAGAAAGTCAAAATTACTACTTAGTTATTCTGTACACATATCTTTCCACAATTTTGACATATAATACTTATACCATACCGTATTCAGGTTTATACCGTTTACTCTAATATGGATCGTGCCCTATAATATAGGGCCTATATAAATGCTATAATTGTAGAAAATTATAGTGTTAATTTGAAAGTTTTATTAAATGTTACCTCGTATTGTTAATTCGTACAACGTTGCAAAAACAAATGGGCTTAAATTTCCTGTGTGATATGGTCAATAAATATAATTTAAACGCGCTACCTGCACCTTCTACCTACGCTTAAAATAATCACAGTGATTTGTACCTACTTAATTTAAATGACACTCTGAACTTTTTGTTTCAAACAAGTGTTCTTTTTATTTTTAAAACGGTCAAACAAGGTTTTATTTGTGTATATTTGTTTAATGACATGTTGTTTAATAATCACTGGTGATATGTAGAATGTATGCGGAAGTCATGTACTAGATACAAAGTGTAGCAAGTAAAAGTAGCGTGATTACTTGATTAGTCTGTGAGAATGAATAAGTAATTGATACAGTTTGTATGGGAGGTCCGTTCTTTGATTCATTAATGCTTTGACTCAATTATATTTATCTTACTTACCAACGTATCTCTGCCAGATTTGCTTTAATATTTAAGTGGTATGAATAATTTATTAGCTAGTTTTTAACATAGATTATTATTTTGTCACTTATATGTGTTTAGATAGTAGTAGCAATAGCTGAATGTTACGTTTAATGTTTTTTTATAAGCTGAACCACTGTTTTTGGGCTTTGCTTTTTGCTTATGCTCTGACGTTATACTTACCATCAGGCAAACACGCTAGTCTCGTTATCCAGTAATAAAAAAATATGTTTAGATAATGAGTAAAGAAAATAAATAAATATGTTTATCATTGCTAGTGCAAAAATATTAAGCAGAAACTGAAGCAGACCATGCCTTAACTTCGAAGATAAAATAAAACAGAAAACAACACACCCAGCGAAGTGTATAAAAAGATTAATGAATGTTTAAGTAAAATAGTAGATAGGATAGAGTGAAGTTGACGTAAACGGGACTTGTCTTTATTATAAATAATAGGAGTAGTGATAAGAAAGTTCCAACAAAAGTTGAGAGAGACTAAGAATACTACAAGCACAACTATTTAAAAGGAATATACTAAACGTTTCCATGAGTCATCGTCCTTTTATCCTGTTCGTGCAAAAGAAATATTTGACGCAGTAACCTGAAACTGTTTTGTATATTTTACGCGAGGTTCGCGGGCGATAATTTCGATACGAAGCCGGAGCGACGGGCTAACGTGGCATTTATGATTTATAATCCGGCCCCCGACGGGTCTTCGTCACAGGGACAGCGGTTTTAAAAATAATTTTGATTTTAAATTGGAAGCAACTTATTAAGCACCGGTTTTATGCGATGCGACATTGCAGAAATTGGTGGCAGGAAGGCATCAGTATGCGGTCATTAGTACTGTAAAAGCATGGCTTTTAAAAATAGCTAGATTGACACTAAAGTGGTTACGATTTGAAATCGTTTCTCTTCACTGTTCTTTTAATCTTTTAATATTTTAACGATGTATATGTGTTTTAAGTTAAGAAGTAAGATATTAAGTATTTTTGTTTTATCTTTCTGAAGACTACTTAGCTTTCTTCAATTCTCTTACCAAATCTTTGCCATTCAGTGATATTTGGAGAAAACATCACGGACAAAAAATTAAACAGAGGTAATCTCTATAATCCATACGGCACACGAGACGTCTATCCGCGTAATGCCACCGTTGACAAAGTGCCCTCCACGTTTACCATCAGAGAGCGTTTACCGCATGCACTCTCTAGTCACCTAATTACGAAAGTCACGCTTCAACTAAGAAAATCTTTTGTGCTCTTTTCCCGTGCGTTAAGAAATGTAACAAAACGAGTCGATGAGCATTTTTTTCCGAAATGACTTTCAGTGTCACGGCTTCGACCGGTGACGGTTTAATGAGAAGGCTTTGTGATCGCTGTGCCAGTCGGAGTTGTGTCGAATTGTTGTTGTGATGTTCTTCAACGTTTAATTTTACGAGGGTTGCGATGCCTTGGCTGAGTTTAGTGCATATTGTGTGTACGTATGGGAGTGCTTTACAAAGCTTCTGCTTACTTAATGGATATTTATCTCTTGCTCTTACGCCTAAAATACTGTTTATTTTATTACTATTTTGTATTTACATGACGTGACTATAACAATTGAACGTCTTTGATTATCAAACTCGACAACAACAAAGCACGAGATTGCACTGCGCTTGTTATTTTAAATTATTATCTAATTTACATTAAAATAAATAAGTTTTTGAAATCAAACGAATTATTTATATCAAATTATTTTAAATAAAACTTTTACTACGTTATAAACCTATTCTGTGTTTTAATAACATTGTTTAGCATTTTATATTTTTGACAGTAGAACTTATCTCTAATTCATTAATTTGTTTCCGTCAGCCGGTCGCGTGGTCGTGACGCTAGCTAGCCGACACAGGCGACGGTCACCGTCACCCGTGACAAATCCCTCCTGAGAATAGACCCCCGTCTACCCTTTCTTGTTATGGATATTTTAAACATGAATTCGACTTGATCTTTTGGAAATTTTAATTTACTAAATTGTATTCTCTGATGCTCTCGTATTTACTTCTTTTTGAACAGTTTGTTAATGTACTAAATATAAAGTAACAGTTAGGCGAAAGAGTTGAAGTATTGTTAGGGCCCGTTAACTGTTTCAGGCTAACTGGTATCCATCAAAGGAAATTCTATGAAATTGGCCATTGTATCGGGAGAGCCCGTAACTCGAGCTTGCTTGAAGGGTCGCTCTTTAACCCTGGTGTAGTCGTGATGTCGCCTCGACCCCAGGCGAATCTATTTTGCCCATCATAATCGCTGCTTTCAATTTACGGTGGCTATTCTCTCGGGTGATGTATGATGCTGTTCGATTTGCGACGTCGGTTATTAGCCAAAACTGTTTACTAGTCTACGATATTGCTTAATAGATTTTCTAGTAATATTTTGTGTAACGACAAGATATTCGATGAACTATACGCGATTTCTGACGTTATTATCAATGTGTTACTCACTACTTTCCTTTTATAATACTGTATTACTAAGGCCTATGGTATTATTTTCAGAAAATATAGCGAGTATCTTTTTGATGTAATTCAAAATTCCGTATGCTTTTTAACAGATCATAAAGCAATGGACATAATGTTGTCTGCTGATGACACTTCACTCATTTTTAAAACTGGTACAAAAGGTATTGATGTTACAAAATTAATTAATAACCTAGATAAAGTCTCAGAACGGTTTTCTGTTAAAAATATACTTCTGAATGCTACTGATATTAAATTTACTAAGTTGTCTTTAAATTTTAATTTGACGGCTGTAGAACATTATGGAGAGTTTTTCTTTAGAAGCATTTTTGGGGTCAATATTTATCATTATGTTACAGTATTGAGTTTGAAGAGATTTTATATATACACTTGTAGTAGCACGCATAATGTCGCCTTGTCTATGCACAAAGTTCAGAGAGAGAGAAAAAAAAAATATGTAGGTAGACCGCACAATTTCATTATTTCGTGCGGTCGGCTGGTTCTTCATTTAGTTCAGAGCTTATCAGTTCAAGTAGATATTTCACTATTCGGGACCTATGAAATAGGTAATCTGGGTGGGCGGGATGCTATCTCTTCAAACTCACTACTTCACATAATTATGATAGAACTTAACTTACAGGTAAGTTCGTTTAATCATTAAATTATGTTACAGTATTGAGTTTGAAGAGATTTTATATATACACTTGTAGATGTTGAGAGAAGTTGTGAAATATCTATTTCAGTTGAAAGTATTACAGAAGTAAATATATTTAATATTTCTTCAATAATTGACATAATAAATGTACTTAATCACTCAATTAAAAGGTAATGTTTCTTAAATAAACTATTAACATAATAGCTACAGTAAATTTTAGCTTATATCAATCAATTTTACTTCTAGCAAAACAATGATTTGATTATGTATATGCTGTCTGTTATATGCCTGTTATAAAACTTGGCAAATATTGTAGAGCCGCCGGACCAACCGGCAGTCTTCCTGATAACATCCAAATTCACACCGAGCTTATGAGCTTTTGAGGTGTCTAGTACTATGTGCAGAGTACTGTGTGATATCTATTCCACAGACCCACAACGTATACTCTTTATCCATCTGCTAAGTGTTTGGGGAGAAACTTTATTATATGGTTTTTTATAGAAATAAAAATAGAGGTGTGATGATCACGTAATGCCGCTACATTACTTTTAGATAATCCGTTAATAATTAAGCCGGACCTATGTCAGGTCTGTCTCGAAAAATTGGCAGCATCAGCGTTGGCTGAGTTGCGTTTACACTTGACGTTTTTATTAAGTCAGGGATCCTAATGGAAATATCATTCCGCCAATTTTGAAAAATTCGGATATCTATTTTTGAAATAGTTTGTACTCTATGCGCTGTTACCAGCGCCAGCAGGGTAACTAGCTTCTTTAGTGATTTTTTCTAAAGAATGAGATTAATTAGGAATCCAAGTGGCTAGAGTTTCAATTACTAATGTAGTATCCCAGTGGATTCATACTTGGGTAAGGGAGGGCGAAGCCTAAATATACCCTTAAAACACAGTCGTCTGTGCTTATCTGACTTCCTAATACTAAGGAAGGTGTAGATCTAAACCCATTTAGAGTGCCGTATAGCGCTCCCGATTGAAATAACTCTGTTAAAACATGAATAATAACAGGAATGTGTAAGTATCATATTACTTAATTTAATTATCTGACAGAGACGCTATTAATGTGTCTAAAAACCCGGGAGGGAGTTTTCTTATTAGAGACTCCCGCACATTACTCCGGCATCCAGGGTAATCTGCCGCTGGATCTGGCAGAAACTGGAATGAGAGATTATTAGGTCCTCAGAAGTTTGAAAAAACCAGTGGTTTAGTTTGTAAAAAACTGGTTAAATAGGGGATACCAAGGTTCAGCTGGCTATGTTGGCCCGACCAGTATGCACTTAGCTTTGTCGCTAATAATTTTCATCAATGTTTTTTTAAAATTATTGAGAAGGAAGGGAACCCGTTTTTACGGGTTCCTGGTTCATGGTATTTTTATACAATTTTGACCAATTCACAGAGAAAGCGTCAAGCATCAGGGTCTTTGTGCCATGATATGTATACAGGACATTTTTTATTTATTCAACTAGCAATCATGTCAATCTCTGGTAGCCCGAAATTGTTAATTATTTGCTGAAAGGCAAGATCAGATAGTTCCCATTCAATATCCGGGTGAATACACCTTGATTTAGTATCTGCTATAGTATTTTCTGTAGATGGAATGTATAGCGCTGTTATAAATAGAATTCGCGCTTCACACCATTGTCGTATATCTTTGGTCAGTTTGTGAGATGGGGGAATTGGATTCCTCCCATACGATTAATGTAAAAAATCGCAGTTGTATTATCTATTCGCAAGATAATATGACAATTGGATAAATCCTCTAGACAAATTTTTAATCTTATGAATGTGAAGTTTTCTTTCTTCCCGACTTCAGCTACCGCTTGCCGTTTTTCCCGCACAGGCTATCCCCCAACCCCCCATAGTCGAAGCATCTGAATTCGTCAAATTTAATTTGATTTTTTGGATTTTCGATAGATTTAATCCACCAATCGAAATCTGACTGTAAACTTACAGGCAAATTCATGTACTTTTCATTTTTGTAATGTTATCCATACATTCGCTATAGCTATGTGATATTAGACAGGTATCGTTAAGATATATTGTCGATAATAATCAGCACAGAGTGGCATTCTGACCACCGTTTTCATTATTTTTGTGAAGACAAAAGGTGCCGTATTGACAAGTGTATATATAAAATCTCTTCAAACTCAATACTGTAACATAATAATAATTATGTTACAGTATTGAGTTTGAAGAGATTTTATATATACACTTGTAGTAGCACGCATAATGTCGCCTTGTCTATGCACTAAGTTCAGAGAAAGAAAAAAAAATATGTAGGTAGACCGCACAATTTCATTATTTCGTGCGGTCGGCTGGTTCTTCATTCACGTTGCAGTGCTCCGCCGCGTCGCACTACAAAGTTGGTTTTTCTAAGTTTCTCCGTGTTAACAAGTTTTTTCGTCAAAATCAAGATGCCGAAGAGGAAACATAACGACGAGTGGGAATATTTGTAAGTAATTTGCACAATTACCGATAACTATCGATTGCATATGAGGTTTCACGTTCCAACGATTCGAGTTCTTACTTAACCCATTTTTTTTACTCGAGTTCACGATGCAACGCCACGAGTTCATCTTACTCGCTGTATACCTATGCGTACTTAATACGCCATCCATATAGCAACCTGTTGAGGTTATCCTATAATAATAATATGAAACGACCCGAAAGGTAACATTTTAACTATTTAAGTTAAGTTCCAATGTTCACGTTTCAACGATTGGAGTTGTCACTTAACGATAATAATGCATACGAGGTTTAACGTTCCAACGATTCGAGTTGTTACTTAACCTACTTTTTACTCGAGTTCATCTTACTCGCTGTATACCTATGCGTACCTAATACGCCATGCATATAGCAACCTGTTGAGGTTATTCTATAATAATAATATGAAACGACCCGAAAGGTAACATTTTAACTAATTAAGTTAAGTTCTAATGTTCACGTTTCAACGATTGGAGTTGTCACTTAACGATAATAATGCATACGAGGTTTAACGTTCCAACGATTCAAGTTGTTACTTAACCTACTTCTTACTCGAGTTCATTTTACTCGCTGTATAATTATGCGTACCTAATACGCCATTCATATAGCAACCTGTTGAGGTTATCTATAATAATAAAAAGATGAAACGACCCGAAAGGTAACATTTTAACTATTTAAGTAATTTGCAATTTCTTCGGTTCACGTTTGAGTTGTCACTTAAATACATACGATGTTTAACGTTCCAACGGTTCAAGTTGTTACTTAACCTATTTTTTACTCGAGTTCATCTTACTCGCTGTATACCTATGCGTACCTAATACGCCATGCATGTAGCAACCTGTTGAGGTTGTCCTATAATAATAATATGAAACGAACCGGAAGGTAACATTTTAACTATATAAGTTAAGTTCTAATGTTCACGTTTCAACAATTCGAGTTGCCACTTACCGATAATAATGTATACGAGGTTTCACGTTCCAACGATTCGAGTTGTTACTTAACCTATTTTTTACTCGAGTTCACGATGCAACGCCACGAGTTCATCTTACTCGCTGTATACCTATGCGTACCTAATACGCCATGCATATAGCAACTTGTTGAGGTTATCCTATGATAATAATATGAAGGTATACGTATAATTACGTATATTAGACACAAATTTGCAATTTGCTGTTAATGTTGAAAACGAAAATCAAGAGCTACGCGAACCAAGACCGTCGACTAGCGCGTTACACGCGAGTTCCGATCGTTCGCTGGATATAGCCAACGTGACAATACTGGAGGATGTATCTCCACCACCAGTGATTAAAGGTGCTTCCAGCAGTGAGGATGTTCCACGAACAGAACCAAGCTAAGGCAAAATTAGCAGCGGTATTGCTTGTCTTGACGAGCCTATAAGACTCTTCTTAGTAAGAATAATAAAGATCCAACTGTTCTAAAGCTGCTGATTGATGCTGGGCGCATCATCTGTGACACACAACTCAGTGAGTCAATAACGAGGCGAAATTTCATATTGGCTGTACTAAAGAAGGACTTGAAAGATCAGATGCTGCTCACGATAATAGATAGTTTTCTTGTAGCCAAGAGCTAGCCGAAACTTTAAAGACCGCAAAAGCGATCAATAAAACAGGTGTGGATCTCAAAGCTTCCACCTCTAACAAGACTATTGCTACAAAACCAAAGCATCAAGTCGTTAACAGAAATTGAAACGGGAAGGCTCCGGTTCAAAACCACAGACAGCAGCCGTCGGCGCCCTCAAAGATGAAGGAGTCTGCACCTCAGAGGCAACAGCACTCGCCATCATCGAGGACATCGCGACCGAACTTCAGTCGCGGCCGCCGCTAGACAATACGGTAAATTACGCCGGTAGACTATCTGTTTTTTACAACCAATGGTCACAAATAACCGCAGATAAAATAATTTTATCGTGGATACGTGGTTATGAAATTCCGTTCACTGAAACTCCATATCAGCATTGTATACCTCAACCCCGAAATTATGCACACTCAGAAAAACTTGAATTTGATCAAGCTATACATAATTTAATTTCTATAGGTGCTATACCTCACTGTGAGCCCTGTGAGGATATCCAATATCTTTTTACCCAAACCGAACGGAAAAGCACGCTTTATCCTAAATTTGAAAAAGCTAAACGAGTTCATTCAACATGTTCATTTGAATTAGAAGATTTTAGAATAATGATCAAACTAATCTCAAGATGTTGTCTCAAGTCAACTATTGATCTCAAAGACGCATATTATTAAGTGAAAGTTCATGATAACTCTAAAAAATATTCAAGATTTAGTTTGAACGGTAACTTGTATGAATTTAATGCCCTACCGTTTGGTGTCAATACGGCACCTTTTGTCTTCACAAAAATAATGAAAACGGTGGTCAGAATGCCACGCTGTGCTGATTATTATCGACAATATATCTTAACGATACCTGTCTAATATCACATAGCTATAGCGAATGTATGGATAACATTACAAAAATGAAAAGTACATGAATTTGCCTGTAAGTTTACAGTCAGATTTCGATTGGTGGATTAAATCTATCGAAAATCCAAAAAATCAAATTAAATCTGACGAATTCAGATGCTTCGACTATGGGGGGTTGGGGGATAGCCTGTGCGGGAAAAACGGCAAGCGGTAGCTGAAGTCGGGAATAAAGAAAACTTCACATTCATAAGATTAAAAATTTGTCTAGAGGATTTATCCAATTGTCATATTATCTTGCGAATAGATAATACAACTGCGATTTTTTACATTAATCGTATGGGAGGAATCCAATTCCCCCATCTCACAAACTGACCAAAGATATACGACCATGGTGTGAAGCGCGAATTCTATTTATAACAGCGCTATACATTCCATCTACAGAAAATACTATAGCAGATACTGAATCAAGGTGTATTCACCCGGATATTGAATGGGAACTATCTGATCTTGCCTTTCAGCAAATAATTAACAAATTCTGGCTACCAGAGATTGACATGATTGCTAGTTGAATAAATAAAAAATGTCCTGTATACATATCATGGCACAAAGACCCTGATGCTTGACGCTTTCTCTGTGAATTGGTCAAAATTGTATAAAAATACCATGAACCAGGAACCCGTAAAAACGGGTTCCCTTCCTTCTCAATAATTTTAAAAAAGCATTGATTAAAATTATTAGCGACAAAGCTAAGTGCATACTGGTCGGGCCAACATGGCCAGCTGAACCTTGGTATCCCCTATTTAACCAGTTTTTTACAAACTAAACCACTGGTTTTTTCAAACTTCTGAGGACCTAATAATCTCTCATTCCAGTTTCTGCCAGATCCAGCGGCAGATTACCCTGGATGCCGGAGTATTGTGCGGGAGTCTCTAATAAGAAAACTCCCTCCCGGGTCTTTAGACACATTAATAGCGTCTCTGTCAGATAATTAAATTAAGTAATATGATACTTACACATTCCAGTTATTATTCATGTTTTAACAGAGTTATTTCAATCGGGAGCGCTATACGGCACTCTAAATGGGTTTAGATCTACACCTTCCTTAGTATTAGGAAGTCAGATAAGCACAGACGACTGTGTTTTAAGGGTATATTTAGGCTTCGCCCTCCCTTACCCAAGTATGAATCCACTGGGATACTACATTAGTAATTGAAACTCTAGCCACTTGGATTCCTAATTAATCTCATTCTTTAGAAAAAATCACTAAAGAAGCTAGTTACCCTGCTGGCGCTGGTAACAGCGCATAGAGTACAAACTATTTCAAAAATAGATATCCGAAATTTTCAAAATTGGCGGAATGATATTTCCATTAGGATCCCTGACTTAATAAAAACGTCAAGTGTAAACGCAACTCAGCCAACGCTGATGCTGCCAATTTTTCGAGACAGACCTGACATAGGTCCGGCTTAATTATTAACGGATTATCTAAAAGTAATGTAGCGGCATTACGTGATCATCACACCTCTATTTTTATTTCTATAAAAAACCATATAATAAAGTTTCTCCCCAAACACTTAGCAGATGGATAAAGAGTATACGTTGTGGGTCTGTGGAATAGATATCACACAGTACTCTGCACATAGTACTAGACACCTCAAAAGCTCATAAGCTCGGTGTGAATTTGGATGTTATCAGGAAGACTGCCGGTTGGTCCGGCGGCTCTACAATATTTGCCAAGTTTTATAACAGGCATATAACAGACAGCATATACAGAATCAAATCATTGTTTTGCTAGAAGTAAAATTGATTAATTTATGCTAAAATTTACTGTAGCTATTATGTTAATAGCTTATTTAAGAAACATTACCTTTTAATTGAGTGATTAAGTACATTTATTATGTCAATTATTGAAGAAATATTAAATATATTTACTTCTGTAATACTTTCAACTGAAATAGATATTTCACAACTTCTCTCAACATCTACAAGTGTATATATAAAATCTCTTCAAACTCAATACTGTAACATAATTTAATGATTAAACGAACTTACCTGTAAGTTAAGTTCTATCATAATTATGTGAAGTAGTGAGTTTGAAGAGATATAGCATCCCGCCCACCCAGATTACCTATTTCATAGGTCCCGAATAGTGAAATATCTACTTGAACTGATAAGCTCTGAACTAAATGAAGAACCAGCCGACCGCACGAAATAATGAAATTGTGCGGTCTACCTACATATTTTTTTTTCTCTCTCTGAACTTAGTGCATAGACAAGGCGACATTATGCGTGCTACTACAAGTGTATATATAAAATCTCTTCAAACTCACTACTTCACATAATTATGATAGAACTTAACTTACAGGTAAGTTCGTTTAATCATTAAATAATGTACGTTTCCGTATAAAGTATTATGAAAAAAATAAATATAGAATTCAACTCGAAGACCGAATGGGCGAACGCGTTGAAGTCTTTTGTATGCAGCAATTGATATTGATGATCAATAAATATATTTTTTGTTGCTGTCGTAGTAGCCGAACAGAGTTCTTATTTTGATTATTAAACGTCAAAAACCATATTCATTAAAACGTAGCCTAAACAAACACACATTCGTACAATACGGCGAACACGTCACACCGAGCGTAACAACACTTCTAAAACGTATGTACCAACAAAATCAATATAAAAGCTTACTCGTATAGAAATTACATTAAATAAACTCAGAAGCATTCCGATATACACGGGAAGTATGGAAACCTTATCAATAAGGCAGCGGGGCGTCCGATCATATCGTTCTTCGCCACAAGAATATCTCTACAGAGCTACAAACTTTTGAACATTACTTTGTCTCGAAATCGTGACTTAAAAATATTATATTATCCATTTATAGCGATATCTATTTATATCACGCTAATAGGCGCTTGCGTTATTTATTTATAGCCTTATTGTGTGGATACATTGTGTTATTAACATATAACGTTACAATTTATTTGAGAATAACTTAAATAAACACTGTCTATGTTTTTTCAACGAACTTGTCCGTTATAAAGTGGTATCGAAATACCTTTATAAATTCATGTATGTCAGTAGTCACTATAGCAGCAGTTACATAGTTTCAAATTAATGTTCGTAAACTCAAAAGATACTTCCAATCAGAATATAAAATGTACGGTAACTGGAATACTAAATCAAATACTGTTCGTCGATTTCTAAGATCTTCACGATACCCGGGCCGAGTAAATCGTGAACAAAGATGGCGTCCGGGAAACGGTTATTGGTAATGGTCAGGTACGGGCGTAGCCAGGTGGGGTTCGAGGACTGAAAAAATCACTAGTTCAAAAAGAGAATTTTCGAAAAAATTTAATAAGTAACTGTAATAATCCTCTAGAGGCTTTCCGAATTCAAATCTAAAAAAAATATAGCATATTATGTTATTCGAAGACGTTGTCAAAGCGGCCCCCTAAAATTCGACCCTGGCTACGTCCATGGGTAATGGTAATGGTCGAGCCACTGCAGCCAACCGCGCGCTGGATGTGATTCATCAATTTTTGTTAGTTCGCCACCTCGTCCCGGCGAGATCCCGCGATACGACTCCAGCTCTCGCGAACCGACTCATGTTTGCATTGTCTATTTGTGTGTCGGTTACATCTGATTAATTTTCGAACTTTATATTGATGGTGCACTTAAGGAATGCTGGTTTCGGTCGGAGATTCTTTGTTGTGTGCGATTGTGTCAATAGTCAAATGGAAGGCAGCATGAATCAATTACATTTATAACAACGATCTGTGCAATAACATAGGTGTATAGAGCAGATAGATTGTGTTGTTAGGTCGATTGACGCAAATTCAAAGGCACGTAAAGGTTGCGAATCGGATTTTGTAAAAAATGAAGAATCTTTACTTCATCGTCATTTTCATTTGGTCCTACGTGTGATATGTTTTTATTTATATTTGGTTATGATTTGACAATGGCCATCAAAAATACGAAGTCACTTCTCTGCTTTTTATCAGACTGTTGTCATGTTTTTAGTTTTAATAAGAACACAACCCTGGATAAACCTATTAACATCAATTCATTCCTTCTCATGGATGCAAAATCACGCAATTCATCATGTCAAAGCGAGGTTATTTGTTCAAATATAGGTATTATCATAATTACGTTCCATTTATCCCTTATACGAAGTAAGAAGAGCGTTTGCTATCCATTTTCGAGGCAAGAGTTCACACGCAGGCGGCCTCGACACACTGTAAAACAGCGTCGAAGGTTCATACTAGAAGATCTACTCTAACGCAGCTATTATTGCCAGCAGGTAGTGTTTAGTGACAGTGTATTTAAAATAAAGTATAGAAAGGTAACTCTTTATTACAACACAACTCAACTCAACATTATACAAATGTTGAAATAAACAGTAAAAAACAGAAATAGAACATTAGACAAAAAAATGTTATGATTTGTATTTAATGCTTTTATTTCAATTCTTTTGGCTATTTTCAGGACTCCAAGCAACATAATTCCAAACAAAATATTTAATGAAAAATTAAGGTCAATAAAGTAAAAAAATAACCATTTATATATACACATTTTTGGTTACAGATATAAAAACTTTTTGATTTGGTCTTGATACCTAAATTAAGTTGGTAAATTTAGCTTGGGGTTTAATTTTTAGAGCTTAAACACGGGGCGAAGGTACTTTTTGGCTATATATTCCATCAAATTCGTCTCCGATACGCCAGTGGCGAAAGCTTCTCTTCTTTACAAGATTCTCAACATCTAGCATACCAGTACCACAGACATATCCTAGAGCTGGCGAATGATAAATCGAATAAGCGTTCAGATATCATGTGAACTTAGGTACTGAGAAAAACGTATCTTGGCTCCGCTATCACGAAAAGCTATTTACTACCGACACACTTCTGTCCATCTGTCTAGATAATAAACAGCACTGTTATGACCCTCGTATTGTTTAAATTGTTCGCTGAGAAGCGGTACTGTGCATTACAATGTTTGATTTTGAGTACGTTTCGCAGAATATGAGATATAGTTTGTTATAATATTACTGCGAAATTAGCAATAATGTACTTGCGGTTGGTGTGTATATTGTTTTTGTTGTATTAAGGATAGCCTTTTAGAGGTTTCGTGTCAGTTTCAAATGACGTTATTCATTTTGGATTTTTTGCTTGAGGAAACACAATAATGTTCAGATTTAGAAAGTGTTACATATCCGGCAGCGGTTTTAAAATGTGTCCATTTGATCCGGAAGTCACATTTCACATATTGACAACGTTTATGTCTTAATTTCTTATAGGTATCTATAAAAACTTGAAATAAAATCTCGTCAGAATTCGCAACATCTCTGCTGTAGCGCGATGCAGGGGGAAAGCTATAGGGTTGGGAAGATGTCCAAAGGTAGTATTGACTGAAAAATCGAATAGATAGTTGCTTTTCGATTATCTACCTACGGGTCTGCCCACCATCGCTGACATACCAAGCACGTTTCGCGACAAAGTGGATCGACAATAATTCCAATGTTTCAAAAGTAATACAGTTAAAGGACTTTTCAAGCACTAATTATGACTTAATCTATTAAAGTCTGTAATAATATAAATAATCCTTCCCAAGCCATGCAGTCGACGTTTCTCAATTGATTTCTAACCAATTTATTAGATGGGCGTACGCGTTCTTTATCACTTATTGCATCGTCAAGCGTTACGGGCGTCTAACAGTTTTACTGTTAAATTATTCATACAACTAAATTCGAAATAAACTATTCGATTTATAAAACTGTTATCTATGGTCAGGTTCCTCCTCTTGTAATGTCTATGCCGCCCGGAGCTAGACCTAATGTGAGCTGTCCGGACGGCTGCGCCTCTGGGCCAAGCTTAAAAATTAATCACGCTATATTAGTAAAGCTTCCTTATAAGAACTATTAAGTTAAATCGCAATTGGATATGTTATGCTTTAGATAGCAGTTGTCTACATTGTATGTGCTGAGTTAGGACACAATAAATATTACCTGTAGTTACTAAGTACTACAAAAACAAATTAAATGCATCTAACTACCTAGTTTTTCCAATAATTATTTCTCATACAATTTTGATGTAGCTATTCTGTGACTGTAATGTTTGGTAGCCTTTTTCATAGATACTAAAAGTTTGACTTCGATTAATGTGATATTCAGCAGTTTTGAGAAATAACAATAATAATTTACGATTCATACGTACTTAAACGTTTATGTGAATTTATTACAATACATATAATTACGCTTGAATTTCGTAAGTAAGATATGGCTGTTTTAAGACGGAAATACACCATGAAAGTTTCATAAATTTTTATTAAGACGTGGCCGCCTGTTTGACGCAATGACGCAAGAATTTGCGACTCTTGCAAAAACATATATGTGTGCGATCATAAATACACTGTAACATATTATGTGTGTGATTGATTCCCTAAGGGGCAGTGTAGACGCATATTCAAACGTACGTTTGCTTGTCAGAATAACAACGCTTTTACGTCAAGCGCGCATTTCGAGTATCACGAAAACCGCGCTTGACGTAAACGTACGTTTGCATAAGCGTCTACGGTCTGCATAAGATACAACGCGTGTTTTTCCTTCACACGTAGTATATTTTTGAATAGAGGAACGCTAATCGCAGACGATATATAGCCACTTATTATACCGATCGTAATTTAGCACGTATTCTTTTATTCACACGATACCTAAAGGGGTAGTAGGAGAGCTAAGTTTTTACTATCATATAGCAGAAGATTATAAATATAAAATTGCTGACCGCAGGCTTGTTGCGTGAATCTTTTGTTTTTTTCACCATACATGACAGCATTGCGTGCGCTGCATGTATGGCGAACATTGAAAGAAGCCATAAATTGTACCGCACCATGTAAAAACATGATTTGATATAATAATTTTGATTTAGTAACCGAAACTTTCAAATTGATTTTTTAAATTCGACGAATTAAACAAAGAGCTGGTTGTTTGCCAGATTGCAGATTAGACTTGGTGTTATTTTATATGTATTATAAAATAACTTAAAAGATAGATGGATAAAATCTGTATTGAAACACTAAAATTGTACAGGAACTGTTAAAAACAAAAACCATAAACAATAGTGCCATAATGGGCGACCTTATCGCTCATAGATATCTCTTCCGGGAAACCCAAAAGCAAAGTTACATACATCTCAAACTATGTTTTTTTAGGCTGTACTGTAGCATTGAGTTATGAAGAGCTGATTTAATTACATAAAAGAAAGTAAGTAGGTACATAGGTAGGTTATATATTTGTGTCGTATGTGGTAGAGGCGCTAGGCTCGTGGGGACCGGGAGCACACGAAATTTATAAAGATTTAGTGAGCCGGATTGTAGAATCGAAGCGTGACCAAAGTGCCGGCTTTTATCTCGCTCAAAGGATCAGCCTTGCCATCCAGCGAGGCAACGCGGCCAGCATTTTGGGAACTCTGTCTTAAGAAAAACTTATTAAATATCGTTTAAGCTATCTTTAGACCATTTCGTTATCTATAGATAGTTCAATTATTTTCTTCTATTTATAATAATTGTCTTACTTTTTTATTGATAGGACTTATAAGTCCTATCAATAAAATTAAACTATAGTTTAATATAGTTTTAATAATAAGAGCATATTACTAAGAGAGTGATGACTATGAATGTTGAGGGATGGAAGGGTAGAGGAAGGGTAGGCAATCGTCTCGTTATGTTATAGTACAAAAAATATATTAAAATTCTCTGTTAAGAATACTTTAGTAAATTAAAAAAATGTTTGTCCTAAATAACGAGAACCATATTTTTTTAGAAACAGTATCACGGATAACTCTTCAATTTCGAAATTATCAAATGAAATACAAATGAGTACAGAATAAAACAAATGAACACTAACAAACCCCGTTGAGCATTTGATTCCACCAATCGTACGAGTACAAGATATTTTGTCAACCGGCAACAAGCCGTCAGTTAACTAGTTTGTAAACATAAACGTTACTTGACCCGATTAGAAAGTCGCCTATCTCCGATCGAGATGAAGATATCGTGCGACTTCAACTTCTTCTGTACTCAATTATATTAGCTATGAGAATCGACAACAAAAAATCTTTGGCAGTTTCCATTTACTTTTTCTAACGAACGTCTTGTTATGGTCAGGTTCGTTTTTAATATAATTGAGACAATCAATTCAATGGATTATGAAATCTTCTTAACATCTTTAATTTTTAACACTTTGCAACGAAGTGTCGTTTCAGCGCTTGTAGCGCTCATATCGTATTTTAACTAAACAAATGGCCCCAATTCTACTAAACAAATGGTTTAATAATGACAATGGTTTCATCGTAAAATTATGACTTTAGGCACTTTCGGTGTTGCATATCACAACCTGCGGTATTTTTCAAAAGTCGCCTATGACAATGGCAGTCATCAATAAACCATTGTTAACTTTCCTATTTTTTTCATCAAAGTTATAATTTGTCGCCGAAAACATTGCTATTTTTGAAAAATTTGATAAGTACAATTGGGGCCCGGTCGCTAAAGTTAAGCAACGTTCGCTGCGATCAATATTTAACTGCTATGTAGTATTTACAAATAAGCGCTCCCATTATTGATGATGAAGGGCATGCTGGTCTAGGTAGTTATCTTAAAACAACAGTCGCTGTCAGGCACTATTGGGCCTTAAAATTTCTGACACGACGGCTGGCATGTGTAATACGAGATGGAAGAATCTCTGTCTACACGAAATGTGTTTGTGCGGTTGAATCTAAACAGAAATAAATGCATTAAACATCATGAAAGCAAGTAATTAGGTTTTCAATTACCATCAATTACAACAAAAACAATAACGACATGATTTTCTTTCGCAGAAGAGTTATTTCATGACGCAAGTTTAATTTCCAACTAGCTTCGCACCCAGATATGCGCCACTCATTTTGTATGTAAGTAAGCTCAAGTAATTTCACATGCAGCTATTAAACGTGGTGCCTATCTGGAATAGCTATTTGTGTGTATAAAGTCATCAATTGCTGTAGAAGTAGGACTGCACCACCGCGATGGTGGTCTGATGATCTGTGCAAATTCAGGATGCTGTTGTTTTAGATTACCGTCTTCTTTATGCAAATTAAAATAATCTATACAAATAAATAAAATTGAAGTGTCTGTTTGTAATATCAAAATAACAGCTTTTTACCAAATGCATATGAAAGTATATACGGAACATATAACAAAACAACCATTTTTTTAAATTTTTGTCTGGCTGACTGTTTGTTCCGGGTAATCACTGAAACGGCTAGGCCGATTTTAACGGGACTTTCACTTGCAGATAGCTAATGTTACAAGGAGTAACTCAGGCTACTTTTATTTTAGAAAAATAATTAGAGTTCCGCGCAAAAAAATGAAAACCATGAAATCCAATATCTCCGCGCGGGTGAAACCGCGGGCAGCAGCTAGTAGTTTTATAAAATACTACATAATACTACTTTAATAGTATAATGTATAGTGATACGACATATAACTTTATCACATATAATTACGCAAACTAGGGATAAGATAGAGTAAATGTCTTCTCTCTAGTAATTAACTTTGCGCCTTGATTTGTGGCCTTATCACGACGTCTTGCCAGTCACCGATTTATAGTGGGGCTTAAACGGTTACCGTCATTGTCAGGGCACTCAGAGTAATTCAGGTTAACTACGTTGATTAGAAAGGGAATAAAATGGTTACAAACATACATATATAATATACATACTTACCTATATAAAACATTATACAAGCGCTGTGCTGGTAATTTAATTTCCCCATCTCCATTCCATCATTGGCCGACAAGGCATTGAGAAAAGATACCAACTGGACATAATTCATTTCATCATTAATTTGTTCCTATCCGTACCAAGCGTTTTGCTTCAACATTTATAAAGAATAGAATTCTTAGAAGGCTCTTAATTTTCTGAAACATAAAATCTGAGTTTCTACGATAAGTGAACACTTGAACAGGTATCTTCTGGGCAAGTAGGTTACATCGTCGACCGCATCAACGCGATTCCCTGGTACCGGTTTTTTAATTTTAGTAGTTTAGTATAGTTTAATGACTCGAGCAAAAGCAGAAAGATGACAGCAAGGAGCAGTGGTTGGTGCTCGAATACAAACCCAAGGAACTCAAAAATACTTTTTTTTCACTGTGAGATTTTATCACTGTGGATATCTAATGCATTTCACTACTATATCACATATCAGTATGCTAAATAAAGAGTAAGATTGATACAAAAGGATGCATTCATACAGTTAGGAACCGATGATAGCTCAGTAGTAGTGAGGTCGCCCGTCAATCCGTTGGTTATATGTTCGATTTATACAATGAACTTGAGTGAAGAAAAACATCATGATGAAACCGTAGCACGGTAGTAGAACATTTTCTTACGATCGTCTGGCTAGCTACCATCCGCAAATTAAAAAATCTGTTGCCAAGCACTTCAAACGCTCTCATGTTGAGAATAAAAACAAACTATTGTATTTTTTGGTCTTGAAAGAGTTTAAGACTATCCCCATAACCAGTGGCATCGCCCGCTTGTTTGTTCTGTCCGTTTTCAAGTCAACAAATAACGAACTGTGGGCAGATGGTATCTACCTAGATTCCGGGTAGGCTGTGTGCGGCTGAATGCCTAACGGACGCGTCCGACTCTAGACTTGGTAGAGCCTCAGTGATGGCCGGCCCCGGGTCTGTCCTGTCACTCAATCTTTCAGCTGATTACACTTCAACAAATAACTATACACGCACTTAGACACTCAGCAAATTTTACACTCGGCTGGTGTCAGCCAACAATGTAGCCCAGCTTGAAAAGTAGTCGTTACTATTCAAGAGTCAACCGTTTTCAATTAAATAACCCAAAGGCTAAAATGAAGGTTGTCAGTATATCCTGCGCATTAAAAATTACACCTTGGGATGTGGTTAGTGAATTTATGTGAATCGTTGTGCCCAATAAAGTAGGAGATGTCTAATAAATCGTTGGAGGCACGGTCGAGCAAGGCGACACCTCCGGAGTGGGCGATTCTGCCGTTAGACGCGGCCCGCGGCAGGGAACCATCAATCCGCTAGAGAACACGTCTGAATGCCTGAAAAAGTTTAATAAGATATTTTTTGATTCAATTTCATCCAATTATTAATTGCTGAATTTTATCTTTTAGTAAACTGAATAATTACATTTTAAAAGCTGTTGCCTACTTAACTAACTCTTTAGATTGTTATATCAAATAAATGAAGAAGAAAACTACTATGAAAATAATGTCATATCTAAGTAGGTTTACATATTATTTTATAATATCTTCCGCTCGCGGTTTTACCTGCATTATTTGTATCTTTATAAATTGTAGTCTATTAGTTCTGATGTATAAGCCATATTACTGTAAAGTTTCATCAAAATACGTTTAGTAGTTTTTGCGTGAAAGAGTAAAAAATATCCATCCATCCTCGCAAACTTTGCTCACGTAAAGAAGATCTTTTATGTCTAGATGAAAACTTGCACACCTCAAAAAATTGAATGTAGTAAACGAAACAGACTTATTGAGTATTTTAGCTTACGCCCTTGGTTATAATAAAAGGCATCAACGCGCGCCATGCTCTAAGAAACTATGCATAAGTATTTGTCCCTACAGGCAAAATGGCGCCGTCCCACATAGCACAGCGTATCATTTATCTGGTATTGGATTAACACGTGTAACCCTAACTGCCAAGGTGAACGGTACAAATAGTTCGCAGCGCGACCAACCATCCATGTACTTACTTGCATACAATCGACCTACTCTCGCCTGTGTCGGGTAGCTAGGTTCACAAGGGTCAGGTAAATAAGACCATAATGAAATTTGATATTACACCACAATCTACGCTAAAATTTATGATTCTAACATAATAGTAAAGTCATTACTGATCTCATTCGATGGCTAACACAGGGTCATTGAAAATCAATATTTGTAACCGTACCTACTTAATTAATGCGGCTTATACTATTGTATGAAACAGAAACGCATTGTAATTAATTTGCTGTCGACATTAAGTCTCCATTCAATAGTTTATTAGTTTTGCTAAAACTAAAATTAGATACGAGTCATATTCAAAGCGCAACATTCCACGATTTGAATCAAGGTATCTTGGTTTTGTTTTGTTGATCGTAATAGCTTTAGCCAGACGTTTCTGGCGTGTAAAATGGCTATTAAAGCTTTAGTAAAGTAAACTTAAAAAAGTAAGCGAAGTTTGATAACTAAAGATTCAAGCACGTGCATGTATGTACCATCCAGAAAGATTTTGTGATATCCAATTCTACAAGCTCTTAATATATCTAACAGACAATCTAGTTAAATCGAAGGGGTGAAAGTGACCCTAAACACGGCGACTTCTCGCTCCTACTAAAGAACGTTACGTAGTTAAATATCTCAGAATATTTTCTCCTAATTCCCGCAACCAGAATTTACCAGATTTAACCAGTTAAACGCTTACCACATTGGCTGTACCGCCGATAGTGACACCCAAGCCGATCGTCATGACCCGATAGTGTAGCTGAACGTTGTTGCATGTTCGATACCAGCATCAGTGAATTACGTACTTTATTTTGTTCGTTAGCTTGCGTTTACTTTCTACAATTATCTGAATCTGTGACCAGTTTCTGGCATTCTATTATATTAATAGATGTATCTTGTTACATACTCTCATATATTTTTAGTGACCGGCAATGTCTAATTTAAAAAAGAAACAATAGGTATAATAAAAGGTAAATATAGAATATAGCACAATAAACTTAGCCAACAGAATTTATTGTTACATGAATGGCGTTAGACTGTGCGTGCGTGCAATTCGCAAAAGCAAATCCATCCCACACAATATCTATCCAATAAATATCCAAAAAGCTTGTTCTGCAAGCATTCCTCGTCCATTGTGTGCCTTACAGATATATCTTGCGTAAGGAGCTTGCGATTCCTGCGAGCTTTCGCTTCTACCCACGCTACAGATGCTCGTCACTACTGATTGACAAAGTATCCATTACCGCATTGGAACTGACTTTTATCTGAATCGATGCGACGTGAGAAGAAATGGATGAGAGGGTTTGCGTGGCCGAGGGAATGGTTTGTGTTGCCCGCGGTGACCGGTTGCCTAATGCAACGGTTGACAAATCGCTCAATTGTCCCGGCTCGGAGGTTGTCGGGTCCCGACTAGTTGGGTGGCGAGTTGCGCAACCGTTGCCCACTTCTGACCGTTTGACGAATGCCGGAAGACATCCAACTTTATTGTGCTTTATTGCAATTGGACGGTGGTAAATGGGGGACCGCGTCTGTGAAAATATTTCATTATTCTATGGGAAATTGAATTGGCTTTCAATTCATCGCGCCATCGTAGCGTCGCGCTAATTTTTGTAAGAGTTTCCTTATTGATATACTAAATTATGTTTATGATAGTTATCGGTTAAAAAGAAAATGAATGTTTTTTTTCCTTTATTAACTGTTTTAATTATATTATAAAATGCGGTATAATAACAATCTAAGTACAGGAACTTAATAGATGTTATACACTGCTTAGTTATTTATGTAAATTGAAAACGTTTGGTTTCGTAGATAATATTAACACGGAACGCGTTTTGTACAATGTTTGTTGGTTAGTTAAAACAAATATTCGCTCGACTGTTTGCATAATTTTCCGCCTCATATCATAGAGGTGTTCGAGGCACTAACTGAGCAGAAAACGTAATGCTAATGAAGTGAGGTTATCCAATACGAAGCTTTTTATTTGTTGGATAAGGCGTAATGTGTTTTGTATATATGCTAATATTTAAGATTTGATGTTCCGTGCATCTTTCTACTGGCTTTTTAAAGTAATTTTTAAGCGTGCCGGATGTATGTATACATTTTTTATAAGTCAGACTAATTCGGTCCGTGATAATCTCGACTAATAGGAAGTAAATTATAGCCGAAAGTGTAGCTTGCCAACAAATAACTATCACACAAAAGTTGTCGTACAAAAAAAAACTGAATTTATTGATTTTAATTTCTGTTTGAAATAGAAACGCGTTTAAGTTCCCAGTCTATCCAAAATTTTCTTTGAAACCAATTTGCTCAATTTATGCAAGTCGTGATAGCATTGACATAATTTTAAGTTCAGCACTTTAAATTATGAAGAATTTACAGATTAATTTAGTTACGGCCAAGGAAGCCAGAGTGAAAAATTCATTGTTGACGGTTTTTTTTATAAATTTAAAGCAATAAATGTGACCTAAGTGTCCCTCATGTACCCCTGAATTATTCAGTCTACCGAAACAAAATAGGAATCTGGCAGTACTTATATCACGACTGTTCTATGAGGGGAAAGGTCAACCTCTGTCGCTTCCAAACCGTACAGGACCAATTTAATGCAACCAGTTCAATATTTCCATACAATAATACATTGTTACGTCCAAGGCTAATTGAAACAAGCCATGTGCCATTTGAAATGTCCCGCAATCATAGGAACGTTCTTAATTAACTGTATGAATGGAATTTATGAACCAGTATATCATAGGCTTTGTGCAACTTTGAAAGATGCTAAAAATACTGTGAACAGTTTTTAGTTTTCTTTTAGTTAAGTATTTCTAGAGGCAGTTTCTGTGTGGCAATCAAGGCTTTGGTTGCAGGCCGTTCGTTCTTTAACCTATTAGATCCGTCTGCTTCTTTTCTCGCTGTTTGCTTACGTTTGGGTGCGAGGCGCTATGTTGAAAGAAGTATGCAAGTTCCCTCCCCTCTGCGTACTCCAAAGAGGATTAAGTGATATATTATAATTAGCACAATAGGACGAATTATTAAAACCGCAATTAAATCCATATGTATGAAAGACAAAGAAATCTCGTAATGTTAGTCGACACGGCGGTGGGAGGCAACACTCAGCAACAGGCATACACCGCGAAATATTTCCCAAGGTACATCGGCACGAGTGCGATGTGGCGATATCTTAGGAGCGCGCCAGTTCGAATCGTCTATCGACTCTATGATCGGGTCCGACGAGGGGTCACGCGCGTTAAACGTAAATCAACATATCTCACAACGGGAGATCTAGCCGAGCATGCGGCCGACCAACAAAAACTGAATTTTATAGCCGTAACACTACACCCGGGAAAAAAGTAAATAAATTGGACGGGAACGAGTGAACGGCCGAGCTTACGGCGATACTACAACGACCACTTAAACGCCCTGTCGAACGAATACCTACTTATCTAGTAAAATGTGGTCAGACTTTATCAACTCTTAACAGAACTTGTTTCTTTATTAGGGTAAGACGCGCTCGGGGCTTCTTACTTTTCAATCAGCGTGAAAATATGTGTTCTTTGTTTGCAAATGGCTGCTTACCTCTAATAACGTGAACTTACTAAACATAAAGAGCCATAAGTGCATTACAAAGCTTAGTTTAGTATACGAGCCAACTTTCAGCATCGCCAGTAGGTAGCTGTAGACCAGAAGACTTTGCAAATGAAATAATGGAGAAAAGTCAAAGCTAACATTGCAGCCGGCCGTTGCTTTAGTCCTTCCAGTTTCCCAAAGACACGCCATAGGTACAAGAATAGTATGGAAAGCGGGGGTGCGATGGACAGCAAACGGCACATGGTTCCTCAATATTATTTATGTTTCGCTCACCGCAGCTGCTTGCTGGCGACTTATCTGCTTCACAGCCAAGTAAAATTCTAATTTCTACTATAACTTGTCTCATTTAATATTAATCTAATCAATGAGTCATTAAATTACCACTTGAGTATTAATTAATGAAGTGGTTAGAGCTAACTTCATAACCGGGTACAATGACGCTGTTGAGGAAACATTACCTACCGGTTAATCGAACCGGCAGTTAAATGACGAATCAATTAAGCAAAATTTCGCTTTACTGTCATGTATAATAAGGTTGACGTCGTGATTGGTAGGCAGGGTGCTTTCTCTGGAATGTCGGGCAACTGTCGACCGCCTCTAGTCACAGTGTTAAACAGTATGGTCATTGCTTTTAAATAAATAAAGGTAAGAAAGTGCCCTCTTTGTTACTCTACAGTGATTATTATTGCCAAAATATGAAATAATCATCATGCAATATTTTTCACAGCTCACCACACTAAAAGCTTTCGTTCTTAGTCTTAAACGAGTAAAATTTGCAATTAAGTGGTGTTAGTGCATGGTATTGGAGCAGGACCTGATATGATTCAAATTAATTCAAACCACTAACAAAGAAAGAAATTTACGCAAAGAATCAACTTGTCTATACACAGTACATGCTCCTACTTTGTCTATCAATGCCTGAGTGCGAGTAAGCTAAGTGTTTTCTTCTTAAATTTCCATACTGCTGATAGTGTGATCTAGTCAAGAGTCGAGACCAGATCGAGATTCGATCCGTATCTTCGCAATTGATGGTTATCATGACAGTTTTACGTGGCGTGTCTCACTGCCAATGGATTCACTATAACTATATTTCGATTACACCATTTGTGTATTTTATAACTAATTATTCTAATTTATTCAAACTTGCGTGATATTACGGGGATTTGCTACATCTTAGTTTTCTTTTTACATTTTTACATTGTTACATTTTTATTTTTTATTTTTCTCTGTTTGAAATGATGCCTTTAGATTACCTTTTAAATGATGTCTTTCAGAGTTCTCGCTAAATATTTGTTTTGATGGGGATTTAGTTCTCTATGACTTTAATGGATTAATTGAATGAATAGACGGTATTGCTTCCAGACTGTTTAGAAGCACCTAGATTAGTCCATTTACATGTTAAATAGTCCGAATTAGGAATCAAAGGCTATTAAATTTGTGAGAAGAAAATATTAGTAAACAATATACGAAAGAGCAATGTAGCACAATATCAAAGAACAACAGAATAAACAAAACTTTTCAGAGATTTAATTGGCCACCAAGTATTACAATTGGTAATGTATTTATTTGGTTAACAGCTACAAGTTGCTGGTATAATGTTATATTAAATCTTAATATTGCATTAGGCTAACTAGCAGTGTCGCATGACACTATCAGTAACGAAACGCACGCCTAATGAGACGTGTTTGATGTATCTAACTGTAATAAAAATGTAAAAATAATTGACAGTATGATCAGTACCGTCGACATTTTATCGATTTAATTAATTCCTTCTCACAGATTATAGATGCATGGTTACATCCCTATCACATCTTTAGTTGGTTTTCGTTGTCCACAACATGTCACAAGATATATTTTGGCTCGCAATATCCTACATTAAATTTGAATTACAAATGAATTGTGCGTTCAAACTCACACTGAGATCGTTCCCAGCGATTATACGCTTTTTGAATAATAAGATTTATTAAACATTTTTTTCGGATTGAAACACTTTATTAATATTTTAGTAGTTTTAGCTTTTTCTCGAGTTATTCTTTTTACTGTAAGAAATGAAAGTATGTTTTTATGCCATATAGCTAAAAACAAATCTAAATTTATGTTAGCTACTGTCTGTTTGTCAGAGAGCACCAGCTGTCATGCTATAATTTATTATCGCAAGACGTATAAACCTAAAACAAATGAGTGCATTACTAAAAATGAACAAAACAATAAAAATTCATTCAGTGCCGTGTCGTGGCCGCAAACAAACGCAAAGATAAAATAGAACAGACGTAAAAATCACGTCACTTAGTTTTGCGATATAAACATTAAAACATTGTCTTCGTTCTTTTAGTACTTTCAAGCCCTAATTGCGTCCACTCAGTGGATAAATCGATTAGAAAATCTATTTGAAAACTCAGCTACGTCTTGAAAAGAAGTGAAACAGCGAGGTAAGCGCTAAAAGCATCGGCAGATAACTGCAGAATCGCCTTCACCAAGTGATAGCACTAATGAACCCGTGTCGCAGTCTCAGAAGTGGCACGGTTTGAACGATGGCACGCCATTAGAGGGAAACTCAAGGCCAGTGGAGGGCGGACAGCTAGCCGTAATTATCTTAAACAAACCTGACCGAAAGGCGGATATATCGCTGCAACACTCGATTACTTTTTGCTACGATACGAATGAATGTAAGTAGCGGTAATAAGAGAGAGTAATTTAATTTTCCTGTTGTGCTTTAATTCGGTCAACTAGGTAGCTTTAGCTTGCAATGGCACTGTTAATTAGAATTATGTACCTACTAGTAAGGGCTGGTTTCATAACTTGATCGTTATAATGTAGTGGTTCCAATATTGATGCAGGTATCGTAAATATTTGGTCGGTGTTAAGAGATATCTAGAGTAAGCTTTTGCAAACTCAGTGACAAGTAATACCGTAAAGTGGGGCTACTTTTACACGACGGGGCTACATGAATACCGTGTGACATGTTCATTTCTGGTTTACGTTCGTTCAAAACAGTGTCACTGTTTTGTTCAGTTTTGTTTTTCGTTGCAGCAAGTACGGAATCTTTACAAATGATGCGTACTTATCAAAAGACGCCAGGGTCTAAACCCTACATGAATTATAAACAAGAAGACATTCCGTGGGTACTGTAAGACCCGGCTAAGGATATCCAGATAATGAGCAGTAGCATTCTCTCAGTCAACATCATTATCTACTGCGAGCACCAAGAAAACTGCCAAGCGCGGAGTATTACGGCAAAATCCCCACCACATGGATCCTTACTTCATCACTAGATTCCCAGATTGCACATCCCCAGCAAAGTTATTGTAAATAAGACATAAATTCACGTACCTTTCTTAAATATAGTTATTTCAGTTCCTCTAGCGATAGTAGTTTGCTATCGCTTACCTTACGTAGTGAATGAGGATTCTTTAGCTACTGTGTAATTCAGTTTTTAAACTCCGGCTTTATTATACGAGGTTTTATCATGATTATTATGTTTACATTCTTATAAGAAATACACAGACCAACACAAACACATAAATATACATGTCCTGTGGGAATTGAAAGCACGGCCTCGTGATCAGCAGTCCGACACTCATATCACTTGATCAAAAACGTCGTTTATTTATTTACTGTCACACATGTAGTATCTCAATGTGCTGTCAAAGTTTTATTTTTTTTTCAATCCAAACGCACCCGTGTCTTGTGTAAACACTAGTCATGTTCGCATAGATCATGAAGATAAGTCTCGGATCGTATTACGATAGCGTCCCTGCAAGTGAAACCGCTAGATTGATGGATTAGTATTTAGAAGGGCTACCGTTGCCCACTGGTGGCTGGTAGTAATTGCGTGCGCATTATACTGTTCTTTAATTAAACCTCGTCTATACTGGTGTATGTGTTTAATTCTCTACGGTAAATTAATGATCCTTTTTTATAAACCTAGATCGGCAGTTAAGGCAATCGATAATAAAATGTTAATCGATCTCAGTTAATAAAGAGATAGAGAAACTTTTCTAGCACGGCCACATTGTTTATTACTCTGACCGAAACCTAACCGTAACAAAACTATAGTTCCTTCCTGCAACTGGAATAAGTTGTTGATTAAAACGTTACCCCACTTTTACCTTTCCAACAGGATTTACCGGTACACCCGATAATCAAGTCCTTATGATTATGATCGGTATAATTTATAATGATTAGCTGATAGCTATCTGTCGCTGGATAGGGCCGCACGCGTCACAGTTCGTTATAGAGACGCGCTTTGTAGAGTAACTTAGGGCAGCCATGGTTTCTATCTTCTACGGACAAATACCCAAGCTTAAGTAAATGTACATATTACATATCTATTAGTAAAACAACTGAAATTCCGTGTCCGAAATACTGACTTCTGATGAAATTTTATACTCTCTGACGTCGGTAAACGCATTGTGAAATTCAAAATGGCGTTTTCCAGGACATGCAAAAGCATGGGTGCACGGACGGCAAATCAAAGCGTGATGTAGCTTGAGCCTTTGAATATATTAAGTTACTCACTGACCAGTACAATATAGTAGGTATATTCGTTTTTCCGTAAATATTAATATCTACTTTTTATAATTTGGGTTTAGAGCTGCTTTTTACAAAAAAATCAATAGATTTATTTGAAGAAAAAATGTCTGCAAGCCGCGATGCCAAATATTAACTTAAAAAATTATTAAAGTATTATTAATGTCCGTGTTCGTTTCGGACGAACTTAGTCTCGAACTTATTTCATGGTCACCCTGATCCATGTAGAGGTTACTCTATTTTTACTCTACCCTACCTGATGAGCGTGAGAATGCACTTTTCATAATTTAAACTCATCTTTTCATGCACAAACAATGTTTTACAACTTCCGTAAACGTCTATATGCAATGTGTATAGGTAATGTAGTAAAATTAGGTATTAACCTTTGTACTTTAGTAAAACGAAAATTTCAACACTAATACCTACCTAATTTTACGAAAGTAATATTATTGAAATTTTCGCTTTATTAAATTACCTATCGTTTTTTAATAGAACGATTTTAGAATTTATGTCAAGGAATTGGTATATGAGTAGGTAAAGCTGCCACAAGCCGGAAGCTGGAAGGTTTCGACATAGTCTAGAAAAAATAAATTTACTTTGATAGATTACAAAAGACAAGGAATAATAATCATTGCTAATACAAAAACCCCAATAAAAACCAAGAAACAAATATTTGCATATCTTCGAAAATAAAACAATGATATAGACTCTCGTTGATATTTGCATCAGAAAGGATATAATAATGCCAAGCCTCGTAAACTTCTCGAAATAATGTGAAACGGTGCAAATTCACGCTGCGTTTTACAATCACCGTCATATTGGAATATAAAATACAGAATTATGTACTAATAAAATAAAAAAGGGCACGGTATTGGTCGTGCCAAGCCCTTTTATAAAGAAGGTACGGTCTTTACAGGAAAGCTATATGTGATCCATCCTTATTAAGAAACTAGCTGTGCCTCTCGGCTTCACCCACGTAACCTTAGTTACTCCTTATAACATAACGTATCTGTCAGTGAAAGTCGCTTCAAAATCGGTCCAGTCGTTTCGGAGATTAGCCGGAACAAGTGATACATTTTTTTTGTCATAATTACCTACCGTATTTACTTTCAAATGCATTTAGTAAAACCCTGTGTAGATAGAACACAAATATCATAGAAGCAGAATTCTATGATTTTTGATAAGCGTTAGTGCATGCCATCCAGTAAGTACCTATTTTCGAAAGCCAAAAAACGACCACGATGCAATTAATAGCATAATTATCATCGTTTCTATTTTCTTTTTGTCAACTATTTGTACGTCTTTACTGACTCGTATCCTCGCCTCCTTCGGGAGTTGGATACAAAACTCATCTTTGATCATAATTCTGTACAGTGCAAGCATTGGTTCATAACTTATATTAAAGAATCTTTATGACTCACATGTCACTTACGTGAGAATATAATGAATATTAGTAAATACAACTATTATCATCGTCGATAACAGGTGCGATGTCGCTTGGCGCCAAATCCAGTAGAGCGTTAGTGTGGTACATGTTACTACTGTATAAGTACAATATACTTAGCTAATCTCGTCTTGAAATACGTCTTCGCATGTTTTACATCTCGAGGTGATTTGTAATAAAGCTGAACGCCATCGCAAGTTACGGATTTTTTTCCATAATTGGTCCTTACCATGGGCAAGATGAGATGATCTCCCTTGCGTCCACAGTACGAGTATTTATGTGATTGGCTCTTTTTCGTAAATGTAATGTCTGTCTGTATTTGTTTGTTTAATATTTATCTCATGAGTATGCATGTTGTGTAAGTGTAAAGCTGTTTTATGTTCATAACTTTAGTTTCACTATATACCTTTACAGTAGGTGTCAGATAGGAGGGGTAATTATTCTATTTTGCAGTGTTAGGGTATAGTTTGAATAACAAATGGTAATTAGCGAAATTACTGAACACTTGAAACTTGAATTTTGCTATTTAAAGATCTGGGTGGCCCAGCTTTTGTGGTGGATAAGCGTGACGCAGAAAACAACCTATTCGAAGCTTCACTTAGTACCATAACAATAGCGTTTACAGGTACTTTAACCTTGAGGGAAACGGACAGACAGGCAAATGTAGCTTTAATATACAGAGGAAAGATATGTATTCCCGACAGCAAGGGGTCCTCCAATTAATAAGGTGCGGCGCCCACTGCGATTTATGATATTTTTTATTAAACCCTGTACGATATTTATGCTATTGCTTCGTACATTTTTTATAGTGTTTATTATGATTATTATTTCAATTATAACTACATCCTACTTTACACTTCGTTAAAGTGTTTACATAGTGAAACAAGTGAAGTTCAGTTTCACCAAGCTATAGACGTATTAATTATGTAGTTACATTTAAAGATCCTTCGAATTTACAAAGTTATGGACAATGGCAAAAACGTCTCCATCCTCCAACAGGTTTAAAAGATATCTCATTCGAAGCGTCTCAATATGTAGATATTTTTTTGTATTGAGATGTTTTAATGGTGTGTAGTATAATATGATATTTAATTACAAAATATGGTAATTTAATACAGAAAAAATAAACAAAAACATATAAAATACAATAATTCTACTTAACTAATTACAGATACAAACATTTTATTAAAACCCTAGTAAACCATCTCCCGATGGCAACGCGCCTAGAATACTGGTCGCATTGCCACGTTGGATGGCAATGCTAATTTTTATAAAGTTTCTTAATTTCAAAATCTGGAGAAATATCTGAAAATGATGAAATTTTAAGTTTCACAGTTTGAGTTAATGTTGCGAAGAGTTACAATACCCATTATAAAAGTTGAAAGAGCGAGTTAAAAGTTTTTCACTTGATTTTCAAAACAGCAAGTAATAGGCTCCATTAATTAATGTTGAATGCTAATTACAAACACTTTGACGAAATGTATATTATATTACAAGACTCAAAAGATAATTTTCAATTTTTAACCGATAAAAAACGGAGTAGGTTGCAAGTCGACCCGTATATACATTTTTTTTATGTATGATCACGCATAACTGTTTACTGAGTAGTCCAATATTGATAATTCTTTTTTTATTGGATAGGTTACACGCCAAAACTGGTCCCACTTTAATTTTTCTAGAAATAGTAGGTTTAATTTTTTGTTAAAAAATATGATATTTAACACGTTCTTGTTGCACTAAGGATACCGTAAAACTATTAACGCGACTGTCTTATATTTACAAATAAATAAAATTGAAGTGTCTGTTTGTAATATCAAAATAACAGCTTTTTACCAAATGCATATGAAAGTGTATACGGCATCTATAACAAAACAACCATTTTTTTAATTTTTGTGTCTGTCTGTTTATTCCGAGTAATCTCTGAAACGACTGGGCAGATTTTGATGGGACTTTCACTGGCAGATAGCTCATGTTATAAGGAGTAGCTTAGGATACTTTTATTTTAGAAAAAGAATTAGGGTTCTGCGCAAGAAAATAAAAACCATGAAATCCAATATCTCCGCGCGGATGAAACCGCGGGCAGCAGCTAGTTATGTAATAAGCAGACGCATCAGAGAAGAACGACCTGCTGGGCTCATAACTTAGTTGCATTAAACGATGGGTGTGAATTAATATTTTGATCGCTTTCCGTCGACTTATTTTTATTTTTCAATTTAATTTAGGACTCAATTAATAAAACTCCGATATAATTGCACCAGGTAAGGCTCTTTTTATGAAGTGATTTAGTTACATTTAATAATTGGATGCCTCGTTAATGCCTTTAACAAATATAAAAGTTATAAAACGCAATCGATGATTAGCAGTCGATGGTTCATAAAAATGGGTCTAGTAATCTAAGGTTTCCTGATACTACTATCATGAAAGCTTGGATTACTAGACCGATTTTTATGATTTTATGTCTACACACAAGTGTACTACACAAAGGGTGCTAGCATTCACCTCTTAATTTTGTTAGTGGGAGGACTAACTCTTCTGCGAGAGTCCGTCTGGGTTGTTACCACCGCTTTGCTCGTGAAGTCAGCCGCCAAGCAGTAGTGTACAAGCATTACTGTGTTCCGGTTTGATGAGCAAAGTTTCCAGTGAAATTACTGGGCTTATGAGACTTAATACCTAATGTCTCAGGGTAACGAGCGCACTGCAGTGCCGCGCAGGCCTTTGTGTTTCAAAGTTCTGGGTGGCACTGCAATTGTTATGGGCCGGCGTTATGCTTACCATCAGGCAAACGACCAGCTCGTCTGGTTACCAAATAACATAAAAAAAAAAAATAACTTAACCGTTAACGTATAAATCTTATTTAGTTTGAAGTTTAGTTATCTATAACGACGTTAGGAGTTCTACTCTGAGAGATGGCTTCCTTGAAATGTAGAGAATTTAATTAGATATAAACAAACCGTATAATCTTAAAAGCAAATTAGATAAACATTAACTCAGTAGCGTTTACTGGGTTTTTGTACTGTGAAACTAAAGAATAGTGGCTAAAACGGTATTTAGGTAAAAGTATCGGCTCGTTAGCCTGAATTTTGTCGAACGGGAATCGAACCTGCGCCTGTGGCCGTCGTGTCTCCAGACAAGGATCTCGCCCCATTGTGTGCTCTAGACTTGATAACATTCTACTGCACCGCAGAAAATCTTGGCAGCAATTTAACTCACGCAATTTCGGGAGTTCAGTTGCGCGATTTGCTCGATTGAAGCGGAACAGGGTTTGTCTCTGATTGCTTTATTGAAATTAGTTGTATCATGACCAAGTGAGTTCAATTTTAAGTGATATTGAATCTTGATTCACATATTGAATTTGAACATTTGTGTACCGTTATAAAATTTATAAATGGGATATGTATTTGTTTTACTCTTCCTAGAACTACGTGACACACACAAAATCATCAAGTCTCATTGTAAATATTTGATTCGCTATATATAAATAGCCCTATCATTTAAAATTAAAACCTCTATTAGGCAGACGTTGCGTTTGGTTTACAAAATTGCATGAGCTTAGGTACTGTAATGTATTGTAACTTTACGGTTTCAACGATATTTTTAATGAAAGTTTTTCTTGAACACTTTTCAGTTATTTATCGAGCAAAAAAATACCCAGATCTTCTGATTTTTTAATAAAATTAAGTTGCAAAATAAGAGGGCCGTTTATGTTATAAATAACGCCTACCTACAATAATTTCACTATAACCCAGAACCCGACGTAGTTATTCGCAGTGCAATGCGCCTGTCGCCTTTAGACATATATTTTATGTTTCTTAGATCTTTCAGTTTCAAGTCAGTTGAAATTGTAAGTGAATACCAAGTGACAAAAGACATAGCAAAGCATGTGCTGCAAGAGTTCCACCAAAATGATTTATCGCAAAAAACCTCTACCAAATATAACCTCTACCTATACAACACTACATTGTTTTAAGATTGATTTTAATTTTAACATACGCCTTCAGTCAACGTCGTTTGAGATACTCTTGGTATTTGAGTTATTAGTGTATTGCAAACACGGGAGGCATGGAACGCCACGAGAGTAATATTATTTGAACTGTCTTTTCCACCTATGTCCGCATACCGCAAAAGTATTAGTACTAAGTTAGACGGCTTACGATCGACAGTTTTTTTTGCCATAATTACATATGTTTAAACACTTTTTGTAGTAATGAAAAAGTTCTTCAGTTTATAAACAAACCTTTCTTAACTAACGCAAAAAAGATCTCGCACAACGTATTATATATAATCCATCAAATTAAGCTATAAATTGAAATAGCCGATTGATTTTAATAATATATACATGCAACAGTACTTGCTACATCATTGCGCTAATGGGTTTATATTGTCGGGCTAGCTATGAAGGATAAAGAGCTAGGCACAGGTCTACAGGTAGAAGTTCCAGCAATATTTCAACAAGAAGCGTTTTATTTTCGCATCAAATATCTATTTATTGCCCACGTAGCATCAGTAGAACTGCAGTATAACACGAAGACGTTAAGAAGAAATCAAGGAAGAGTTCCTTAACTAAACTTTGTTTAGTCAACTGGCCATAGTTTGGAATGCACATATTAACACTAAACGCGTGGAGGCCCTGAGAACAGGCATCAAGCATGTGGCAAAGTTAGTCTTATCCGCTTCAACCATCTGTATACAGTAAGCATATTCCAATCAAAGTTTGCAAATAGTATGGGTAACTTATATGTGATCATAGTGTCAGAGGCCTTAGACAAAGTAATTACATCAACATTTCGTAGCAAGCTTCGTCGATAGAGCCTCTAACTGTATAGTAGGCGTAGATAGGTATTTTATTCGCTATAAAAACATACACCTACACATTATGCTGTCCATTAACGACTGTCCAAACATAATGTCGATGGCTTTTAGGTGTTTAATAATAAATCGTATAACACTACAAGTTAGCTATGAAATCTAGAGTTCGTTATACTCGCTTTACAAGATTGTGTCAGGTAGAGTTCGCGGGTCATAGTGATTAAGATAAAATCAGCACATTTAATGCAGGTAATAAGGTGTTGTGATAAAATATCATGCTTTTAAAATATTTAAAGATTTTTGACCGGAATCATTTTTTTTTATATCTCCTTTTTTAAGGTGCTTTAGTCGCTTAGCGATTATGCCAGCACCATTTTATACAATCATTCTTAATTACTATCCTTATCAAACACCATTCTGTAAAGCGCTCTTGCCGCTTCACAGTGTGGAGCTGACCACACAACTTGCAATGCACCAACATCAAAACTCTTCTGCGAGTATCCGTCTGGGTAGGCACCACCGCTTTGCTCGTGAAGTCAGCCACCAAGCAGTAATGTACAAGCATTTCCGTGTTCCGGTTTGATGAGCAGAGTAGCCAGTGAAATTACTGGGCTTATGAGAATACCTAATGTCTCAGAGTAACGAGCGCACTGCAGTGCCGCGCAGGTTTTGTTGGTCGAAGTTCTGAGTGGCACTGCAATTGTTATGCTTACCATCAGGCAATTGACCAGCTCGTTATCAAATAAAACACAGCTTCATTGGTATTGCATTATATAAACTAAGGAGATTTCTTCAGATACCAAAAAAAGTATGGTGGAAATTTTCTCAGTTGTCCAATAATGTAAAACGGATATTTGTGCGACGAAAAACCGGACTTTTTCGAACGTTTAGATTTAGCCGCGCCTTAAGTCTCATACACCCAAAATTTTCACAGATAATTTTTCCTCATCCAACCGAAACACATAAATGCATGCACAGTACTGCTTGGCGGCCAACTACAACAGCAAGACACCCACCGCCCACCGACCTCCCACCTAGAAAGACTTTCGCAGACGAGAAACCTTTGTATCAAAACATTGAAACAATTCAAAACTAAAGTGTATTTCATTAATACACTGACAAGTTTGTGTAACAAGCAAAACTAGCTAAATGCGAGTAGAGCAACAATAGTTTGTCGGAGATGGAAAAAGTCGTGACTGTCCCGCGCTCGGGTCAGTCAGGACGCTGCGGGCGTAAATAATACCGAAGTCCGATCTTAATTATCGGTCCATCGTTAGAGATGACCGACGGGCATCAGACCAAATCGGCGAGCGTTGCGACATCGCCCTCTGTCGGCCGATCTGCCCCGTCATTATCGGGCGCTCGCATCGCCCACCGATAAATCGCTAGAACCACCTGCAATACGATCCGCCCGGTGTTATTGTACAGTTTTGGCAGCCGACATTATAATTCTTTTGTTGCCATTGCTATTATTTTCATTGTGATGACTTGTGACTTTTGCTACAGGAGATGCATGATAATGTCAGATCGTCCAAAAACCGTTTGTTTGGAAATACGAGCTTATAATGGCTTTGTGTTTCGCTCTATGATCGCTTTGTGGCTGCGCAAATAAGATCGTGAAGTGTAAGGCGTGTGTCAAATGGACACAGAAAAGGATTAAATAAATATCGCGCGCCGAAAATAAGTTACGGTCTCGTTTGGTTTCAGTTCGTTAATCGTTCGCTGCTTTGTGGTTGCCGCTCGCTCATTCTGATCTCGATCCGAGAACGACGTTGAAAAATTCAGAGCTCTTATTCTTATTCTTATTCTAGATGGGGGCGATAAGGCCTGCACTGACGTCCCGCTTGGGGTGTATTGTGCATTTCCCCCTGCCAGCGCTTACCCAAGCCAGCCCAACTCCTTCATATAACGGAGTGCGGCCTTGGGGCGCTGGCAAAGCTGCTCCAGTAGCGTTGATGTTGATGTTGTATTATATGAATGAACGTTAGTCGTCTGCTGTTGTTGCGTCAGCTGCTCACGCATTCCGGTACTAATTCTTATTTCTTCTGTGGCCTTGCAATGCCATATCACGTGTTCCACAGTCTCATTTTCCTGCATACAGCCCCGGCACAGGGGGCTGTCTGTCGCTCCAATCTTGTGTAGATGATAGTTTAAGTCGCAGTGGCCTGTGATGAGCCCTACTAAAAGTCGAAGATCTAGCCGTTGTAGTTTTAGTAGGTTGTTTGTGATATTCCTGTTTAGGGCCGGGAAAACGGTTCTTGCATGTTTGCAATCCGTTCTCTTCTCCCACAGGCTTTGTTGCTCTTTTTCAGAGTGACGACGTAGCAGATCTCGCACTTCCATTGCTGATGGCTTGCATAGCTGTCTCACGTCATCACTGATTTCTTTCTGAATTCCTTGCTTAGCGAGGTAATCCGCCCTGTTGTTCCCTGAACATGAACCATGGCTCTTAGTCCACCTGATTGTTAGTTTACAACTATCCGATAGGTTTTGTAACACCTTGTGGCACTCAGCTATGACCCCTGACCTAGTGACTGGTCTTCTAAGTGCATAGATGAGTGCCGCACTGTCTGTCGTAAACACGAGAGTCCTGGTCTTTCCTTCCTCTATTTGGGACAAAGTAGTCACGTCGAGGTTTAGGAAAGTTTTTGCCGCTAGTAGTAATCCCATGGCTTCTGCTTGCAGCGCTGTTGTGGTTTTGTGCAAGGCCCACGACTCGGCGAAGCCAAGTTCAGGAGAATAGAAACCACAGCCCGCACCTATTTTATTCTTTGCACCATCTGTATAAACATTCCATGAAGGGGATGGCTCCACCAAGTCACCAGCCTCCATAATCATGACCGTTTCATACTTTTTGCCATCTAGGTGGGTGCTGGCTATTTTATCAGTGCCTCGACTTGCCTCTGGGATGATGCTTAAGGCTAATTCAGAGCTCGTGATTTTCGTTCGTGTACTTCATTTATTTGTCGAGAAACGAGGAATATTGTTTGTTACAACGAGCACAGCTTTCCGGCTTTCACTTTGGCTTTATGACGGAAGTTAATAAATGCTCCAATATTACCAATTTAATGTTGTTCCATATCTGATGCAGAGTAGACTAATTAATCAATCTCTGGCTTGCTCATTCTCATTCCGAAATGCGGTCTCGTTCGTGGCCACATCTCATGAATATTTCGTAGGAGAGCTGTTATAGCCCTGAACTATAAGTGAGCTATTGTTTTAAATCGATCATAAAATGCGATACGTTTATTATTTAGACTAAGTATACGTAAAGGTCTTCCTAAATTGTGTTACTGTCGCTTTATAATTTTATGGCGTTCTCATTTCGTATTCCGCATGTCGATGCACGATATACCTTCTATGTAGTTATTGGAGATTTTCCAAAAAATATGTGAGTCGTGCGTAGTTATTACGAAATTATACTATCGATCAGGCAATAATACGCGGATAGTGCCCCGAGGTGGCGAATTTAGGAGAAATTGAGGGTGCCGGAGTTGCGTGCCTTCCCGCGAGCTGAATAATCCGCACATGCATAATATAATAAATGTTATTCTCCAACGAGATCATACGGCACACGGATGGACGATTTTAGCTCAATCAATATGCTTAAACTTTGAATATTTCACATTGTTTAGGGTTCCGTTACAATGATTTGTTTCTGAAAGTTGTATTTCATTTAAAAAACAATAGCCATAAATATACATAATTATGAATGATTTCAGATTATGAAATCAGTTTCAATTTTGTAAGGCTGTGTTAATAAAAGTTAAATAATTGAAGATTTATATCTTCAATAAATAAATAATGCAACGTAGATGCTTAGTTAAAATCTACTTTAAAATAAAGCGCAACTTTATTTTCGTTAACATAATGGCTCTGTGACGGAAACGCATAGCTTATAATATAAGTCCAGATTTGTGAGCCGTTCTGATCACTGTGTAGGAACCTCCGAAATGCTATCTTGCTTGCGCAGGATGACGCGGCATGCATCGTTTACCGTAAACATAGGGCCGAATATTTGCGCGTTGCGCTCACGGCGATGCAAATTGCGTCGCCTCTTATCGGTGCACTTTATCCGGGTACTTTTGTGCATATTTTGCATAATATATTTGCCGGGACGCGGCCGATAGCCAGTGTGGGCGGATCCTGGGTGCGCATGCTAATACATGGTCAACTGCCGCCCGGGACAGGACTCGGGTAATTTGCCTACGCCTAAGATATAGTTCGGAGAACGCAATCAGAGAAAACACGTCAGTGCAATCGGATAGCCAATAGTGTTTTACTATACATTGTAGTTGAAACGAATTTGAAAGCCTTAGATTTCATGTTCGTATTTTTACATAGATACAAGACATAAATATTTAGGAACTATTAGAATTGACGGTTAGATTAGATTAGATTTATTAGACGATTAGAATTGACATGTGCGGAAAACTAAAAAATAGCCACATCGCAACGTCGACTGATTTGAAATTATATCAAGTACTTTGGCAATTTCTAATTCCACGTAGGCATAAAATAAATAATCGCAATAAAGATTCGTATCTGCAGCTTCGGCCACTAATCTTTGACACCATAACATAATTATGTTACAGTATTGAGTTTGAAGAGATTTTATATATACACTTGTAGTAGCACGCATAATGTCGCCTTGTCTATGCACTAAGTTCAGAGAGAGAAAAAAAAAATATGTAGGTAGACCGCACAATTTCATTATTTCGTGCGGTCGGCTGGTTCTTCATTCACGTTGCAGTGCTCCGCCGCGTCGCACTACAAAGTTGGTTTTTCTAAGTTTCTCCGTGTTAACAAGTTTTTTCGTCAAAATCAAGATGCCGAAGAGGAAACATAACGACGAGTGGGAATATTTGTAAGTAATTTGCACAATTACCGATAACTATCGATTGCATATGAGGTTTCACGTTCCAACGATTCGAGTTCTTACTTAACCCATTTTTTTACTCGAGTTCACGATGCAACGCCACGAGTTCGTCTTACTCGCTGTATATCTATGCGTACTTAATACGCCATCCATATAGCAACCTGTTGAGGTTATCCTATAATAATAATATGAAACGACCCGAAAGGTAACATTTTAACTATTTAAGTTAAGTTCTAATGTTCACGTTTCAACGATTGGAGTTGTCACTTAACGATAATAATGCATACGAGGTTTAACGTTCCAACGATTCGAGTTGTTACTTAACCTACTTTTTACTCGAGTTCATCTTACTCGCTGTATACCTATGCGTACCTAATACGCCATACATATAGCAACCTGTTGAGGTTATTCTATAATAATAATATGAAACGACCCGAAAGGTAACATTTTAACTATTTAAGTTAAGTTCTAATGTTCACGTTTCAACGATTGGAGTTGTCACTTAACGATAATAATGCATACGAGGTTTAACGTTCCAACGATTCAAGTTGTTACTTAACCTACTTCTTACTCGAGTTCATTTTACTCGCTGTATAACTATGCGTACCTAATACGCCATTCATATAGCAACCTGTTGAGGTTATCTATAATAATAAAAAGATGAAACGACCCGAAAGGTAACATTTTAACTATTTAAGTAATTTGCAATTTCTTCGGTTCACGTTTGAGTTGTCACTTAAATACATACGATGTTTAACGTTCCAACGGTTCAAGTTGTTACTTAACCTATTTTTTACTCGAGTTCATCTTACTCGCTGTATACCTATGCGTACCTAATACGCCATGCATGTAGCAACCTGTTGAGGTTGTCCTATAATAATAATATGAAACGAACCGGAAGGTAACATTTTAACTATATAAGTTAAGTTCTAATGTTCACGTTTCAACAATTCGAGTTGCCACTTACCGATAATAATGTATACGAGGTTTCACGTTCCAACGATTCGAGTTGTTACTTAACCTATTTTTTACTCGAGTTCACGATGCAACGCCACGAGTTCATCTTACTCGCTGTATACCTATGCGTACCTAATACGCCATGCATATAGCAACTTGTTGAGGTTATCCTATGATAACAATATGAAGGTATACGTATAATTACGTATATTAGACACAAATTTGCAATTTGCTGTTAATGTTGAAAACGAAAATCAAGAGCTACGCGAACCAAGACCGTCGACTAGCGCGTTACACGCGAGTTCCGTTCGTTCGCTGGATATAGCCAACGTGACAATACTGGAGGATGTATCTCCACCACCAGTGATTAAAGGTGCTTCCAGCAGTGAGGATGTTCCACGAACAGAACCAAGCTAAGGCAAAATTAGCAGCGGTATTGCTTGTCTTGACGAGCCTATAAGACTCTTCTTAGTAAGGATAATAAAGATCCAACTGTTCTAAAGCTGCTGATTGATGCTGGGCGCATCATCTGTGACACACAACTCAGTGAGTCAATAACGAGGCGAAATTTCATATTGGCTGTACTAAAGAAGGACTTGAAAGATCAGATGCTGCTCACGATAATAGATAGTTTTCTTGTAGCCAAGAACTAGCCGAAACTTTAAAGACCGCAAAAGCGATCAATAAAACAGGTGTGGATCTCAAAGCTTCCACCTCTAACAAGACTACTGCTACAAAACCAAAGCATCAAGTCGTTAACAGAAATTGAAACGGGAAGGCTCCGGTTCAAAACCACAGACAGCAGCCATCGGCGCCCTCAAAGATGAAGGAGTCTGCACCTCAGAGGCAACAGCACTCGCCATCATCGAGGACATCGCGACTGAACTTCAGTCGCGGCCGCCGCTAGACAATACGGTAAATTACGCCGGTAGACTATTTGTTTTTTACAACCAATGGTCACAAATAACCGCAGATAAAATAATTTTATCGTGGATACGTGGTTATGAAATTCCGTTCACTGAAACTCCATATCAGCATTGTATACCTCAACCCCGAAATTATGCACACTCAGAAAAACTTGAATTTGATCAAGCTATACATAATTTAATTTCTATAGGTGCTATACCTCACTGTGAGCCCTGTGAGGATATCCAATATCTTTTTACCCAAACCGAACGGAAAAGCACGCTTTATCCTAAATTTGAAAAAGCTAAACGAGTTCATTCAACATGTTCATTTGAATTAGAAGATTTTAGAATAATGATCAAACTAATCTCAAGATGTTGTCTCAGGTCAACTATTGACCTCAAAGACGCATATTATTAAGTGAAAGTTCATGATAACTCTAAAAAATATTCAAGACTTAGTTTGAACGGTAACTTGTATGAATTTAATGCCTTACCGTTTGGTGTCAATACGGCACCTTTTGTCTTCACAAAAATAATAAAAACGGTGGTCAGAATGCCACGCTGTGCTGATTATTTATCGGCAATATATCTTAACGATACCTGTCTAATATCACATAGCTATAGCGAATGTATGGATAACATTACAAAAATGAAAAGTACATACATGAATTTGCCTGTAAGTTTACAGTCAGATTTCGATTGGTGGATTAAATCTATCGAAAATCCAAAAAATCAAATTAAATTTGACGAATTCAGATGCTTCGACTATGGGGGGTTGGGGGATAGCCTGTGCGGGAAAAACGGCAAGCGGTAGCTGAAGTCGGGAAGAAAGAAAACTTCACATTCATAAGATTAAAAATGTGTCTAGAGGATTTATCCAATTGTCATATTATCTTGCGAATAGATAATACAACTGCGATTTTTTACATTAATCGTATGGGAGGAATCCAATTCCCCCATCTCACAAACTGACCAAAGATATACGACAATGGTGTGAAGCGCGAATTCTATTTATAACAGCGCTATACATTCCATCTACAGAAAATACTATAGCAGATACTGAATCAAGGTGTATTCACCCGGATATTGAATGGGAACTATCTGATCTTGCCTTTCAGCAAATAATTAACAATTTCTGGCTACCAGAGATTGACATGATTGCTAGTTGAATAAATAAAAAATGTCCTGTATACATATCATGGCACAAAGACCCTGATGCTTGACGCTTTCTCTGTGAATTGGTCAAAATTGTATAAAAATACCATGAACCAGGAACCCGTAAAAACGGGTTCCCTTCCTTCTCAATAATTTTAAAAAAGCATTGATGAAAATTATTAGCGACAAAGCTAAGTGCATACTGGTCGGGCCAACATGGCCAGCTGAACCTTGGTATCCCCTATTTAACCAGTTTTTTACAAACTAAACCACTGGTTTTTTCAAACTTCTGAGGACCTAATAATCTCTCATTCCAGTTTCTGCCAGATCCAGCGGCAGATTACCCTGGATGCCGGAGTATTGTGCGGGAGTCTCTAATAAGAAAACTCCCTCCCGGGTCTTTAGACACATTAATAGCGTCTCTGTCAGATAATTAAATTAAGTAATATGATACTTACACATTCCAGTTATTATTCATATTTTAACAGAGTTATTTCAATCGGGAGCGCTATACGGCACTCTAAATGGGTTTAGATCTACACCTTCCTTAGTATTAGGAAGTCAGATAAGCACAGACGACTGTGTTTTAAGGGTATATTTAGGCTTCGCCCTCCCTTACCCAAGTATGAATCCACTGGGATACTACATTAGTAATTGAATCTCTAGCCACTTGGATTCCTAATTAATCTCATTCTTTAGAAAAAATCACTAAAGAAGCTAGTTACCCTGCTGGCGCTGGTAACAGCGCATAGAGTACAAACTATTTCAAAAATAGATATCCGAAATTTTCAAAATTGGCGGAATGATATTTCCATTAGGATCCCTGACTTAATAAAAACGTCAAGTGTAAACGCAACTCAGCCAACGCTGATGCTGCCAATTTTTCGAGACAGACCTGACATAGGTCCGGCTTAATTATTAACGGATTATCTAAAAGTAATGTAGCGGCATTACGTGATCATCACACCTCTATTTTTATTTCTATAAAAAACCATATAATAAAGTTTCTCCCCAAACACTTAGCAGATGGATAAAGAGTATACGTTGTGGGTCTGTGGAATAGATATCACACAGTACTCTGCACATAGTACTAGACACCTCAAAATCTCATAAGCTCGGTGTGAATTTGGATGTTATCAGGAAGACTGCCGGTTGGTCCGGCAGTCTTCAATATTTGCCAAGTTTTATAACAGGCATATAACAGACAGCATATACAGAATCAAATCATTGTTTTGCTAGAAGTAAAATTGATTGATTTATGCTAAAATTTACTGTAGCTATTATGTTAATAGTTTATTTAAGAAACATTACCTTTTAATTGAGTGATTAAGTACATTTATTATGTCATTTATTGAAGAAATATTAAATATATTTACTTCTGTAATACTTTCAACTGAAATAGATATTTCACAACTTCTCTCAACATCTACAAGTGTATATATAAAATCTCTTCAAACTCAATACTGTAACATAATTTAATGATTAAACGAACTTACCTGTAAGTTAAGTTCTATCATAATTATGTGAAGTAGTGAGTTTGAAGAGATAGCATCCCGCCCACCCAGATTACCTATTTCATAGGTCCCGAATAGTGAAATATCTACTTGAACTGATAAGCTCTGAACTAAATGAAGAACCAGCCGACCGCACGAAATAATGAAATTGTGCGGTCTACCTACATATTTTTTTTTTCTCTCTCTGAACTTAGTGCATAGACAAGGCGACATTATGCGTGCTACTACAAGTGTATATATAAAATCTCTTCAAACTCACTACTTCACATAATTATGATAGAACTTAACTTACAGGTAAGTTCGTTTAATCATTAAATTATTGTGCAGAGTCCTGGGGGTAGAAGGGGCCCGGACTCGGCGCGGTCACGAAGCGCGCTAAACATAGTCTAGCCCTAAACGATGCCACCATATCCGTTGGCAGGCTACATCTACTCATAAGTTCGCATGCCCTTCGCTCACGGCAAGTCGATTCTGTAAATAATGTAGTCTTTGCAATTATTTTGAATATTATCCTCTATATTGCGGAATGCGAACGATTTGACTGAGACGATTGTGCAAGAATAGTTCTCGATCCTTGCACACTTGTCTTTGCATTTTATGGAACGCAATATCATTTGTTGTTTGTACAGTAATTGAAATTCGAGAACTGAAGCTAATGTAGTTTGATTGTTGTTTAGTAATCGTAGCTACAGATTTTTTTAGGGGGCTTATTGTTTTTTATCGAAATGGTTCTGCGTTGTATTTCATAAGGTGATTTTAGGCTATCAAGTCTGTGAGGTGCAAGGAGTGGTTGCGTCAGAAGTACCTATCCAAAGCAGGAAAGGTGACGCATGCTAGTCTGTTTTATTTAGTGTCTCATTCTTGTATACCGCGGCCGTAGGTCAGGCGGCCAAATGCAGCAAACTGAATTTAATGTATCTATATAATATATCTACATAACATAAAGTTGAATACAATACTAGTGTTAAAAGTTTATGATTTATTCGACTGACAAAATTCTTATGGCGTGTGTCATAATCTTAATCTTCAATGCAATTTTGTAACTTTGTTCAGGGGAAATAAGAATTAGAGTGCATAAAACAAGAAGAAATAAGGGAAGTGACGGTTAATTTTCGGTGTAAAGACGTGAATGATTGATGTTCGTGAAATTACCCAAGAGTCTCAACCCGACAGTACTGTGTGGCCATCTTTCGGATCCTAAATTTGGGTGAAATTAAAAACGTAATTACATACAAAATACAAAACCTTTTCGTTAAAAATCAATAGTAATTGTGTCGGCACACGTGATAAATTACCCATCTTTGCTAAAACCCTTATTCTTTAGGTATTTACAAATAATTACGTATTCTACTAGCTAGAACATTTTTCACTTGTTTAGTTTACGACACATGTCAGTTAATAAGTAAGAAACATGATATTTTGACTAACGGGAGCTGAGTAGAGACGAATTCATGCGGAGTTTTACAGTATGACTTCTCAACACTAAGTACTCGCGTCTCGCAGTTTTCAACATTTTACGATGGCTGACTAAATATATAGCAACCGATTTGTCCTCATTTGTACATAATTCCCAGTTCAATAATAAGTTATGGTTGGTATGAATCTTGCGAATTAGCGCTGTCTGGTGCTGTAGCCTCACAGATTCATCCTGCAGCAAAATAATGAAATGAAATATATTCCTAACATATTTGCTTATTGCACGGTACTGTTTCGTCTTGAAAAATAACTCAAAGCGTGGGTAATGAAGTAATGATCAAGTTTAAACATAATAGGTGTATCTAGTTTCAAAGAGTGAATGCACTGTTAGGCCTAAACAATGTATTTTAATCATATCTTTCAAACACCACACCTTTTTCTCTGCATACATTACTATTAATATAATAAAATAGCATGAAGTTCATTTATTCATTTGTTCATTTTATTTTATTACTAGCTGCTGCCCCGCGGTTTCACCCGCGTGGAGATTTTAGATTACATGGTTTTTATTTTTTTGCGCGGAACCCTAAATATTTTTCTAAAATTAAAGTACCTAGTCTATGTTACTCCTTGTGATAGTCCCGTCAAAATCGGTCCAGCCGTTTCGGAGATTACCCGGAACAAACAGACAGACAGACAGACAGACAGACAAACATTTTAAAAATGGTTGTTTTGTTATAGGTACCGTATGTACTTTCATATGCATTTATTAAAAAGCTGTTATTTTGATATTACAAACAGACACTTCGATTTTATTTATCTGTATGGATGAGAGTGGTTATTATAAGTGTGATACGATACTAACACATGTGCTTTATAAGTTCTTAAAAGTCGCTAAGCCGTACACGCGGCCGGCGCAGACAATTTTTCAACGCACCCACAACATGGAAACACGAAATAATTCCTATTAATCTAGTAGCAAACCGCAATCAATTATCGAAAGTTGAGTTATCGACGATCCCAATAAACCGACGTACTGTCATTTCTCTTCCCTTAATCGATTACTTCAAACATGAGCTGCAGGGGGCCCGGTACAGCTAAACTATGCGTACGGATTTAAGCGTTTTGTCTATGCTTCATAAATCTTTAAACCATTTTTTATTATATACCTATACAGGTAATACCTCCGTTTTGTAACATAAATATTTATCTACCGCGCCGCGAGGTGTCCCGTTCTCAAACTTATGACCTTTAATAACCATTTATTCAGACACTAGAGAGTTTCAATTAGACAATTAGAAGTACACACATTGTGTTTCCGTATTATATAGCCACCATTCAAAAGTTAATGAACTCTCCGGGAATTTGTAAGGTAACGAATACAAAATAAATATTTACAATCGGTCCCAAATTTTCTCAAGCATTCTTCTTTTCTGAACAATAAATTTTATTAACACGTCACAATTTATTTCCTCGAGAGGCTCGATCGTACAATCGACGTTAATTGCTGCTCCTCTTACGTAGGTACGGTATGGATACCGTGGGCGTGTGGAAGCGGTAGGTATTCTATGGCTCTACGAACCCTTGCGCGGGTATAAAGGAAATATTGAGTCATCATAACAAATGCGCAGGCTGTCCACGGCCGGGCCATGGAACTCTCTACAATCGGCCTCTTCTTATCTGTGACGGCTCCGATCATTGTGTCCCGAATACTTCGTGCTACGGTGTATGAATGACGAAATACTGGTACGTTTTAGTCTTTTACTTTTCTCTGGCTTTGTTGACTTGTCGACTTCTTTTCGGATCGTTTTTTTATAAAACTCTATCCGGTTCGTTTGTAAAGCTCGGATCTCTAACTGCGAGACCTTATCTAATTCGTATCATCGGGCAACAGTAATACCATTTAATAGGTAGAATGTTGTAAAAAACAATGACAGGATCAACTTTAATAAATGAACCTACATATCTCATATTTACTCGCCGTGAATAAAAGAACACGAACTTAATGCTTCATTATATTATCTACTGATATTCAATACGTAATTTGGAGGTATTTGGATGTAATCAATCTTTGCGAAATATTTCAAAGTCATCAAAATGTCTACTGCCCAAAAAATGGTACCCAGAAAAAGGACAAAAAGCTTAAATTACCAGAAAGAAGGGAAAAAATGCTCCATTAATCATATTGATGAATGCACTTAGTATCACAGATACTAACATCCGACGCTGCGTCCCACTCGAAATTATTTTCGATTTTCTTTTAATTCGATGCTGCTGATCAATAGGCACCCGAAATCGTTTAATAATGCAACTCATCTTGAGCTTTTCGAATCGTTGAGGAGTTGTTACAAAAACTAGTTTATATGCTGGTATTTTAAGTAGGTATAGACATAAATGAAGGTATCTATGGAAAGTTTACGTCGTCCGATTAGACGGACAAAGCAGTCGGACTACGTAGCCAAAGCCGAAGATTTGAAGAACGTTCATTTAATAAGAAGTTTCTCTCTATTCCATAGGAGTTGCGTGTAATTATGTATTTTGAATTCAATCAATATTCAGTCTTGTAGCGAATCAAATAAAAGGCTGCGGGGCATATTTTGTCATCTCGTGTCTCTTTTCGTTCATTGGACTCACACATTTGTCGAGACAGACATTCGCTGACTGCATTTTTAGAATTATTAATTTGGTTTGTGTTCTTATACTGTGTTAAAGTAGCCGATTTTGTGCCAACCTCATAAATAAAACATCACAAGGCTCCCCCGCTTGGTTTTGTAGGAGACGGGGCTTGGTTAAACACTTGATTATGTTATACGCTTTGCTTAAAATGTCTTTGTTTTTAATACACAAAAAGGTCACTGTTTTCTGTCTTTGTTACAGGTGGAAGTGGTGATCCTGGACAAAAATGACAGTCCTCCCGAGTTCAGGAACATCCCGCCAGCTTATTTCGCATCTGAAGATCTTGCTCCTGGTCAACGGATAGCTACGATAGCTGCTGAAGACCCCGACACCATCGGCACCACCACTTACAGCATCCAAAACGATGACCCGACTCCGTTCACATTGGATTCTCAGAACGGAGTGCTTACACTCAAGGACCCTTTGGATAGAGAAACAGTCTCCGAATACCAAGTGATCGTGCGGGCTGATGACGGAATACAGTTCACGGATGCCACAGTCGTCGTACAGGTTTGTGCACTTGAAATATATTTAGAAGGGGAAAAAATATAAGTAGCATTCATGTTACTCGTATGTACACAAGCACAGAATAAGATTAGAGAAGTGAGATAGGTACTGATGTACAGTTGGTCACAGAAGTAGCAATAGATAGATCTATTTTTACCTGATTGCCAATATGGGTTACATTTTTACCAATCGATTATATTATTATTATTTAAAAGCTTATTTAAAATAATAATTATAAATAGTAGACTGTGTTTAACTTGTAGCACCGCGTCACTAGTTGCGACGCGCATCATTATTATCTTTTATACCGTAGGTATACACTAGTTCGTGCTTTACTCTATGCTTATCAATTTATAAACAAAGCTGTCTAAAAATTATTTTGTATTTAGTAAAGAATTAAAAATGGATTAAACGTGTTTCGAGTTATTCCATAAACTATTATTAAATTAAGCTTTGTAATAATTATTAATATTTTACTTTTTATACTTAATTATCCTTGAATTTTAAATGCGTATTTGACATTTCGCGTGTTTGACTTCATGCATATAACTCCAACTGACTTTATCCATATATAGATCTAGTATTTCAAGTTCAAGGTTGACGTTAAGTTAAATAATTATTATTATCTTGCGTTACTTGAAAGTCAGTTCTATTCTACTTTTAGCGTATTTACTGTCGTAACTTAGTAGTCAAACCCAAGCATGTACTTATTAAAATTAGCATTAGGCTAAGTTTCTTAAAGCAATTGACATCAAATACATTTTTATCAACTAATAAAATGTCAAAAGCTGTTAAACAAGTAAAATTGCTTTTAAAAAAGCGGGAACTATCTACGAAAATATCGCGATAAATTTAAGTTAATTTTTTTTAATAATTATTTATTTATTTAATCAATTAGCACGGCCAAGGCCAATTACACTAATCGAATTTAATTAACATGCATGTCACAACAGATAAGTTAGGTACAAATACAAATTAAAGGTATGAAAAACATGTCAAAAATATTAAATAATAATAATAATAACAATTCAATAAGGTTAAACATTACACATCAATTACGAAAGAACAATAAAATTAAACATTTTAATATTTTTTTGGATGAAATTTTGTTCCCTTCATTCCACCTTTAAACGTAAGGTCTATCGTAAAATTTATATGCGACCACCTCGAGAGAACACTACTTCAAACGAAAAAATGTAATTACTATAAATCTGATGAATGAAATGGTACAGCATTTTCACCAAGTAACCACTCATATCATCTTTCTGATAACTGCTCGCTTCGCGTAGTGGATTCGGTACATACATACGGCATTTATAACAGTAAACAGTTTTGTACGCGCCTGTAGCAGCCACAAACATCTGCATCTCGGTCGACTGGCGTGTCGGTTCGAATCACTCAAATTGTTATCGGCGTGTCTACGTCCAGTTGTCCGGCGTTCGCTGGCGATTAACTAATCATTGGAGCATTTAGTAAGATGTACCGCATGTCTGTTTATTTCTCTATATAACGTAGTACGTAATGGTAGTACACATGGAAGCAGATGAAATGTACCTACTCACAAATTCTTAAGAGCTCACACAACTGATTGAAGAACTATTCGAAAAACACAAAAAATGGACAGATAAACTCTTTATTGAAACAATAAATACAAAGAATACAAAAAGATAAAATCTTAAAAATCGAAGTTTCATAATGAGTTTTATCACTCATAGCGATCTTGTTCAGTCAACTCAAAAGTAAATAAGTATAGGCTAGGAATTAGATGTTTGCGTGGGCTTTTTTTTTACTCACTGTAAAACGTTTGATCACCATCTCACCGAAATAATAATGTGGTAGTAGTTGGTAAGCAATCAGCTAGAATGGCGACTGATTCCTAAGTGAGGGTGCTGAAACACACCACGCAATGCTTGGCAGCATACCTTCAAGCACGCACTTTTGCATTACTTTCATATGCATTTGGTAAAAAGCTGTTATTTTGATGTTACAAACTTTTATTTATTTGTATAGACATAGATAATATAACCTTGATGTATAATGTACACATTATGCATCATGGATGGAATCATATTTGCGGAACCGTTCTCAAGCTGTCGTAGTGGCTGGGCACCGTTCTGACATTGTTAATGTCCCTTCTGGCGTTCCTCAGGGCTCAATACTGGGTCCTCTGTTATACGCATCTTATCTATATGATGTGGGTGGCTGTTTTCACTTCGCTAATTTTCTAATGTATGCTGATGACACTAAAATTTACGCAATGATAAAGAATGAGGCCGATGCTCATAAGCTTCAGAGAGATTTAAATATGCTTTGTAATTATTATCAAGATAATCGTATCGGAGTTAATGTCTCTAAATGCTTTCAAATTACTTTTACCCGGAAAAGGCACAAAATAGTACATCAGTATAAACTGGACAACATACCCTTGTCTGTCACGACTACTGTTAAGGATCTTGGTGTAGTTTTTGATTCAAAAATGTTGATGTCCGATCATATTACTGGAATGGTTGCAAAGGCCTATAAAAACTTAGGATTTGTTATACGAGTGAGTCGACCGTTTTCCGATGCAGCATGTATAAAAGCCCTATATTTCTCCTATGTTCGTAGCGTCATGGAATATTGCAGTAACGTATGGAGCCCTAACTATATAACCTACATACAGGCCATTGAAAAAATCCAATCAAAGTTTATAAAGTTTTTAAATTACCGTACCCAACATAAGAAAAGTAGTTACGAGGATGCTTGTGAACATCATAAATTAATGCAATTAAGGGATCGAAGAACTCTGTTACAACTGTTATTTTTACATGATGTCTGCAATGGCAGAATTAATAGCCCCGAATTAACATCTCTTTTTCTGCAGCTTAAAACTCCCTCTAAACGTACAAGACATACTTCTCTATTTTATGTGCCGTTAAGTTCTACTAATTACGCCCAAAACTCTGTTATATGCCGCATATTAAATAGTTATAATAAAGATTTCTCATCCATTGATTTGTTTCATCACACTAAAGCGTCAGTAAAAAATCAAATCATATCTATACTCAGTTCTTGAGTTATTTGGGATGATCTATTACAAAAATTAATATAACCACACACAAACACACACACACACACACACACACATACACACACACACACACACACACACACACACACACACACACACACACACACACACACACACACACACAAGCACTTACACACAAATAGATAAATAGATATAAGATGAGCATTTATGTTACATTTTCATCTTTTGTCTAATAAATTATTGTCATATGAGTAATGGTTATGAGTTACGACTCATGTATGTTCCTTATGTCAATATGTACTATCGTATCATGTACTAAGCTGCCTAAGCGATACTTTTTTCGATTTAAAAATACTTATTTGTTTTAAATTATAAAGTGAGAATCTGTTATTGGCAATATGTACCAGCAAAAATGTTTTAGTTTATAGTGTTTACCTAAGTGCTGTTGATTCTGAGATAACTAAATAAAAAAAAAAAAAAAAAAAAAAAAAAAAAAAATGCCACCGACATGTTTGTCCACGTATAGACTGAAAGGTTTGCCGACAGTGAAATACATTTTGATGCAGTCGTAATTCAGTATAAGTATGCGGAAAGTCCGTAGATAGCTTAAAAGCCAGAGTGATTACTGATTGCCTACCGCATTAACTTCAGTTACTGTTAAGAAAGGAAACGTTAGTCTGATAAGGTTTGCAATTTTCCAGTTTATATCAATTCTAATGAGGCACTAAATCTCTGATTCTGCATTTAAGACTTATATATCAACTTGATCGTCAGTGTGATGAGTTTGGCATCGAGTCAATAGTTCTTAATCAATAATCAATAGCAATTCGAATCAATAGTGGTTTTAAGGGACTATGAAGTATGAGCGGCAAGATTCTCCGCTCGGGAGCTAATAGTTTTTGATACTGCAGTTTCTATCGTAACCCTTAATGTAGTATCATAAAGATTGCATTGCAACATTGTGCTAGGAATACATTTCAAACTCCAGCATTGAAGAAAGAATCTTACATTGAATAAATCTTGAGTACATTATAATTTATTCATAATTGTTAGATACATAGATTACAAAATGCCATCTTACATGCAATTTTTAGGTAGGTACATACCAAAAAAATCAATCACATTAATTTGCTAAAGTGGGATAAAAAAATCCGGACATAACATAGCTTTTATATTTTTTAAAACGCACTTTTTTTTCAGGTGACTGATACCAACGATAATCCACCAGTGTTCAAAGAGAGCGCGTACTCCTTCGACATTTCTGAAAACGCAGCAAGAGGCGCCACGGTTGGTACCGTTGCTGCGATAGATCTGGACTCCGGAGCCAACGCGCAGCTGACGTACACTGTTATCTCTGATTGGGCAAACGATGTCTTCTCGTTGAACCCTCAGACTGGAGTGTTCACGCTTACAGCTAGACTTGATTATGAAGAGGTAAGATTTAAATTAGCTTTAGATTTTCATTTATGATATGTACTGCTAAGTCACGTGTGAACCGCCTAAATCAGTAAGTTAGCTAATTTAAAATGTGGAACAAATATAATTGCTTTTTATAATAGTGGAAAACCCGATTTATAGTAGTGGAAACCCGATAAGGCCACAGGGAATATGATACATTATCAGTAAAAGACAATGGTCCACAAACGGTGGAGATATCTTATCCGTACATACAGATAAATAAAATTGAAGTGTCTGTAGTATCAAAATAACAGCTTTTTACTAAATGCATATGAAAGTATATACGGAACCTACACAAAAACAGCCATTTTTAAAATGTTTGTCTGTCTGTCTGTCTGTTTGTTCCGGGTAATCTCCAAAATGGCTGGGCCGATTTTGACCGGACTTTCACTGGTAGATAGCTGATGTTACAAGGAGTAACATAGGCTAATTTTATTTTGGAAAAAGAATTAGGGTTCCGCGCAAAAAAATAAAAACCATGAAATCCAAAATCTCCACGCGGGTGAAACCGCGGGCCAGCAGCTAGTAACATATAAAATTGGTGATATTGAAAACCTCCTCTATTTAGAAATCGTTTAAAAATACAATGCATTTGCTTATTATTTATTGTTCATGTCAACTTTAAGGAAATGAAATATGAAATGACAACAAATGCTAATTAGGACTGTATAAAGCCGACTGTAAAAAGTTCCAGTCGGTATAATCTCGCGGACTGCATGCGATCGTAGCAAAGGCTAAAAAGAATAAACTGTCGTAAAATCGCACGACAGCGCCGTAAAAATGGATGAAATGTGTAATTAAAAACACTTAAAATAGATTAAGTGATTACCGAGCTTAATGTTGGTAACACTATCAAAAAGCAAGTGAACAACATACCAAGGTCCTATAAGACCTTGGTATGTTGTTTACTCTGATCAACATTTAGGTTTCCAGCTTTGCAGTTATTTAATTTGCGACGGCTAGGCTCCGTGTCTAAATTGGTTACAAAGCGAGGAATCGAATCCGGCGATTCGATTCCTAACCTAGCTCTACCTTACCTTTAACCATTAACCTAGAAACCTTAGAGTAACCTTTGTGTAATGAGCATGAAATTTTTCCCAGTTTGTGATGGGGTGGCCAATAGTGGCCATGCCATCTGTGACACAGGACATCCTAGTGTAGAGGGTATAAGAGTGTAAGCGTTCTTTTATTGCTACTCGTAGTATAATCACACACAGATCCAGAATCAAGGAAATAACCCAACTTCACTCTTTATTGTTTATTAACTATTTTAAACATGCTTTATTGCTATTAATTTCAACGCCCCGAATATTAAAAATGTCCATAGGTGACGGCGATCGCTTCCAATCAAGCAAGGGGACCGTTTACTTGTTTTTTTTTTTTTTTGTTTTTGGCTCCACGCAATTAACGTATTTAGCCAGTGTCGAGTTATATGAATAATAATATATAATAAATCTCTAGTTGTCGTGAATGAAAGTCGTCAAAGTCACGTTAAAGTTTAGTCTAGGCGTGGTCAAGTCGAAGTAATGCTTCAGTAAAGCAGTGGATACTTTACTGAAGCTTCTATGGAGTTTTGGATAGAATACGAAAATACACGTTTTTCGTCTTTGTACTATTTGCCTTTCACTCATGCACGTTTACGAACACTTAATGGTTAATAATTCACCATTATTACACATTAACACTCGATAAAACACAGGTTTTAGTAAATAACACAAAATCAACAACAGCACATTTTCGCATTCCCGCCAAAACTCCTTTTACTTGTTTGCCACTTGTTTACGAAAATAAACAGATTTGCGGAGCGAGTACGGAACTTTCCGATAAAACAAATTCGATAAAATTGACAGTTAAAATCGATAAAGTGGGTTTTATTCGATAAAATTGACAGTTAAAATCGATAAAGTGGGTTTTATTCGATAAAATTGACAGTTAAAATCGATAAAGTGGGTTTTATCGATTATAACTGTGAATTCTATCGATTTTTTTTATCGAAAAGATCCGTACTCGCGCCTTTGGACGTATGGGGTATCGTTAGAATCCGTACATCATCCCGAGTGACACTGGCTAGGGCAGCTGTGCTTTTTATTTTTTTTAATTATTTTTCTTGTAGAGTTTGGCTCCGGTGAGCTGTCAGCTGGAACCTTATTCTACAAAAGATAATATTTAATCCTTTCCACAATAGAATTCTATATATAGTCACTCACCAAAAGAATGGATAGAAGATAAATTGAAAAGCCGAGTTGCTGGATAGCCAAAACTACTTTAGCTAGGCGATAGGATCAAGTACTAAAGATTAGTGTATCTTAGTGTGTCCATCTTTATTATCGCAATAATTTACAGCTTATGCTCCGATGCTAATGTACATAATGTTTCCAACATTGTTGTATCTATATTTTGTACCTTGCAAATATGGAGGATATTGTACATCGTAGTTAGAGATAAGGGAGATAAAGATTCTTGCCATATTTGTCGTGTAATGTCTTAATTTAAACACGGTACGGGTACGAATACCTACTACTTACTTTACGATCAGAGACTTACTGATTTATGTAACTCTGCTTAGAAACTATTTATATTTAGAAGGTTTTGAGATAATCAGCTAATTTTAGGCAAGTTTTTTTTTTGTTCTTAACTCTCAACAGATAATCGTTTGTCAACTAGTTATTTTATCTGTACTTATAATAAATGCGAAAGTTTGTTTGTAGGTTTGTTGGTGTGCTGGTTTGTTCTTCTTTCATGCAGAGACGACGCAACGGATTGACGTGATTTCTTGCATAGTTATGCATATCGTTTATGGACCGGAGACTAACATAGGCTACTTTTAATCCCGGAAAAACGCACTGTTCCTGTAGAAATCACGACGCGGTTGAAGCCAGGGGCATAAGCTAGTTTTTTTTATTGAAATCGGTTCTTTCGTTTCGGAGATTAAGGACTATGAAAAGACTTAGGGCGTAAATGCTCTTAAATGACGATGTGTTCGAAAGTGGTGGGAATGCTAAACATGGAATTCCAGACATGTTAATAGAACTGGTTTAAGTTACATACCTCATTATTAATTATGATAATTTGAACGATATTAATATACAGAAAAAAGAGTTTCTTCTTCCTTTTGCTTATAATAGGGAATCGGTGATTTGATAAAAATATTTAACTATTGGATAACGAGACGAGCTGGTAGTTTGTCTGATGGTAAGCATAACACTGGCCCATAACAATTGCAGTGCCACTCAGAACATTGAAACGCAAAGGCCTGCGTGGCATGAAACTGCGCTCGTTACTTTGAGACATTAGGAATCCAGTAATTTCACTGACTACTTTGCTCATCATAATAGCAGTAACTATAATACATACAGTCCAATAGTAGCGATTATAAATCCGAGTCTATATTAAATAATTTTGCATGTTCCACACTGATTTCTGTCTGAGAGCATGTACCTATTCACATGGCCGCGACCGCCCCCAACCGCTCGAGGCCATACATTGCGGTTGAAATAATTATTATCTTAACATAGATCTTGAGATAGGGCAACGACCCAACAAGATCCACTGAACAATGTGCCCATGCTAAATATCTATACCTAATTATATAATTAGAGGATAGTTTAATAATAGATGGGCGATGGTTGCAAACACGAAATGCAATAAGGATATTTACTATAAATGATCATAATTAAAATGTTAATGTCAAACATAAATATAGTTTAAAACAGACACTTGTACAAAAACGGAAATGCTCCTAAATTAAAAGCAAAGAGTTCTAAAGAAGACACCATAGGTATATGAAGTGGTGATTATTTCTATATATTTAACGATGGTTTAGTAAATGAATAATAAATATTGTAACGGGATATTTACCGTGGTTATTATGAGCTGGCCAGCTCCCGATATTTCGACGCTGTTGCAAGCATCATGTTCACGGGAATACTGCTCATAATCACCACGGTAAATATCCCGTTACAATTTATAAAGTACCTAGTGAATGGTGTCAATTCTATCATTTCATACCTAAACTAATTTTAGTTTCGCTCTCTCTCTTTCCAATGCATAACATGAGAAAGAGATGGAATATATTTTAGACCTGTCAAATTAATCCACTTGCTTGTGCCTAGTGTAAATTTAATGGCAATGAATTCAGTGGCATCTAATTTATCAACATTGAAAGATATTTGACAGCTCTAAAACAAAATTTAGATCTGTCAGATATCTTCCGTCTCTTTCTCATTGGAAAGAGAGAGAGTGAAACTAAAATTAGTTTAGTTATGTAATGATAGAATTGACACCAATAACCGTGAAAGTTTAAAACAGTGTTTTGTAATAGGTTTTCTACACCTTAAATGTAATACGAGTATGTAGATAATCATTATAATGTCTTGTGTACTAGACTTTATTCTCTAAATACTTACAACAGAAAGTAAAAAATATCGTAGATTACAAAGGAATAAAATAATAAGTATCTAATAATGTACAAAATATTATAAATCGCTTCTTATTGTAAGAAATATGAAGGCACTTACTACTAGCCAGTTCGTATTGAAGGACAATGATGCCCCTAAGGTAGACATAAGAAGGGCATTTTATAAAATTACTGCGTTTTTTATGTTTTGGATTCAACATCATGGCTGTTGTGCGCTATATCATCTAGGGCTATGAGCTATACAGTACTTTTTTACACCTACTTAATTTATTTTTCATAAAAGCTGCCTACCTAAGATATGGATAGTATAAATAAATATTGTTACCATCTTGAAACTTATCAAGAGAAGTGACAAAGTTACGTTGTGTAGGCGATAAAATAAAAGCGTAAAAATCTTCATTTACCAGCTAGTAAGTATTCAGCTTAAATCAATACTTATGTCGCTTGAAAACTCGGCTAAAAATGCCTTTATCCCTCTTAATATAAGATTAAAATATAACGAATGCATAAATTGTAGATATGATGCCTATCTTTTAGTAAATGTGAAATAAAAACTCGACGGTACCTATTTATTTATGTGTCCATACGTTAAGCGGTGTCGGAGTTATGTCGACTATTTTTATTTTCATATAAAAGGCCGACATCTCAAGGCTTATTAAGCTGGTTTTTGCTTCTGCCCGCGAACCGACTGCCTTGTTATAATGCTCATCAGAGTTATAGTAAAATGACAAATCAGACAAGATGTTTGTACAGTCAACTGTGATAAAGAAGTAACCATCTTCAGCCAAAGCTTAGCTTTAAATACATAATTTTATGTAGCACAAAATAGTAATTAGCTAACTCTATCCACTTTACACCTTGGCTATAGCAGCTGTATTTTATTATTAGCTGTACTTTCTATTGCAGCAGGCAAAGATTTATATTTCGTACTTAACTAATCTGAAAACGTAATGTTTGCCCACCTGGTAATATTTGTACACGTACAGTATCAACAGTAGCCCTAAAGTAATATTGTAGTAGAAGCAATAGGTGTTGTAGAAATAATGGCCTCTTATACCTCTTCAGCTCAGTAAGTCGCAGCTTGATTAAATTAAACTTGTTGGGTTCAAGTACGCACCTACAAACTAATTCAATTTGCTCCGGACACCCTGTTATTCGTATTGGTATGTAACAAAGACATACATAGATGAGTAATAAAAACTGAATTTGATTTTAAGAGTATTTTTTGTATTTATAAATCTAAACCCTTAAACGTGTTTGACATAAAATCGTGAAAACGACTCCCTACTTTTTACTTTTGGAGACCAACCTGAGAACTTGCTTTAATTTAGCTGGGACCCTATTGTAGAAGATTTATTTTTCAAGTCAGTTCACACGCTAATAAATTAGAATATTCCGATTTTTTAATGGATAAAATAAAATAAAATTTTAAATCCGTCGTACAATAATGACATAATCGCCAAAGTCATGTTAAATCTAAAGTTAAATTTACAGCTCAGTAATGGTATTGTAACAAATTATTAGATAAGTACAATTTTATGGAAGTTTAAAAAGAAACTTGTTTGATTGTTTTTAAAAATTATCTTCACGTTAGTTTTTCCTTTCTCGACACAATACGGTCAGAGTCCGTAACCCGATCACGCTGGCAAATGGCCGTCCACCGAGCCGACGACTCATCATGTCGGCCAGCCCTGCTAATTAGTAAAAACAATTCGCGTTGTACAATGTACATTCGTCCTCTCAACCGCTCGACCGCCCGCCAATTCCGCGTACCCCGCTAGAGAGCTGCTAATTTCATCCCGGTACAGTTTTTTAGCGGCGCGCATCATATTCGGCATTTGCCCGCTCGATCCGCCATCGAAATTAAGGCTTGAACAATGTCTGACAAAGCGGCCGTCCGCAAAACATCCCCGGGCCGGATTCCGCGTCCACTGCCTGTTTTTTAAATCGCCATCTCGCTTTACGATCCACGAATGAGGGAGCTTGTCATAGCTGGAAAGTTTCGGTGTCCTATTATATGGAAAATCTGAATGTTGGAGTCATTTATTTTTATTGTTAAATTTCTTTAGTTGTGTAATGAATGTTTGAAGTTCATTAGTTATGACATTTAAGGGTCAGGTTTTCTTCACATTTATTCTGTTACGATAATTCTTCTTCTACATGCATTATCTAGAATGGCAGTTCCCCAAACTGTCAATATTGCATAATTCATCATTTGAGAGCCTTGTTCTTGTGAGTGGACTGCTTTCCATCTGCTTCTATCCTCCGCAGGGCGCTTCCTCTCCTCATATGACACGACATCATCGACGCCTTGATCTGGTCTAAGTAGTCTCCTTGGTCAAAAACTCAAATTATTCAAGATGATTGTAGTTATTCAGTACTCTAATACAAAGAATTTTACACCATTTCAGACACAACACTATATCCTTGTGGCTCAAGCGCAGGATAACGGACATCCTTCTCTCTCTGGCACCGTGACAGTCTACGTTAACGTAATAGACCTAAATGATAACGCACCAATATTTGACCCCATGAGTTTCTCCAACGAGATCCTTGAAGACGTTCCAGTTGGATCCTCTGTCGTCACCATCAGCGCTACTGATTTGGATTCAGGTATGATTTCTAAATGAATTTTACGGAATCGGAACTCAATTTTAGGCAAAAAAAGTAGATAGAAGTACTAAGTACGTGAAACAAATATATAATTTTAAAAATTTAAAAATGGCGGCTCTAGCCTTTGTCACTCAAGAAGTAAGGATGTAAGGATTGTAACGATACCCCATACATTTAAATTTGTTCAGACATTTAAAAGTTGTACTAGAATACATAAATTTACATACATAAGTAGTTAAGTACACATCTACATGAATCCAGAAAACAATACACTGCTTTTTTGGGCAGTGGTGTAAAAATTACCTATTACTCTTTAATTGAAGATTTCCAAACCTTAGACCTAATCCTATAGAGCTGATCTCGCAGGCTGAGGCTGGCAAGCGCAGCAGTGCAGGCCTATAATATTCATTCAAATGCTTGGGTGGTGTTACAGTAGTTAGGGGCAGAAGTGGCGTTTAGATACTACCTGGTTTATCATATTCCTTAGTTATTCGTTAAATATATAATGCTGAAGGTGGTATTATTTCATAGTAGATAGTAGATTTCAGTAGCATGAAAAATAATACATAACTTTTTATTTACCAAATGCATTCCTTGGAACTAAGCATAGTACGTACGAGTACGTCTATGTCGTTAATGTAAAATGAATGTAAAATGTTCTTTTTGGTTTCTAATAGCTCGATGAGGATTATGAACAAGAACTGGTTTATAGGCACCTATAAATTAACTAATGTCTAATTATTGGAAATGCATAATTCCAGGTTTAAACGGAAAAATCAATTACGGTATCACGTCGGGTGATGACAACCAAGACTTCAACATAGCTGAAAATGGAACCATATATACAGCAAAGCGACTGGACAGAGAAACACTGCCAATCTATAATTTGGTTGTCACTGCAAAAGATATGGCAAAACCTCCAGAACCGCAACTATCTTCCACTGTACAGGTAAGATCATTTTTCAATTTAGAATTAGCGTTTTGTGTTCGAACAGTAACATATGAATTACAACATGATGCCTCAATCACTCATTAATCTTGGCAGTTTATGGCCCTTGCATATTCACTATGAGAAGGGTTAAATATTTTGATGAAGTCCTTAATAGTTTCCAACAGTAAGTGGGGTGTTGCAGTAGGTACGACAACACATGGATACTTCAATTACTGAGTTGATATCTAAGCAATACTACTACTATAGTCCTTAATCGTCTGTTAAAGATGTTTCACGCAGTGCTTGAAATCTGATGAAGACACTTCTTAAATAAGAATTCCTTAAACTGACATTAAAACGTGTTCAGAAGTTTCAGGATATATGTGAAATAAACATAACGAGCATAGGTAAATATATAAGACCTGTATTTATCCCTAAATACAGCACAGGACTTATCCACTATACGCAGGTAGTTTTCTAGTGGAGATTTGTTTGTCAAGTTCACCTCCGACGTTAGCATTGTCCTCTAGGATACATTCAATATTTATTTTTACAGTACAGTGTCATATTTAGGAAGCTCTTACTAACTAGTTGATACTGTTACTGTTAGACCTTGCTTTCTAGTTTTATTATTTTGTGAAAGGATTTGAGAAGCTAAAGAATAATAAAGGGGTCTCAAAGAATATTTCTCCTGGCGTCCAATTAAAGAGGATCTCACAAAATGACAACATGTACGACTTGAGGTATTATTTTGTGGTTTTTATTTTTTAGTTTTGATATGTTACAGTTTCAATAGAATCTTATAATATTAAATGACGATGTAATTGAAATTTACATGATGTGCTAAAGCCATGTGATACAACAGTAGTAAAATTGTACTTAAGTACGTCGTCTACGTGTCTTTGTGTGGGATCCACATTTACTACTTTACTATAATATAGTGGTACGTATTTTACGCTACATTTTACAGTCCCTTGCTACCCTCCTTTGAAAATCTATTGCCACACACCTATCGGAGTATTCCGGCAGCTGCACTTGAGAGCCAGTACTAGTTATAGGTTTACCATCATCACCAAACGTCATAATTTAACATAAGGTGAGATAGTCGCCATACGCTAACCTATGGAATAAGGATGTATGGTGTCTTTACATTTGAAATACATAAAAAATAAAAGTTAATAATTTTTCTTTTGTAGAAGAACTTTGTTGTAGGTATCTACATTAAATTCTGCCATTGAAGTTAAGTTTATCGTTTTAATAGTCTATAATCCTCAACGGAAGTGTTCATTACGACCTATTGTTAAGTTCGTCCATTGTGGGATCTACAATGTGATCGTAATGAAAAGAGACAGTATACAAGGATATAAGATTTTAAACGTTTCTTTATTATTTATGACGCAATTAAAGTACATAAACAGTTATAAGCCGGATGATAATTATTATCTTATCTTATATCTTTAAGTATTTCTTTTATATAAATATATGAATTTATTTCGGCTATCTCGGAAACAGCTCTAGCGATTTGGATGAAATTTTGTACTTAGATATTAAGGAGTTGCTTTTTAAGTTTATCTATATTATAGTTGTATTTCTTATAACGACGACATTTTACATAGAATTTTATTTATTCGTTCCTTTGTTTTGCACCGAGCGACACTATGCCATCTAGATAATCATTTCCGGTATCTGAAAAAACGCCATTTCTCATACAATTTTTTTTACATAACAAAATTCAATTAGCGAAGCTCGTTCACCTAGATATTATTATTTTTGTAATAGTCAATATATAGGTACATGTAGGACTTTTAATTGAAAATTTACTCCCGATTTGCAGTCATAAGAATATATCCTATTTTGGGCATGTTTGTCTACACATCCGCCTGTTACTAGCTTAAATCAACTCCGCACTTGTAGAATCTTTTGCCAACTAAAAGTAGCTTAGGTACTGCATTTCTACATATTGAATAAATAACATCACATGTGGACTTACATTGTGTTTAAACATGGTAATGTTAGCGCCTTTAGGTTCGTATTCTCCTGTGTATTTGGCCGCATAGCCTGGTGGCGCACATCCCCGTAATACCATACACCATGTCCATTTAAATAAAGCCATAGGTATAGCCATAGCCTTATAAAATTAGTATTATTTATATATCGATGGATAAAGAATATTTTATACCATGGTTTTCATAGCTACCCCTATCAACTGCTACCGCTATTCGTAGGTTCTAAATATATATATTGTCATTTTCCAGGTTACAATACAACTAAAAGACGTGAATGATATGGCACCAGAATTTATCACCCCCAATGTCACTACAATATCTGAAAATATTCCTCTAAATACTGTAGTAATGACGATAAAAGCCGTAGACAAAGATGAAGGAAGGAATGGCTATGTCGAATATTTCATGACACCGGACCCAGAAAGTAATGGTTATTTTTCTTTGGGAAATGTTGATGGAATACTAAGAGCAACCGGAAAATTAGATAGGGAACAGAAATCAAGCTACACGATAACTGTTACTGCCAAAGATAGAGGTGACCCTCCGAACGTGACGAGAACAAAAATAAAAATAAAAATTTTAGACGAAAATGATAACAGCCCTGTATTCGACCCAAAACAGTACAGTGCCTCTGTACCTGAAAATGCTAGCATTGGTGCTAATGTATTGCAAGTAAGTAAAATAAACCATCTTCTACAATGTCACAATGTGATAAAAACTTGTTGAATTATACAATAAGAACCTAACTTAAAACATAAATTTGTTTCAGGTATCAGCTACGGATATTGATGAAGGAGTTAATGGTAGAGTCAGATATTCTATTGCATCAGGAGATGAAAATAGAGATTTTAGCATCAGCGAAGACAATGGCATTGTGAGAGTGGCCAAGAATTTGAATTTCGAAAGAAAATCTCGTTACATTCTAATCATACGAGCCGAAGATTGCGCTAAAGACGATGTAAGATTTGATACGGCTGAACTATCAATTTCAATTCAAGATATAAACGATAATCCACCCACGTTCCTGGACTCACCATACTTAGCGTATGTAATGGAAAATATAATACCTCCTAACGGTGGGTACATAATAACAGTTCAAGCTTACGACGCTGATTCACCGCCATTCAACAATCAAGTGCGCTATTTTATAAAGGAAGGTGATGCTGATCTCTTCAAAATTAATGCCTCTTCTGGGCAAATTTCCTTATTGAGAACGCTAGACCGCGAGGCACAAGATGAATACACACTAGCGCTCGTAGCAATGGATACCGGTAAGTCGTCCTAATACACATAATTTTATGCAGTAACAATATACGTGTAAAGTAATATCATAAATATCATGGACTTCATATCAGCAGTCAGCAGAATACAGCAACATTGTTGCCACTATTGTAGCTCTTATTAAAATCTTGGGTACCTACTAATGAAATAAAAAAAAACTACTCTGAACTTGGGTTGATTTTAATTTCTGTATACATCATTTAGTGTCTATGTAATTTACTCAAGCCTTTATAATTATGTTTGTTACAGGGTCTCCACCACTTACTGGTTCAGGGACAGTAAAAATTATAGTTAAAGACGTTAACGACAACAGTCCTGAATTTGATCGGCAAAGCTATAAAACATCTGTTAAAGAAAATTTACCAGCTGATACAATTATTTTAAACCCAAAAGCATCTGACGCAGACATAGGAAATAATGCCAAAATAAGATATAGCATACTTGGAGATAAATCAGAAAGATTTCAAATCGATTCTTCTACCGGCATCGTTTCAACTAACGCTACTTTAGACAGAGAAGAATGGGATATCTATTATCTAATAATTATGGCACAAGATTCGTCCACAACTGATCCAAGAACAGCTACAACTAACCTTACTATAATTGTTGAAGACGAGAATGACAATACGCCAACATTTGCCAATCCAGTATACGAGGCTCATATTTCTGATCGCACAGTAAAAGGGGACTTTGTTTTTGGTGTTAAAGCAAAAGACAATGATATCGGGCTGAATAAAAAAATTGAATACGATTTAAGAGGAGAACATCAAGATTTATTCAGTATCAATAGAGAAACCGGTGTTATTAAAGCTCAAGAAAATCTTGTCAAGTATAAAGATGATACATTCAGCTTAATCGTTGTAGCAATGGATAGTGGAGAGGTACCAAGACAAAGTACTGCTGAATTAATTTTGATACCAAAATCAGTAAAAAACTTTCCAAAGTTTATGGTTACACACAAATTGACATTTACTTTTCCTGAAGATACACCTGAAGGTGTATTGGTTACGAGATTATCTGCTACTTCACCAAAAAAGGGGCCTCTTGGGCTATTACAGTATGGAATAGCTGGTGGAAATGTAGGTGATGCGCTTAAAGTAGAACCAATGAGTGGTGAAGTCTTCATTACTGGCAAAGGACTGGACTACGAAACAATGCCGATGTATGAAGTATGGTTTGAAGTGAGAGATTCAGATAATCCACCTTTAAAATCATTTATTGAGATTGAAATTAAAGTCACTGATGCTAATGACAATGCTCCAGTAATTGAAAACGTATTATATAATGCCACAGTGCTAGAAGAAGAGTCTCCACCTCAACTAGTAATTAAAATTGATGCCCATGATGAAGACTCAAATGAAAATGGAAGAATATCATACAAGTTAATGAATGATTACGAAGAAACCTTTAGGATTGACTCAGAAAATGGAGAAATTTACACAAATATTGCCCTCGACAGAGAGTCAATTCCATTTTATGAAATTTTAGTTGAAGCAGTAGATCATGGTGTACCTCAACTAGTTGGTTCATCTACAGTCCTTGTAACAGTTTTGGATAAAAACGATAATCCACCAAGATTTACAAGATTATTTAGTGTTAATGTCACAGAAAACGCAGAAATTGGTTCGTTTGTTATTCGGGTTACAAGCTCAGATTTAGATTCTGGTCCTAATGCCAATTCAACATACAGTTTCGTTGAAAATCCGGCTGAAAAGTTTTTGATTGATCCAATTAGTGGCAATGTAACGGTAGCTAAGCCTTTAGACAGAGAAATGCAAGATGAGTACATACTAAAAGTAGCAGCTATTGATGGAGCTTGGCGATCTGAGACCCCATTAACTATTACAATACAAGACCAGAATGATAATGCTCCTGAATTTGAATATTCATTTTATAGTTTTAACTTCCCTGAATTACAGAAGAAAAATAGCTTTGTGGGTCAAGTTATAGCCAATGATAGAGACAAACAAGGACCAAACTCTATAATCTCATATTCACTACAGCAGCCTTCTGACTTATTTTCGATTGATCCGGCAACAGGAGAAATATCAAGTAAATATGTAATGAACTATAAGAGAACGTCCGTTAACTCATCTCCTGAAAACACATATTCGGTCATTGTGGTAGCCACAGATAATGGCAAGCCTCCAATGTCGTCGGAATGTCTAGTTACAATCAATGTTGTAGATGCAAATAATAATGCTCCTAAATTTGAATCACATGAAAAATTTGTACCAGTTCCAATAGATGCAACTCTTGGAGAAAAGATAATCAAACTATATGCAGAAGATAACATGGATTACGGAATTAATGCTGAAATTGAATATTTTGTTAATGGTGGCAATGGAACATCATACTTATCAGTTGACAGAAACAATGGATGGATTGTAGTAAGCAAACAATTTTATTACCTTGGACAATACTATGAACTAAGAGTAAAAGCAGTTGATCGAGGGGTACCTCCTCAATTAGACACAACCAAGCTGACATTCGTTGTTACTGGAGAAAACATCTATAGCCCCAAATTCACTGCACTTAGTTATCAAGTTATTGTTCCAGAAAATGAGCCAGTTGGCTCATCTATCTTGAGAGTAAGGGCAAGTGATGAAGATAGTGGACCTAATGGGATTGTACGATATTCAATTTCTTCAGGCAATGCTGGAAAAGAATTTCAAATTAATCCCATATCAGGAGCCATTAGTATTTTGCGGCCACTTGATTACGATAATATTCAGGAATATCGCTTAAATATAACTGCACAAGATCTTGGATTTAAATCTAAAGAAACAACTGCGACTTTAACTATTATTTTGACTGATATTAATGATAACTCTCCTCAGTTTAACCAAACACATTACGTTGCATATTTAGCAGAAAACTCACCAGTTAATAGTTTCATTTATAAAGTAAAAGCAACGGATATCGATTCGCCTAAAAATGCTGTCATTAAATATCATATAAACAATAAAATGACTTCACTGTTTTATATCAACGAGAATACTGGAGAAATATTCGCGAAAGATATATTTGATTATGAAGAAAAAACCGTTTATAGATTAGAAATATGGGCAGAAAATCCAAATTCAAATATGAAGAATACAACAGAAGTCATTGTGCACATTACTGGTGTTAACGAGTACTATCCAAAGTTCAAGCAACCCGTTTTTCATTTCGATGTATCGGAGTCAGCTGACGTTGGCACAAATGTGGGCGTTATACAAGCTACCGACCAAGATAATGGTGATGATGGTATAATTTACTATTTGTTTGTGGGTTCTAGTAATGACAAAGGCTTTAGCATCAATTCTCAAACTGGTGTTATAAGAGTGGCCCGCTATTTAGATAGAGAAACCCAAAACAGAGTCGTTTTAACAGTTCTCGCTAAGAATTCAGGAGGAATACGAGGAAATGATACAGACGAAGCTCAAGTTATTATTTCTATACAAGATGGGAATGATCCTCCAGAGTTTTTACGACACGACTATGAAGCAACTGTTTCAGAAGGTGCCAGTATTGGCCATAAAGTAATTCAAGTACAAGCTGTTGATAAAGATGTCCGACCACAAAATAATCAATTCAGCTTTTCTATTATTGGTGGTAATATTGATCAAAATTTTAAAATTGATCCTCAAACTGGAGAAATTGATGTGGCTCGTCATTTGGATAGAGAAACTTTGTCGACATATACTTTGATAGTGGGTGCTATTGACACAGGGGTACCACCTCAAACTGGTACAACTGCCGTTAAAATTACTGTGACTGATGTAAATGACAATGGCCCAATATTTGACACTGAAGGATTTGAAGGATCAGTATATGAAAACGAACCACCTAATACCAGTATTGCTACTCTATCAGCCACAGATCCTGATCTGCCACCCAATGGTGCCCCTTTTTCTTATGGAGTTGTCGGTGGAAAACACCAAAGATATGTCAAAGTTCACAGACACACTGGTATTTTACAAACAACAAGAAAACTAGATAGAGAGTTAACGCCATCCTTAGAAATTGTAATTGAAATTGGGGATAGTGGTACTCCTGTTATGAAATCCAACTTTACCATACGGATTAAAATTCTTGACCGTAATGACAATCCTCCAACACCAAGATCGGCTCATGTGCTTGTATATGCATTCAACAATAAAATTCCACTAGGAAAAATAGCTGATGTTAAACCAAATGATCCAGATATTGTTGGTGATTATAAATGCAAAATCATTAAAGATTCAACTTCAGAAAGTACAATTGCTACTCTATACATAAAAACGGGCTGCGATTTATATACTAATGCAATTAAACCGGGACAAGGATACTCTTTTTCTGTGTCTGGAAATGATGGAATGCACAGGGATGTAATTTCATCAATAAGCATAGAGTTTTTTTCTTTTGACAACATGACAGTCGAACAGTCCATTACGCTAAGAATATTAAATATGACCGCTTCAGACTTTCTCAGCCATTACTATCGTAGTCTTTTAGAACTACTGAAAGATAGTTTAAAAAGTAAAGAAAGCATTTACTTATACAGTATAAATGAAATTGAAGGCCATTTAGATTTAACTGTTGCTACAAAAGAAGGCCGGTCTATCTGGAAAAGAGAAATCACAGAAAAGTATTTGAGGTTAAAAGAACCCGAAATCACTAAGATTTTAAGAAGTCAAATCATTGTATCATATTTCCCATGCGCTTCACATCAGTGTCAAAATAGAGGTCTCTGCACCGATGGAATCAGAGTATTAGATGAAACTAAAATAACAGAAAGCTCTTCTCTTATTTTGTCCTCACCATTAGTGCGACATGAATACACGTGTCATTGTACAGAAGGGTTTATGGGAAACAACTGTGAAAGACGACAAGATCCTTGCACTCCTAACCCTTGTCGCTTTGAAGGACAATGTCACAAACAAGGCCATGATTTCACTTGTTCCTGTCCTTCACGTCGTGAAGGCAAGACATGTGAAGTGGAAAGAGATGACGTGTGCAGTAGCAACCCATGTAAAAATGGAGGTTCATGCAAAGAAAGCGCCGACAGGAACTCCTTCTTTTGTCTTTGCCGACCCGGTTACCGCGGTAACCATTGTGAAGCGCTCGTTGATTCTTGTCGACCTAACCCTTGCATGTATGGTGGAATATGCATTAGTCTAAAGCCCGGATACAAATGTAGCTGTACTAATGGTAGATATGGAACACACTGCGAAAGTAATACATTTGGATTTAGTGATCTCTCCTACATGCAGTTCCCAGCTCTTGACGCTTCCACAAACGATATTACGATAATTTTTGCTACTACAAAGTCAGACGCTCTACTTCTATATAACTATGGTGCTCAAACAAGCGGAAGATCTGATTTTATTGCTATTGAGCTTTTGAGTGGAAAACCCTTATTTTCATTTGGAGGGGCACGAACTTCAATCACATCTGTCTCTATTACAAATTTGAGTAAGAACCTTGCTGATGGCAACTGGTACAAATTGACTGCAACTCGTAATGGCCGAGTAATATCATTGAGTGTCACCTCTTGTACTGATCACGGTGATACCTGCACTGAATGTGAACCAGGTGATGATTCTTGTTACAGCGATGACACTGGACAAGCCGGGTACGTAATTTAACTTTGTATCTATATATATTTAAATTACGCTGAATAAATTATATCGATTAATGAAGTGATGGTGGCTCAGTAGTAGTATTCTTCAATAGATTTCAGCTTTAAAAGAAGGAAAATGTTATATGCAATAATTATGTCATTGAGGTAGTGTAATATTTTATAATCCTCAACTATTTAGTTGGCTACAACCTAAAGTTGTAAGTCATCACCAAGATTATAATTGTTTGCTTAGATAACCGCACTTGTGATGCCGTCCCCATTATAGGTTTAACCTTCAAAGACATACTCTTCATCAGATGAAAATATTCGTCAAACGTTGACTTATCGAGAATTAAATAAAATATATTGATTTATAATTTGTATTGTTTCAGGACTTTGAATTTCAATAATGAGCCACTCCTGATCGGTGGACTCCATAAGGCAGATCCAGTTTTGGAGCGACCTGGACAGATTCACTCTGATGATTTTGTGGGATGCATGCATAGTATAACAGTGAATGGCAGATTGCTAAACCTGTCGAATCCTCTTCACGCTCGTGGTGTTGAAGCTAACTGTGCACGTTCAGAGAAAGGAGCCTGCTACAAGAAAGAAATTTGTGGCAATGGTGAATGCCATGACAGGTGGAAAGGCAATTTTTGCAAATGTATTGGAAACTATATAGCCCCAGATTGTAGTCTGTCTTTACAATCAATATCGGTTGCTGAGAATGGTTTTGTAATATACACCATATCAGAAAAGCACCGAAGAATGCAGCTTCTCGATACATTTTATGGTGGAAATACTGTTTGGGACAAGACAATCGGAAGATCAGCCATAAAGACGACATCCAAAGTAAGCAGTCCACCAAAAATACTAACGTTCTTCTTTAGGACGCAACGTAAAGATGGCATTTTATTTTATGCTGCTACTGACAAGTATTACACTTTGATAGAGTTGTTAGATGGTAAAGTAAGCTACGTATCAAAACAAAATGCTGTGGTTAACATGACACAAACAGAACAAAATGATGTGTCAGATGGAAATTGGCACAATGTTACTTTATTGTCAATAGGTAGAAGCATAAGACTTATAGTAGATGGAGATAATGTGGGAGAAGAACTCGATGCTGCAGGTGTTCATGATTTTTTGGATCCTTACCTTACGGCCGTGTCATTGGGTGGCATGAAAACTGAGTGGCTAACAGTTTCAGCACAAAATAAATTCGAAGGATGCCTAGCCAATTTCACCATTAATTATGAAATACAACCATTTATTGGAAATGGAAGCATATTTAAAAATACCGCGTTTAAAGGAAAAGTATTGAATGGATGTCAGAGTGCCTTCGCTGGCGGCAGTGCCCAAAACACATCACCACTTACCGTGGGACTAGTCCTCGTTGTAGTATTTTTCATCTTTTTGATTGCTGCTATTTTATCATCTATTTTAATTTATCGAATTCGTAAACAGAAAAAGGAAAAAGGGGGTGGGCCAAATGGAAAAACAAACATGACTCATTCAAAACAAAACGGTGGACCAGCAATGCTTAATGCACCAAACTTGATAGCCGGAACAAACGATAGCATCATGAATAGAAATCTGCACAATAATGATACTAATCTCAATAGTTACATGTCTGACAACGCAGATATAACGCGAAATGTTGGGCATATCGTTGGTCCTGAACTATTATCAAAGAAATATAAAGATCGAGAAATAATGAACATAGATCCTCCAAGACCTCAAAGACCAGATATAATAGAACGAGAAGTGGTCGGGAAAAGTCCAGCTCTTCGGGAAGACCACCATCCACCACCACCTCCTTCTACCAACACATCGCATCACACGCATGATCACCCAAGTGGCATGGATTTAAACTCGGAAATACCTGAGCATTACGATCTTGAAAATGCTAGTTCAATAGCTCCCTCCGATATAGACATAGTGTATCATTACAAAGGATTTCGGGAAGCTGCGGGCGTACGAAAATATAAAGCAACCCCACCACCAATAGCTGGATATCATCATAAGCACCAGACTCCTCAGCACAGGCACTCACCGCACCATCCTAGTGGATATCCATCGAGAGTACTACCTCAGGGATCACAACCTCCACTACAACCGACGCGACAACTCCAAACTACACCACTCGCTCGGCTTTCTCCTAGCAGCGAGCTCAGCCAGCAACCTCGTATACTGACGCTTCACGATATTTCAGGTAAACCTTTACAGAGCGCTTTTTTGGCTACAACTTCTAGCTCAGGAGGAGTTGGCAAAGATGCCTTACATAGTAATAGTGAACGTAGCCTTAATAGCCCAGTGATGTCTCAACTAAGCGGACAGAGCTCCTCAGCTGGGAGGAAAACTCCTAGCGTACCACCTCAAGTTCCGCAGGTGGTTTCTGTTGGATCTGGTGCGGTAGGTCTAACAGCAGAAGAAATAGAGAGAATGAATGCCAGACAGCGGACATCTAGCTTAGTGTCGACGCTAGATGCCGTGTCAAGTTCAAGCGAAGCACCAAGAGGTGGAGGTGTAAGTCATCACTTGTCACACAGACATCATTCACCACCTGATGATAACAGAAGTTCGACAGGCTCCGATGACGAAAGTGGAAATGATAGCTTTACTTGTTCTGAAATAGAGTACGATAACAACAGTATAAACGCAGATAAGCTAGAAGATGTTCGACGACAAAATGTCAGTAGCGCCAGTAATCCTAAAAAGCCTGTCTTGCCACCTCCTTATGAAAGTTTCGATTCCTCATTTCGGGGATCCTTGAGCACTCTAGTCGCATCAGATGATGATTTGGCTCCACACGTGAGTTCCGCATTGTACAGGCAGGCGAACGGGTCTCCAGCATCAGCTACTCTTGGTTGGGATCATTTATTTAACTGGGGCCCAAATTTTGAGAGCATGATCGGAGTTTTCAAGGATATAGCGGAATTACCAGACTCAGGCGTTAACGGGCGAATGTCTTCCTCACTAAGACTTCAGAATGGAACTCCAAAACCTTCTGAAGAATATGTATGATAGCTTTGTGTAAATATTATGAGTCTGTGCAAGTAAGTAGTTATGTAGACATATTGTAAAATTTGATTTAATTATTTCGGATTCATTTTGTTAAGTTGTTACATAAAATCTTTGTCGTAGATTGTTCGCCTAAAATATTTTGTACAAATTTCTTCCAGTGTGCGAATAAGAGTCTAGGAATAAGACTGTATATTATTAGATTAGTATGTAAAATTTTGAAATCTTGTATCAAGATTTCTGAATTCTTGCCATATTATTGGAGAATGTTCCTTTATAAATTTTCCTTTGACTTCCCGCTATCTGTGCGCAAATCTATTTGACTCCTGTGAAAGCATTCTAAATAATATATCAATTATAAACCTTGTGTAAGATCACCTTCATGTTATTTTACAATGCATTTAATTAATAAGTTAAGCTTGATGAGCATTCTCCAATTTTTCTACTAGATATAACACGTTTTACAAACCTCATTGTAAATATGTAGGAATAATGTATAAAGAATACGTAAAATAAATAATTCTGAGTAAATGTTCATTAAAATAATTATTATGTATAAAATAATGTGATTCTTAAAATTTTTCGAAGATCATTTACCAGTATGTACCTATAATGTTTATTTTATGTTTATCATTAATAATTCTCATGTTCAAAATTAAACGACTTAAACGTGTATTTTATTCAGCCATTTATTTAGTAAAAATGGTGCCAAATGTTAACTGAAAAGAACTGACTAAGTTAATTAAAAAATAAAGACAATTTCAACATATTTTACTTCGTTTTTTTAACCCTCCTCAAACTTTTTGTAGATAGATTACTTCTGATAGCATATTGATATAGACAAAGAGTTCAAGGAGTGTCAGTAATCGAAATCTGGGGTGCAATTTTTGAATGTCACTAAGTGACTCAGCATCAGCGATATTACCGATAGTCACCGATTTACAAAAAGTCGTATTTTTGAATCTAAGCGGGTGACTAAAATTATCATACCTATCACATTGTTTAGGACTGCGTACCTCTACTCGTACCTAAACGGTATGAAAGGTACAATTTCCAACTTAAAAAATATAATTGAATAGAACACAATCATAAGTTGATCTATGATCAAAGCTGAAAAATAGTTGCATGTTGGTAATACAGAGTACGACTTTAAAAAATACGACTACGTCGTATTACGATCGAAATAACACATAATGCTACAATTTATAAAGATATTTTTAAAGATAAATTGTAGCATTATGTGTTATTTTGATGTATAAACTATATTACTGTAAAGTTCAAAACCCATTCCGTCGTTTTTGCGTGAAAGAGTAATAAACATCCATCCCTCCATTCTGCATTTATAATATTAGTAAGATAAGATAGGATAGGATATTAAAAAAAAATAAAGTCTAATTTCCTATTCGAATTAATAAGAGTGTTCTTAATTTACTATCAGTGGTGTCACTTCCATTAGGTAATTAAAAATTTAGTACCGAGCCGCACTCCGATAAAATACTATTAGAATGCGTGTTTTGCGATAATTAGTATTATAATTTACACGTTACTTTTAAACGAACAGAAAATATAAGGAGTAGTAAAATTTGTCATAGAACTGCAAAAATATAGTCTGCACAAAATATCTGGGCTAATCTGAAGTTCACGCCAAGCAACTATCATGATCCTCGATAACTTACCGGCCGGCGTGTTTTACTAATATAGTGATTATTTTTTTAAACGACCTGTATTTAGCCTGTTTTCTTTTCGGCCTAGCGGCGCAAGTACGGTTGTCGGTTCGATAAATTTGTCGAACCGAAAAATTCGATAAATTTATCGAATGTTGCGAGTACCGAAGTCTGATCGGTAAAGTATTGTAGTAGCTCTATATTCTCTTTGGTTTCGACCTAGCTATTCGATAACTTTTCTCGAAAGTATCGAGGTTCGATAAAAGTCGATAACACCCACTTTATCGATTTGAACTATCAATTTTATAGAATTTTATCGATCAAAGAGATCCGTACTTGCGCCGCAGGTCCATAATCGAAAACGATTACAACGTTTACAACCGTAGCGGAGTAGGTATTTCCCACGGATTTGTATTTCAAAATTTTTTAATTTTGTTTTTCGTGTGTTAATAATTCATATTTTTGCGGATAGGGAATCCTAGAACACCACTATGTTAATTTGTCGTTATGACATGTGACAAAGCAGCTTAGTCGTAAGGAGCGTAATCCTACTAAAGCATGACCAAGTTTGTAATAGAAGGCAAAAAATACAAATCGAAGGGCATTTCATACTGACTATAATAATTGACCATAAATTACATATTGTAAATGACATCCCTGACATATCCGTTAAGCATTTCATTAAAATTCTGATGTAAAACCGAATAATTCACGGGTTTATTAAATATTTTTCTGAACTAGTTATTTCTTCAGAGTTCTTTTACATAGTGAAAATAGACTATTATGACTAACTTTGATGGAGTCGATTCCAAACTTAAGTACTAAAACCTAAGTAAGAAAAATATGACAAATAAAGAAAAAAGTACCATCTTTCACCAATATTCGTGTCGGTCACCGATGGCGTTGAAAACAACAAAATTTGTTGAATGACAGTAATAATTGTACCTTCAGTAGGTATATATGGGCCCAAATGACTTTGTATGGGTCGGACAAACGAAAAATGAATTCGGAAAAAAACGCTGACTCTGGGTGACAAATAGATGACGCACTGGCTGTTCCATAATATCCATATTTCATATAATCCATATAATATTAACTGCAATATTACATTTATTTTTTTTATCCTTATATTACTACGGAGCTCTAAAGTATTTACATTTTATAAAGTACTTAAGTACTAAGGACATAAATTTTATTTATCACAATAAAAACTCATTTTGGTTACAAATTCGTTACGAGAAAACAGTCGGTTAAACTCGGTGGTTGAGGACGATGTTAAATATTTTCTTCTATTCACAGGTTTTCTGTTTATAGAAAAAAAAAACAGTTACTTTACATCTTTGTAGTTTGCGACTCTGCTAGACTATACCTATGTAAGAATAATGCAAAAAGAGGCGCTCTGCAAATAAGAGATAAGAAACTAAATTATGTAAAACGGTGTTCTGTTTCGGTGTCTAGTTTAGCTAAAACGAAGTCCTAAAATAGAGTGGCTCTCATTCTTGTATGTATTTTGTAAAAGTTGGAGCAAGGCACTTCAAATTTCAATGGCTGCCCGCATAATTATTTCAAATAGAATTAATTGATAAAAATTGTGCAAATTGTCGTAATGTATTTACGATTAGTGTTTGTTTTCCTCGGGAGCCTGTGTAAGTAACTTTTCCTTAGAATCAATATTTTTACAAATTGTTTTTTTTTATAGTACATTACGAAAAGATTTTTGTATTTTCATCAGTTCATCAGTTAGATACTATGTACGAGAAAAGTGGCTTTCAAATATTTTTTGTGATACAAAAGGTACACAAGTGCATTAGGCACTTATACAATATAGCGTGCGTGTTTTACAATTACTTTAGTCTTGAAAGATTATATCTACCACCAGCTCTTTACTATCTGACTAAATATTTTCTAAAATGTTGTATTCTACTGGTATTTTTAATTTTTGGTAAAATGAAAACCTTAACTTATACAAAGCTCTTATAATTAATTAATGTTTACCATAAAAATTTAAGTCAATGATTTTATTTTTTATGGACTTCTTTCCATATTGCTAAGGACCAATAAATAATTAATAATAATTGTTTCAAAATATAACAACACTAATTTTCTACCCACCATCACTGTTCCTGATACTTGTCATAAATTGTTACTAATTACTTCAGAGACGATCTCAAAAAATAATACAATATAATATTACCTAAACAAATAAAATATTCCAATGGGTGATAAAGAGTATAAAGTCTTGATACGAGGACTTTAGAGTCTTGATCACCTGTTAGATTAGCATTCGATCACTAATATTTCATCTGATCTCTAGTAATGACTAAGTGATCAAAAACATCTCACGCTAAATGTAGTATGAAATTATTGAAATAAAAAAGCTTACCTAAGTACTAATGATGATTGGCATTAGGTATTTAAGAACTTAGTAATCACTATCACTACATATTATAAATTAAAGTCCACCACGCTGAGCTCGTGTTTGTACGGGTTAATCTCAGAAATTACTGTACAGATTTTCATATGGATTTCAACAATAGAAAGAGGGGTTATATACGAACATTTTGCGCAAATAAGCTACTGATATAATATGACGATAATTGTGAATTTAGTCGGGAAAAATCGTCCCATCCGAGAAATATACTAGGAAATATCACAGAATTAAAATAAATCGCGCAACAAAATAATATCCCCGAGGGATGCGGCTTGGGCGCAGGTGCTGGCAGTGGCAGGTGAGGTGCTGTCGGGGTGCAGGATCCATTCACCAGAAATACATAAGTCATCCGAATATAGCAGACTAGCTTCTGCCCGCAGTTATCACTCACGTTCCCACAGGAACCGTGCATTTTTCCGGGATAAAAAGTAGCTACTCTCCGGTCCATAAACTATATCTATGCCAAAAATCACGTCGATCCATTGCTCCGTTACTGCGTGACAGAAGGACGAACCAACAAACACACGTTCGCATCTATAATATTAGTAGGAAGTAGGATGATCAGGGCTACCCGTGCGAAGCCGAGACCGGTCGCTAGTTTATAATGACATCGACGATTTTTAACCAACGTATACGCATTTATGCATTGGCGTACGAGTTTTAGTTACTTTGTGTAATATCTCAAAATTTTTAATACAGAGGAGCAATGAAATTTCTGGCCTTATAAGACATAGTAAATACCTAATGCGTAACGAGCGCACTGCAGTGCCACGCCGACCTATTTATTTCAAAGTTATAAGAGACGCTGCAATGGTTTTTGGTTGGCGTTATGCTTACCATCTGGCAAACGATCAGCTCGTCTCGTTATCAAAATAATGTTCTGCATAACGTGCATGCAAGCAGCGTATGCAGTACACTAGCACCACCCTCAATTTTGAGTCGTCGTAAGGGATGTCGAAGGGGAAGAATTATTTGTCCTTTGTTCAACTTAAACTTCTGTCTCGAAACTCAATTTTTTTGAGCTTGTTATCAATGAACAAGTCATGCTAATTACTGTGAATACCGTTGACACAAGTTGTATTTTAGTTAATTGAGTTTGAAATTTACGAGTATTTTGTGTATCTGCTCTTTTATATTAAGTGCTTGGCATGGTATCTTTTTATTGCTAAATACAATAGTCAGTTAAATTTTTTAAATAACCCAGATATTATGTTTAAGCTAATTAAATTGTACAGTCGAATTTCACAACTCCACATATATAGGTAATTTATTTCTACTGAATCGAGTTTTTTATGCACATTGGATTTGTTTGATTTGTGCAGCTTACTAAACCCAGAATGGTGAATGGCTGTTAGGTGTACCCGTCGGTGACAGATCTTCACATATTAAAAATCTTTACGTTCCACCGTCGACCTACTTCACCGACGAGTTTCTGACCCTTCTTCTCGATGGGCTTTGAAACGCGGCAACTAGCGTCACTGCAACTTCCACGAGTGCTCATCGCGGGCCCGCGAAAAGTAGGCTTTACTTATAGGTTAGGGCCCACTTCAAACAGACGCATTCTGGTGCCGGGGCTGGCATGTACTCAATGGCCGGGGCTATTCTCTCCCAAAGCTCGAGGCCCAAGCGGAGGCTTGCACCACGCTGTCCCTTGAGCTAGTCATCACACACAATTTTTAGGGCTGAGCGCCCTCTGCGATCTTTTACCGTTTGGGTCACCAAATCCACCACCATCCACCCAATCGTCAGATTTAAAGGTCGCTAGACTAAACGGTCATTCAAAAGCCATTATAAGACAGATGACCTCAGGAAAATGATTAAATAGCACTTAGTTTATATAATCAAGTTTCACGACATCTGGATCGAAACACAAGGTGCTTAAACCAACTTGAAACAGATGGAGCAAATGGCATGAAACATGGTGTGTAAAGTAAGCCAATATGTTTAAATGTACAGGATGTGTCATACAAGTATTTGTATTAAAGCTCAGAAATGGCTTTTGACCTACTTTAAATTACACCTTAAGAGTATTTACGCTTTAGGATTACGAATACACGTTTACGTTTTTCATTCCAACTTTTTATTGTAACATGGTTGCCTAAAAATAAAAAGCTACAAACATAAAAGTACTTTTGGGGTTTTACGGCACTAAGAGCTCTATATTTTATTAACTTATGTAAAAAAAAACATGTGACATATACCAAGCCGCATTGGACTCGCATAGTAGATTATGGCCTATACACTCCTAGAATTCCCATGGATGGTTGCAGGTACTAGGCAGGCGGCCGACTGTAAAAAATTGCCAAAACCTAAAAGTAGTATGTCTGTAAAGAGGTGTTGCGCCAACCCCGTGTAAAAATGGGACAAGGACAGGAAGGAAAATTTTTATTAACTGATGTTTTACTAACATTCTATTTTGCAGGTTATGTATTAGTTCAACCGGAATGTGTCTCTCCGCCGCTAGAGTGCCCGAATAAAAATGTAACATTTTGGTTGTACACACGGTAAGTGAAGTAAATGTAATGTAATGCGTACTAATAAACGAGAAACATGTTTTTGGCTTGTCCTTCTTTCACGCTGAAATGGAGCAACGCTTCGTCGTGATTCTTCATGCGTTTCATATGTATTTTTTTGGCAAAATGCACAGTTCGTGTGGCAGTTTCCGCGCGTGTGAAATCGCAGGCAGCAGTTTATAATTTCTGTCATAAGTACTGGAAACTAGCAACCTCTACATATACCAAATGAAACACGTAAAATATAAATTGAAAAGTTGGTAAAAAGATTACGTTCTTCGTTCTTAACGTAATTTTGCAATTATTGGTGGATGTGGTCACTGATCGTCAATTTATTTATTTATTAACCTCAGGAGATATTGCAGTCAACCCTAATTTGATATACAACAAAAAAGTCAACACAACAATTTGAGTATATTACAGGCTGATCCTGTGCCGAATGTGGCCTTAGTCCACACTCAGCCTAAGATTCAGAGACGATTCTAAGCGTAGACTTTGGCTTCCATATGTAAAAACTGTATAGAATTTTGACGTATGGAAGCGTGAGTCCACGCTGAGATTCGTCTCTGAATCTCAGCCTTAGACTCGTCTCTGAATCTTAGCCTAAGCCTGAGTCTTCTCATGACCAGGATCAATGCCATTAGTTCGAAATGTCGAGGTAAATAAAATCCTGGTTTAGCGTGATTAAGTTGCGTTCTCAAAACAATGTAAACAATGTTTTCGAATCACGACATTTTAAAAGCTGTAACTTTATTATCATGTGTCATATTTATTAGCTTTAGTGTAACTAATACATAATTTTACAGAGCTAACGAAGAAGCACCTCATCAACTGTTCGCCGATGACTCCGAGTCGATCAAATCAGCCCCATGGGTACCAGATGCACCGATTAAAATCTTAATTCATGGATATACCGGCCATAAAGACTTTTCTCCCAATACAGAAATAAGACCAGGTACAAGCCACTAATATAACTCGCTCGAAATATAACTCGCTGTATGAATAATGGATTTCCTAGAAAATAAAACCGAATACTTTCTGCTAATGAATATGTTTTGGCTACTTCCGGTATAAAATAATATAACAAAAAGAATAATACGTTTCAAAATTACAAAATCCCAAATAACTTACTGTGTTATACTGGTATCTATTCTGGCGTCACAAACATAAACTTATATAATTTAACATAAATAATTTTATTTTCGCTCTCTCGTTCTAATAAACATCATGAGAAAGGGATGGAAGACCCCACACATGACATGACAGGTCTTAATTTATGTTTAGAGCTGTCAAACATCTTCCATCTTTGACAAATTAGATGCCATCAAATTAATGACCTTTAAATTTACCTACACTAGACACAACCAAGTGGATTAACGTTACAAGTCTAAAACAATTATGTTCCATCACTTTCTCATCTTCTTAATAGAAAGAGAGAGTGTGAAAATAAAATTAGGTTATATACTCTTATGCATTTGCTGATAAAATAAAATTTTATTTTCTTTCAAATGTTTGAGACCATCTCTTCCCCGTTCAAGATTAATCATAACACGAACTGCTACCTTACCAGCTAATAAAATCGTCTTCATTATCTATTCCAACCCACTCGCTAATCTTCGGCTGGAAGGAATTATCTAGAGTTCTCGCTAGTTTTCGCTTTGGAACAACTTATTCCCAATTTATTTCAATTTAATCATTCATTAAGGCAGCTGTTTTTCTCTAAAGGTCCATTATTCAACCAAGGTCATTAGGGTTAAAGGTCATTTAACCAGTCTTCCACATCTCATTTTAAGCTTACATGAATTGCTGTGACTACAATATCGTCAGCGTCGACTACAATCCTATAGCTCTTGAGCCGTGCTATATAGAGGCTGCTAGGAACACAGAACTGGTTGGAAAGTGTATAGCACACCTGATAGATGAGCTGGTCTACAACTACAAGTTTAAACTGAAGAAGTTCCACGTCATTGGGTTCAGTCTTGGAGGACAGACGGCGGGATTCATTGCAAATTACTTGACTTGTGGCAAGTTAGAAAGGCTCACAGGTAAGAAGTCTTTCTTACCGTAAGATATTTTTAAAAAGTTATTTAAAAAAATATTAGGCACAATACTTAACCAGTCAATTTATTTACAATCTTAACCAGTTTCATTAGTGGGAGGACTAACTCTTCTGCGAGTGTCCGTCTGGGTTGTTACCACCGCTTTGCTCGTGAAGTCTGCCGCCAAGCAGTAGTGTGCAAGCATTACTGTGTTCCGGTTTGATGAGTATCCAGTGAAATTACTGGGCTTATGAGACTTAATACCTAATGTCTCAGGGTATCGAGCGCACTGCAGTGCTGTGCAGGCCTTTGTGTTTCAAAGTTCTTTGTGGTACTGCAGTTGTTATGGGCTGGCGTTATGCTTACCATCAGGCAAACGACCAGCTCGTTTCGTTACCAAATAACATAAAAAAGTCAATATCTATCTTTGGAAGTTCAAAGAATTTGTGCTCTCCTATAACGACTCAAAAATGATTCTAGATAAGACATTGTGGGCTTATTCCTACTCCTCCATAATTTTATTCCTTACCACTTCCGAGAAATATTAGTAAAGTCAACAAAAAAGCTGCATGGTCTAGACAATGCTACCAAGATTGCAGCGTTTGATGGAGCCTGGATACACGAGACAACAGGTATTAAGAGGTCCCAGCCCGCCATACCTTCTATACAAACGCTCGTACGTAATTATAGTGTTGTATCAATTTTTTTCTTTTAGTATTTTGAACAAATAGGTATCTTATGCATCATATCTAGAATTATATAGAACCAAAAATTTTAAATTTTGACAATCCAATTCAGTAAAAGCCTTAAATAAACAGCCTTTTTAAACAAATTTTACCTTGGCTTTCACAATATTCTCATAAATGTAAAACCAAACAAAACACTTCCATAGGATCCTTGGACATGTAATGAAGATTCTATATTTAGAAATGTAAAAAATGTTTGCTATTGCAAACATTTTATTCACAGACTTGTAAGGCATGTTCAAAAACACGTATTTACTGGAACAAGTTTTAGGAAAGTACTATGCACTAATTGTCTTCAGAAATTTTCTTTGGAAATTTATTTCAAAATTTACAGAATGCCAACCGAAGGCTCCGGCGTTGTCTCTCTTTTTCCGTAGTGCCTGTTTTTCTTCGATGAACCAACAAGCCTTTAGGCCATTATTGCCTTCTACTTACGCGGGCCAGAAAGGGGCACCTTAAGTTTCATATTCCCAGTAATTTCACTGACCACTTTGCTCATCAAACTGGAACACAGTCATGCTTGCATACAACTTAGCGGCAGACTAAATAAGCAAAGCGATGGTATAAATTAACAATAACTCCACGATTTCCAGCATTGGACGCAGCAATGCCCTTATTCGTGACGCACAACAACGATAAGAAAGTAGACAAGAGTGATGCTAAATTTGTGGATGTACTACACACCAACGCGCTAGAAAAAGGAAAGCTAGAGCAATCTGGTCACGTAGACTTCTTCGCCAATGGAGGACTCACGCAACCAGGTTGTCAGGCTACAGAGGAACAAAGTGAGTCCAATGCAAGTATTCCCGTGAGCATGGTGCTTGCAATATTCTAGAAATATCTGGAGCTACCCAGCTAATAATAACAACGGTAAATATCCCGTTGTAATGTATTAAGTCCAGACAAATAAGCATCAGATATCTTGGAGTTCTCTTGAACTTTAAGAAATTTTCACCTACATTTACAGATTATGGAAAAAATTATCGATATATCAATCGATACTGTGTCTTATAAGGATCAAAAGACTCTATCGGGCCAACTGAGGTTTCAGTACCTACTAGGCACGTGGAAATACACAGATACTCACCCCACAAAGTTGTCCTAACCTCGGCATTTGGATCGAACCTAGGACCTGCTCGCTTTGCAGTACTAAAAAGTAACTTATAAAATTTTATATTTCCAGCAAAATCTGGCTGCGATCACGCCAGAGCACCGCTCTACTACGCGGAGTCTATAACCACCGATGTCGGGTTTTATGGTACCCAGTGTTACTCTTGGATCACCTTTATGATAGGGTGGTGTGAAATGTTCAATTCCAACGACGATGTACTGTTTGGAGAACGCGTGCCATTCAAGTAAGTTGACAGAATGTTTTAGGATTTTCTGGTTCCAATTATATTAGTACACTAACATAATTGGATCCAGAAAATCCTATGGTATGGCACTAATTATTATGCTTACTAAAATCACTTTTTTATACTACACGGTACTAAGAACAGCAGGTCGGGCGATAACAATTACACTGCTACTCAAAGGTGAAACACTAAATCCTGCGTGGTAAATTTAGAAGTCGAGAGTAATGAGCACTGTATACCTAGACTTGTTGAGCAATATTATATTGGGACAACGTAGGATACGTTAAACAAATCTAATACGAACACATGGCCCGTTGGCAAACGAAAGTAAGAAACTTACACAACAGTGTAACTAAATCTTTATAATACCGATGAATATCTTCAAAAGGCTTTAATAAAGGTATCATAACCATGAAATAGGTTTTATCGCACAGTACGGTGGTAAGTCTCGACAATTCAAGTATTCAATAACTCTGCGCAGAGACCGCGACACTTCCATACTTTCACTGGCTGTACTCACTTTTAATTTCAACTTACTTCCTTTAGCAACATCATAATATGTAGGTAGATTAATTATTTCTACAAGAGTATGTCAGTGCATCTTCCGGATAATACCTGCACCACTTTGCAACTACGTACGTCGTACATACTTGATTCATTTGTGATTCTTATTACAAACATATTGGGTGTGTAGTCCTGGCTTGTGAATAGAGGTGGAAGAGATGGGTCTCTTCTCTTCTTCGGCAGCAGCATTCTTCTTAATCAACATCAAAATCTACTGGGATCACCAAGCATCCTGCCAAGCGTGGTGTATCATAATAACCCGCCACCAATGGAGAAGTCTAGATTTTGTAATGAAAATCATGTGGCTGATGATTATTACATTCGAACATACATACAAATAGTTTCAATATAAATGTCAGGAATGATTAATCTGTAATGCATCATGATTGCACAAGATGCAACGCAACTACATAATTAAAAAAAACCAACCACTACACACAAAAAGTTACTCACCTACTTTTACTATGTGCAACCATACGCTTGTAAACAAAATTTGATTACTAGGACACCCGTTTAAGATTTTCCTTCTTTGTTAAAATATTTCTTAATCGTTTCAGGTTTAACCCGATATTATGCAATGTGGCGTGAAACAAATATAATATGAAATATTGATTTATTCTTGAATCTAGGGTTGACCATACTTATCTAATATTAATTGATAATGTAATTGGGTGACAATTGACAACACATCGTGCTTGGTGATTGATTTCCGACATAAGGGATAGCTTAGATCCGGTGGTAGCTATTCATGTGATCTCTAGAAATGTCTCACCACCACGCTAAAGATGCATCTCGATATTTGTAGGATACGAACCCTGTAAACATCGCATCATCATGTCAGTCAAATATCGCATCTCGTAAAATGAATATTATCCTACTAATATTATAAATGTGAAAGTGTGTTTGTTGGTTTGTTTGTTGGTCCTTCTTTTACGCAGTAACGGAGCAACGGATCGACGTGATTTTTGGCATAGATATAGTTTATGCACCGGAGAGTAACATAGGCATAGGCTTTTTGCATGGTTCCAGTGGGAACGCGGGTGAAAACCGAGGGCAGAAGCTAGTAATTAATAAACTATGTTTGGATGGTGCCGTGGCCAAGTTGGTAGTAACCCTGCCTGCAGAGTGAGAGGCCTCGGTTTCGAATCCCGGCAAGTGCAGTTTTTGTCTAGTGAAAATAACGATTTGTTGTTGGATCTTATATATTTGTGTTGTGTATCTGTGTGTATCCATGCCACCTGCAACATCGTGAATCTTAGTGCAGGGGTATGAGTGTGTAGGCGTTTATGTTTTTACATGACTGCACAAAAAAGGAAAACATTGGTGTTTCTGTTTATGTTTTAGTGCTTCAGGATTGTACTTCTTCAGAACGAATTCAGAGCCTCCATTCGCAAAAGGTCAAAACAAAAGGAATTATGAAGGATAATATAAATCTAATTAAACTAACTACACGATTTTATTTATGTTTGTTTACCTACAAACCCCTAAGAAGGTAAGATTCCTACAGAAAGAGCAGATGAATAAAGGAGTACTCCGGAGAATAAAGGAGAATTTTTGGTGGAAACAAATTAGATATTTCTATGATAAAAACTAAAAATCGGCCAAGTGCGAATCGGACTCGCGTACCGAGGGTTCGGTACAAACTTCTAGGTATGTAAATATAAGTTACTACTTGGACGTACTTGTCCATCACGGGAATCATTAAATAAATGTACAGCTACATTCCATGTAACCACGTCATCTGAACGCATCCTTAAGTCTACTTCCATACTTTTTAATTTTTCTGCTACCCCTGGTGAGATAGTAATCAAACGCTTACCAAAACACGCATAAGAAAAATATTTCAGAAAATAACTACTGGTTCATTTTATTCAATGACCTGTTTTAAAGGTGCCTCACAGTGGTTTTGAAAGTCAAAATGTACGTTATACTTCCCTGTTTCAATAAAAACAGCCAAGTAGTTCACGATTGCCTTCAAAAAGTAATGTTGGCATATAAAAAAATCTGCGCCGCGACTGCTTTTTTTAACCGAATTCTGAGGTCCACAATTTAATATCGTTTTTACAATATCATTTTTATTTTACACCGACTTCGAATAAGGTTGAGGAGGTTATATGTTCGACTGTATATATTTTTATGTATGTTCACCGTCGATTGTGGACCGATTTTGAAAATTCGGTTTTGTTTGAAAGCCTACTCTAAAGTGAAAAAATAGCATATATCACGGTATTTTCATTGAAGTCTGTTCCCGCTTTTTTAAAAGCAATTCTACTTGTGCTAAGTAGGTACAATTTATACAAGTCATTCATGGACGGTTTTGCAAAAAAAAACGATATAAGCCTCCTGTCTATTTAAGTTAAGCCAAGAACTGATGATGGACTCCAAAAATAGGGAAATAGAGGTCCGTGAAGTAAATCTAGGGAATATTTGCTTGAAAATATTTTTATCCTTGCCTAGGTGGTAACTGGTAGCTAGGAAGGCTGCCACTAGAATATGCCCTCTACCATCATGCTATTTTTGCATCACGACCTTTCTTGCCACTATTACATAATAATATTTTCATTTATTTTTATGAGAAATAGTTATACAGGAAGTGGTTGCATGGCCAATTTAATATTCAAAGAGTACATTGCTAAATACTCCAATACAAAGTCATGAATACTAATACTATCTGTAATTTGTAAGCCAATGAAGGTAAAGTACTTGTGAAATAACTTAGAATATTTTAAGTAGGTATCTGCGTATTTGGGTTATACTATTTAGGATTATCTTTAGGCCTATGAGTTAAATATGTTAATGTACTTGTAGAATTTTGTAGTACCTAGTTAATAAACGCATTCTGATCGTTTCAAAATGCGAACTAATTTATATTTTGAATATGTAGTGTGAATTTATAGTTTTTTATGCTCTACTCGTATATGTGAACTATATCTTCAGCAGGCATATTCACAACTCAATTCAAAAGATTTCCGTTTGGATCCATATTATCCGTGTCAGTTATCTACATTCAGAATGACAGAGATGTGGATCTGAGCGGAAGCCTGTCGGATTCAGTTGAGAATACGCCTACTGATCTGTGGTGCGTTGTGTTATAAAGTTTTGAGGTGCAAAGCTGCAATTATTTTGGGCTGGCGTTTTGCTTACCATCAGGTAAATGACCTGCTCGTTTCGTTACCCAATAGCAGAAAAAATGTTATTAAATTATAGTATATTTCTATTATAGATCTTACAACCAAACAGATATATTGCTTACACAGAAATTCTATATCAGCAATAAAATGGCAAGACCAGCCGGACGCTTGATTACACTCCGGCTATAAAACGTGAGGATGCATCGAAGACCGACAATAGATGGCTCAATTTTGTGCTTTCATAACATCCTTTGTCACCCACAATTTGGCGTTGCGACATGTCGCAGGTCGTAGTCGGTGCAAGTGGTGCCGTGGACGGCGTTCAGCATCCGTGTGTGTTGGGAAACACCATCGGATTTCAACATCTGACCTTCTGTTGCTAATGAGGAGTAAATGCCAAAGATACTTTTTGCTGGTTATTAAATATGCAAGGTCGTCCGTTATATTTTTATTTTAGGTATAGGTTTTATAACCTCGATATTTAAACGTTTGGCCTGACAGTAAGTGATAGAATCTAAGTCTGGGCCGGGAATTGGCTCTAAGCGCTGCTACTGGAAGACCCTAAAAAATATATTAACATTGTTTTTTTTTTCTGAGAGCGTTCAGACATACAATCTAGATGAGATGGTGAATAGAAAGAGGTATCAATTTTAAAAAAAAATAGCATAATTTATTTCATAGATAAGTTGTTAGTGATGAAGTCGCATTATGAAAAGCGTCAGGTTTAACTCGCTGGCCAAGGCTATAGCTCATAACATAAAAATAAAGTTTTTACTCTCGATACGTAGCGTTTGACCACTATCTCACTGACTGACTGATATTTAGTGATGATGTGATTGAAAGTGTCAGTACTTTCAATACGCAGAACAAAGAATAGGATGAACTCTCAAGAAAAATCTGAAATTTGTCAAGTGCCTGGATAAACATTTGACGGCTGCGTTTGGGACACATAGATAGGTGCATGCGGACAGGTTTTTAGGGTTACCAACAAAAAACGCTTCTAACATCATGCTAAAAAGTAAGAATAAACGGTTAGGTATTGTAGAAATGGAGCATTCAATCCTCAACCTACGCATATAGTTAGAGAGATTTGAAAAAAGATAAAGGGTCTTACCACAAAAAAATTAAATACAACCAAAACATGTGTTAAACGACGTCGAGGTTTTAATCATGCCGCGTGTTTAAATATACACAAATCATAAATCTTGATCGAAACAGTGTCTAATCGTTGTATCTCTCCATTCTGTTGAGACAGATCAATTCTTCTGGGTGGCAATGCAATTGTTTTTGGCTGAAGTTATGTTTACCATCAGGCAAACGACTCGCTCATTTCGTTATCCAATAATATGAAAATAATTGTATTGTAACAAGAATGTATACAACCCAATTGCGGCAAAGCTGCCCTCTCTCAAGGAGCGTTTAAGTTTGGTGAGAAGATTACACGTAATACTATATCTTGACCGCCTTGAAGTTAGAGCCAAGCGGCCTCTAATTTAATCTACATATTATCGTATTTTTTTACCTTGCTATTTCTTCGGGGTAGATTACTTACGCGTAGATACCTTCCAACTTTAAAACGGTATAACAGTAACGGTCACGTAATCTATGAATTCTAACATTTCACCTCCAATCTTAAACGTGCAAGTAACAATAATTATGTAAGACTGTGCTCGCACTGAATTAATTCACCTCGTTTATAGAGCGGAAGCCCATGCAACGAAGGTCACCGATACCATGCCGCACCACTGCCACTTTCGCTACCTGTCTTTATATACATGCCAGTTGCCATCGGTGTTGATAGATTGCTATCTTTATGGCGGATCTGAATACTGTCAGTATGAGATTTTTGTTAATTTCGAGAGATTAGCATTTGACCTCTGTCTATCAAATTATACGTAGTATAATTAGTACACAGAAAGAAATTGAACTGTAAAAACATACTTCCACCTCCTGGCTCCACCAGGAGGTGGAAGTATGTTTTTAGTTTCTTCATAAGTGAAACTCAACAGAAATTGAATATTCGACCACCAAGCCGCACTGGGCCCGCGTGGTGGATTATGGCCTATACCTCTCTCTCTCTCTGAGAGAAGGCCGGTATCCCAGCAGTGGAAGCGGAAGAGGCTGATAATGATAATGATCTATGTTAAAATAGACTTCTAAGTCGCTGTAACAGTCATTTAGTAAAAGTTTCATCTCGAGGTTTGTAGCTAGTCAGATGAGCAATATAAAGTTTCCTAGCTTTAAGAATGGATTGATAATTGTTATTTTGGATCGCGTTTTATCCATACTCGGTACGTTTGTACCACACGTTTCTACGTTTGTTGGTTTGTCCTTGTTGTCAACGGAGCAACGGATCGACGTGTTTTTGGCATTTTTATAGTTTATGGACCGGAGAATCGGAGAGTAACATAGGCTACTTTTTATCCAGGAAAATGCGCGGTTCCTGTCGGAATGCGGGTGAACGAACAGAAGCTAGTTTTTATATATTATAGGCCTATGTATTATATAATTTTGATATCTCCGTAGTTTCTAGATGTCTCCGGTAGACCTCAACCACGTACATACTTCACCCTATTCTTGCATATTTTTCGCTACGTATATGTTCGTGAATCTTTTCAAGCACTTCCGCCGATTACATGCAATCTTTGATTTATCCTTGAGTACACATTTCATATGGTTTAGGTAATTCTGGATCTAGAAGTATAAGTCTCGCTTTATAAGTAATTCCAAACACTTTAGCACAAACTGACTTAAGGGCCAATTGTAAAATGGTTTACCTGAAAGCATACCTCCCTAGACCCCATGGTGCCATATTATAACTTAGATCCAGAAGTTATGAAGCACTCCGATGGTAAGACGATGTAATTTCCGTTTTTAAATAAGCAAAATATACATTTTCATTTAAGCTCTGACCTAAGAGCCACGATAAATAATCTTGGTACTTAATGGTTATGCTTTTACTTCCTACTTATGTAGGAAGGCTCGAGGCTCTCGTTGATGCTTAATACCTATTAAGCATCAACGAGAGCTATAATCGAACAAACCACTTGCTAATTCAAGTCTAGCATTCAATATACTAACACCTAATAACAGTAATAACTAGCACACCTTTACAACAGTTTCAGAGCAAAATTATACTTAGTTATGTATAAATATGTTAATTGATAAATCCGTCGTCCCGAAGAGGGGAAGTCAGATCGAGGGTCACCACTGCCATCTACCTTACCACCACCACTTTCGCCGTCAGTCCTCGCACGGAACATTCACGCGCCGCACGCATATTAGGGTTCCGTAACACCAAAACCTTTGCGTAAATATTTTACTGATATTGTGATATTTTTCTGTGATTAAAAACGCGTTTTTTTATGAGTAGTTTTAAGTTTTTAGGTGTGTAATCGATTATATAAAGTTTTAAAACATGGAATCAAGTGCGAAGTGGTTGTTTTTGATTGGGATTACAGCTCTACAATTTTCAGGTAAGTTCCCGTCAGATACTATTGTTTAAATAGGATCAATTTAGGTCATGAAGTTACTATTACAAATGCAACTATTTTTTTTATTTTAAACACAAGACTTAAGGCTTTATCTCACATGATGCTAACCGGTGATGCGGTCGACGATGTAGCACACTTGCTTACAAGATACCTTCTCAGTCTCGGATCTCGTCTTGTATACTCCCAACTTGTACTCATAGTATTATCTAAAAATAAAACACGATCAAAGAAACCTCATCATTAAGTAACAATTACCATTATTAATTATTAAACACGTTTTATATAGTTGTATGCTAATGGTGATAGCTTTACTAAACATCTTAAATTATCAATAAAAAATTGCATAAATTCGTTAGCCGATTAGCAAACATGCAACTTGTTGCTAACAATTACCTATTATATTCAAGGTAAACCTTGGCTTAAACTTTTTTTATATTATTACCAACATGCATAGAGCTGTATTCAGAAAGTCAGATACCTGCACATGTACGAGTGGTATAGGTTCTCATATACTTGGGACTTTAATACATATATTTATTATTATTCAAGTAATATTAATCTTACATGAAAAGCATATCATCCTGCATGCATTGTTCAAAGTCATTTATTAATAACCATACCAGATATATGCTTACAGTATTGTTACCGAGTCCTTTCAAGATTTCATAAAGTCATTATTCATTTTTAGTTATCTAGATATTTCATTAAAACATACAGCTCTTATACAGAGGTTGTTTTGGGGCATCCACAACATCCTAAAGCTATAATGTGATTATTAATTATTTTTTATCGAACTTATTTTAAGAAATTAGAAGTTCTCAATCCGCCCCTTTTTTATGTATGAATGAGTGTGTGTTTGAATTGGACCGTTGCGACTTCTGCATTTATGGACCGCTGAAATAAATAACTAAAACTGGATTGTCATAGTGGGCTACACTTTAGGGGTAGGGTAGAAAAGCCGACGTGCAATCAGGGTGGGACACTTGATCCTCCTTGGGGTGGGGAGATTCAGTTATGTGACCGTATAATCTATCCTATTCAGGTTTGCAACTGCTCCTTCACTGCGGGAAGTCAGCCCTTTCGCTCTTGCGTAACAACGCGCAGGCCAGGTGTAGCTGATGTTATTCGCAACTTCGACTTTTTGAAAATAAACTTGACAGCGATCCAGACTAAAGTTAATTAGAAGAAGTTCAAAGAAGGCTCTTTAAATACATGGGAACGATTCCTTTTCCGAGTCGTGGATTTTTAATTTTAAATGGGTCATAAACATCATGATGCGTCTATTTCTCAAAAACAAACATTTTTATTTTTATTTCGATTTTATACATGACAGCGTTATGGAAGTAATATATAAAATCTAGTCCTAAAACTGCGACGTGAACTTATCGCCTAAAATACATCGTTAATTAAGAAGCGACATTAAAACACTAACCTTCGTGTGAAATAGCTCAGAGGCGACAAAAGTTTTGATATACCTCTTTTTTATATAGAAACAATTGCCTAGCCCAAAAATTGAAAATTCTCGAAAACATTCCACTATTGTTATACAGACAGAAACAAAAGGCGGAATAACGTTAAACGTTACGAACTCCGGCAACTGGCAAGTGCAAATGTATCACGTAACCCACTCGTAATTGCATAATGCGAGTAAGTTTGTTTGCACTGCTCTTTCCTCATCCGTCTACACGGTACAAGAATTGTGGAGTTGAAGGTCTCTTTCTAACCGGATAAGGTTAAGGAAATAAAGCAGATTCCGTGGTTCCACTAATGTAATACATTGTAAGGGGATGTTTATCATGATTATTATTGAGCGTCGAGCGCCCAATATTTCGACACTGTTGCAAGTATCACATTCACGGGAATACGCCGGTGGTGTTACGTGGTTAATTTCTATAGTGACAGGGTTATTTTTAGTTTTATTCTCGATTGATTGTTATGTCTAGAGAAGTAGGACTTCCAATTTTCCCGGGTTTTGTAAAAATTAAATCACGTTATCCTGGCACTCTATAAAATGTTCCTTTAGATTTTATATCTAAATGTTTCACGTATCAAACATTCATATATTATAATAATGTATTTGGCGACCTCCGCAATAAACAAGAAATCGTAAAATTTTTCCAGAAAAAAGCACCATTATATTACCCATTATCAAAGATAGCATACTAAATCCTAAACTAATACTAAATCCAATGACCCCGGAAACGAATAAAAAAAATTCTCTCCATACTATCCAACCCATGAAATTTAGGTATATATGCATCCGAATCTCTATAAATCTAATCTTAAATGAATAAATTGTTGTTTTTGCATCTTAAATGACGATGTAGTCGAAGGTGGAAAATACATTCTACCTAGAATGAATATACTGTTTGTCAAGTACGGCTTCTGGAACTCACCATTATGCACTTGGCGACCCACATGTATTGTGAGGGTGACAGCCACATGAGCACTGGAAAATACATTGGAAAATAAATAATAATATAATTATATTTAATTTTCATTTCCGGTTAAAAAAAATCCGAAAAGAAAACTATATGGCTGTACAATATTTAAATACGAAACAAGTACTTGCTCGGAACAAATATTAAAATACGGAACAAGTACTTGCTTGCTGAATCTGTGTAGGGATCATGACTCCATTTGTTATCAAATTATAATTAAATATAATCATATTTATTTATAATTTCCTAATCCTGACTAAAAGTCACTTAACAATTTAACCAATTTTTAAATGTTATTCAATAATTCGTAGCATTTATAGGCCGATTACATTCTTATTCTCATTTAGGTAGCATATAGAGCTGTACCTGTTACCTAGCTTCAAAATTTCATCAAGGTTTCTTTGACGGAAACGCTATTTAAAGACCAGGTTTTTTTTCGCAGGTTGTTATTATTCATCAGGCTATATCCTGAAACTATGAATTAGCTTACACATTAAATATCTTTTTGCAAATTGACTTACTAACCTTGTCGTTTTTTTTTTGTGTGCGTAAGTAATATTAAACATATCCGCATTTAATAATTATTTTCAAAGTCATTATTTCAAAGTCATACAAACAATTCATCTAAGTATAACATCATAAATGCGAAAGTTTGGAGGTTTTTTGCATTTTCATATAAATGTAATTAATCGTAAATACGAATATTGCACACCTCCAAATGAGGTAGATTGTATGGAACACATTATGTGTTACCATCTTTTATAAATCATACATCATCTTTTATATCAATAATTTTTTTGAATTTTTGAATTTATACACGCAATTGCTCGTCTTGTTATCTAACATAATAAAGAAAAAACCGTACTATATACCCCTACTACTCGTAATACTAAGCGAAAGTGTTTATAAGATTCATAAAGGATATGGTTGAATATATAGTTCCTGCAGGATTCCACGCGCGTGAAGCCGGGTTCAGATTACTATGATATAATCATGATGATATTATATGATACCTATGAGATATGATATCGGAGTTTGTCGTGACGTGATAGAACGATATAGAATTCATACGAAGGAAAAGGATAAAGACACTAGGCGCCCGACACAACAATAGATTAGTGTGAACCTGACCAGACTCAATGTATGCATTCATCTCATTTGCGCTACGACACAAACTGACACAGTTAATCCGAACCCGGCGAGCAGTCAGCAGCAGATAGTTTATTATATATGTTTAAGACAGCCAATACCTTTTCCATTTTTTTCGATTTTTAGTCTATTCTGAAAATTGGAAGTTTAGCGTAAGATATCTCTCAAGTTGAAATTAAACAACGTTACTAATTACACTCCAATTTTTAACACACACAACAACGGAACAATTACATGTGAAATATGATACGAAAACGGCAATCCGAAGTTGAACATATAATCATCTATATCCCGGATAGTAAAAAAACTAGTTATGAAAACGGAAAGGCAGCGGCCGGATAGGCGGTAGGTATATGTGCTGACATGCAGACACAACCCAAATACAATGCAGAGAGACAACCCAAATACAGCGAAAAAAAATTTACTGAAAAGAAAACAACGCCATATTGCAGCTTTCCCTACTTGTTTCATAATGCTCTAGGAACCAGACTTAACCAATAATCCTTAAGACTGGCTAACTTTTAAATATCTGTATCTATAAATTTATACCTAGAATCTGTTTTAAAAATTAGGGTCTAATTTCATATAGACACAGAGGGGACAAATATTTTACATTATACAAGTCTATAGGTGTTTGTAAAATAATTAGTAAGCATGTACCTGTCTTGCGAAGAAATAAATGCAGTAGTACGAAATCTATTGCGTTTTTAATAAAGTTCCTCAAATAACGTAACGTGTCATGCCGGTGATGTATTATGTGGATCAACGCAAGCGCATCTAACACAGCTTCTTTAGCAGTTACTAAGAAAATGACACAGATCCGCCAGCACTTGCTATATACGTCGGCAAACAGCTTATCTAACAGCTACCACGTGAGATACACAGTCTAATCAGCAGTTAGTGAGCGAAAGTCATAGATAAGTTAACAGTTACCTCGTGACAGACACCGAATAAACAGCAGTTAGTGGGTGAAAGGCACAGATTAGTTAGCAGTTGCTGTGCGAATGTTGGCCACTTCCGAAATGCGCTACCGACCCACCTACTTCGAGTTGTTGCACAACCGTGAACCTCTCACGACCTGTCGTGCTTTCTCGACGTTTGGCGGTTATTGTTATAAATAAATTCGCTAAATTGAGGACAATAAACAACATAAAAGCTATTTCGTTCTACTAAATTTTCTTCTGTTTTCTTTTGCAATATTCGGTTTTGTTATAGTTCGGTCAAAATCGCGAGACAACAAATATATTTGTTAGACTTTCAACCTTGCCACGAAAATAAACACAAAACTATAATAAAAATACTAGTAAAAACCCAAAGCTTTAGGCTGGTCACAAACGGGTTGGACACAAATAGCGTACTTTTTACACGAAATGAGCTTGCGATATCTTTCCTGATGTACGAGTACACCTTAACCGCTTACTCGTGCGAGGTGCATATTCATTCTAGACTTCAAAATATTTATATATGATCAAGTTACCAGACAAAGTGTACATTTACATTATAGCGGCACAGAACATATAACAATACTATAGCGGCTCTAGCAGAAACATTTTATTTTTGTGTTCGTTGGTGAGATTTAAAAAATGAAAAGGCCGAACTTTTAAAATAGTACCCATAAATTAACGTTTATATTTTACATTAGTTTTACAAATAGGTATGAAGCATAGAAATTACATTACTAAGGTACGAAGGCTAAACGTGAAAAACACATTAGTAGTTAGTAACTAGGTTTTATTGACAAGGTTATCTTATTGTCTGAGGTTGGAACCCTGGATTAGACAGATAGTCGCATAATTAGTAAACTATGCAACGAACCTTGGAAGTCGTAATCTTTGTTTTTAACATTTATAAGCAAAATAACTAAGAAACAAATGTTCCTTAGCTACGAATTGGGCAATTTTATATAATCATAAAGTATCTGCTACTTTTAAATCTTATCCTTCATTTTAAATATAATAATATGTTAAAGAGCATGTTGATGACTCTGTGAATTAACTTTTTAACCCTGACATATTAGTTAATTATAAAAGAGATGTTTATTAATGATATTTCAAATTTCAATATGGCAATGCTGCCAGTATTTTAGGAACGTTGCCTACTGGTAGCGGATTATTATATTAAGATTTTAAATAGATTGGTGTGTATATTATTTCTTTATTTTAGTTTATTTTGTTTTAATATAAGATTTTTTTAATATTCATGATCTTTTAATTCAAAGATTGTATTTACTATAAAACGCATGGTATGGTTTGCTAATTGTAAGTTCGCTCATCTCTAGCTATTTTTGCTTCACTCTTATATTTCGGAGAAAAATTCGCCCGAGCCTTTTTCGCTTCTCGTATAGGCATTTATCTGGTGTCAGAATTTTCAAGCCATCCGAAGACTTCGGACATGATTTGACATTAAACTTCTACAGGTAAACGTCCTTCCTGCCTTCAAAAATTTAACTGTCACGCCACCCAGATTACATAAATCAGCACCTCGTTTATTTTTAAATTATTATATGTAATTTAAAAAATTAAAAATACACTTCCACCTCCTGACTCCATCACCAGAACCTCGACACTAAGTGTAATTGATTGGACTCGCCAATACGAATCATAAGAACCCAAACTCAAAGAGTTTACTTGCCCACTGAAGAATTCCACTATCCATCTCCTGGCTCCATTATTAGATCAGCTCCATGATATCAAATTATAGTTTTGTCATCCGAACTACATATTCATACAAAGTTAAATTTTGATACGACAATTATGAGACGTGGCACTGAGACGTGGTCTCTTACTGTTGGCCTCATTAGCAAGCTCCAAGTTGCACAACGAGCTACGGAAAGGGCTACGCTCGGGGTTTCCCTGCGTGATAAAATCCGAAACGACGAGATCCGCAAGAGAATTAAAGTCACCGACATAGCTCTCAAAGTTAGCAGGTTGAAATGGCAATGGGCAAGCCACATCGCTCGCAGAACCGATAACCGATGGGGAAGAAAGGTTTTCGAGTGGCGACCACGAACCGGATGGCGTAGTGTAGATGGACCGATGACCTTGTCAGAACCGTTTGGAAGCGTTGGATGCAAGAGGCGAGTAGGTGATGCAAGAGGCGAGTAGCCGATGCAAGAGGCGAGTAGCCGATGCAAGTGGCGTTCTATGGGGGAGGCCTATATTCAGCAGTAGACGTCTTCCAGCAGATGATAATTATGATGATGACGACAGTTAGAAGTACAGTAGAATCCACATATAACGACTTCGCTTATAACGACTAACCGCTTTTAACGACGATAATGTTTACTCAAGTTAGGTTTCATAGTTAGGTACTGAGAAAATGTAACCGTTTAGTGCGACTCCGGTTTTAGCGACCAACTGCTTATAGCGACCATTTTTTATGATTATACGTCCGGTTAAAACGACGCGCAATGTTTTGTTTACACAACCTACGCACCAATACCTCGGCGGCGCCCCAACTTCACCCCCGCGCCCCGCGTGCATCCTTAGTGGCGTGCTTAAATCACAGTTACGACAAGTTGTCACTTGTTATGACAAGTTCTTAAAGCTCGACAAAATGAGTTCTGCGAAGCGAAAGTGTTTTACAATTGAAGAAAAAAGTGCAATATTATTCCGATTAGAAGCCGGTGAATCAAATGCAACCATCGCAAAGGAGTTTGGCGTATCTCGTTCTACAATTTACCTAAATAAGAAAATCAAACTTTCCCAATTATAATAAATATGTATTCGTAAGTTAAGTACATGGAATATTTCTTAAGTACATACATATATGTAGTTTAAAATTTACTTCAAAAATTTTATTACATTATTTGTGAGTTATAGTTACAAGTTAAGCTAGTAAAAGCACTACTGCTAATGAAGCACCTACTACTCTTACTCAACCGTATTCGTTATTTTATTTTATCCGTCATGGTCATTGAGATTACTCGTCACAGGTCATGGTACGATTTTACTAAAACTTCAATGTCAAATTTAAAGTTTGAACTTGCAGTAACATCAAACCTACTTTTTGCTACGTAATGGCTCAATCTAGATAGTGGTTACTTAACAACACTGTAATAATATCCAACCGGCTTAGCTTGCACCAAATGAGCATATATCTACGTACATGTTACGTCTTATGCAGATTAGTAAATTACAAATTACATTATTATACTTACTTATAGTTTTTAGTTTGCTGTTTAATATGTATAATAGCTCCATATCTTCCTGTGGACGTCGTAAGGGCCGGGCCTACTAAGGGACATGAATGTAGCAAAAGCAATATACTACCTGCGGCGCAAGTACCTACGGATCTTTTCGGTCGATAAAATTCGATAATATTCGATAAAAATGACAGTTCAAATCGATAAAGTTGGATTTATCGATCCTTGAAACAATTGACAAAATTTATCGAAAAGCTAGGTCGAATCCAAAGAGAATATAGAGCTACTACAATACTTTACGATCAGACTTCGGTACTCGCAACTTTCGAAAGTCGGTTCGATAAATTTGTCGAACCAAAAAGCTCGACAAATTTATCGAAACGACTTCCGTACTCGCGCCGCGGTTAGTACGAGTATAGATACTGCTACCTACTGGGCTACCATTGTGGGCTAGATCTTTGTTTTATTGGAGATCTTTATCCAATTTCTATGTCCTACATTTAATGAAATTTCTTTGACAGATGCCCGTTTCACTCGTCCAATATCTTTGTCCAAGAATTCTTAGTTTATGTGCTGGTATTATCGTTGTCATAAATTTTGATCAAATATTAGAGATCCCATAAAGATGATGAAGTCATCCAATTTCTTTGACGAAATGCAAACTGGACAAGAATCTTTGATGAGTGGAATACCACCCTAAGGCAGGCAGCTGGCAATCTAAACCAAAATCTTAACAATATGAATTTTGAAAGGAATGGTCAAGCTGTACCTTAGTCTTCATGCTGTTTTTCTTAGCCAATTTTTCATTGACAAGCATAGAAAAGTGCCGAACAGGATTTTGTCATTAAAAGCTATGGGTGGCAATTCAATTATTATAAGTAAAGTGACACTTACCATCAGGCGAACGATCAACTCGTTTCTACACTTGCATAAAAATAACTATGTGGTTTCTGCTGCTCTACACAATTTACGTACCTATTGGTTATACCGACCGTTCAATACACTATTAGAACATATCCAATCATATTTTAAACTAGCTGCTGCCCGCGGTTTCACCCGCGTGGAGATATTGGATTTCATAGTTTTTTTATGCGCGGAACCCTACTTTTTTTTCTAAAATAAAGTAGCCTAAGTTACTCCTTATAACAAAAGCTATCTGCCAGTGACAGACAGACAGACAGAATTTTTTTAAATGGTTGTTTTGTTATAGGTAGCGTACTTTCATATGCATTGAGTAAAAAGCTGCTATTTTGATATTACAAATAGACAATTCAATTTTATTTATTTGTATAGATGTACTGTTTTTATTGCACAAGACATCTTGGATAGCCATTGCACCAATGTGATTACATACCTACTTTAAATTTATCAATATTGCTCTACCAATAAGATTTGTGGTTGTAATATATTATTATCAGGATTATTGCGATACCCATTTAGCCGAGCACAGTTTTCGTAATCATTCTCTGTTATTAGATTGTTAGCCGATATTCTGAGAATATAATATCGGATTCCAATTTTATATTGTGTTTTAAAATGATAGAAAATTAAACCTCAAACTGACACTTTTCCAATATATCAGTTGAAATTTTCAAATATCCTTCCTTAACCTGATTGAATAAACCAGATTGAACTAGGTGGTAGGACTAATTCTTCTCCGATTGTCTGACGTTCCAATGTAACTACATAATTACCTACTAAAGGTGGTTTGATCTTCATACTAACTTATTTTGCCAAATATAGGCGAAGATTTTACACTGAAATTATTGTTGTAGGCTTTTATATTGGTCTTTATTTGCGGCAAATCATATTTAGTTGAAGAAAACATTGATTTAATAGCGAAAAAAACATCGAAATTTTATTTAATACTAGTCATAAAAAAATACTTCACTTTTAATCATAATTATAAGCATAACATCTATTAAACTGGCCTACAGCTACCAGCAACAATAAAATAAGTTGTTGGGCACTTCGAATTTAATTGAATTGGCAATAACACTGTTTGTTACATTCACACAACAGACACCAAGACAACTAAACTGCAAGAAGTCAGCCAATACTCTGACAAAACATCGTGGGAAAACCAGCGATACAAGATCCTTGTTCAGCAACCTTTACGAAGACAAACGAGGTCATCCATAAGCTGTACTTGGAAATGAGTCAATCCGATAGGTTCCAAGTGATCGAGTGTTACAACACTTTCACTGGCGGATTCACTTTTGTACTTTCCATCGAGCAGGCAGAAGTAATCTGGTTTATTATCATTATGTAAGGAGTGTGGATGAACTTTGTATTTGTGTAATGTTTTCCTGGTCTTATGTGAATGAACTGTAATGTGCGTCTAAGTAGGTGATAGACGTGCATACATTAAGATCGTTAACGTATGCGAACTTACTCGGCTTGACTCTGGTAAACACGTACCAACATTTTTTCTGTTTTGGTAAACTGCCGGCATACTTACTACGCACTATTGCACTAGGCAGTCTTAAAATTCACATTCACTTAAAAGTCACAAGTGTCACATGAGCGAGTAAGCTGTACAAGTAAGCGTTCTTACTCGCACATCTGTCCTGTATAAACACTTTGATATTTTGGCGGATGTGATTCGAAGTTGCACAACTTATTCCTCCAGCAACAGTCCCATCATTTGATTAGATTAAATTGTACCTTTACAGTTTACAAACTATAGTTTATAATTCCATAATTTTCATAGGTACCGCTAAAGAACGGATCATTTAACATTAGATATCTTATAGACAAGTGTGCTTTAAAGTCAACCGCAATGTCACGCACCAGCAGGCGAGAACTATCTAACCTTCTGGAGAGACTGATTCTTAAACTAGTGGTGTGACCTAGTTGTCAAAAGTAGTTTAAGAATCTGGTCTACAAATATTCCAAAAAAAGATAAGAGTAAGTGTCACAGGAGTCACATGCAGACACATTTGTAAATATTTCAAGAATCCATTAATAGTTGAAACATTTTATATACTTATGTTATACGTGTACTTACCAAAGTATGGTGCTGTAGTAAGTTCAAACAAGCTCATAAAAGTTAAGTTGTATCACACACTGGCAACAATGTTAAGAAATATTGCAACAGACCATTTTCCAACAGTTGAGTCAAACCAGCTCATATAGCATGATGAAGATGATAAGAACCTCCACGTATCACATACCGTCACAAATAGAAAAATTTCAACAATTCATTGTCTAGCAGTAGATTCTTATAAGGAACATAAAAAGATGATGAAAATATACACCTAGACGTATCTAGTATCAACATACTAGCACATTTCTTAATGTGATACCTAAATTCTTAAAGTAATCATACGTTTAGTAATAGAATTGTTTGAAGCAATCAGAGCGCAAAGCTTGTTGGGAGTTGCCTCTTTGTTTGTAAATACTTGCCAACAGTATTAAGTGCATAGACTCAAACCAATTAACGAACTTTGACACAGTGTCTTGACTATGGGTAATATATTTATATCCTCTTAACAAGTGAAAAATCATAGAATATTTATTTTGAAAAAGTTATAAAGTATTCGTGAATATAAAATTACATTATAATCATAATGCAGTTTTTCTATGGGGTAATGAGTTAACGAATCTACCGAGTACTTTATAATTACGTACACATAGATAGATGGTCTTGTTGTGTAACAAAATAATTGATAACGTTTCGTGACCGATACAAAGAAATTGTGTCATTCAAAATTTAGTGTTGAAATTCCAATTCAAAAAACCTTTACATGGATAACAAGAGAGCGCTCGTGAAAGATAATAAATCTAGGTGCCCTTTCTACTTATACATTCGTTCGATAATAGCAAGAAAGTCATTGGATGTATGGATTTTTAATAAAGTGTAAAATAATGCTAAATCTCTAGCCATTTGATTGATACTGTAACGTCACACAATGGAGTAGGCAATCGCTACAAAGCGAGGTCTGCTAGATGGAGCTACGGATTGTAAGCTGAAAGAAATCATCATCTCAAGAATTTCAAAGTCAACATCGGTCACTCCCATACACAGATTATTGCTCCCATAGCCTAGTTTGTTAAGGCGTCTAGTCTAGATTACCAGAAGACGCAGGTTCGAATCCTGTTGGCAGCGAAATTTTTGAGATGTATATATTTACGAAAACTCTATTATATGTAAAGTACTAGCTACTTTTTAAAACTTGCGTACAGGTATAGATTAGTTCTCGTATTTTGTGAAATCTTAATTCACATTGACTACCGTGGACTAACAGATATTTTTTTACTTATTCCAGTGTCAGAAACTCAACAAAACGTACAGAATCCGCAAGAAGAAAAGAAACCCCAGTCTGTGAGAGATCTGTTGAACACTACATCATGTATCCAGCCTCCATATCGTTGTCCGCATCCCAGTATGCAGTTTTATCTGTATACCAGGTATGTTTGGAACTAATCACAAATCAAGTAGCAAAGTGACCAGGAGGTAAAGGGTAACTCTTCTGCGAGTGTCCGTCTGCGTGGTTACCACCGCTTTGCTCCTGTAGTCTGCCGCCAAGCAGTAATGTGCAAGCATTTATGTGTTCCGGTTTGATGAGGAAAGTAGTCAGTGAAATTACTGGGCTTATGAGAGTTAAGACTTAACGTCTCAGGACAACGAGCGCAGGCCTTTATGTCTCAAAGTACTGGGTGGCACTGCAAAGTGTCATGACCTGGCGTTACGCTTACCATCAGAAAAACGACCAGCTCATCTCGTTATCCAATAGTTTAAAAAAAAGGGATCAAAGGTTACAATTAACTGCTAAAACTAAAATAGGAAGAGCGAACACACTGAAATGTGTTTAATGACCACTTTACATCTTGAAGGTATCATCTTTTTTATATCCATTAAGCTCACATTTGACCGCAATCTCACTTGATGGTAAGTGACACGACGATAGAAGGTGTAGCATGCTCACCTAAAAGGTATAAACCTGTTCTTACTCGTTTTGAAGACTCCCAGATTGTATTAATGATCGGGAAGCACAAACGATGACAACGAATTCCACTCCTTATTGTTAGAAAGCCTTTTATAAAAGATGAAGCAAAAAGCTTAGTGTGTATATAGCGAAGGATATAATATATACGGCGGCGCATTGCTGCGAGTCTGGTCGTCCGATGGTAGAAAGGAATTGAAGGAATTATGTTATCTTGACTATGCTATGGCATCGAACGAAGCAAAAATTTCCAGTTTCGTCTTCTAAAGTCTCAGCAATTTGCCGGCAGCTCTGAACTGCGTCTTAAATTTGTACAAATTGTTATTGTAGCTGTCTGTACGCAAACTGAATAACTAGAACTGGTTACGAGTTTCAATATGTTGACTGAAACATTAATAATGGTTTTATATTTATTTGTTTCAGAAAAACACAAGAAAAAGGAGAACTTTTAGACACCCTGGATAACGATTCCCTGAGACGTTCCCGCTTCAATCCGAAGCATCCCACCAAGGTTGTCGTTCACGGGTTTGGAGGAGGCAGGAACCTGTCTCCAAGCACAGACATGAGGAAAGCATACTTCACTAAAGGAAGCTATAATATCATCATAGTGGACTACGGCTCGCTGGTTAAGGAACCATGTCTTAGTCAGGTACAGACTGTAACGCTAGCTGGACAACATAGTCTTCAGAAATAATGATCATGCAATGTTAGAGCGAGTGTGGCCGAGCGGGAACTTGTGCGACTTTCAATCCGACGCACCATAGTTAGAATCTCGACTCGGCACGCACCAATGACTTCATCAAGTTATGTGCGGATTATTGACAATCGCTCTAAAACGGTGAAGGAAAACATCGTAAGGAAACCCGCATGTTCAAGAACCATAAAATTCGAGGGCATGTGACATCCACTAAGCCGCATTGGGCCCGCGTCGTGGATTATGGCCCATACCTCTCTCTGAGAGAAGGCCGGTATCCCAACAGTGGGAGCGTAAGAGGCTGATAATGTAATGTTAGATGCTAAGGATTTTGACGCTGCTTAATGTTATGTTTACAATTTTTACACATATAAAAGGTTGCATTTCCAGACTAAAGTTATGAACGATATTTTATCTGATGATATCTCTGATATAGGTATTTGTATTTTTTACTGCCTGCTATTTTAACCGTTACCGTTTTAAAGTGGTCAAAACTAGCGAGCTAAGATTAATTTATGGATCGACTCTCATGCTATCTAAAACGCGCAATTTAGCGGCATTTTCTCAACTGGGTTTTACAATTGTTGTATTACTTAGTCTAGACGCTTTTCCGATTACAACAAAATCCTTACAGCTGGTTTATTATATAGTAATTTGCAAATTGGGACAAAAACATATGAATTTGTAAAATAAATACATTAATTTTGTTTATCGACCTGGCGACCTCAAAGTAAAAGTTGCGTCACAGTCACTCGGTTCGTATAATTCACGACCATCCGCAATCTACATAATAATCTCAATGATTGTATCTTGGTCTATAATTTCGTAACTCATTGTTTTCGGATCGCTCAAATGTGCATCAATTTGCATTGTCTTCAGGTGCAAAACTGTCATTAGATGTAACAACTGAATTGCTTGTGATCTTTGTGCGGCAACATTTCTTGTGTGGTACAATCTGGACGACAGATTCATGATGTGCCATCAAGTAAATAATCTATGATTTTATGACTTCTTATTCTGTGGGTTCTTCAGTAACTTATACTGAAAATTTATAAGAGTATTGTTCTAGTGATGATGACATGCTGTCGTAATCAGCACCCCGAGAAAACTCGAAAATAACACCCATATTATTTTACTAAAAAAACAGTCCACCATCTTGGATTTTAAAATGGTAATCATTTTCGTAATCAACAACCCGAGAAACCTCTAAAATGACACCCATATCATCAGCGTAATTTAAACAAATAAATTTAAAGAATTATCTTCAAATTTAGATCTTCGTAGTCGCTAAGAGGATCTGTAGCAGTTTGTCAAGATGATACTTATAAATATTTTCAGATCGACTGGGCTCCTCGGTTCGCCGGTTTATGTATCGCGCAATTAGTTGAGTACTTGCAGTACCATCCCACCAAGGGAATCCCTCCAGAGAAGATCCACACCATTGGGTACAGCGTCGGTGCTCACATACTTGGTCTGGTCGCAAACCACCTTGCCAAAGGGAAACTCGGCAGAATCACTGGTCAGTATTAGATTTTCTCCGTATTTTCGTCATGTTGCCTCGGCGTATGAATAAAACCAATCCATCTCTTGCCGCGGGTGCTGTGATATGGGTACAGGGAATGGGCAGAAGCAAACTCTTTTTTTTTCAAATTCAAATTCAAATCAATCTACTGCGATAACCAAGACGCCAAGCACTGTGTGCTATGGCAAAATACGGGAGGAATTATTACTATGGATCAGAATGTGAAGACATCTGAAAGTGTTTGTCAGGGATATCGTTGTCTACTGTCCAGTATATATACCTACACGTAAAGTAAATGCTTTTTTAAACCAACCATTATCTATATAAACAACGGCAAATATAATATTATAATATAAAGGTACTTACATTGGATTTTTTTAAACACAAGATTTTGAGTACCTACTATAGTATACAGGATAACATTGAAACGAGTACATAAGTATACTTATATGTTTTCAGATTTCTTTACCTTTGTTTAGTTGAGATTTTTTTTAAATTATACAAACGAAGTATTTAATTCATACATATTTCGTATCAGCCAATCTGCTACTCTAAAGTTAAGCGCTTCACAGATCATGAAGACATGTGGGTCACGTACGACAGCGACGCCTATAGACTGCAATTATACATATTGTCTTACTCTACGCTTACCATATTACCACTTTCAGTCACATCGTTACTACATCAGGTGAATTAAAGATAAGTAGATAGTGAAGAAATGTCATGATAAACTCGTATATAGGAGGTACCCCAGAAGTAGCACAAATATAAAGGTGGACCAAAAACACTTGCATAATCTTTCTGAGTCAGTTCCTATTCATCTTCTAGGTATACAGACACAAAACATCTGGTGAAAATAATAACGTTCCGTGTCATTCAGTTGATAGTTTTAAAAAGGTCTTTTTAACACACTTTTATTAGCTTCACTTAAGTAACTAACAAACAATGTAATCTTAGAAGTCAATTTAAATCTACTTCTAATTGTCGTATCGAAATGAAACTTTGTATGTATATGTGGTTCGGATGACAAACCTATAATTTGGTATCATGGAGCTGATCTGATGATGGAGCCAGGTGGTTAGTGGAACTCTTCAGTGGCTGCAAGTAAACCTTTCCAGTTTGAGCCCATTTATGATTCGTTTTGACGAGTCCAATAGATTGCACTTGGTGTTGAGGTTCTGATTATGGAGCCAGGAGGTGGTTGTGTATTTTTTAGTTTCTTTAAACTACATAATACATATAACTGCGTTTTTCTTTATTTTCCACCTATTTTTCATGTTTCCGTATTTTGCCGAACGTCGAGTTGTCTGATCTAGAAATAGTGAAAGTCCTTACGTAAAATATTCGAACAGAGTCATAATCCTTCCTCTAATCTTTTCAGGTCTAGACCCAACAATCTTCTTCTACATGGGCAACAACCGGTCCCGTGACTTGGACCACACGGATGCTTTATTCGTGGACATCCTTCACACTGGTGCTGGCATTCTGGGGCAGTGGGGGCCAAATGGACACGCTGACTTCTACGTCAACGGGGGATCGAGTCAGCCGGGATGCGCGCACGACACTATTTTCCGTAAGTACTTACTTGTTTTTTTTTTACTTTTTTAAACTGTAGTAATCGCACTGGGAATAAGTTAGGGTTATCAAGAAATGAAATGGAAATCAAGGATGCAAGACATTTCATTCCGAAATACCGTGAATTACTGGCTGAAAAATTGGAAGGTAAAAGTTTGTAATTCCAGTTTTGCCAATGTTCCGAACGAAGCAAGACATTATATATATTATTAACTGAGTAGAATAGGTAACTCTACCTATCGTCATCACGAGACTAACTAACCTGACTTTTAAGACCAAAAATCTAAGTAGGTAACTTAGTTAAAAGTATTCAAAGCAAAATATCTTTTATGTTTAATTTTACATTATTTTAAATCCCAGTGTTGTGGTCATTTTGCAGTATTCGTTGTTACGAGTTTGTATGCCACAATATTCATAATACATTATTGTGTTTATGACGATTTTAGGAATTGAAGTGCCGATTAAGTAACTGGTTATATACTGGTGAAAATGCCTGCGGTCTGTGAGAAATACCGGTTGTGCTAATCAGTTACCTAGGCATAACTGTTGCGGAAGTTATTATTCAACAAACCTTATCGTGTATTTAAAATTTGACTACAAATTGAGACTAGTATAAAGCAAGTTAATTATTATGCGATCGCACTACCTATTATTATTAATAAGTGTGACTTCAAAATATAATTTGAAAGTTTGGAATAAATGCCATCTATGAAACAAGCCATTAACTACCAATAGCAATGTATGCACAACATTTTCGCAAGGTAACGCTTACATGAGGCGAAAAACAGAGTTCACCAAGTTCAGAATTTGTTTATAGATGGCGTTACACATAATTATTATTGTAGCGGGATTAAATTGTTGTAGGTCTAAAAATTATTATTATCAGATATAATAATACTGTTACGAGCTATAGGGTAACGTTTGATAGAAAGAAGCCGTTAAACAAACAGTTACTTTATTGAATTCAAAAGGAATCACTTGAAACACTATTCACTACACAAATCACTAGTATATCACTTTGTCACAGATATCTCAATCACTAGTATTTCACTTAGTCACAGATATCACAATCACTACTAGTCGCTTTGAACTCACTCCGATGTATATCGCTTGGTATCTCAATTGAAACTGTCTCTGGCCGCATCCCGATCCGCTTATATATGCGCCGCAAATTGTGCTACCAAGTTCCCGAATGATCTAGTTCAAGGTCAAATATGGACGTCTCGCTTTTACGCATACAACCGTCCCTTGTACACACCTTCGAGAATGTTCCGCGGACCGGAGGGGTGTAACTTGGCCTGAAACGGCCTGAAAATGGGTTTTCAGGAAATGGTGCCATGTGATTACTCGTGTCCTGAAACGGACTGAAAACATGTTTCAGTCTGCTGAAAACGGCGTTAACTAGGAGTAATTTTTGATTAACTGATATGTGTTAGGCCTTCCTCCGAAACGACCCGAAAACATGTTTCAGCCTGCTGAAAACGCCTGTAAGTGTCCGAAAATTTAAAAAAATGTTTCTGCGAGTTTCCCTTTAACCCGTCTCCGTAACACTGCCCCCTCCTTAGACATGCTCGTCCCGAGCATCATTAGATCCATTGTAACGTGCCAATCGATTCACATGCACAATCTTAGGCTGGTTCCTGGCACTACCCATCTTCTTTATGCGATATGTTACGTCATTGATCTTCGTAATCACTGTGTAAGGACCATCCCAATCAGCTTGAAGTTTGGGAGATTTTCCTTTACGTCTTACTGGATTATGAAGCCAGACTAGTGAACCTTCTTCAAAGTCTACATGGTGCATTTTCCTGTTATATCGAGTTTCCGTTCTTTCATTCATTCTATTTACGTACGCAACAGGAACTCTGCGTGGCCGCTGATGTATCCGCATTTCTGTTCCAGTCTTAATTCTGTGTTTAACTATACCAGTCCTTCCTAGGTCTTCGTCATTTGTGGCGAACATTTCGGAAAGTTGCCGTAATAGTTCCTTTGCTTTTGACAACTCTTTCGTTGATAAGGTCTCTTTAGATCCTTCGAGTACTTCTTGGGCCATAATCCAAGGTTCGGAGTTGTCTACTTTTTCTACTACTTCCTGTTTGCCGCTGTCATGTGTCTGTGAGTTTCCTAAAACAACCGTTCTGTGGAAATCGTAAACACCTCCGGGCAAACTACCTTTAAGAAAAACTTTCTCTACGCCACATATGAAGACGCTGCTTTCAAAATCAATTTTGCAGTTATGGTTCTTCATGAAGTCCAAACCAATGATGCAGTCATTTACTATATCTGCAATAACAACTTTATGCCGGTAGAAGCTTTCACCAATTTTGAAAGTAACGACACCTTCTCCTCGGACGGTTATGTGCTGGCCATTAGCTGTCAGGAGCTGAATATTGCCACGCGAAGGTGAATATCTCCCAGAAAAATCCTCCAGAAGCTGGTAGCTGATTACCGTGCGCGAAGCTCCAGTATCCAAGTTTAACTCACATTTAGTCCCGTTGACTTCCCCGTCAATGACTAACGTATTCCCGTCTTGAGTCTGAGAGATCATCACTTTTGGCACCTTCTTCACACTATCGGACAGCATCCGCCCTGCAGTCCTGGCGTAATCCTTTCCTTGACGCTGTTCTGCGGTAGCGCCCGTTAATACATCAGCTGCTCCCAAATCACTGCGTCGAATCTCCACATCTCTCCGTGAACCTCGTTTTGGGCACGAAAATCTCATATGCCCTATTTCTCCACACGCGTAACATGTGGGTCCGCCTCTAGATTTTACTTTGTCTGTCACCGCTCGGACGCGGTAAGACCGAGGATCTCTGCGAACTGCCTCCACTTCCAACGCGTGGGCTAGAGCATCCTTTAGGATCTTGTGATGACCGAGGCTAACGGTTGTCTTGACTTCCCGATCTCTAATCCCATCTATAAATGCTTGCACCAACATGCTGTCAACCAGAGATGGTGAGGATAAGTAAGCTTTTCTAACAAGTTTTTCAATTTCAAGGCACCACTGTTGCAGGCTCTCACTAGCTAGCTGCACTCTGTCCTTTAATTGAGCCCTGTAAACGTGTTCCAGGTGTGAGTCACCATAACGAGACTCCAGGGCATTCTTGAGTTGTTCTAGGGTGACCTCTCCCGCCATGGTGTCTAATACGCTCAAGGCTTGATCCCGTAGCCCTAACATAAGGGCAGTTACTGCCTGTTCATCGGTCCAACCGTTCGCCTTTGATACGGTCTCAAACTGAAGTTTATAAGCTCCCCAGGAGGAAGTACCGTCGAATGGAGGCGCTTTTAGTTTACCTGCTGGAGCACCAGAGGTTACTACTCCATTAATTTTCAAAGATTTTACCTCCTTTTCTATTCCAAGTATTTGCTTGTCGTGGCTGGAAACTCTGTCATCGAGGTTCTCCACTTCTAATTTCAATTTGTTTACTTTTTCCTTGAATTGAACGCCTATCACCTCCAAGCGTTCCTCAATGCGGTGAGCTTGTTCCTCCAACAGGCCACGTGTCTGTTCCTCTTGCCGGCGAGCCTGCTCCTCTTGCCGGCGAGCCTGCTCCTCTTGACGGCGAGCCTGCTCCTCTTGACGGCGAGCCTGTTCCTCCAACAGATCACGTGTCTGCTCCTCTTGACGGCGAGCCTGCTCCTCTTGGCGGCGAGCCTGTTCCTCCAACAGACCACGTGCCTGCTCCTCTTGACGGCGAGCCTGTTCCTCCAACAGACCACGTGTCTGCTCCTCTTGACGGCGAGCCTGTTCCTCCATCATGCGTTGCAAAGTCAGCAATAGGTTGGACGGATCCTGGTGTTCGCCCATGGTGCGGTTGGCATCAAAACTTTGACGAGGAGCGGCGTCACGAGCTGCTTGTGCACGCGTCTGTATCCCTGGTGTTTCTCCTCCAGACTCCTCTTGATCGTCCCTCGGTGTTATAGGCATCTTTCTATCCCACTTCTGACACCAAAATGTTACGAGCTATAGGGTAACGTTTGATAGAAAGAAGCCGTTAAACAAACAGTTACTTTATTGAATTCAAAAGGAATCACTTGAAACACTATTCACTACACAAATCACTAGTATATCACTTTGTCACAGATATCTCAATCACTAGTATTTCACTTAGTCACAGATATCACAATCACTACTAGTCGCTTTGAACTCACTCCGATGTATATCGCTTGGTATCTCAATTGAAACTGTCTCTGGCCGCATCCCGATCCGCTTATATATGCGCCGCAAATTGTGCTACCAAGTTCCCGAATGATCTAGTTCAAGGTCAAATATGGACGTCTCGCTTTTACGCATACAACCGTCCCTTGTACACACCTTCGAGAATGTTCCGCGGACCGGAGGGGTGTAACTTGGCCTGAAACGGCCTGAAAATGGGTTTTCAGGAAATGGTGCCATGTGATTACTCGTGTCCTGAAACGGACTGAAAACATGTTTCAGTCTGCTGAAAACGGCGTTAACTAGGAGTAATTTTTGATTAACTGATATGTGTTAGGCCTTCCTCCGAAACGACCCGAAAACATGTTTCAGCCTGCTGAAAACGCCTGTAAGTGTCCGAAAATTTAAAAAAATGTTTCTGCGAGTTTCCCTTTAACCCGTCTCCGTAACAATACTTACACTTCAAAGTTATAAAATTCGTGAAAGGAAAATACAAAACTATTCTCAATATAATGACTTGCAAAAATTTAGAAACAGACGCGCTTGGCCTATCTGGTGCTTACTAGATAATATAAATTTAAGTATTTTTCTGCAGAAACGCTATCGTGTGACCACACCAAAGTGACTCCCTACTTCATAGAGTCGATCAATAGCCGCAGCGGGTTCTGGGCCGGACCATGCAACAGCCTTTTCTCGTATTTGATCGGGTGGTGCGAACCAAAGGACACGGAGTACGTGCTGATGGGGGAACATGTCACCCACAAGTAAGTTTATAATTGCACACACTAAATATAAGTATGTACCTAAATTTAAAAGTAATACTACAATACACGCCACTGTATTCGATTGGTACAAATGAAGTAGGTAGTTTACCTGTTGGAAATTGTGTTTACCTATTCAATGGCACCGTGGTTGCTTATAGAGAGAAAATTTGTATCCCATGACGAAAGGTCACTGACTCTAGGACTCGAAATCTCGAAAACTACTTGACGTATGAAACTGAAATTAGACAAGTTTGCAACAGGGCCGCATTAAGCAGGTCTAAGGGCTATCATTACGGGGCGGGTCACTAGTTATACTATTATAACAAGACGTTACATTTTGTTGCAAAGAGAATTACTTACAGCAGTTTTTATATATTAGGTATATACTATTTTTTATCAAACATAGGCGCATGGCTAATCACAGATCGATATGGGTGATTTCACAACTACTGACCCTTCATTACGTAATGTTCGCTTTTCGTTTCGAACGCGTGAGGTGTCTGTTTTCATGATACTGTGCTCACAGATACCATTAAAAAGACGTAGTTTAAATGAAATTTTAATTTTCTTGTTGCAGTGCACGAGGAGTTTACTACGTCACGACAAACGCCAAGCCTCCTTATGCAAGAGGCTTTCCTGGAAAATCGAGACGTCTTAGGAGATCCTTCACACCTTACAGCTGATACAAACTGCCTAAAATACATTGGGATACACAGGGAATACTAGGGATTTGGGTCTGATAGCCATTAGAAAACACATTGCCAGTGTATATTGTCAGATGAACTTTGAATGATCATACTTGCCAATCCTATAAATAGTTGAATCTTATAAGTGTTTCACGGAAAACACGTTATCTTACAGTGCACTCAACTGATATGGCAGATGTGAAGTTGACTACAGACGGCTTCTATCTTCGTCTGTCTCAGTATGTCTGGCGTCTGCTTTCTCTCTGCTCTTCTCATTTGCATTCTTCTGCTCGGAAAGTCTGAGTATCGATCGGCTTAGTTCCAAATCGGTACCTGCAGGCGTATTCTCAACTCAATCTGACAGGTTTCTGTTCGTATCCCTATTGTTAGTCTCTGCCATCCTGAATGTAGATGACTGAGATGGATATTGTGGATTCGAAAGGAAACCTGTCCGATTTAGAATATGCCTGCTGAGTTCCGAACGTTCAAAAGTGATGCAATGTGACACTCTGATTCAGTCATCAGGCGTCTGTCAATAACTTCAGGCCATATGATTAAAAGTTGATAGTTGATTCGTCTGTGTGATCAGCACATAACACGATGTATATTACATTATATATTACATCAGCATGTGCCATTGTTGTTACAGAACGGATTTTAATACGGCTTTTTGTTTGACAGATGTGGCAAACATAAATTGTTATATATTTTATATTTGCCACGTTAACTATTAAAAATATTCTTTCTAGCCTACAATTAGGTTACGATAGTTACTTTTATATAACAAACCGTAAAACGAGGAGATGTAGTTCAAACATGAAAATATTTTTTCATAGATAATTTTTAATCCACTTTTATTCCATTTTTCATATTTATATCTACACTTGAATCGGCTTTAGTTTTAACAGGTTTAGGTCGTTGGATGGTGGAAAAGGGATAGAATAATTAATTGGTGTAAATTCCAAGGAAAGCTCGCCAAAATTTAACTAAAACGAGAGAGAATTATTCCTAAGAAGATATAGCTTAGCAAGCGTTTCTCTTTCACATGATTATTTAAACAACATCTGTTATAAATACTAGAAACTTACTGTAATTTATTTACACCTAGTTAGGTCGTGTCACATGCACTTTATAAATTATTTTCACTATTTCTTTGTCAATGTTTCGTAAACGTAACATTAATTTATGTCAAGTTTATGTCTTATGGACATTTTTTTTAAATAATCTAAGCTTATAATTGGGTCAGGCTCCTAAAAGTGGCTGGTTGAACGTACCGAAAGGTACCTACTTCGCCACAGATTCAGGACGAAAGGTAGCTAGCCACCCACTTGAAAATGCTTTAAGTAATATTCATGTTAAAAGAATGTTATTTTTTGTAAAATATTTATATATATAAATTCTACTGTAGGTATGTACAGATATTAGAATAAATAAATATAATTTTTCGTAAGCAGCACCTAATGGGGATTTTGTGATATTTTGGATAATAGCTAAGGCAATTTAATTTTAAATAGTCTTATTAGATACACTTGTAGATAATTACATTAATAATGTTAATTTAAATTTATGTATTTATGTAATTAAAAAATTAGTTGTAGGTAAGTAAACAGATACTTATCAAAAAGTTACCTAAATCCAAATATTTTTCTTGTACATGTGAATAGATATTTGTAACAAAAATAAAAATATTTAAACAGTAAAAATATATCAGTTTTTCATTATCCACATTTAGGGAGTTTTTAAAGCTGCAATTATAGTGGGAATTCGTAGAATGGTTTTGATATTTTTAATGTGTTAGGTATATACTACTATTTTCGACAAAATATAAAAAATAACATAAAAAAATATCGGACTAGGTACTTCTACCGATGTAGAGTAATGTTTTTTTATTTCGTGTTAAAATAATAATTTTGCTAATATTTTGAATAAATAGAATAAATACTAAAGTAAAACAACGAATAATTTTTCAACATATATTATTAGGGAAGATAATGTCACCATTTTGTAATCACAATCAATTAGTACACACAAACAGCTTACGATAATAAAAATATTTCTATGAATCATATTTGTCTAGTAACTAGCCACTCGAATCAGTTACTCCCACTACAACCAAAAAGTACTTTTAAGTTTTAAGATGAGAATAAATAGGCAAATAAAACTACGACTAGAGACTACGAATAACCTAGAGATTAAAATATAAAGTTTCGTTTTCATTACTAACTTATATATAGCTAAAATAATTGTTCACATGTCAACTTTTTGAAACACATTTCCCTTATTGGCCACTTAACAGTTTTTGTTTATTGGCATGTGCCAATGGGGAGGCACAGGCAAAGCTAATCTCAGATGGCGCCACCTCCGCTGGTGCTTGTCATTGATGGCTATTTTGAGGGATAATGAATTAAACTATAACCAGTAAACATGCTCACGTCTTAGAAATCATTAGATTTGAAATGGTCACTACATAACCGAGACGAATAATTGGTTTCCAATATTTTTTGATGAGCATTGCTTTGATCCACAATTTACGTTTTTCTCGTTAGAAGAGAAACGTGTGTACCTTAAGTTTACATTGAATTGCACTTTACAGAGGCATACTTTGTTGAAAAGACGATTTTTTGTTTATTTAGTATAATTTTATAATGAAGTTTCATAGTGAAACAGCACCAGCGATAATGCGCCACCTTGCTGGATAAGCAAGCAGTGTGGCTCCCCATTGTATATTCACGCAACGAAAAGATCATACCCTTTTATATTACACCCACAACTTATATTAAATTAAGATTTAGATGTACCACAAATGTAAATACAGAATAGTAAAAAATTAGAATTAATAACAAATTTTGATCTTTACACAAATAATAAACCTCTAATTAAATTGTTTATTTACATCCTATAATTGTATAGGCCCGCTTGAAACTTATTTTATTTGCGTATAACGTACCTATAGTAAATAAACTAACCAACTAAGCATGAATATATTAAAAACTAAATAAGTAAGTACCTAAACTAATAGAACCGTTTGAAACTTTATCATCGACATTATACTTAAAATGTCAGCATTAAAAGCGATCGTATACCTACATTAATAATAATTTATACAGCGTGTAAAAATGCTAGTGTAGGCTACTATTATGACTATTAGTGGAACAAAAATATGTATTAAAATTATTTCATTTCGACGACAAAGTGATAAAGGCCCACATATTATGAACATGAAGGATCAACAGCACGCTGTATAAATGTACTATTAATACCATATTCTATACATATTATTTACCTAAACATGTATTAAACACTTACTAATGAAAGCTCTTGTAATTAAAATAAATCATCTTAAATTTTGCTAAATTATTATGAATGATAATTTATTCTGAGTACCTATATATAAGTTTAGTATAGTGTCATGAACATGCAAAGTGTATGGCAGACTTTTAATAGTTAATTAATAATGTTTAGTATAATTTTATAGTGTGTTTTAATAATGTTGTATATCTATGTATGTATATATATGGCTTATAACATTTTTGGTAAATGGCAATATAAGCAGATCCTTTGCTAAGTGATGAGTGCTAAGCCTACTTATGTTTTGCCCATTTTCATATATGAAAACTTGATCGCATCAAAATTATACTTTTGCCGTACCTTTATGATGTTATTGCCAGCAACTTCACCGAATGCGATTTTTCATAATTATATAAAGTGGTTATATATCTGGCGCGCCGGATTCTGCCCCTTATAGTATGTGCCGGCGGCGGACCACGTGGCCAGAGCAGTAGCAAAAATGTATCATACATTTTGTACTGTGCAGGACACGTCGTACCTAGCCAGGGCTCAACTTCCATTCCGGGGTTTATACCAAACACGTCACCTAGCCTCAAGGAGACTAGACAACATGACTTTCTGTAATGACTGCGAACTGAAATAATTCGTTAAATTACCATGGTCACCATGTCGTCTTAACGAATTGTGTCAGTTCTATATATGTTTAATTTTTGTATCCTTAACGACTGCAGAATGTCATTTTGTCAAGTGTTAATTCTCAGTCGAGTAGTGAACACTAATTATACCCTTTGGACAGATCGGGATGTTCATTTTACGTTACTTTTAAGTGCATGTATTTATAGTGCCTTTGTGTAGTAACTAAAATTATCTCAAAAAAGAAAATATAACCCAAAACTAGAATTAAACTACGCCAGAAATAAGCCAAAACTGAAAAAGGCGACATGAAATTTGCTTACATTTCTTTTTTAGCCGCTTTTCCTACCAGGACTTTGAAAGCAAATCCTTAAACATGAATCTAATCAGTAATTGACAAATTGGTTTATCCTTGCTTTAATATTATTTATTTTACATCCTACAATTATATAAGTACAATACATGTCAGTTCTTATACTATCTTCAGCGTTGACTTTATTTCATGTTTTTTTTGCTTTTTTTATTTTATAGTAAATAAGGTGTATTTACACCTGAATAATTTAGAAGAAGAAAAACTTTATAATAAAGTTTCTGTAATTTTTTAAGCATTTAGATGACGGTAGATCATTCGCCTAATGGTAAGTTTCATCGGTAGTAGTCCGTACCGCATGGAGTTTTGAATGACAAATTTCTGCATCGATCTGCACTGCGTTTATTCCACTTTTATTCCAAATTAAACATTCGTCACCTTTTTAAAGACTATTAAAAACGACCACTAATTTAATATACACTAACATATTTATTAATTTATTACTTTGCATTATTATAGATAACACTTATATATATACAATATAGGTACCTAACGATTTATTAAATAATAAAAAAAAAACATGTTGTGCATTTATGGTTAACCAGAATGATAAACAGTATTAGAAAGATCTAAAGTAATAATTTTAATTCTAAAATTGTTAGTTAAGTACATTATAATATTAAAACCTTACTTTTGACAGGTAATATTTTTGAAATGCGATTAGATGACGAAGCTACCAGAAGAAATAGAAAGATATGGTATGTATGTAATGATAGTCATTTTTTATTCAAAACAGTTTAACTACAATAATAAGCCATTTATTAGGTGTTACTTTGACTCGATTTAGTAGTTCTATCGATTTACGAAATAGTATCATAATCATAATTTACCAGAAGAAGTTTACTGTAGAAGCAAGGCCTTCCCATTAATGAGAGGCGGGTTGCTATAATGGACCACGCTTGGCAGGCGTCAAGCAGTTGATCGCAGTACATTTTGACGATGACCGAAGGGAATGCTGCCACCGATTCCCTGAACATTTCTTTAACCGGCTGTTACGGCACTCACTGGAAGAGATGGAAGGGCCCTATTCATATGCAGGGACTTCACGGCCAAAATAGCATGGTGCTATTTTTTTGCAAATGCACAGATGCAAAGTAAGAAATTTGACGATGTGTAAGTCTTAGTTTTTATTAAAAAACGAGCTGGCGACTGTATTTCTAATAATTCCGAGGTGACTAGCCTGATGACAAAAACATTGTGTAAAATGAATTTTGTAATTAATTATACTCAAATTGTTGCCTAACTATTTATTGTCTTAGTTATACTCTGAGACTTCAATTATAGATATTGTTAAAAGTAAACCTTACATCCTACAATTATGCCCTTTGGCAGAATATGGCAAGCCACTATCTCACTCGCGCACCTCATCATTTTTGAAGATAAACAATAACTTAATTATGAAAAATCGCATTCAATGATTGTGTATCTTCAAAAATGATGAGGTGCGCGAGTGAGATAGTGGCGTGCCATATTCTGCCAAAGTCTAAGTTAATTTGTTGTTATAATATTGTCTAAAAATATGCATTTAGGTAGAGGTGATTACAACGCTTATATTCTTCTAAATTATTTATATACATTACTAATTATTATCGCTATTATTATGACAGATAATATTTTATGATTATCTGACTTCTAAATACTGTTATAGTTAGATTTTTCTTATATTTACAACTACTGGCTCTTCATGAAGCTTTATTGTCAACACAGCCTTACAGAGTGAGATCACCCCATATATTAATAACTAATTATTGTCCTAAATATAGATTACTGCTACTTAAGATTAATTGTATTTTGGGATCATTTATATTCTACGCAACCTAAAAAAATTTAACCTCATGATGATATTATATAGGCATATATAAATTTACGAATGAACTGAACAAAATAAAAGGTAGATTTATACTTAAAATAGAGTAAATTAAACCTAGTAAGTAAATTAAAATATATCATCTTAACAAAATTCTAACACAAGTTGTAGAAATATAAAAAATAACTATTTTGTATAATATAACTAGGAATTTATTTTTACCGATTAAAAAGTATATAATCATAGTATACTTATATACAGTTTATAAGTTTCTATGATAGAGCTATTTATACATAGAATATATCGGTGCACGGCAACAAGTGGATGGGGGATCATAATACCCTTACCGCCATTGATATTGGACACTGTGAAAATTATCATTACAAATTATAGATATTATTAAATATATTACAAGATAATATACGTTAATCTGTGTTATAGTATATATTAAAAATATATAAATATATTTGCACCATTCCCGGCCAATTTCCTACCAATGAAAATGATCTTAAATTCAAATACATAACTGGGAATTAAATTAAAAAAAAATAGTTGAAGAAAAAATATAAGAAATCTACACCTCATTGAAACATATTATGTTATTAATACATAAATGAACTGAAAATAATGTTGATTTAATTAAGATACATATTTCTACAGTGATATGATTTTTAAGATATTATTTAAATTACATATATAAATAATTATATAACTCCGAGATTAAATTTACGCTAAAAGGTTACGCATAACGATAACAATATAACGATTTTTAACAAACCTATTTTTTAGTAATTTAAGTGCTTGGATTTTCTCCATCCTTATAAATGTCATTTTTTTATAAAATAGTTCATTAATTTAAAAGCAACTGAAACATCAATTGCTTTTAAATAAAAACTTTCTCAACTTAAATTATATTTAAAAAACAAGAATATTTTTGAATACTCAGTCACTTTATAACTGATTCAAGAATTGGGTTGATTTTGTTTATTGATATCGTCACTTTATGTCCCGGATTGACACTCAGTAGCTGTTTATTTCATCTGAGTTTCCAAACAAATTACATAATTATTTATATAGTAGGTACAAATTTCTACACACACTCAAATAGTTAATTCAAAATTTATTCAAAGTATTTTACATCGCTGAATTGACGGCGTAGAGATATCTTTAAAACAACATTATTGCTTTTTTACAATAATATGTAACTAATGCTACAGTTAATATTAAAAAGTTCAACAAAGGCAACAAAATATTGCTAGTAAACCTTTTTGATTTTTCATGCTTAGTTTCGCAGTAGGTATGTATAACTGGATAAACTACAATTGCATGCCTATTTATTTATTTATTGTTATAAAACAAGAGATAAAGTATAATTAAGAGCAATAAATGACACGTAAAACATCTGGATTTTATTCTATCTCTAAGTATATTTATATTCCTTCAGAGAAAACTAAACAATTACGAACTAAAACTCTGATATAGGTAACTAAGCAAAAATGAAATAGTTCTAATAATTTTAGTTTAAAAAATATAATTAAATGCCCCTAGATAAATCATATTATAACGTAAAAAATATTTAGTTGTACAAGAAAATCATTTCAAAAGTAATTTAAAACAAATTTATTTTAATTTCTCGTACTCAATAATTTATTTGGGACCTATTTTCTATGAAGTGTTCTTTTTGATGATAATTCTCACCGATGTCCAATGAAGATAAATTTACTTAAACACCATAATTATAATTATATATATATTATTTAATATAATCATATATAATATTATAATATTTAGTATATTCTTCCTCTTATAGTTATATTATTGTCCATTATACAGACTTACGTATTCTTTAATATACTGTCTAACATTAAACACGGGTTAATTTTACTAAGGATACATACACTCTTGTATAATAATATACATTCTAATATTTTGAATATAGCTATGAGTATTTATTCAAGAATAAGCTTTATTTATGTACGCTTTGTAGTTCAAAGTGCTTTTTATTTTTCCACGAAATGTGAAAATGAAAGTTCTCTTTTATTGTAACTGTACCAGTTACAAAGATTAGTACCTAGTTTTTTTTTGTTTTGACAGTTTGAAGATCCTAATCATTTATTAGCGACAAAAATAAAAAACTACATTATGATTTTTTATGAATCAGACTTCGATTACTGTCAAATTAAATGAAATCGCGATTTTCTAGCTCTTGAATTTGCAATGAATATTATATATAAATATATTACCCCGGCAATTATACATACATTATACTTTTTGCATAAAATTGAGAAGTGTTATTGTCTTTCATAAATTTGTTCTCCTCAATTATTTAAATTAAAATTTCTAATTGTTTCTTTTTTTTTAATTTAAGTGCCTTGCTCTTCTTGTTGGATTGCTTTCCATCTGCTCCTATTCCTCTGCCAGGCACTTGACCTCCTTGTACGACACGACATCTACTCTCTCCCTGATTTGGTCTAGATACGATCGTCTCGGTCTCACTCGTCCTCGACTTGCCTCTATCTATCTATGATGGTCTTCATGAACTCATCGTGTCGTATGAGATGGATAAACATGTTTCCTCTTCTGTTCTCTATTGTTTGGTTGATGTCATTATATTATTCGGTTTATGTTGAGCAAATACTTATCAACAAGTCTAGTATCAAGTACCTATTATTATTTTTCATTTTGTGTGCTATTTTAACAAGTGATATTGGTCTCCATTATCTCCAGTCAAAAATTATTGTCGCGATAGGTATTCATTAGCTACGCTTTTAATTTATATTTATCAACCTGAGCAATTTTCCATATGAAACACATAATACCTATTAATTTATTAAAAGAGCAAACGGAGAGACATTATATTTACTACATACATAATTCTAATAAGTTAATCTTAGAAATTTATTTTAATTGTAAATCACCTGTTCACGCTTATTATGCTGAAAAATATTGTGTAAAATATAATATTTTTGAGGTTAAAAAATAACATTGATTTATTTTTGTTAAATTTCCTATTCATGTTTCAAATAACATTCTCTAACAAAAAAAAAATTTGTACACTGTCTTTTATTTTAGGGTTAACTCACGAACTCTTTATTTCGTGATTAAACTGATATCAAAATGAAATGATTAAAAATCACGCAAATATTATAAACATAATTATGCATTATTATGGACAGTATAGGCACAGAACATATAATAATACTATAAGGAAAATAAATAAAAATTATGCATAAAATAAATAGTATTAGCGTAACAATAATATGTCTAGGTATTATATTTATTACTTATTTTTTTATCTGAGATATTTCTAAATATAAATATTGTCTTCGTATATAGCAGTTTTAAGCTGTTTATACGTCCTAATATACTATATAAAAACTAGTTTATATCACAAACGCATTATGTGGATTATAAATATATATTTTTTTTAACACGACATTATTATACTTTTATATCTCTATTCAGTGGTTAAAAGCCTAATCTAAACGCAGACTAAAAAACTCATACCTTACTTAAAAATACTATTTATAAGTACCTAGATAAATACATGTACTAATATAAAGTAATCAATAAGTATTAAGACATAATTATGAATATTATAAAAGTAACAATTGAAAAATAATGAACCGTACAATAGTTCCTCTGCTTTAATCTCTACTGAAAAAATATACTTACGTATGTAATTTTAAAACTTAGGTGCTAATAAAGAAGTAGAAGCTTTTAAACCTGAGAAACATAAGGGGAATGTGTTTCAATGTACAATTTATGAAATTTACACAGTATTTTGACTGTTCATCTATTTGTAGACCATTATAACGCTGTGTATGGGCGATGATCCCTAACGATAAGCTAAAGCTACAAGCAGGTAAATGTGTCGGGATATGTCGTGGTGCGCCAGCACGATATCAAAGCCATACAAAGGAAAAAGACAAAACATATTTATAACGCGCTCTGATAGAACACAGCACATTAGTGTGAACCTGACCAAACTCTAAATACATGAATTCAATATGATTCTGTCGCACACACCCGATACAGTTAATCTGTACCTGGCTTAAAGCTCCTAACAGATTACTGCGTCGGGGTCTGTCGCGATGTGTCGTTGCGCGATAGAACGATATCGAATTCATACAAAGGAAAATACAAGACGTAACGCGCCCCGACACAACACATTACTAGTGTGAATTCTGGCCATACTAAATTATTCTATCTCATCACGACACACTTCGACAGGGTTAATCTGAACCTGGCTACTGATTACTGAATATGGTCATATCATATTCAGTAATATGATCAGGTGATCACCTGCACTGGCTTATTCATGTCGTTTTTTACTTTCCGATATCCTTAAGACGATTTCCTTCACAATTAGTAAGAGATAGGAGATTGACGCATGACTCTATCTGAATACAGTAAATCGAAATATGCACGACCACGTTACTCGCTGCTGTGTTAACGTTCAAAATACATTTTTTTCGTAATAAGTTCGTAGTAATTCATAATCAAAATTATGAGTAATTTTTCAGTTTTTTATTTATTTTTATTTATTCAAATGATTTTTTTTTTGTTCTTTTGTTTGATAATATTAATACGTACAATATTACACAGCAAACAATAATATTATATTAATTACATTTTCTACAAATTCAGTTAGGTTTCATTTGCGGATGACATTACTTCCCATTAAAATATATAACTTTAACTACTCTATCTTCAGTAGGTAGATACATAATATTACATCCAATTATTCGTTTTGTTATATTTACTAGAGAACAATTTTTATATACCGTAAATATATTTTATAAACATCTTACAACAATTTTACGAAACTTAGTAACAAGGACGAGAATTAATTTCTATGAAATAAATAACAGTTAATGGGGCAACATAATATCTATCGAGATCGCTAAAGGCAGCTAAAAATATTTTATTATGATATGCAATGTAGGTAATGTTATATACAAACATTTGTACAAGTACAGTGCGATAGACTAACCTAAAGTTCAAACAAGCTATCAGATAACAACATAAAGATAACGAAGTAAAAAACTTACTAACTTTTAAAAGCTATATGTTAATGTTATAAGCTAAAAATACAATTTCTTTTTTTTTTTCAAAATCGGAATGACAAAAACTGAATTAGCTATAATAAAATGATGACCAGGTACATCGATATTAGTTTACAAAAACGACTAGAGTAACTTTTAAACTTTGAGGTCTGAACGCACTTATCTAGTCATATACAGGGTTTGCTATACGGTTAAAATATAAATGGAATATTCTTTTAGGTTCACGTTGATAAGACAGTGAATCTATTTTATAGCTTAACGTGGCAACTGTGTTATAGACCTATTTAGAATAAACTTTTTTATTCTCGACTTGAAAATTCCGTAATTTGGGTATTGAGTCAGAAAAACTATTAAAAATATTGTCTTTTTGATTGGCTCGATAAATGCGTTGAGATTGTATAAAAAGGTGTTTGAAAATTAGTACGTGCCGTCATCGGTCAAGTCCGCATACGGTTGTGCTGGTGGTTGGACCTGCTCAGTCTGGTAGTAAGCGCCGGAGACGAAGGGATTGTTGGGGACGTGTTGTGCGGACCCGACTCCGGGTGCTGGGGGCCGGGGGGGTGCTATAGCCCCGTATGCAGGAGGCTCGGTTCCTTTTAGAGGCGCTGATGCTCCCTCCGTCTAGAAAAAAAGAAAATTATAACAGATGTATAATCTTATAATATGATACCAAGTGCTTATACGAATCTGAAGAAAGAAAAATTATCACTAGCTAGGTATTCTCACTGAGACACACATCTTCACTTAGGATGTCCAACGTTTGGAATATGTGGCGTGTACCGTAATATTTAGAATAGCGCCCACCAACAAGCAAATAATTTTAATAATATGTAAGTACTTGAATTTGAAATACATTTTAGTTAACTCAGCTAATAACCTTACCTACGGTAGTAGGTGTGTGCTTGAAGCATCAGTGTGTATCAAGTAATTTTGTTATAAGCTGTAGCAATTATTTGAGAGTAATCGTAAAAGTACAAGATATTCTGAATTAGTTCCATCAATAGTCTTTTATCAACAGCGCAACAGTTTGAGAAAACACGATTCACTTACAAAAGTAGTCTCAAGCTCGGAAGGCTTGCCGTCGCCCGGCCCTTCCTCGATTTCGGCCCACGGCTGCAGCTCGCCGGACGCGAATATGCCGTATATAGCGATGCCGATGAAGTGCACCATAGCCCCCATAAGGAACACTTCGCGCCACTCGGTTATTGCTTTTTCTAGCTGGTCCTGTAAAAAGCAGTCAAAAATCAGTATGTTAAAAGTAATATTTATATCTACATTAGTGTCAAAATTCAGTGGTTTTTCATATGTACAATGGACATATAAAATGTCTTCTTCTAACTTTCGTGAAAAAACTGTGCTTGGCTTTTGATTTATCAAAATCTAAGCATGTACCATTATTTATCCAGATAATGATATGAAAATATAAACATTCTCTTAATTTTTTGGATTTAGATTTTTTATTTACTTATACAATGGTCAAAAATTTGTCGCCAGATTTACTTTTTTTTATTTATTTTGATTCATATATCTGTCTGTTAGGGACAACCCTAACAGACAGATATATGAATCAAAATATATATAGCTGGCAAAAGTATATGAAAAGACTGATTTGACAAAGCCAAGCAAAACACGTACTGCAAGAAAAGCAAAATTGCGTTCTCTCCTCTCTATCTATCCCAACGGACACTTTGTATTAAAAAATTCTTAATTTTTGTAAGGTCAAATATATTGACTCGGTCGGAGTCAGCTCTCTCATTCTTAAATCTGTTTTCAAATATTAGCCATAAATATAGAACCCCTAAACTTCTATTCCCCATACAATGCAACGGTAACCACTCGTGCGCGAGACTTTCGAACGCGGCCGTTAATAAAGTGCTCAACGAAATATACTGCGTGAGACGCATCGTCGCCCACCCACAAAGCACCTCATTTCATATTCCGAACGCGATTCGCGCCTACTCGATTTCCTTTTTTAAATTAGCCACGGCCGAGTGTCCTTTTTGTTTCGCAAGCTCTCGTGTTTGAGAAAGCGATACCCTAGTAGTACCCCATTGAAATTTTAGGGGGACTGTCACATCAAAGTTTTCGATAAAATGCACGAATTGAAATTGAAGAAAGGTGTCGGGGTGATATTCAAAAATTTAAATTAACTGAATCAGAAAAATGATGGCGGTAATACAAATGAACGAGATTTTTATGGTTCTGTAGAAAAAGAGTGTTTTTGGGATATTTTCCTGGAAGTTGTACCGTAAAAGCCAAAATAATTAAGGATTTTGCTACCTACAATATGAATAACCCTAAGTTATGAACTCATAGTCCTAATATTTGGTTTCACAACATGCAAGGTCCTAGTTTACCAACCATTTCGATCCAAACACCAATGAACCGAGGTAGATAGCTTCTAATCCGGATTATTCAAAGAGCATTTTGACATCTATAGTCTGAATTGGGAATTGAACTGACGATCACGTGAACATCGTTAATACAAAAGCTCACCTTCTCCTGAGTGATATAGTCGATAACAATAGGCACCAGAAAACCAGCTATCGTGCCGATGCCGTTGGACAAGCCCATGAGGATAGAGGCGTAGCGCGGAGCAATGTCCAGGTGGTTCACGTTGTAGCCAGATATGGCGAAGCCACTGCATGCCACACCGAGCGTCAGTTCTATAGTGGCCACGTACTAAAGAAAAAAAATATATTGAATTATGTCTGTAGGGAATCAGACCTTACGCTACAGAAAATAAGTTACATGCTATTGCTTGCTATTAACTGTGCCACGGGAGCACTGAATAAAGATGAATATTTTGGTACTAAGAATTAACCTTATTTGTGCGTGAAAAAATCAAAAGATAGTTAATTGATAGAATGTTATGTCCATTTAGTTCAAGTAAAAATGAAACTTTATACGAAAGATACGTAGAGAAATCCGGAAAATGGAAAAAATCTCCAAAAGCATATTATCCAATAAATATGATTAGCCACCGCCCTCCAGCATTGGTTAGTATGTCTTCAACGGTCTGCAGATGGTCCTATCCAACTGCTTCTGTAGATTAGTTTGGTGTATTTAATTTAAAAAGCTTGCCTCTTGAATTTACCCTACCTATTTTTAAATAATTAACATTAGTTAAGTCATACTTTTCATTTATATGACTCTTTTTCTCAACGACATTATCAGTTAGCATAAGGTTAAACGTGAAGTTACTAATAAGAACTATTTTTGAAAAGTAAGTTGTAAGTCATTAAACGCATACCTTATTATTAGCATAGGCGACCAGCACAAAAAAGAACGCCTCCAGGCCAAAGCCTCCACAGTTGAACAGTTTCCGCACGTTGGTGGTCGTCATGATGTTGTTCTTGCGCAGGTAGTCGGCCAGCATGCCTCCGATGGGCACCAGCGAGGTCATTATCAAATGGGGAATGGCACCCACGAAGCCAGACTAAAATTACAAAGAACAATTTGAATGAAAATATGCTTACGCATACGTAGTTACGTAGTTTTACAACTACGTCGTGTTTTATTTCGTATATGTATTGTAAGAATACAGGTAGAACATGGTGTGGTGCTATGGTGCTACGCTATGACGTCAGCAAGTTAGTGCTACGCCGTAGTCGTCCCAGCGCTACGCAAGGGGAAAACGCGGGGAAAGATGTCAGTCCTCATTGAACTACGAGCGATAATACACGTGTCAATTATTCAAACCGAGTGTCTCATTTCTGGACTTAACAGTATGTAGTTGGAGAGATAAAATTTGAAAGCGATCAGGCATGCTGTACGTTTGAAGGCAGATTTTATCAAACTTTTCAAAATGTAATACAGTTGGAAAAGCATCCTTACTTCGGTAATCTGCATGTTAAACCTGGTGTTGAAGTATGCTGACTGGAAGATGACAAGTAGACAGAAGTTCCACGTTCTGCAGAAATTGGCTACGATAATAGCGTATACCTAGAAAAACAAAAAGTGTCAGTTAAATATATACTGGAAATTGGCTTGCTTAAATATAAAGAAATTGGCACCCAAAGCAGGATTTACCTGTGTAGGGTTTAACTTACGGGTGGCGAAGTAGCAAAAGCCCTCCATGGTGTGGAAAAGAACCCAGGCATGTCGGCCTGTGTGGCGGTGCCGATGGACTGCTCGATGTAAGTCAGCTCCTTGGATTGGATGCAGGGGTGCTTGCTAGGCCGCTCGAACACCAGCCACAGCCACATTACGTACCTAAACAAAGGATACATTCTAGAAGCTGCTGCCTTAACGGCTAATGAAATCGTCTTCGTTCCAACCCGATTAAAACCAGCAGTCGCTAATTTTTGGCTGCAAGGAATTGTCTAGAATTCTCGCTAGTTTTTGCTTTGGAACCATTTGTTCCCTTGATTTCTTTCATTCCAGCCGAAAACTAGCGATCTCCGGTTTTAGTCGGGTTAGAGTTGAAGACGAAGACGTTCTATTATCCGGTGCATGAGGCCGCAGGATTCATGTTCCTAGCATATACCTAGTATGAAACCATATAACATAAATGGTGTCAGGGTATTTTCTACTGATCTATTTATTTACAATATTCGAATAAAAAACTAATCATTTCGGTGTGTTCGGAAAATGCGTGTTCACCAATTACGTTCGGTCATATGCTTAAGTAAAATATAAGGCTATTACGAAGTTTCATATCTACTGCTAGTTTTGATACTTGTATAACAATATGTTTTTATCGTTAAGGCCAGTATTTTACACAGCGAGACTCATGCAATAACAGATTTAATTAAACTTTTCTTACCAAATGACACCGGCGACGCCATAAAAGTAAAACGGCGCTTGCCATCCGATGTAATTCGTCAGGATGCCAGAAAGCGGCATTCCGATGACGATTCCGGCGTAAGTCCCGCAGAAAGCCAGGGTAGCCAGCCGGGATCGCTCCATGGGAGGGGCCCACATGCGCCAGATGCCGTGGCAAGAGGGATATGTCACACCCTATGGAATATGTGAAGACTTTAAGGCTAATGGAATGGAATTGGACAATTGGGAGAAGCTTTGAGATTTTTTTACCATAGTAGTTCAACAGTATAGTAGGTACTCGTATAACAATATAAGAATACGAGTACATAAGTATAGTTTTAGTTTTAACACTACAGCAGCGCAAGTACGGATCATTTGATCGATAAAATTCGATAAAATTGACAGTTCAAATTGATAAAGCGGGTTTTATCGACTTTTTATATAATTTATCGAGCCTCGATATAATAGACAAAAGTTATCGAATAGCTAGGTCGAATCCAAAGAGAATATAGCGCTACTACAATACTTTACGATCAAATTTCGGTACTCGCAACATTCAATAAATTTATCAGTTTTATTGATTCGACAAATTTATCGAATAAAAGGGCTGATGATGATGACGATTTGTGACGATGTGATCGAACATGGTGACGCGCAAAGCGTAGAATTAAATATGGAATATGGTGTTTACTTGGTACTTTCACATGACAAAACGCTGCGGAATAAAAACCAAATTCTTAGATTTACCTATATTATTGGCTACATCCACATTTCCGATATAAAAATCTATTTCATAGTAAATTCGCACAGATTTTTCTTGACAATTTCCGACAAAGATATCTTCAATTCAATCCGGATTATAAAGATAGAATATAACCTTTTCTTATCATTTCTAAAGCTGATATCAATGGCATACAATTTTATCTTTAATAGGAATGAACTAAGCTGGGATGTACGGATGTAAACGTTGGCATGGTAACGGAGGGCTCCTAATCCTGAAGAGGCTTTGCACCATCGCGAGAATGTTCAAGAGCGATTGGAGATGGGTATCTGTTGATGTGTTGTGTTCCCTATCGCGAGGGCTTTGAGACTGTACATTACAAAAATGAAGTACTTTAAGGAACTATTTTAAAATAAAGTTTATCTGAATGTTTGAACGTGTGATTTGATTTAATTTCAACCTCTGTCTATCGAGATTTTCTATACTGGTCCAATAATGTACCTTGATATCAAGACACATAATTTACGGCTAATGACATTGATAGAAATTCAAATCCGAATCATGTCATTGGTTAGCGATCGGATCACTATTGATGTCATAGGTTGGCATCTGGCGCCCAGTTTGTTTACATTATTGGGCAAGTATAGAACATTGTCATATGGATATCAAAATGTGTTGTTATCCATTTGTCATCGGTACTTGCACAAAACAGAATGTAATGTTTTGTGGTACCTACTATGCATTATCTTTTAATCGAGAGAAGGCAGGTGAAAAAAATTCCGTCTAGTGAAAAGTTCCTGCTCCGAAGCTTTAACTTGGACTTTTGATTAAAGTGTTGCGTAAAACTAATAAATCGTTCCTGGCTAATGGTATTAGATTCTACAGTAAAATTCCTAAAGCATTAACTGAATTACCACAAGGAAAGTTTTGAGTGCTTTTTGACGACTTACCTAATGTCTTTTTTACTTTTGGTAAACATGTAGCTCAGCATTGCAAGCAGCACCGCTGATGCTATTGCGATCGAACGAATGTGGAACCATTTCATCATGTGAGATTTTCTTTGTCTACTTTTATCAAACATTGACAGGTACGCAAGTCAGAATGCACGACATGTCGTTATCGCCTATAAACTCCTTTTACAAAATGAACACATTATCTAAACCAATAAAGGGGCGGACATCTAACAACCATTACATCGTATGTTCAAAATTTGGAACGTTTGACGTTCGGTACGTGCCGGTGCATGATCAAGCTGATTATAGATGCTTCAAATTTGATACTTGATACCCCGTAATTGTACGACTCGTCACGTTTGCTTCCCATCCCCCTTCGTACGGGGTTTGTGCATGCTATTATGATATCCTCTTTTGTTACAATTGATTCTATATCTACGTATTATAGATACCTAACATAATATATTCCTTATCATAAGCCTATTTTATGGTTCATATATGGTCAACATTTTTTTCACTTTATATTACCTTAATGATTTTTTACAGATATCATTCATTTTTATAACGCAGCGCTTAAATCAAGAGTCAGCATTCCGAACATCAGTCCGAATTCTACAATGAACTACTAAAGTAACAAATTGTAATGTAACAAATAATTTCATTAGCAAAAAAGGGTGCGAGTCCTAATAAAGTACTAGTACATACCTCAACAAATCCTTGAGCAACTTTCAAGATGACAACCGCAGCGGGCCCCATTGTCATCGCGCCAGGAATAGCCATGTTGAAGATGGCCGACGTCACGATAGCTATCCCAAAGATCTTGTTGGCGGGATACATGGAGGCTAGGTAGCCGCCGGGTACTTGGGTGATGAGGTAACCAGCGAAGTAAGACGAGTCTATTGACGATTCGACTTCAACCGTCCAATTGAAAGGGGCTTGTTCGCGTGTAGCCTGAAAGATTTGCCTTGAATGAGTATTTGTAGTAACTTTTGGGGGTTCAGTGGTATGAACTGTCTACATATATCCAATTCATATGGGCCCCAAGGGAGAACTCATGAAAGTTAAACGTTCCATATTGGTATAGGTCGATCCAGAATAAGGGCACGAAACTCGTCAGTATTCTTTTAAAAAATGATTTTTTCAACGTTTCTAATGCTAAAAGTCATGTTTAAAATTTATGTCATAAATTTTACTATTATGTAATTATGTATACTGTAATATAATCATGTAGATATATTGTTTTTTCAATCGTATTGCAATGTTTATTAGTGATATTGGTATAATCCGTACTAATAAATAAATAATTATCTCAATTTCATACAAAATTACTTAAAAACGAATGTATTTTATCTGCGCCCATTGCAGTTGATCCAGTAGGAATAATAACTAAACCAGCCTTCTCTGGGCTTAGCTCGTGCGGTGTTGCTTATATCTCTGACTGATTTACCAGTTCTATAATACTTACATTGTTCTTCTCGGTCATTTTCAGCTTAGCCATGCTCATGTTGCATCGCATCCCGAACATGATGCTGAAGCCGAAGCACGCCAGCAACGCCACAGTGTATCGGGCGCTTAAGCATGGGCACTCGGCTTTTACATATTTATCTGTCAGAGAAATGTAAGCCTATGAAAATTTGTGTGCCGGCTAGAATTATAATATACATAGTAAAAGAATTTTCAACACGTTTGTAAAGTGGATTTTACTATCTCGCTTTTATGCGCATAATCCAAGTTATTAAACACGTGTGCTTTGTCTTTACATTATCGCACTCGTGTTTTATGAATATGTCCCCCTCGCTGCAAGTTATATGTATGTTAACAAAGCATCCTCAATTTAACCACGTAATAGGTGCAGTAATTGTTTTAGCTCATTTGTATCATAATGTACTAGCTTCTACCCACGGTTTCTCCCAAGTTCCCACAGGAACCGTGCATTTTTCCGATTAGCCTATTTTACTCTCCGGTCCATAAACTATGTCTATGCCAAAAATGACGTCAATCCATTGCTCCGTTACTGCGTGAAAGAAGGACAAACTAAAAAACACACTTTCTCATTTATAATATTAGTAGGAAATAGGATTGTCGACAGCTGTTACGCAGGACACGCACACTGATCAAATAATTTGGTGCTGGAACTTTTTTCTCAAATCATGCCAGTATAAAGAGTATTTTAAAGAGTATTGCTTCTATCGAATAGTTCAAGAGGATAACTACAAAATGGAAATTAAATATCGAAAAGCTCCTGTTATCATTCCTATTCAGTCGATGAAAAGACTTAAAATTACCAATGGGTCGTGGTGGTGGTCTATTCGGTGATGGTGGTGTTTCCAGGTCCTCGCCATCGTACATGTGATCGTAACCCTTCTGGTCCATGTGGAAGTTCTCATATTGAGAGTTTCTGTAACAAAAAAAATACTTTTTAGTATGCAATGGCAAGTTGCTGCGTAAGTACTACTTTTAAAGAAAAAGAATATTTTTTTCACCACAAAAGCTCGGAAAGGTCTTGTTTATCATTCAAGTGCATTTTCCACGTTAGCGTGGAAAAGGCAGCGGACGGCGGGTGCACGGCTTCCTTTTCCAAGCTAGCGGATAAAAAGCACTTTTGCGCGCATAAATTCGAATGATAATCAAAATCATTCATCCTCGCTGTAGTGAGGTCAAAAAGATTGTGTCTTGCTCGGCAATTTCAAAATTTAGTTTTCTGATTCTGGTAATAGTAAAATAAATACTAGAATTAAAAAAGACAAAAACGACAATTTTGTCCGGGATCCCGGTATTATAGGATCTCGGGATTCCAGTATTGAAAGCTCTTGTAGACACCCACAATGCTGTATAAGCACACTTCCCTTACGCCAAATAGACGTGAATACTTGCATGGAAAACAGAGTTAATAATATTTTTGTCTATGATGGTTCGTGTCTGCTACACTCCGTTTGCTGTAAATATGAATAGAGCAACGTAATATCAGACCCGACTCCATCAAAAGGGTAAAATACGTAATAGTAGTATCCGTAGACGGGTAGACAGAAAGGTGAATAAGTCACTTCACTCAATATTTGCTTTCTTTTCCTTCATTTACGTTTATCAATCTTTACATTTATCTGTATTACGTAAGAAACATATGAAACGAACGCGATAAATACGGTCCTTCTTTGTACCTTAGTCGATGGCTACAACCAAAATGAAGCAATACCTATACTAACTTATTTTTTTATTCTAAACTAGCTGCTGCCCGTGGTATCACCCGCGCGGAGATATTGGATTTCATGGTTTTCTTTTTTTTTAACCCTAATTATTTTTCTAGAATAAAAGTAGCGTAAGTTACTCCTTATAACATCAGTTATCTGCCATTGAAATTCCCGTCATAATCGGCCCAGCCGTTTCGGAGATTACCCGGAACAAACAGACAGACAAAAATGTTAAAAATGGTTGTTTTGTTATAGGTACCTACCGTATATACTTTCATATGCATTTGGTAAAAAGTTGTTATCTTGATATTACAAACAGACACTTCAATTTTATTTATTTGTATAGTAGAGCTTTCCGAACCTACTACAAAGTTGTGTATATCCATAAACAGAGTCATGTTATACAGCAACAGTGGCCATGAACAATTTCCACTCAGCCGTCGAGCGCAGGTGATCCTACGGGCTGCCCCATCGGCACGAGTGCATTTTAATTTTATTTTCTGCAGAGTGGGACGCCCGCGCTGTCGTTTTTAATTACTAGTAAATACGGTGCCTAAGCGAGGAAGTCTATTAGATTTTAATCTAAAAATAGATGCTAATATAATAGATAGCTTAACTATAATAGTAGTATTACGAAATGTTTCTAATTTGAATAACTCCTTATTTTACTTGGGAAACTTCTTAGTTTCTTGTCTCTAGTTGCTTTGTTTCTAAACCAAAATTTTTGTGAAGAAGGGCAAGAAACTCGACGGCGTAGAGTGAGTAAACTGATCTCATATTAAGAGTACTCACTTATAGGTGTAGCACGTATTGTATTTATGTTATTTGGTAACGAGACGAGCTGTCCGTTTTCCTGATGGTAAGCATAACGCCAGCCCATATCAATTGCAGTGCCACCCAGAATTTTGAAACACAAAGCTCTGCGTGGCACTGCAGTGCGCTCGTTATCCTGGGACATTAGGTATTAAGTCTCATAAGCCCAGTAATTTCACTGGCTACTCTGCTCATCAAACCGGAACACAGTAATGCTGGCACATTACTGCTTGGCGGCAGACTTCACGAGCAAAGCGGTGGTAACAACCCAGACGGACACTCGCAGAAGAGTTAGTCAATAACAATACTATATCATGTGAGTATGTAGGTGCGATACAGTAGCGTTAGGGTGCGTAGGATACAGTATCAGATAAATAACGTGCTACACCTAGTGAGTACCCTGCTTTAGGTTATAAAATAAAAGCGGCTCTATCTCGATCTAAATTCAAAACGTCTATAGCCATTAGCGTGTGTTCACAAACGGGGGTAAAACAATAATTACACCATTTTAAGTTGCGTCACATAATTATAGACCTAGTGTGGGGTGCATTAGCGGCACAATGGGACAGGCGGAGGGGTGGATATAGATAGGCACGAGGTATTTTGTATTTGATGTTTTATTACCCGCGCGTTAGCTTTAGGGATGACATCCTACTTCCTACTATCCTATCCTACTAATATTATAAATGTGACAGTTTTTGAGGATGGATGGATGAAAAAATGATTGTTAATGGTGCCAATTCTCTTGTTCACCTGACTAAACTAAACTAAACTATAAAATTTCTTAATTTAGTTTAGAGAGTTCTAAAAGCTATTCTGATGAACGGTCTGATTAAATTTAGTCACCGTCTTGACAGCACCAAATTTACACTAAATTGAATTGTTAGAGTTGCCAGCGTGTCGAATATTAATGAATACCTATACATTATAATTGACGGATTTGACGGACCGAACATTTTTACACGATTTAACGGAAAAGGAATGTAATTTTTTTAGCGTTCGTGTATATAATATGACGTGACTGTAATTAACCTAATTCAGGATTGGCAGATTCAATAATAAATCTTAGCATTACTTTTATTAAAACCTACCACAAATTAATTAACATAGTATACTCGTCGGTACTCGTTTATTGTTTTTTACGATATACGAATTTTTTACGAGTGTTATAGCAGGTAAAACGGAAGGGTTGTGTCCATAGATAACATAAATTTTTTAACTTCAACTTTTGAAAAATTATTTCTCCAAAACTATCTGTTTTCGCAATTTGAAACTTGGCCTAAAGACTTCTTATAAAAAGACCTACCTGTGAAAAAAAAATTTGAACACAACTCGATTTGTATACTTGCGAACTCAAACCCGCAAATCTTCCATTCGAATTCGTTCTTGATAGTTTCTATGAAGAGTAAGTTCCTGTATTTTTAATATCTACAATTGCTTTTCAGTAAAATATTTTGTTGTACATATTATAATCTGTAACTACCAACCTGGTAAGGAATTTTTCGCTTGAAGAGTTGAAGTGAAGATGTAAAAGAAAGTTTATCTTTCCGATGAATCTACAAGAGCCACCAACAACCATCATATACTCCTCCATTATGTGTAGTAGAGTAGGTACTTATTACAAAATATATAAAATTACTTGTTCCAAGGCAACACAAACACGTATGCCGATAAAACTACTCGAAAATTTCGTATGAATAGCGGTGAAATAACTAAATAAATTTTAGTCCGCGTTCATTTTCATGCCAACTAACTTAGTCGGATTTTAGTTTCACGTCTCTAATTTTAGACGTAAATTTGGTACAACAGAATAGATAAATGACCACTTAGACTAAATTAAGTAACTAAAATAATTATAGTGTTGTCAAACTAAATTTTAGTTTAATCTTGTCTTTCCTGAATAGCAAACCACGTTTGACATAACTAAACTAAATTTTAGTCTAGTTTAGTTTAAATTGTGCCAACAGAATTGGCACCAATATCATAAAATATGAGATGTTAATCTTCAAGACTCCATCTTCACATAATAAGCCCTAACCATCAGGTGCCACTCTACAACTCTCTTGGAGTTGATGGTCAAACGTAGATTTATATTTGTTAAAAAATATATAATTAACAAGAATCCCCTGTTAGCGCGTCATATCTCGTCCAGTCAGCAGTAACTAAACGCATTACGTAGAGGGCGCTACCGTCGACGTGTCCCTTCCACTTGGCTATGCCTTTTATGCGACGATTCATTACCGGCAAAGTGAGGGGACGGCAACAGATAGCCACGTTTATTACTTTTGTCAGCGGAAAAATGAATTTACACCCGAATGGTTTTGCGATTATAATACGTAAGTAATTGTTATCTGCAATTTAATATAAATATTTTTTTTGGAATAATAATTGGGCTTTGCAATAGAACCCTTTACGAAGCGAAAGTCAAATCCCATTTGAAAAATAAAATTGACAACTTATCTATCTTTTAAATATATCTCTTAAATATAAAAAGAATGTTACAGTCGATATCTTAGCATTTGATCATTAGCATCGATTTTGTTGAAGATGGTAATAGAACTGGCTCCCTGCTGAACACACCGACAGGTGCTTCGGAAAATATTTTCAACTTGAGGGTGGTAACAAGCACCATGCCCTTGCTATGGTTGCATCACTATCTTTTCTTCACCAAAAGCTAGATAGCATACGGATAGGTGCTATACATTTTCAGATCATTATTAAGTTATAATTATGTATTCCTGCTACATTTCTTTTAAAATATTGGGTCAGATGCTGGTAAAAATACTATCCTCTAACAACCAACTCTTTAAAACATAGTTCACTTTCCTAAACCGTTTATCAACCCCCTTTGTTTGTAATTATCGCTTTCATGCTACCTTTCCACCCTTAATCTAAAACGGTGGCGTAATAAAGTTACAGCTTTAAAATCCCTGCATTCTGCTGTCAGTGCGACTATCAGCGTGCAAACAATGAGGCGTCGCGACGCGAGCTTAATTCAATCTGCACTCTTAATGGATCTGTTTTTAGGCACTGTCGCAGTTCGTGATCATCTATCTATCCAAAAAATAGATAGACAAACGCTACAGTGTTATATTAAAATAAGTATTTTATGTATAGCAAACTAGGTAGTAATGTTGTTTAAAGGACGGCTCCATTGCTAGGGTGGTCGTAACTCTGCCTTTGGTGTATGTACTATCTATCTTCTTGCTGACGGCACCTTTTTTACAAAATTTGTATCGGCATGTGAAAATATCATCTTCAAAGATTAAAGATATTTGTCTAAGAACTCAGAACTCACTTTTATGACCGAACCTTTCGCGATCGCCAGAGAGCTCATAGTATATTGTAGATACGTGGAAGTCCCATACTGGTTTCACTATTTCTGCCTCGTACTTGCAAGGTGTGGAATGGGCTTCCACCCGAGTTTTCCCCTCTAACTTACAATTTGGCCATCTTTATAAGAGAAAGGAAAAGATATTCCTTTTTTTCTTTAGCTTCAGCGGTTATTGTGCCTACCACTACAGCCCCGTCCAAAAAATACACCCAGTACCTACATAGAAGAGTATATATTATACACATTACCTATAAGATAGTTCAGATGTGGTACGATCCTTCAAAGAAGTTCTACAGTTCCAGAGACATTTCAAGCGTTCTTGAAAACTTCCTGCCTCTACCTGCGGTGAATGAAAAAAATATTCGCGCAATTTCTTTGAAGAGTTGTGTAAAACTTAGCAGAGTCTTAACTCAGAAGTTTCTTATTGACCGCTTTATACGTAGGAATAATGAGCTAAGTTCGGGCAGTAATGGAGTGGAAGGAGGATCTTGTGACTTCCCTAGTCTTCCTATTAACAGAATACATTTTAGTTGAAGACAATATTTTGTACCTTTTGATTAATCTGGCGAATCTGTCTTTACTTTGAAATAAAATTATGTAAATATATAGTATGTTGTGAATAAATAGAGCTCTACAATCTTAGCAGATAAAAATAGTAAAGAACGTGAATAACTACATTATGACATACGTGTGATGTATTTCCATTAAATTTTTACTCTAGTCCCAATTTGACGTGTCTAAAATATATTCCACCTATTTCTCAAGTTTTCATTCAGAAAGAGAGATTGAAACTAAAATTAGGTTTAGGAATGAGATGACAGAATCGACACCACTATGTTCTCAGTATAGTGTGTTTGTTTATTACTTTCTGTCTAATCATCAAGGCAAATTCATGTCATCATCATTGGAATTATACATGTTTAACATTGAGGAATTAGTTTCTTAGTCAAAATTTTATTTCATTTTTGAAAAAGATTTGCTAGTTTGTTAGGGAGGCGGTGAAATCTGTTAAAATGCATTTTGGTTTTAACCATAAAGCTTCCCCTACCTACTTAATTTTTGAACTAAATTCTTGAAAACTGTGTTCTTTGTTCCATAAAGGGCACCTTAGACGCTCAAGCAAACTTACGTTTATTTGTCAGAATAACAACGCTTTTGCGTCAAGCGCGGATTTCGTGATACTCGAAATGCGCGCTTACAAACGTAAGTTTGCTTGAGCGTCTAAGGTGCCCCTAACGCATAGGAGTACAGGCTTATTGAAACTTCAGCACGCTTCTCAATACCCTTTAACCAACCACAACAATGTTGCCCGTAACGTTGCAAAAATAGCGGCCCTAAAAGACCCCATTCAATAAGTCTCGATTCAACGCCTATAAATATTTTACATGCAGTGATTGGTTGGAGACTAGAAGTATTTTGGGTCATCAAAAATTACAATAAAGGTACGAGGTTTTTGCAAATAAGTTACATACTTATAATAAACGTATGAGCTATTGCAACTGCCTCAGGAACCTATACTTTAGAAATTTGAAAAGGGTCTCTTATGCCCGACTGCATGCACCTAAGTTTGGCAGCGCCTAAGTCGACACTTATCTCTCAAGTGTTAGCTATGGACCTCCAGTAATGCTTTTAAGGCCCGAGCACAAAGCCATCAGATAAGTTTTAATTTATGCTAATAGATAACGAGACGAACTAGTCGTTTGCCTGATGGTAAGCATAATAATCATTTATTAGTTTAGATGGAAGTGAAAATGTCTTTTAATGAAACATACTTAAATTTCAAATCGTCAACTGTGAAAGGGAGCTTGAATATTATAATATGCCAAGTCTAATAGTTCTGAGAGTAACTTTGAGTTTGGCTCTGGAGCTCTAGTTACAGTTGACCGACTTTAAACTATTAGTTAACTCTTCTGGCAACTTCGCTTTTAGTTTTCACTTTGCCAGTGAACTGCATTGTCTTCCTGTCTACTCATCTGCAGAGACTTCGTACGAAATTAACTAGTTTAAAAGGGATTTATGTGAAGAACTACCTACCACAAAAGTAACTATTAGGATGGTACATTTTTTCTTCTGTGTGATGACATAATTACAATCCCATTAAGTCTTTTGAGACTGAACTCCGAATTCAATTTCCGTAACGAGGCAAATATATATAATGTGCTCAGAAAAAATATGTCAAGTATTTGGTAAGTAGCATTAATTGTCTTAGACACATGATATCCTAGTATAGACAAATAAATACATCACATAAATTTCGCATCCAACAGGATTCGAACCTGCGTTGGAAGCGAAATTTTTGTGATGTATATATTTGTGTGAACATCCGCTAGTGTCGGTTAACATTATAAAATATATTTCATAAAATCCTAGTATAGGTTAGTTTTTATGTACAATGTACATTGTAGACGTTGTATTTGACAGTAAAGGAAGGGGTGGTTAACATCATCAGGCAAATCACTTAGTCATTACAGTTATTAAACGTTTAATTTTATAATTATGATTTAGAATTTTATCCTAGTTATCCACAGTTATTGAAACAGCTAAGTCCTTAAAACCAGTAGGCGATATTAACTTCTCACGCATGCATGTCCCGTGACATCTCGAAGACAACTCCTGGATCAGACGTGAAGAGCCGGGGGTAAGAGAGGAGTAAGGATAAAAGAGGGGTAAGAACGGCGGGTAGATCACAATATGCACTTGAATATTCCCCACTATGAATACCTACAGATGCCAGGGATGAATGAGGTTTAATTAATTTTCGCGAGTTAATTAAGCAATAATAGTGTTCAAGAGTTCAAAGGTTTGGCTAATAGTTTAAGTTTAAAAGTGTGGGATTTAAATTTCGGTTGTAAAATCTTAGTTGACTAAGCTTGAGGTTCACCTAATGTGAAAAGAACGACGTTCACGTAATTGGCAGTTATATTTCGAATTCAGAGCTAACTTTGGCAGCAACTGTCAAAATGCTCATTTAAAATAGTTCATAATTGAACTTCGCTTCAAAATGATTAGTGAACACGGATTTGAGTACGTCTATTCAAACTAACGCGTAATAGAAACAGTAGGTAAGTATCCGTCTTACCAAAAAAAAAACACTTTTAGACGCCTGTTTAGCTAGACAATGTCTAAAGATTAACGTCGAAAATTATTAGAACTGTCAGAACAAAATTATGTTAGACAACGGTTAGACTGAAATCAGGATTTGTGGTTGCTCATATTAAATTTTAATCACACGACTATGGCATGTTTAGGAGTTAAATAATGTTTAACGCAGGTTTAATAATAATATAATGTATGGTATGTTGCTGTGATTGTGTAGTATATCATTTGCCTGATGGTAACCATAACTCCAGCCCACAACATTAGCAGAACCACACAGCAGTTTGAAACACAAAGGCCTGCGCGGCACTGCATTGCGCTCATTAGCCTGAGACATTACATATTAAGTCTCGTAAGCCCACTAATTTCACTGACTATTATAAATATATTATAATAAGAATCTGAATCAGTATTACAAAGTATCAATGGAGTATATGACAAATGTCTCCATGGAGAACGTACCGATTCCGGCCCTGGAGGGATGCGTGGGAGGGGGTAGCTATTACACCCCGTAAAGCCCCTCTAATTGATTTACAATTGTCGGTTAAATTTGTTTCCTGAACACCCTCCGCGATCACCGATCGCAAATGCATTTAGGACAGTTGGTTAAACGAATACTTTTTAACTCTGAAATTAAAATGCGAAGTCAAGTTAAATTAGTGTAAAGAACGTAAAAATAAATTAGAACACAATCTAAAACAAAAAGCATTTAATTACGAAAAACTAATAAACATAACACCATAAAATACACATAGTTATGTTTTTTAAACGGTGTACGAAATATTCTGCAATTAGTCATTTCATTCATTCTTATGAAACGGTTCATTCTTATGCTTAGCCAAACGGGAAATACGACCTCATTGCTTCTTTAATCTGCCTCCAAGTGGTAGTGGCAAACTTTGCTATGCTCTGGATTGAAGAGCAAAGTAATCATATAAGACATGGGAGCTAATATCTTAGAGTGGCGAGCGGTGCAGTGCTATGTAGAACGGTATGTATACCTACATCGTGTCACTTTATGGACTGCTTAAAATATACAACTTTTGTCAATTTCTAATCTACTAATAGTAGTTGAAAGCGTCAAGCGTTGGCACAGTTGAAAGCGTCTCACACGGACTCTCAAAAGGTATCGGGTCAATCCCAGCTTCTCTTTTTGGGATGAATATAATCTGACATATACCTACCTAGAATTTCAAAGTATCATCAATTTTTAAGAATGGGGATACTGGCTTAATGAAAGTAAGACCAACCGCCGACCCATACTTACTTCGATGGTTCAAACGCAATAGGTATGTTTTAGATTTCCATGAAGGAAATCATTGTGATACAAGCATAGAACGGTGGGAGGACAATTCCTAATATCACATGCAAGCATCCTCAAGTTAAAAATGTGTAACCCAGCGGCTAGCACTTATCAGTATGTTGGGGAAACTGCACTTGAGATCCAGTTCTATTCTATCATTCTCACTATCGACCACGTAGTCACGGTCAGGGGTAGTTGCTAACCATCTAAAAAAACAAATAAGCTAAAGAATCTGTATGTTTCAGCCCTTCAGCGAGCCGGTCGGTCTGTCAACTCAGCCGACCCGCCTGAAGGTATTGAATAAAACATGTAATAAATAAATGTAACCAATGTAACGTGACGGCCTAATAGCAAGCTAGGATTGTAGGTCTGCGGGCTACAGTTTTACTGTTGGAGCTATCATTTTGCGTGAAATATATCAAACAGCATTTTGACTTGTAACATTCAACAAGTTCTACAGTCCTTGATGATTTTAACTTTTACGTATTAGATTCGCTTGTAACTAAGTAACAAACAATGTAATCAAATGTTAGAAGTCAACTTTAACCTACTTCTAATTGTCGTATCGAAATGAAACTTTGTATGTACATGTAATTCAGATGATAAAACTATAATTTGGTATCATGAGCTGATTTGATGATGGAGCTAGGAGGTGGATAGTGGAACACTTCAGTGGCTACAAGTAAACTCTTCCGGTCTTACCAAAAAAAAATTAAATACATCCTAAACCTGTGTTAAACCGTGTTTAACTCCTAAACATGCCTTAGTCGCGTGTTTAAATATGAGCAACCACAAATCTTGATTTAAGTAGTGTCTAACCGTTGGCTAAATCCATTTTATTGTGACCTTTCTAATCATTTTAGGCGTTTATCTTTAGACACTGTCTATCTAAACAGGCGTTTAAAAGTGTTTTTTATGGTAACACGGTTCGAGTTTGGACTCGTATGTTTCGTTTCGATGAGCCCAATAGATTGCACTTGGTGTTGAGGTTGTGATCATGGAGCCAGGATGTGGAAGTGTGTTTTTTAGTTTCTTTAAAAATTGTCATGAATATGGGTGCAGGAAGTGTTTTTTAGTTTCTTTTAACATATTATTTTTAACATTGTCGTAGTCTAATTTTATCGTTTTCACCATCTTTGAACACATCATGCTAGTCGTCTAGACTACAAGTAAGTAAAAATTATTCTACGTCATCCTTTGATAATATTACCAAAATGACCAAAATGCTGGCTTCTATATCGCTCAAAGGATCAGCTTTGCCATCCAGCGGGACAACGTGGCCAGCATTTTGGGGAACTCTGCCTGACACTATTTTTAGACCATTTTGTTGTCTGATAGTTCAAACGATTTTTAATTATATTCTTAAGTTTTTTATTGATATTAGGAGTTAGAGTTCTGTTTTAGTTTTTTATTTTTATTATTCTGTATATATTTAGTTGATATGATATATTGATTGTAATTATAGAGTCTTCAGAATTAAATGGAACAAAAACTTGGACAAAATATACTCAAACATTTGTACCAACGCAAGAGTCGAAACCATGCGAATCATGAAGTTCTGTTTATCGACTTAAGCTCTACACCACGGCGACTATTATAATTTTAATAAAACTTATCGATTATTTACTACATTTGACCGCAATCATTGCCAAAATACCCTTTTGAAAGTCAACGAACAACATTCTGTGTCGCCATTTTAAAAATTGAAAATTGGACCATATCATTTACAAAGGTTGGCTTGAGCTTAAAATACCATGAACAACACAAATAAAGACCGCTAAAAAAATGCGTCAATAAATAAATTAAGCGAATAATATCGCATTTCGACACTCGCAAGTATAATAGAGTTATGACAAAAATGGCGAGCTGAGAGATATCACTTGCGAACCCGAGACGCTTGTTAGCGTCTTCCCGCTTTTATTTATGGCCAGATTTATTTTATGGCGATTCACGGATATACACTAAAGGAATCGAATGGGGGACCGGGACGAAACAATAATATAGACGAGTTGGTGCCCGGTGCTAGGACCGAGACAAAGGAAACGCGTGGACTGATGATTCTGCGATTATACAACGTTTTTCAAGTTATTCTCTTTGATAAATCAATTTTGAGGAGATGTAACTGATTAGAAGACTTTAAATTTAAATTTAACGATAAAAGTAACAATTTTAAAAAATAACTAAATTTTTTTTATTATTTTTAAAAACCCTATCTCTCACGGTAGGATACCCTGAGTCTGCAAGAGCTAGTTCTCTTCCAGAGTGCTAGCTGTCTGTGTACGTTGTTAATATGATTGAGTTTAGTTAGATGAATAATATTATGTAGGCAATCTATTTGACCAACAATATTTGTATATACATAAAAATGTATGTATGTACAACACTTTATTTTTAATAGCGTTAAAACAAAGAAACTAGACCCTTGAAATAATAAAATACAAAATGTCCTCATGAAAACGTGCTTCTAGCTTTCCAAGCGCGCTTTCAGTCAATCCCGTTTAAAATATCCATTTTTATTTTGACGAAGGTAACAAATATCATAAAAACGGTAGGCAAACAAGTCTGCGCGTCGTATTTGCAATAGCAGTGGGGCTCTGGCGAATTCTTATTCTCTTTGGAGTGGACTAATCTGTCAGGCGAGGGCGACCTCACGTCCGTACGCGTCGCTGTTGTTTCTTGGTTTTGTGTTGCTGTTTGAACAATTGTTTTACGGAGAAAAGGAGCAAGACCTTGTTCTATATAATAGTTATGTTATGATTAGCCTGTGGGAGGCAGTGAAACCAGAGCAGACGATGTGTCACGCATGAAGTTATTGTAGTCTATTTTTATCACTGGCGTTGTATTATCTAACTCAATGATTTTTATGCATTTTGAAATCCTTCAATACAATCCATATCGTGCTTATATTATGAACGAAATTGATAGATTATAATTGTTCAATAAATAAGTTTGAGAAACTCTACTCAAAAATAGTCTAGACAAATATTTTTGTGAATATAGACTGTAAAATTATAAGACAGCAACGGAATTTATCAAAAACAAATAGTATTTTGTTGTTTAAAAAGTATATGCCGTGCGATTGAAAACATTGGTCATTGACTTAAAATAATCAGTAAAACTGTACGTGCAATACCAATAAATTTAATAGTCGGCAATTTCTCAAGTAATCGAAACGAAAGGGTCGAACGGTAACCTGAAACGTTATCACCTCTCAGTGTTGGCTGTAAATAAATTGAAGTGAATTCGCTGGAAAGGAAAATCCATACAAATTCCCGTTTAATCCCGGAAAAAGCTCCCAAATCCCCGGCAAATCCAGGTTAGTAGTAAATATCAATTACGCAAATACCCTAGCTTAGCAACGAACACTTAAAGGCCGGTATCGTGTAGATGCATTTACACTCAAGGGGTGAGTTTCAAGTGTTTTTACTATTTCGCAATTGGGGTCTAGCGATGTGAAGGGAATTCTTGGACTTAATGGTAGCTTATAATCTTTTAAATCAATGTGGTAAATTTATTTACCACATTGTTTTATACAATTACACAAATACACATACACCATTTAATGGAGACAAAAGTACGTGTGTTCCTTTCTATCAAAGTAAAATAACTAATTAACCAACTTTGAGTCGATACGTAATCACTATCGCTAGTGTGCATAATTTTTGATGCAATATTTTGATACTAATTGCATCTCGTAATTTTATTAAAATTGATGAAAAGCATAAGTACGTCTTTTTTTTTCAAGAATGTCTGTTTGATCCTTCGTCAAAGCCCAAGAGTGACTTGTAAGGCCAGTACCAGACATGTTTAGGAAGATATTTTGTTCTCATTTTTAAATCTTTTATTAGCTCCACTTGTAACTATTAAACAAAGATCTTTGAAGTCAATTTCAACCTACTTCTAACTGTCGCATCGAATTGAAACTTTGTATGTAGGTATATGTAGTTTGGGTGACAAAAGTTATAAATTGGTATCATGGAGCTAATCTGATGAATAGTGGAACGAAGATGGTGAATAGTGGAACTCTTCAGTAGCTACAAGTGAACTCTTCGAGTTAGGGCTCGTATGATTCGTTTTGAAAAGTCCAATAGATTGGTGTCGAGGATCTGATGATGGATCAAAGATGTGGAAGTGTGTTTTTAGTTTCTTTAAACTTCATAATATAGTTATTTAAAAACATTTGAACGCAATATAATCGCACTTGAAATTAATTTAGATTTTATATACTTTTTTTGTCCGCAATCATAACAAAACTGGCCAGCCATAATTAGGCCCAGGAATAGTAACGAGCTAACTCAAAGTAACAAATAAAAGAGGCAGGCAATTGGATAAAATTCCCTTGGGTTGTTTTTTCCTCGTCTAATAGAGTCGAGAACTCGGAGTCTCGGGACTGAGGGCCGAGGCGACTCGTTGTAAATGATTTTAATATTCGTGTCGCCGTCCCCCCGAGTCCTGTATCGATCACACCGTAATACATTATACACCGATTTATTAGGTCATACTCCATTTTATAAATTACTAGCCTTTTTACCACGGCTTCGCCCGCGTAGTATATATCTTTGTAGCCTATATCTTATTCCAGAACCTAAACTATCTACATTCCAAATTTAATTAAAATCGGTGTGGTAGTTCTGGGGCCTCACTCCGTAAACCGAACGTCGAAGCTTCCGTTGACGGATCGCAGTTTTCCTACTATGAAAGTGCTTCGGATCAAACGTTCAATTCGATGTTCGGTCTTGACATTTTGTCTTTGATAGTAGGAAAATGCTGATCCGTCAGCCGAAGCTTCGACGTTCGTTTTACGGAGTAAGGCCCTACCGTTACCACGTATCTCCGTAGATACGTTGTAACAAACATTCACACAAACACAAACTTTCGTATTTATAATATTAGTAGGAAGTAGGATTGCTTTAGTGTTTCTTATTGTATTTAAGGTCATTACTATGTTATTCAGGTTTTCCATTGTGATTATGGTATTTTAGGAAAATTTTTGTTTACTCTTTATTAGTTAGCATTGAACCAGTGTCTCACCTAATGATAAATTATATTTTGGTCAAATTAGCTATACCTACCTAGAATGAAGACTGGGGCTCTGAAGTACAACTGTTATAAATTCTCAAGTAAAATCACCAAAATCAAAGGCTCTTCTGAGATTGACCTTCTAATAACTAGCAAAAAAACACCAAACCACTGAAACAAATAACATCTATATTTGAACTGAAATATAGCTGAATCATAAAAATAAATTGGCGTACCTGCGACACAGTAATTCTGTCTCGAGAGAGTGGATCGAGGGGCATAATGACATATGGAGACATAAGCATAACCGCGGCTTATTGTGCCGTGACGAAGGGCGAAATCACTCCGTGGAAATCCTTGGAGATGTGTAGCGATTTGGGGATGGCTATATGTAAGTATACATATTGTTGGGTAGACAGTATGGACGTTGACGCTGGTTGTAGCAGTCAATTTATCGCAAAATATTCGTTTGCTAATACCGCTATAACTTTCCTTTTATGCTCAGGCCGCACTCATCTGGATAGCGCGAATATTTGCGTTAAAGCAATGTATGTAGCCAAGTCTTCGTGAAGACTTTGGTTGGCACTTTGGACCAAGGCGAAGACACTTCGCTCCACTGTCGGTAAACTCTCGCACGTCAAAGGATTTATGGCGATGAATTTCACTTGTGCGGCAACACTTCAGTCGACATTGATCCATAGACTATTTACTAACGTACTGTAAATAAAAGTTCCTGTACAAAATTTAAGACTACTTATATAAACACTGGTCTCGCAGCATCGCACGTAAATTCTCTTGCTTTGCAAGATATATTACAATGAGGCAAAAGTTAGCGTGCATAAGTTAAAATAGGATGCTTCTTTGGAGTGCCCTTACTGGCATTGTGTTTTTAGCTTAGGATAAGACACTTAACGTCCTTGAACTGTATGTCACGGCAATAAAGATAAAAAATATCGGTCAATGTGACATGTTGAAAAGCCAAAAAATAAAAAAAAACTACTCTCTTTTTTTTCTTGTACATGTAAGCCAAACAAGTATATGTTGTTATACAATTTACATGACTGAAATTTATGGCAAGGTTATTCTTCGAATGATTTTTTGCGACTATATTTTTACTATTCGGTCAGATTAGTGTGAACAAAACACATACTCTTAACACAATATTGCTGCTTTATTTTAAAATTTAAAAAAATTACAAGCCAGTATCTATTTTGACACTAGTTTTTGTTCAATTTTTGATTACACAAAGCTTTTTTTATTTTATTTTATCTCATTTATGATTTTATTATATTCAAAAATAAAATCCTTACATATGCAGCATTGAAGCTTTTAGTTTTAATGATACTTACAACCACCTCCGGAACATTTTCCCAGTGGATTCTTCACCGGAATCAACAGGTGATAACAAAGTTCACACCCCAAAGTTTCCTTAAGCAATTTCCTACTCTAACACCCACTTTCACGGTCCAAATTCCTAATAACATTCACAAAACTTTACTAGTAACAACCTGTGGATTACTTACTTTAACATATCTAAAATTTATATCTTCGACAACATTTACCAATTAATTCTACTGGAAATTCAGTTTTTAACACAGCACTGCTTCGTTTTTTGTTTTATGCACAGTATTGTCGCCTAGAGCACTTATTTATTACAAAAATTTTAGTACTTCTAATACACGAATAGTCAAATTGTGGTGACTCGTATAGTGATTAAAAGGACGTAGTTAAAATGAAGTGATTTATCGAGCACGGAGAAGCGGTCTGACGTCACGGTAGCTGATATCAAACTAGCCTGAAATGCGTGCCACGCTCCCTCGGTCCTCGCTCGATGAGTTATTCTGCAATTGTCTTAGCTAAGGGTTGGAGGCAGTTCATTGATTTGTGTTGAATTTTGGGATGTATTTTTATTCGTGCCATACTACATTCATTTAATTGTATAATAAGTAATGCAGCTTTAAATCGCATCATAATTTATTCATCACGTTTACTGAAAGAAAATTTAAATTAAAAATTGATTATATTGTATAATATAATACCCATTGATCACATAGGTGTGTTGACCCTGTTTTTTTAAATATGATCCCTAGACATATCTAGGGAATCGGGCAAATATTATTAGGACCTGCATGTTTCTAGTATGCCCAGGTAAGGAAAAAATAATTCAACTTTTTTTAAAAGTGCTTATTTCCCTGCAACTCTGATATGCTACAGATTTTTATTTATAGGTATATCGCTTTATCAATATTATGGAGCCTAGACAGGCCCTGCTAGACATCAGCTGCTCTCTATCGGCCTTCTACCAAATAAAAAATATATCCGTTGTAGTATTTTCCTTAACTCACACAGGTTACCAGGGTTGCAATTATTTTTATCTATAGTTTTTTACAAGTTCCTTTTCTCTATTTATTATCTATAATCTTTAAACAAATGTTCATATTCAGTAATAATCACGTAATAATATTATGTCAGAGTACAGAAAAGTGAGAATTCAATAATGTACCTACGTCTCTCTTTACGAACTACTTAATTTAACATATAAAAAGTACCCTTTAGCTACTAAATTGCATAGGGTGACAAATCAAAATCCACTGCTATTGCATCAATCATAAAAGTTCACAGGCGTCAGCTCTGGGACAACAGAATCTCTCAGCAGATTGATCCTGTATTCTGGCGATGAAGCGTACATATAGTGCTAACGCCGCGCGCTAGAGCGAAATGACAACAACATCAGAAAGAGAGAAACAAAAATGAGTTCATTAAAGATCACCTAGCTGATTCTGCAAAAAAAATTCTGCCGATTTGATAATAATCAATCTCTATCTTTCTTTATCTAGCTCCCACTGATATCGGTTCATCCGAGCGAGAGGGGAGAAATGGGCTAAATTTATTCTTTCATGAAGTTGCAGAATGATCCAGTTTCTAGGGGAGATCATGTCCAGTATGATTACAAGTAGAAAGCCATAACCACGTTACTATAAAAAATAAAGTTTAAAGGCATCGTTAAATAAAATAACATATTTATTAATTTTCTTGATATGATGTTAGCCAATGACCACTATTTCACCTGATTTTAACAGGTCGTATGGATAGTGGATATGGTAAACCTAACAGTAATGTAATTACTAACGTATTATAAACTAAACTAATGTAGTAACGTCTCACTCACAACAAGCCCTAATCATTTACAAAGCGCTTTAATGTTGTCATCACAACATTTACAGCTTTCAAATTTATCTGACATTGTTATAGCTAAATACGTTACCTCTGTATTAGTGATTAAATTCGTCAAAGGCTCTCCAACTGAAAAGTCGTGCGAATGCTCCAGATTCACAGACAATGCCCCAATTTATATCCAACTCACTTATGGAGTCAAGCGAGAAAGTAGTTACGATAGGAAGGATGCAGTAATATGTCTGCCTTATTACGTTCAGCAGAAACTTCATTAAACTTTTCAATGAACTGTGTATAGTATAAATTTATTAATGCAATATCAACTTCAGCTTCCGTAATAATGGAATTATAATTTAGACGGCCAATATTCATATTTTATTGACTTTAAATAAGGACGAGGTTCTATATTGTTCGCAATGCCCCGCGCGAGGACTAATCTATTAACTAAGACGCCACTGATACGGACGATACAAACACTAAATCGGGTTGCCGAGAAAATTGATCTTTTTGTCTGCTCTGTTACGCAATTCAAAAACTGTGTAACATTCGACATTTGATATAGGGAAGCATAATTTTTTGTGTTTTTGATTTTCTAAATATATATAATTTTTATAATATGTTAAGGTACCTACACTATTGCATTGGGAATGTCCTGTAATAATAGTTGTAAGTGAAGTTGAAATAAATAAATAAATAAATATTCGACGCGTATGTTTTTTTAAAAGTAAAACCAATTATAGGTATAGTTTTCATCCGCATTTTGGTACTTTAAAACAGCGCCAAAATTGAAATGTACTTTTGTAAATATGGTAAACAAATATTTTTTAACAAATTTTTGTCAAACCACACAGAAAAAAAACTTTGACTCAACTTTAGACGACCAACTACAAAACAACTGTTCATTTAACAAAAATACTTAATTAATTACAAAACATGTAGCAACAATACAGGCAACGGACTGTATAACCGAAATTTCTACACACAGGAAAGTGGGGTAAAAAAGCCCTGTCGCACAAAGCCAATTACATTAAAACATTCGGCGCGGGACAAAGGGCAAGAGAACAATGGAGACTGGAAGGCACCCGCGATATGTCTTTCAATGCTTTTAACTTTCCACTGATGGCGCGGCGAGGGAAAAATGGTGACGTCCCGCGACAAATGCCCGTGAAATAGTGTTGGGGCGGCGTGTTGTCGGTATTTTTTGTTTTTGGCGATTATTTTACAAAAATATATATGTTCTAAATATTATTAGACGGTTCCTTAACTAAGTTGGTAGTAACTCTACCTGCAAAGCGAGTGGCTCCGGGGATCGATTCACGGCCAGGGAAGATTTTTGTGTGGTGAGCTAAAGTTTGTTCTTAGGTCTTTGATGTTTTTTTTGTGAATCTATGTTTCCATGACACCCGTGACACAGGGAATCCGAGTGAGTGTCTTTAAGCATTTATAAAGTCTTAAACGTTAATGACATAGCATATGAATTGTTTCAACATTAAATGCAGGTAAGTACAAACTCCGTCAGTAAAGTATAATTTTATTAAGTTATATTATAATATAGTAAAACATAATACCTATACAAGGTTCAATTTCTGCTATGTTCTCTTAAAGATAATATTATTATTAATATATTATTAGATTAAATTAGTGATTTATCAAATTTATTTATATTAATAGGTTTATGCTATTAAAGCGAAGCTGGTAATGAGATCGCTTATACATTAACCCATAGGTTAATGTAGGGTAATTGTAGGATTTAAACCATTAACCAATAGGTTAATGGTTTAAATTTTATTATTATGGATTTAATTTGAGCTTTCATTCAAGAAAAATATTGTGATGCAACTATTGCTTGGTGGTAGGGCATTTTTAGTGCTCACCTAAGTAGCTACCCCCCTCATGTTGAAATTCTGTCACTAAGCACCTAACTGAGTATTGACACCTGCAGCCACACTTATTCCAGGCTTAGCTTGTTCACTGACTTCAGCCACGGCAGGTGAGATAGTCGGTGACATCTATCTCACAATAATAACCTCACAATAACCTTCCTATTAATTTATTACCCATTACTTATTTCTTATTACAAAAATAAATGTTTTCTATTCATTTTATAACAATCACCATAATAAAATGTACAAGTGAATCGTAATTCTACTGCAATTGTAAACAATACTAAAATGAATCAAATTGTATTATATTCATATTAACCGTCACCTATAAAATTTTCCTTTGGTTGCATCACTATTGAAGAAGTGAGACGTAACCAATGGGGTATCACGGCTTGGTTGCACCGCAAACTCATTTTATAAATCGTCCGTCCACCCGCCCGGAACCACGCGTTAACTCACCCCACTCTCCCCTTTTATAAAGCAACTCGAAAAAAAACATTAAAAGGTTTTCATGTGAAGGTTCTCCTTACTTTGAACTCAGAAAATGTTTTGAAAATTTATAACTTCTTATCCGCGTTACATGTAAACACGTGAAGTTATTTTTATTCTTTCCTTGTCGTTGACGACATGACAATCATCAATAATTAAAAGCTTACATCAATTACTCAATCCCAAACTGTTGTTTAACTTTTCATAAGCATGTCATCTATCTACACAATATGTTCATACTCACGTGTAGACAACATGTATCCTATTTCATTAATTTGTTCAGTTTTGTTTTACATAAACTCGTTCTATAAACACCACAGAACAATGAATATTTAAGACTAAAATCTTAAGGGGCTAGGATCGCCAAAACGACTACTTTCTCCTCCTAAAACTCCCACACGGCTTGGTTTAACGACTTGAAAAAAATACTACCTGAATGATCAATTCAAGGGCATTAATTTGACTGATTGATTTTTTTGTGTTACCATTACTTATGGCTTGAAAAAATATTTAACAGCATGCTGTTTTAAAACTATTTTCCCTAAAACTTCTAAATTACTTAGACGTTTGGAATTAATTTTACACCAAAAAATAAGGAAGAAAATTTACTTTAAAGTACGTGTTTCTTTTGTAAATCAAGCAACATTTTCTCAAAGAAAATAGCAAAAAATCTATTTCCAAACGTCCAAGTCTTGGAGGTGCTCTGCGCGGGCGCGCGCGGCAGTCGTGCGCTAGCTATCAGACCGGGAGGTTGTGTCACTCGTTGATCCGCTCGCGCTGTCCGCCGACTACGTGCATTTGTGTGTGTGAATGACAATCGACACAAGTATTTCTCTATTCGTGTGGGTTTGAAGACTAGCGTCTAGAGGGAAATCAGATAGGAACTATTTATATTGTGTGTGCGCATGGACGCTATATTTATTATAGTATATTTTGAGTTACTTTTTTTTATTAGGACTATTTATACGAGCACATTGCAGTGCTGCATCTTTTTGTTTCCAAGTATTGATTGGTACTGCAATTGGGATGTTGACTGTATTCAAATAAAAATATAATTTTGCCGCGAAACGGTAGTTTTTGTGACAGAAATCCTATAAAACACAATATTTTTGTTTATTTTTAAGGAATTTAATTTTAATTCAATAATCAAAAGGTAATCACATCACTCGGAAGTCACGCGACATAAAACGCGCGTGACGTCACTTGTTCAATATATATTTTATTTTCTTCGGAAAACTAACAGCTAGGTGCTTAAAAATATTAAATTAAGTAACTAATTAAGGCTAATTATTTTTTTGCTTTTGGCTCCACGTGATTTGCGTATTAGTAAATAACACAAAATCAACAACAGCACATTTTCGCATTCCAGCCAAAACTCCAATGAGTATATTGCTCGTTGTGCTTAGTATTTTAGAGTGATTTCTGTGATTATTTATCTGTGCCGTGAATTCCGCGCCACTTTTTCGAAATTTATTTCGACTCTTGAATATTCTCCCATGATGGAAAGTGGCTTCATAAAGGCAAATAATTCCAATTTGCCGAGAATTGATTGTTTTACGGTGGCCAATTTCTTTTCGACAAACGATAATATCTGCTCTGCTGAATTTAGAAATGTGAAGACCTCCGTGTAAGTACTTATTATGCCAAAAATCATTATTTCTATAACCAACAATGAATATATAATAGTATCATAGATTCAAAGTGTATTAATTAACCAAAGCATACCTATATATAAATCAGTAAGCTCAAAAAACTTTATTTTAATACATAACAATACATACACAGAAAATATCGAATCAACTTGTCACTAAACGTAGCACAGACTAGGTAGTAGTGGTTATATTCTCTTTGCTTGTCACTTTACAGTGTTATAGAAAAGTACTCTGTGGTATTGAACAAGTGACGTCATTGGCGTTTTGGAGCGAAATTTAAAACGGCATTTAAAATACATGAAAATTAAAATATTAGTTGTTTTAAAAAGTAAATTTAAATATTTTGGGTTATATTAGGCCTATACGCATCGTTTTAAACACTTTCCCAAAATCAGTCAACATCCCAATTGTTATGGGCCGGCGTTATGCTTATCATCAGGCAAAGGACCACCAATCGATCAGGCCCGTCTACAGTAAAAATGATATCGAAAATGATAACAATTTTAAAAACCAAGATGGCGGACATTTTTTTTTCAATAAAATGGTATGGGTATCATTTTCGAGATTTTTCGAGGTGCTGATTACAGAAATGACAACCATTTTTAAATCCAAGATGGCGGTCATTATTTTAGGAAATCGATAATATGGGTGCCATTTTCTAGGTTTCTCGGGGTGCTGATATTGAAAATGACAACGATTTAAAATCCAACATAGCGTACATTATTTTTAATTGTGCATAGACTGCAGCAATGTCCTTGAAACGTTCCCCACCTCCTTCCAGAACTACTAGAAAACAAAAACAAAAGCCTGTTGACTCTGAGACTGCTCCGACCACCTCAGAGGATGATGAACAATTACCTACCTGTGTACCAGAGACTTTAAAGAGGAAATTGGAAGAGATGGATGATAGCGCCATGCAGTCTGCTGTTGCTGAAATGAGGATATTGTTTGCGAATTTATCCTCCAAGCATGATGACAAGTTTGATACTTTACAAAGCTCAATGACAGACGCAATCAAGTCGTTCAAGGTTGATATGAATGATATGAAGAAGGGAATTGAGTTTCTAACCAGCAATCATGAAACCCTGATCGAGAATTTGGCTCAGATGCAGAAGGAGAGAGAAGAAGACCATAAATATATTCGCTCACTAGAGGTGCAGGTAGAAATTTTGCAACGTAAAGCCAGAAATTCTTGTATTGAGGTGCGCAATATACCACAAGCAAAAATATCGGAATCCAAGAACCAGCTTTGTGATATACTGACAAATATAGGTGAAACGACTAATTTTACAGTCTCTGAGACTGACATTAAAGATATATACAGGATCCACACCAAGAAAGAAGTTAACAAGCCGATTATAATAGAGTTTACAACGACCTTAAAAAAAGAAAAGGTATTGAGCTCAATAAAAACATTCAATAAGGGCAAAAAGAAAGAAGACAAACTTCATTCGAGACATATTAAGATCGAAGGGGCGCCTAGACCAATCTTTGTATCTGAATGCCTGACACAAAAAGCAAAAGCCTTATTCTACTTGGCCCGTGATTTTGCGAAGACTCACTCCTATTCATACTGCTGGACTTCTAATGGCATAATATACCTGAGGCAGCGGGACAACTCGCCACACATCCGGATCAATGACGAAATGGACCTCAAGAAGTTGGCTCCTACTAAGTGACTAGGTTCTGTATTTAATTCTTGCAAACTTGGCTTGACTTACTGTTCAACTTCTTTGTGTTCACTTAGCTCATGTCATGTGATCGGTATTGTATCTGTTTGCATGGCTTATGTAGTTAAGTATTGTTACACACATAACTTTACGATCAAACCACACTCTTATGGTATTTCTGCAACGTCTTATACTTTCTATTACAAAATTAATAACTCTCTAGCCACCAGTCACACACTCAGGTCAACAAGTTATCAAACAGGAACAAATTTTAATCATCATTCTATTTTTATTACCTCCCTAAATGGATAAAGATTCTAACAGTATAATTTTAGATCTAGATACATCTAGTAGTATTCAGTGTTACTCTATTGTTGATCCTGATCAATGTGCAGAAGTGTTAGGCACTAGTCCAAGCCTGAACATACTTACTGTAAACATACGTAGCATAAATTGCAACATCGACTCGTTTTTGGCTTTTATGGCCAGTATAAACCTTGACATCGATATAATTGTACTTGTTGAATGTTGGACAAAAGATAAACCACATCTACCCAATATTAATAATTATGAGAGATTTGCTACCACGAAGAACTTGAACCAAAACGATGGAGTTGTTGCGTATGTAAAGGTATCATTAAACGCTGTTGCTGAAGAACCAGATTTTAAAGAAGGTAACTGCCTGAGAATTGATTTAGGCAACGACTATTCTATACTCTGTTCTTATAGGCCACCTAGCTTCCGCAACCCAACTACTTATTTAGACTCTCTTAATAATGTACTTATGACTACCCAAGCGAAATGTGTTATACTTACAGGTGACATCAATATCAATACTATGCCAGACAATGTCTGTGGTCATGTTGCTGATTATCTTAATCTAATGGCTTCATTTGGACTCAAGCAGGGCATACATTATCCTACTAGAGAGAACGCTTGTTTGGATCATTTTATGGTTAAAACAACTCAACAAGCTAAAACACTAGTCTTTGAACCCTTTACAGATCATAGTCCAATTTTGTTGAGCCTATCAAATCCAACAGTTTTACGTGCTGACACTAGGTACTTAAAAGAAACAATAAATTATGAAAATATAAGTTCTCAACTCAAAACTGATCAGTTCTGGCAGGATTTCTATAAAACACTAGATGCAAACGAAGCTGCAAACATTTTAACTATTATGCTTCAAAACCTTATAAGAGATAACACAACTACGAACACACTTTCTAGAAAAAAACAACCATTAAAGCCTTGGATAACAGTTGGTATAGTTAGATCAATAAGAAGGAAAAATAAATTATACAAAAAAGTAAAGAAAACCAGAGATGATGATGACCTAAAAAACAAATATTTAAAATATAGAAATCTTTGCAATAATATAATCAAAACATTGAAAAGACAATACTACAGGAAAAAGTTAAAAGAAAACATAAAAAACTCAAGAGAGACTTGGCGTATAATTAAAGAAGTGTGTTATCTTAATCAAACCCAGAATTCAGCCTCTGAGCTAATGACTATAGGTTTCTCCCAAACTGGATCATTGGATATTGTTAACCAATATTTCTCTTCTGTTGGAAGAGATCTGGCAAACAATACTCTCCAAAAACTGGGCACAAGTGATCATAAGCTAGCGCAAAATGCAAAATCAGACCATACTCCATCTACCTCCATGATGCTTACTCCTACTGATCCAGTTGAGGTTCTAGCAGTAATAAAAAGTTTAAAAAACAGTAAAGCGGTAGGATGGGATAACATTTCAACACAATTTGTAAAAAAATTCGAGACTGAACTGGCTGCACCACTTACTCACCTTTGTAATTTAAGCTTTGCAAATGGGATCTTTCCAGACGTACTAAAACAAGCGATAGTATGTCCAATATTTAAATCAGGAGACAAGAAACTACCTTCCAACTATAGGCCCATTGCACTTTTATGTACTATTTCTAAAATAATTGAGAAACTGATGAACAAGAGGTTGGTATCGTATCTCGAAAATAGCAAAATACTGTCTGATAACCAATTTGGTTTTAGAAGTAAACGTTCTACAGATGATGCTGTTCAGAAATTGACATCTCTTATAGCGAAAGCAATAGATAAAAACTACAAATGCGTTGGAGTTTTCCTGGATCTTCAGAAGGCGTTCGATACAGTATCTATTCCAATCCTTCTCACGAGGCTAGACAATATAGGAATAAGGGGAACGCCTTTAGAATGGTTTAAGGACTACCTCACAAATCGAAAACAAATTGTTAGGATCAACAAGTTGGTCAGTGACAATACTACCTGTACCTACGGAGTTCCACAAGGTAGCACCCTTGGCCCAACTCTATTTTTAATATATATTAATTCGTTATGTGACCTACATATGAAGGGTGCTGACCTTATAATGTTTGCAGATGACACAGTACTTTTATTTCAGGACAAAAGTTGGTCTAAAGTGCAGTGGCTGGTGGAGAGAGGTCTATGTAAGGTCACAAAGTGGCTGGAGGACAGTTTGCTGTCGTTAAAAACCTCCAAAACTAAGTTTTTGTGCTTTAACAGTACTTCAAAAACGAATCCCCCAAATGATTTTAGAGTTAGGGCACATACATTCCCCTGTAATCGACACATTAGCCAAGAGGATGAGGAATGTAACTGCACGTGTCTAGTTAAAGTCAGCAATATTCGGTATCTGGGTGTAATAATTGACGACAAACTGAGATGGAAAGAGCACATAACTACTGTTGCTAAACGAACCAGAAAGCTAATTTACATCTTTAAAAATCTTCGGGCACTTGCTGATACAGAACTATTAATTCAAACTTATAAAGCTTTATGTCAGTGTGTCGTCAATTATTGCATCACCTCTTGGGGTAGTGCTGCAAAGACTCACATGTTGGAGGTAGAACGAGCACAAAGAGCCGTTCTAAAAACAATGTTTTTTTTACCTTATCGGTTTTCTACCACACTGTTGTACAAAAATCTTCACGTTTTAAGTGTTCGTAAGCTATATATATTTCAATGTATATGTAAATATCATCGTTCTGTTGTTCCTACCTTAGAAGAAATACCTAAGAGGATAAATCGCTGTCCCGTTCCTAACCTTCATTGCAACATGGCACGTAGACTTTATGACTACAATGCACCTAGGATATATAATAAATTAGACTCAGTACTTAAAATTAGACCTCTAAGTAATTTTCAACTTAAGAAAAAACTTATAGAATGGCTAGAACAATATGATTATAAGGATGCAGAAACGTTATTAGGAACAGAAATGTAAAATTGTTATTAGAAATTATAAAACCTGATAATGATATTATGATTTTAAAGTAAATTAAAAATGATTGTAATAATTAAATTTGTATACACACATACACACACACCCACACACACCCACCCACACCCACACACACACACACGCACACTATTCAGAATTTTACTAGAATATTATTATTATTATATTATATAACTAGAATATTCCAACTTAATTAATTACTATAATATACTTTCATCGGGGAGCACTGTCTTCTGGGCCACAGCTCACGCTTTCCAGGAGACAGGGTACCATCTTTGTTTAAATTTTTTGTTGTGAAATAAATAAATGATTATTATTATTTGATTATTATTATTTTTTTTTTTCAATAAAATGCTATGGGTGTAATTTTCAAGATTTCTCGGGGTGCTGTGTACAAAAATGAAAAATTCTTTTATAATGTAGAAGGACCTAACGATTTCAGTCTTGAACGAACTATTTACATGCTTACAAGTCTGTACGGAACCCTCGGCGTGCGAGTCCAACCCGCACTTGGCTATTTTTTACTATTGTATTGGTTAACGAGACGAGCCGGACGTTTTCCTGATGGGAGTCATAATGCTGGTCCATAAAAATTGCAGTGCCATTCAGAACTTTGAAACACAAAAGCCTGCGCGGCACCGCAGTGCGCTCATAATAATGCCGACCCATAACAATTGCAGTGCCTCACAGAACTTTGAAACACAAAGGCCTGCACGGCACTGCAGTGTGCTCATAACTAAGTCTCATAAGCTTAGTAATTTCGCGGGCTACTTTGCTCATCAAACCGGAACACAGTAATGCTTGCACATTACTGTTTGCCGGCAGACTTCATGAACAAAACGGAAACCCAGACGGACACTCGCAGATGATTCGATACCGTAAATGACATCAATATAAAAAACACGACTACAAAAGTAAATTAAAAAATAGCCCAAAATCATTTATTTACGTACACGTTCGTTTTTGGGTCAAAAGGTGTAACAAATTTCAACGTTACGGAGCAAATTGGCTGTCTGTACTTTTATTATAGTCCAGAGCGATGTTTTGAGATAAATCTCAACGTTGTATGATCTCATGTGCGTCCGTCCCGTTTATTTACGAACTAGCTCCGCGGTTTTCACCCACGTTCCCACAGGAACCGTCCATTGTTCCGGGACAAAAAGTAGCCTATGTTATTATCCGGTCCATAAAATATATCTATGCCAAAAATCACGTCGATCCGTTGATTCTTTATTGCTTATTATTAAAGAAGGACAAACAAACAAATCAACAAATACACTTTCGCATTTATAATTTAACTAGCTTCTGCCCGTGGTTTTCACCCGCGTTCCCACAGGAAACATGCATTTTTCCGGATAAAAAGTAGCCTATGTTACTCTCCGGTCCATAAACTATTACTATGCCAAAAATCACGTCGAGCCGTCGCTCCGTTACTGCGTGAAAGAAGGACAAACCAACAAACCAACAAATCAACAAACCAACAAACACAGTTTAGCATTTATAATAGAGTAGAATATAGGATATATTTAGTATGGAAGTATGGATAGTATGGATAATGATGATCAAACTTCACTTTCAATGAAGAACTTTTCACTAAATGAATTCAAAGAATTATAGGAAAAGAAGATGCCGTGCGCGCTACTCGCACGCGCGTTCGTGCATCCGCGTATTCTATGACGTTACGTTTTGCGATATTCTTGAAAGACGAAGTGTGGACCGCGCGGGTGAAGTGGGATTGACTCCACCCATTCGAGCAAGGCCATTGGGGCGTAGAAGGGTCTTAAAAACTCTATGGGTGGTCTTATCGCTCATAGTAATCTCTTCCACACAGCTATGTTAAAATGGAAGCTTAAAATATTCGTCGCAATTTTCTTAGTCCAAAATGGAATGAATGTGATTAAGAACATTGCATATGTATGAGTAGAAACATCATTAGAATTAAATGAAACAAACTCAATATTCCGTTAATATATTGGCATGCATAAAATTAAGGCCAGACTTAAAAGACGATCCTACGGATTGTCAATTTAGATAATTTTATTTACACTAATAAAGTAATAACAAAGTTAAGTTAAAATTTATGTTTTCCTAGGGTAGAGGGTAAAAAAATTGAGAAGCGTTCTTTACGACGTTACGAGCACAGTCAACAATAAGAATGCTGATACATCCAATGAACAAAAGGATGGCGTGTGTTATTAAAGCCAGAGGAGGGAAAAAAACGTGCATTGAAATTTGTCCAAATCTAACGAACAATTTAATTTTCTTCAGAACTGATTATTATGAAATGCATTTTATTATATTTAAAACGTAATAAATAATTTATAAAATATCTTAATAAAAATTATACGTGATGTATATAAAAATAGAGTATTTTTAAGTGGGCTAATTTTGATGTAAGCCAATGTACAGGCTGAGTTTGAATTTTTATGTTATCACGGAAGGAGGTGATTAGATTTAGGAGACCCTGATTGTCCACAACTTGTGAGAATTTCCCATGGAAATAAGTGATTCAAAATTTCCAAACAAAAAATTCAATTCATTTCAAAAGTGAAGTCGCTTCTAATCAACAGCATTATTTAACAAAGTTTAACATAGTTCAAATGAACCAACTGCAGCTGATCTAGGGCTGCTAGGAATTTCTGTAGTAGAATTTTGACTTTCTAAACTTTAACTGCCTTTTCTTCAATAAAAAAATTCTGAATTTCAAAAACTCGTAAAACAAATGTTACTGCCCTTCAGGACTAGATGAACCCTCTTGCGGGATAACATGCCAATTCAAACTCAGATTGTATACAAAACCAAGACATTATAAAACCAAACGTGGAGTTAGGTTCCGAGTAATACTTATATGAAATTAAAGGTCCCCTAGTAAAGCATCACATTATTCTTATTACAAAAACGAGCGTCCTCTCTCGTTTAATAGACGATATCAGGCCGAGGATCTTAAGTAAATCAAATCGGCCCATGAATGGTGAATGAAGCCGCGCTTTTCTCGGGGTTTTCGCAGATGGCTATCACAATAGCCAGGGATCAGAGGAACTTATCTCCGACGAGGCAAAAATGTTTCTTAATGCTTATTTAAGTTGCTCCCATTTGATGGTATCAGGATCTTGGGTTGAGCCACGTTTTTCTTTTCATGCAGTCTTAAGCCACATGTATAGAGAAGCAGCTACGTAAACCCTTTTAGCAAGTCGATATTTTATGTATTCTAGAGACACCACTTTGTATGGCTAAATTTCTTCGTGAGGATAACCCACGAAAAATCGCACAAACTTGCTAATATCAGATAATATAAGAAGTATCTTTTATGGCCATTATTTAAAACAGTCTAGACAGCGATCTACATTCGGTTACACCACTTAATTCTGTTTAATTTGAAGAGTTTTGTGCTTAGGAAACGTTCTGCTCTGAGTTTTTTATGGCACTGCAATAAATTATTAGTTTGTCTATTCACATTATCGCATAGTACTGTCGTAATAAATGTACCTCTTTATTTAGCATACATTTATTATTTTAACAACGTTGATAGGTGAAACCAAATAATAAATAAAACAGTTTGATCTTAAAAATTCAACATAAAATAAATTAATCTGAGTCATGAATAAGAACATTAATCCACCTCGTAAAAGCTTGCGTTAACCACCCTTGAAGAGAATTTGGTTCATCACAATTTATCATTGTAAAAAATACTTTACAATGCGTTCACATTAACATTTTTATGGTTCCTAAACAGAATCCGACGCGATGTATTAAATGCGGTGTGCGATGCGAATTTGTAGAGCAGTTGAAACCCCTTTTTCAGAGGCGAGACGCTATTGGTACGGGCTTTGAAAAACAACAATAACCCTCACCGTTCGTATGAGGATACGAAATATACTTTCAGAGTAGTCATAGAGTTGTAAAGCGTTAAGAAAGTCCACCATTGGAATCATTTAGTACTCCAAATAAAAATTGGCGTTAGATCAAAACCATTACAAATGCAAAAGAGTACCTACAATAAACTATAGTATACTCGTAATTTGTGATAATCACTTAAGATTTCAAACAAAACTTTTAATTAAGGAACAGACCAAACAAACGTTTGCATTCAAATACAACATTAAAATACGGAACGTGATTTAACATCTGAATTTGCATAAATTGCATTCGAGTCGCTTCAACCGTTTTATTAACTCTATGTGGGTCCCCTCTCTGTTTAAAAGCCACGCTATTTTCATGTTTCGTGAGTACAAATGGGAATCCATTTAAATACTATGCCAACGTTTCAATACAATCTCGCTGTAAAGTGTTTACTGCTACTTGATTTGTGATGGTAGAAACCTACTCGCATTCATAAATCACTGCATATTACTCCCTAAAGAGTTGTGTCAGCTGAATTTAGATAAACCAAGGTTTTGTAATTGCTTAAAAAGCTATGCTATGATACCGGAAGGAGCTATGTAATGAGCTAATCTGATGATAGAGCCACGAGATGGATAGTGTGTTTTCAGTTTGTTTAAACTACATAATATAATTATTTTATTATCAGGAGACTTAACTAACACTGGGCTTTGGTACTCCATAGTTACCTAATTAAAATTGTGAAAAAGTTTTTCATTCACTAAAAATGCTAATCCTTGAAAATATTAGGGTACGTCTTATTACATGAATAGTAACTACGTAGTTATCAACTGCATCAACGTCCATTTAAATTGCTTCGCAGAATTGCTATAGCAATATATAGTACGGTCTTTGTAACTTTGTGAGCCTTTTGCGAGTACTTGCAGGATTCTCTTTGGCTTCGCTTCCTTTGAGCGAGCAGGGGCTTGGAATACAGGATTGTATCGATACACTTATTTGTTTGCCGTTGATCGAGTTGGGGAGACGCGTAATTTAGAGGTTTCTATATCATATGCGTTTTGTATGGTTGGTATGAGGTTCGAAATTGAATTGAAGCGGTGGTTTCCCAACCCACCGCTTGTTGAGGAATTCTCTAAGCCGCTAACAAACGGTTTATCAAAACTCTTAAGACATTTGTAATAAAAGTTCTGATGGTATATTATCCCCTTAATAACACATAATTTATACGTATATAATATCTTACTTTTACTTTTATGAAATAAAGATTTTCACCCACGTAAAGGAACAGTCTATTAACTGTATATAGTGTATGATCCTGAACTTGAACACAGATTTTTTCCTTTGCTGTTATTATTAAACTCTTTGTGTGTGAAGTAAAGGTATCTCAAAACTACATTTGACAAACCATTAACATCTTAATAACTCCCTTTAATACCTAATACGTTTGGAAAATAACAAGTTTTTAACTTTTACGTGACAGCATTGTTACGACAAAACTTCTTCTCGAACAATGATCTAATATTTCAGTATCCCAACGCCTACGTCAATTAACATCAACATCTTTCTCAACGGAGCCAGACAGTGACTAAGCTTCGTTTGAATTTAAAATAGCTCCAGCCATGTTAGCTAAACCTTTTGATCAAGGATATTGTAGAATTTGAAACCCAAAGTGTTTACATTATAATACATTTGGTGAATAAAACTGCAATCGGTAGACAAATATCTCTTTTAAGGTGATAAATAACTGTATTGAGCTATGAATACTGGTAATTTATTTACTAAGTGGATGCTTTTCTTTAGCATCTTATGGTACAAAACCACCAAACGGATGAACAGATTTCACAGTTCTTTTTTTATGTTATTGGTAACGAGACGAGCTGGTCGTTTTCCTGATGGTAAGCATAACGCCGGTCCATAACAATTGCTGTGCCACTCAGAACTTTGAAACACAAAGGCCTGCGCGGCTTACCCTGAGACATTAGGTATTAAGTCTCATAAGCCCAGTAATTTCACTGGCTACTTTGCTCATCAAACCGGAACACAGTATAATGCTTGCACCCGCGCGGCCAGTGGATGCGGGCACCAGTGGCTGGGTGCGGCGTCAAGTCGCATCAGGCACTGGCAGCCACAAAATAAAGAGAACAGATAAGGGCTTGCGCTTTTTGACAGCAAACGCCTCCTTTCTCTTTTCTTTCTATAGGTACTGTGCGGGCGGATAAAAGCCGGCGTTTGTGGTCAAGTGTGCACGGGAGGCGAGCCACACAAACACTCAATGCACATAAAAGGTATGAAATAGGTTATTCGTAGGTTGTGGTTGCATTATTAGGCGCGTCCTGTAACCCAACGTGCGGCAGCACTAATCCATTTTAAACATAAACAAAAAAATATATATGACTTTGGAAAGCTTTATTTCATAAACAATGCGACCTCAGCTACTCTAACCTTCTTCTACAAATACATTCAGCGACTTTACTCCACGAGTTGTCTCCGAGATCGTATTTTAGATAATGGCTCTGTAATCACGGCGGTGATTTATCACGCCGTATCTCAGCCTTCACTGTCCATTAGGCAATGGCGAGTGCAACCAAAGGGTTGCTCTGTCGACGGCTGTCACCCTTGTGGAAACCTTGCATGATTGCAAGTGGTGTGAAATGGATGTGTGTGGTTGTGCAGTCGGAACTTTTACAGGCAAAATGAAGTAATGCATGTATTTCTAAATGCGTCAACATTGAAATTACTGGGATGTAAACCCGTCTGGCGGATATTTGTGCTATTGTTTTTAAATATAAAAATATTAATGTAGATTGTATGGAACATATGTATTACCCACCTCTCTTTCTAGCTATATACCCATTGCAAAAAATTAAGATATTTGGTTCGCCGTAACCACCTTCGCTTATGACATTCTCCTCTAGGGCTGCCCATAACTAAGTTAGGGGCCCAACAATTGACATGCATTAACGGTATTTCCGGTACCGTCGGCAACGCAGTTACCGCCCGGAAATTCGATCGAGTTTTCCAACAACGTCTCCCGTATTAAGGGACACTTGCGATAAATTGCTAATAGAGTCATGAGAGGCTCTTTGCCAGCTTATTTGCATACAATAGCAATGGTTTTTAATCAGATAGCAGATTGAATTAGTTATTTTGTACTTGATATACGAGTAGACTAGTTTTTTACCACTAACTCACCTAATCAACGATGTTATATCGACTACACACTGGGGAGTGCGCTGCTCAGGAACTACACGACCTTATTTTATACCTTCGTCACCTTAAAGATTACAAGGCGAGAAGAATCATTGCATCCTTAAATCGTGAACATTCCACCCAAAATTCCTAAATAGCTACAAACCAATTATTTAGTTGTTACAGTAACGTAATACTATACCATTTAGATATTTAAAGTAAAAGATCCCTTAACTCCATAGTCGCATAAAAATAAACCAAAAACGTTTGTTAAGCATTTCTGAAGCGCTTGCTGTACAAAACTCGTGTTGTTTGGCGAGCCGCGGGTTCCAAGGACTAAAAATCGAAGAACGAGTGCGAAATTGCACGCGAGGGATGCTTACAAGCACTCGAGACGTGACGGAAGCCCCGCCATGATCGCCCTGATCAATAAGTCTTGCGAAGTCAAATATTTGTACATCACGAACATTAGTGGCGAATGGGGGCGCGCAAAACGGCGAATGTGTCTATCCGGCTTGAAGCTTGAGAGAGCGTAGAGTAATGAAAAAACGTAACAGTACTACCAAATTTTTATAAAACAAACACGTTTATTATTCTGTCGATAAAAATTTATGTTTCTTGCATATGAAAATAAGAATCGATAGTCATATTTTTGGAAAAAAAATAGCATTGTGTCTTGTTATCGCTGATTTATTTATCTACTTGTCTATATTTTTACTTCATCATCATCACCTAGAAAATTTCCACAACTGCATATCGGCCTTCTCTATGAAGAAAGGATTTTGTTATAATATATCACGCTAGGCAGGTGATGTTGACTGAAGAAAATGCTGCTGCCCATTACCTTGATATTCCCTTAGCCGGCTCTCACGGCACCCATGAGAAGAGATGGGTAGTACTATCATATGTTAGCCAACATTACACGCCCAATATTTTAACTTAAATTCTCTAATTACAAGCTTGCTAGTTTACCATTATATACTATTATTACTATGCGTTTGTACTTGTCTCAATTCAACGAGGCAATGCCGCCAGCATGTTATGTACATACGCTTTCAATTTGTAGTGGGCTAGAATATCTGGATTTATCTATAGGTCTGTAATAATGTTCAGTGGATATCCAACTGTATATCAGTTAGGTGGACATAATTATTAGCAGTAGGATTTATGTCGTAGCTTATTTATACTCCTAAATATTTAACTACCAAAGAAAATCATTACCAGGTGGTAGGACTATCTCTTCGTCAAGTATTTGTCTGGGCGGGTACCACGACTTGCTCGTGTAGACTGCCGCCAAGCAGTAATGTGCAAACATTACTATGTTCCGGTTTGATAAGCAAAGTAGTCACTAAATTACTGCAATGGGCTTATGAGACTTAATACCTAACGTCTCAGGGTAGCGAGTGCACTGCAGTGCAGCGCAGGTTGTGTTGTTTCAAAGTTCTGAGTGGCACTGCAATTGTTATAGGCTGGCGATATGCTTACCACGAGACAGCGCCCGTCTCGTAATCCAATAGTATTAAAAATACAGTAGTAAAATAACTCTACCGACTGGCTACTCTATAAAGCTTTGCCACATAGTTTATTATGAAGGCGCAATCAGAATGAGTGGCGCCACGAAGTCTGCTCAAAGTACCTCATCGTTCGTCGTCAGATACTTTGCAGCCACACACTGGATCTTGGGCTGATTTTGACAAAATAAACTTTTGTTTGTTAGTTTATTTATTATGACCCTTTTTGTATTTTTTAGTGATAGGTAAGCTTATTAATCTAATAATTAGTTATAACCTAGTTTTAAACTCATTGTACGTGATCTATGTTCTTTATGACAAATACGAGTATAAATATTCAATTCAATTGTTTATTGCATGTCATAATGTTACAATAGATGTCAAAATTAGAATTACATAACAGTTCATTATAGACCCTGTAAGGCATAGCAAGTATGAGAGAAGCCTTTCGTTGTCATAAATTTGATTAGATTAGTTCAGTACCTATTTTGTAAAATAAATTCTATGCATTTTATAACTTTTAGCTTTATAAGTGTTAGAAGAGATATGAATTAAAAGTTTGTTATAAATATTAAATGCCAAAAAAATTTTTGCTCTCTACTGAATGGTGTTAATTATATCAAAGGTTCCATTTAAAGAGCCGTGTAATTAAAATGCGTGTAAACGAAGTTTTAGAATAAAAATATATGTATGTAGGTAGGCAAAGAGTGTATATTTTTGTAATAAACAGCAAAAATCATTTATAATTCCACAACAGTGCAAAAAAGTGGTATTTTCTCCCTATACGTATCGAATGCTGCCACATTCCATTCATATCACCCCACTAATTAAAACTCTGATTAGTTTCGTCGCAATGCCACGTCTCAAATAATTAATCCGCCCACAGTCAGTCTGTTAATTTGAATATAATACCGTACATACCGGTATACATGTACCGGTTTAGATACGGTACGGTACCGGTTGTAATTTCACAGTGTCCTTTGATGTGGGATTAAAACCGGCGGACAGTGGCGCCCTCTGGATGTACCGCAACAAAGTGTGGGTAAAATTAAATCCCTGTCCTTTCACAGAAGACTTATTATACAACTCTTAATGAGGATATGTCGCGATTGATGGAAGTCATAATTTAATGATTAAACGAACTTACCTGTAAGTTAAGTTCTATCATAATTATGTGAAGTAGTGAGTTTGAAGAGATTTTATATATACACTTGTAGTAGCACGCATAATGTCGCCTTGTCTATGCACTAAGTTCAGAGAGAGAAAAAAAAAATATGTAGGTAGACCGCACAATTTCATTATTTCGTGCGGTCGGCTGGTTCTTCATTTAGTTCAGAGCTTATCAGTTCAAGTAGATATTTCACTATTCGGGACCTATGAAATAGGTAATCTGGGTGGGCGGGATGCTATCTCTTCAAACTCACTACTTCACATAATTATGATAGAACTTAACTTACAGGTAAGTTCGTTTAATCATTAAATTATGTTACAGTATTGAGTTTGAAGAGATTTTATATATACACTTGTAGATGTTGAGAGAAGTTGTGAAATATCTATTTCAGTTGAAAGTATTACAGAAGTAAATATATTTAATATTTCTTCAATAAATGACATAATAAATGTACTTAATCACTCAATTAAAAGGTAATGTTTCTTAAATAAACTATTAACATAATAGCTACAGTAAATTTTAGCATAAATCAATCAATTTTACTTCTAGCAAAACAATGATTTGATTCTGTATATGCTGTCTGTTATATGCCTGTTATAAAACTTGGCAAATATTGAAGACTGCCGGACCAACCGGCAGTCTTCCTGATAACATCCAAATTCACACCGAGCTTATGAGATTTTGAGGTGTCTAGTACTATGTGCAGAGTACTGTGTGATATCTATTCCACAGACCCACAACGTATACTCTTTATCCATCTGCTAAGTGTTTGGGGAGAAACTTTATTATATGGTTTTTTATAGAAATAAAAATAGAGGTGTGATGATCACGTAATGCCGCTACATTACTTTTAGATAATCCGTTAATAATTAAGCCGGACCTATGTCAGGTCTGTCTCGAAAAATTGGCAGCATCAGCGTTGGCTGAGTTGCGTTTACACTTGACGTTTTTATTAAGTCAGGGATCCTAATGGAAATATCATTCCGCCAATTTTGAAAATTTCGGATATCTATTTTTGAAATAGTTTGTACTCTATGCGCTGTTACCAGCGCCAGCAGGGTAACTAGCTTCTTTAGTGATTTTTTCTAAAGAATGAGATTAATTAGGAATCCAAGTGGCTAGAGATTCAATTACTAATGTAGTATCCCAGTGGATTCATACTTGGGTAAGGGAGGGCGAAGCCTAAATATACCCTTAAAACACAGTCGTCTGTGCTTATCTGACTTCCTAATACTAAGGAAGGTGTAGATCTAAACCCATTTAGAGTGCCGTATAGCGCTCCCGATTGAAATAACTCTGTTAAAATATGAATAATAACTGGAATGTGTAAGTATCATATTACTTAATTTAATTATCTGACAGAGACGCTATTAATGTGTCTAAAGACCCGGGAGGGAGTTTTCTTATTAGAGACTCCCGCACAATACTCCGGCATCCAGGGTAATCTGCCGCTGGATCTGGCAGAAACTGGAATGAGAGATTATTAGGTCCTCAGAAGTTTGAAAAAACCAGTGGTTTAGTTTGTAAAAAACTGGTTAAATAGGGGATACCAAGGTTCAGCTGGCCATGTTGGCCCGACCAGTATGCACTTAGCTTTGTCGCTAATAATTTTTATCAATGCTTTTTTAAAATTATTGAGAAGGAAGGGAACCCGTTTTTACGGGTTCCTGGTTCATGGTATTTTTATACAATTTTGACCAATTCACAGAGAAAGCGTCAAGCATCAGGGTCTTTGTGCCATGATATGTATACAGGACATTTTTTATTTATTCAACTAGCAATCATGTCAATCTCTGGTAGCCAGAAATTGTTAATTATTTGCTGAAAGGCAAGATCAGATAGTTCCCATTCAATATCCGGGTGAATACACCTTGATTCAGTATCTGCTATAGTATTTTCTGTAGATGGAATGTATAGCGCTGTTATAAATAGAATTCGCGCTTCACACCATTGTCGTATATCTTTGGTCAGTTTGTGAGATGGGGGAATTGGATTCCTCCCATACGATTAATGTAAAAAATCGCAGTTGTATTATCTATTCGCAAGATAATATGACAATTGGATAAATCCTCTAGACACATTTTTAATCTTATGAATGTGAAGTTTTCTTTCTTCCCGACTTCAGCTACCGCTTGCCGTTTTTCCCGCACAGGCTATCCCCCAACCCCCCATAGTCGAAGCATCTGAATTCGTCAAATTTAATTTGATTTTTTGGATTTTCGATAGATTTAATCCACCAATCGAAATCTGACTGTAAACTTACAGGCAAATTCATGTATGTACTTTTCATTTTTGTAATGTTATCCATACATTCGCTATAGCTATGTGATATTAGACAGGTATCGTTAAGATATATTGCCGATAAATAATCAGCACAGCGTGGCATTCTGACCACCGTTTTTATTATTTTTGTGAAGACAAAAGGTGCCGTATTGACACCAAACGGTAAGGCATTAAATTCATACAAGTTACCGTTCAAACTAAGTCTTGAATATTTTTTAGAGTTATCATGAACTTTCACTTAATAATATGCGTCTTTGAGGTCAATAGTTGACCTGAGACAACATCTTGAGATTAGTTTGATCATTATTCTAAAATCTTCTAATTCAAATGAACATGTTGAATGAACTCGTTTAGCTTTTTCAAATTTAGGATAAAGCGTGCTTTTCCGTTCGGTTTGGGTAAAAAGATATTGGATATCCTCACAGGGCTCACAGTGAGGTATAGCACCTATAGAAATTAAATTATGTATAGCTTGATCAAATTCAAGTTTTTCTGAGTGTGCATAATTTCGGGGTTGAGGTATACAATGCTGATATGGAGTTTCAGTGAACGGAATTTCATAACCACGTATCCACGATAAAATTATTTTATCTGCGGTTATTTGTGACCATTGGTTGTAAAAAACAAATAGTCTACCGGCGTAATTTACCGTATTGTCTAGCGGCGGCCGCGACTGAAGTTCAGTCGCGATGTCCTCGATGATGGCGAGTGCTGTTGCCTCTGAGGTGCAGACTCCTTCATCTTTGAGGGCGCCGATGGCTGCTGTCTGTGGTTTTGAACCGGAGCCTTCCCGTTTCAATTTCTGTTAACGACTTGATGCTTTGGTTTTGTAGCAGTAGTCTTGTTAGAGGTGGAAGCTTTGAGATCCACACCTGTTTTATTGATCGCTTTTGCGGTCTTTAAAGTTTCGGCTAGTTCTTGGCTACAAGAAAACTATCTATTATCGTGAGCAGCATCTGATCTTTCAAGTCCTTCTTTAGTACAGCCAATATGAAATTTCGCCTCGTTATTGACTCACTGAGTTGTGTGTCACAGATGATGCGCCCAGCATCAATCAGCAGCTTTAGAACAGTTGGATCTTTATTATCCTTACTAAGAAGAGTCTTATAGGCTCGTCAAGACAAGCAATACCGCTGCTAATTTTGCCTTAGCTTGGTTCTGTTCGTGGAACATCCTCACTGCTGGAAGCACCTTTAATCACTGGTGGTGGAGATACATCCTCCAGTATTGTCACGTTGGCTATATCCAGCGAACGAACGGAACTCGCGTGTAACGCGCTAGTCGACGGTCTTGGTTCGCGTAGCTCTTGATTTTCGTTTTCAACATTAACAGCAAATTGCAAATTTGTGTCTAATATACGTAATTATACGTATACCTTCATATTGTTATCATAGGATAACCTCAACAAGTTGCTATATGCATGGCGTATTAGGTACGCATAGGTATACAGCGAGTAAGATGAACTCGTGGCGTTGCATCGTGAACTCGAGTAAAAAATAGGTTAAGTAACAACTCGAATCGTTGGAACGTGAAACCTCGTATACATTATTATCGGTAAGTGGCAACTCGAATTGTTGAAACGTGAACATTAGAACTTAACTTATATAGTTAAAATGTTACCTTCCGGTTCGTTTCATATTATTATTATAGGACAACCTCAACAGGTTGCTACATGCATGGCGTATTAGGTACGCATAGGTATACAGCGAGTAAGATGAACTCGAGTAAAAAATAGGTTAAGTAACAACTTGAACCGTTGGAACGTTAAACATCGTATGTATTTAAGTGACAACTCAAACGTGAACCGAAGAAATTGCAAATTACTTAAATAGTTAAAATGTTACCTTTCGGGTCGTTTCATCTTTTTATTATTATAGATAACCTCAACAGGTTGCTATATGAATGGCGTATTAGGTACGCATAGTTATACAGCGAGTAAAATGAACTCGAGTAAGAAGTAGGTTAAGTAACAACTTGAATCGTTGGAACGTTAAACCTCGTATGCATTATTATCGTTAAGTGACAACTCCAATCGTTGAAACGTGAACATTAGAACTTAACTTAAATAGTTAAAATGTTACCTTTCGGGTCGTTTCATATTATTATTATAGAATAACCTCAACAGGTTGCTATATGTATGGCGTATTAGGTACGCATAGGTATACAGCGAGTAAGATGAACTCGAGTAAAAAGTAGGTTAAGTAACAACTCGAATCGTTGGAACGTTAAACCTCGTATGCATTATTATCGTTAAGTGACAACTCCAATCGTTGAAACGTGAACATTAGAACTTAACTTAAATAGTTAAAATGTTACCTTTCGGGTCGTTTCATATTATTATTATAGGATAACCTCAACAGGTTGCTATATGGATGGCGTATTAAGTACGCATAGATATACAGCGAGTAAGACGAACTCGTGGCGTTGCATCGTGAACTCGAGTAAAAAAATGGGTTAAGTAAGAACTCGAATCGTTGGAACGTGAAACCTCATATGCAATCGATAGTTATCGGTAATTGTGCAAATTACTTACAAATATTCCCACTCGTCGTTATGTTTCCTCTTCGGCATCTTGATTTTGACGAAAAAACTTGTTAACACGGAGAAACTTAGAAAAACCAACTTTGTAGTGCGACGCGGCGGAGCACTGCAACGTGAATGAAGAACCAGCCGACCGCACGAAATAATGAAATTGTGCGGTCTACCTACATATTTTTTTTTTCTCTCTCTGAACTTAGTGCATAGACAAGGCGACATTATGCGTGCTACTACAAGTGTATATATAAAATCTCTTCAAACTCAATACTGTAACATAATTGATTTTGTCAAAGAATAACCGAATAGAAAATGATCTTTGCATGTATACCTAAGGCCTTTGTTAGCATTTTTACGACCATGCACAGTCGGCTGCGATAGTATGTATAGGTATAATGGCACTTTCATACTTTCAATTGTATCTAAGTGTAAGTACTGAGTTACGTTTTCATATTTCGGAATACGTACATAATTAATAAAATACTACATGTGCATAATACATGTGCGGATTATACGCACTTGCTCTAAAACGGTGAAGGAAAACATCGTGAGGAAACCCGCATGTTCAACAACCACAAAATTCGAGGACATGTGACATCCACCAAGCCGCACTAGGCCCGCGTGGTGAATTAGTGAATTATGGCCCACCATACCTCTCTCTCTCTCTCTCTCTCTCTCTCTCTGAGAGAAGGCCGGTATCCCAGCAGTGGGAGCGTAAGAGGCTGATAATGATAGGTATCTATATATCTTCCCTCGGTCTAAAAAGTTATTTGTTAAAGCTTTCAACCTTTAAATACCTAATATAGTCTCCTGTCGTCTTCCTACAAGGAGAGCTAATTAAATAACATTCCGAGACCAAATAAACATAAATATGATTTGCAAAAGTGGCAGTTTGGTGGATTTATTCGCGGCGGCCCCTTGGCGCCGGGCGTCGGCGCCGAGCCGTCCCGACGGGCAGACTTGCCGGCGACTGTCGATCTATCGATCTCCTGAGATGACGACAATAACATTCTTAGAAGATAAACCTACTCTTGATAAATTTCTATCGATGCCCTCCTGATCCTGTAGTTGGTTCAACGAAGTTTGCAACTGAATTTTTGAATAAATGTTAATATTGGAAACTCGTTAACATAATTATTATTTAATGGTTTAAAAATGCTAAAAAAATGGCTACAGACAAGTAAGCCACTAGATTGCTCATGTTCACAATCCAAGGAGTAGAATTCTTTACATGTTGCTGTGTTTGTCGATAGCTATAACCTCGTCTGCTTCAAGGTGCGAGTGAATAAATGAATAATTAGTGAATATTGTCTATCTTCTAGGCAAGCGTGCTATGTCGTATCCGCCGGTTACCACCAGGTAAGTTACTGGACAAACTTAAGCTTTATTTGTACCAAAAATAAAACAGAACTCCTTTTTAGTAAAATATACATAACTCATTTACAGCAATTTATAAAGAGACGTTAAATACTGATGTGTGACTCTCATTGTAACATTGTAACGCATAATCTTTTGGAATTGGTTGATATTATAAAATAAACTAAAACTGCTTCAATTTAGTTTGGATGTGGCCGCGTTTCGAACTGAGCACTTATAGAAGAAAGTCGATGAAAATATTTTTATAAAAGAAATTGTTACTGCGCTTTTACCATTCGAATGTTATAAAGGATAGATACGTGTTAAGTTACATTCAAAGTTTGGCATTCTGATTTAGAATTACTCCCATCACACGACCTATCGATCTGAGGAGGTGAAGCAAAACAATGCTTTTTGGGTCAAGAATCTTGGCACGGTTTTAGAATTCAGATGAACTACTTTTACTTAAACTTGGATTAGTGTTTGCTGATAAAAGCCTTCCTTTATTTTACTTTTCTGACTTACTTTTCTGTGTATTATAGTATTGAATATGTGAATGTTTTAGATACAAAAATAAAATAGTAACTAATTTAATATTACTTGTTTTCTTTTTTATATAATTTGTCTTATTCTTAATTATGTAAAAACTGCAATGTTGTATGATGTCCGAAAATAAATTCAATATTATTTTAAATAGGTTATCGTATTCTATTTATAGTAGCAACTAAATCAATTAATTTTAGAGGATGATAATGTCGGATTTGAGGCTAAGCCTAAACTGGAGAGCTGCCTCACAAGAACGGCTTTCGGAACATTGATAAATAGATACTTCGCGACTGATTTGTAGTTGAGGGCTGTAGTGAACTAAATGATCAATATCAAAAGAGTCAACCATCATGTTACTTCACTTGATGTTTTAAAAATGTATAGGAAATCTCAAACTGACTCCCTGACTGGATGTTACCGCCACCACTAAACTTCAAGAACTCTCTAGATTTTAGCACGTTTATACAAAAACTATTATTATTAATTACAGCCGCATTCTCCTCGGTCATGATCATAGTCTACTGCGATCACCAGGACGCCTGCCAAGCGTGGTTATTGGGGAAGCCAATGTTTAGCATTGGATATTTTGCTCCTGATGGCGATACAAAAATGAAACGTATTTATTGTATTTAAAAATAGAATATCAATGAGTGGTTGAAGCTCTGCGTTCTCTAGTGCATTCCAGAAAACAATCTTCTCAAATTAAGAACAGGGTCAATAGTAAAAACATATTATCCACAAAATATATTATTGGAAGGTTATTTTAAAATCGAAAAAGAACGGAATGAAATGAAATATAATAGTATATTTGCCAGATTTAAATCCACACATACATAATTATATACTAACAAATATCTTTTCCTACAAAACAAATAATTATAATATTTACTAATTTTATAACATTTACTCACTGCCCGTCAGGTGATGGCAGTGTAGTACATCCTAATTTTTTAAACCGGAACACAGTAATGCTTACACTCTACTGCTTGGCGGCAGAGTCCACGACCAAAGCGGTGGTAACAACTAGGACAGACACTCGCAGAAGTCCTACCACTAACAATATCTTATTAGCATCTCCTCGACTGAGTACCTCGGTCTTTTCTCTAACTGACAAGTCATATACATAAATATAACCACTTCGCGATCTGTCAAAACAACCACAAACATCCCAGCGCCGTCTAATTGGCCATCTCTATACACATTGGAGCCACAAAAGGCTCTGCTCATTAAAATTTCATCCAGCACCCGTGGGCAAATACTTAACAAGCTGTAATGTAACACCCCACGTCGAATGGCGGTATACCAGTTTAGACAGCTTAACAATACGCGTCAAAATATGTAATGTGAACAACATGATAATTATGTTATTCACATTAGATAATATGCTGTTTAGCTATGCATATTGTATTTTGTGACTCCTGTCTGAATTGATCCAATGGATTGTAAAACAAGTGATTTAACGTAATAGCCTTTATTTTAAATTAGTTCTTTTATGGTTTTAAAATTTACGTTAGTATTCAGCTTAGAAATAAGGCGAGTATGGTCTCACATCAATTATTCAGAGTCACAAGAAATGTCATAAAACTTTATAAAACACCTTTTCTATTTTCAAACTAGCTACTGCCCGCGGGCTCACCCACTTTTCCACTGGAACCGTGCATGTTCCGCGATAAAAAGTAGCCCATATTATTCGCCGGTCCATAAACTATCTATGCCAAAAATCACATCGATCCTTTGCTTCTTTTGCTGCGTGTGAGAAGGACCAACCAACAAATGTATAAACACACTTTCGCATTTAGTATAAGTACTAATTGTGTTAGAAAATCTTAACAAAATTCAAATGGTACATCTGATACAAACAATATCCAACTTTTTCTCCAATTTCAAACAATTTTTTTCCCAAAACAGTTTAATAACCTGTCCCATTATAAACATCATCAAGTCAAGTGCAAAATAAAACAAAGCGTTGCAGAGCAATTAATTTGGGGTCCGTTGTGCTGCGATGGTCCAATCGCGTAATTGTCGCAGACAATATTCAAATGGCGGAAACAATTAGACTGAGTGCTGTGTACGCACTTATTCTGGTAGTGTGAGACTTGATGTGGGATGTGGTAAACTAGATTGCTAGGGTGGGTCCGTAGCGCGTCATTTGTTTTTAAATTTTTTGCACTGCCACCTAGAACTTTGAAACACAAAGGCCAGCCTGGCACTGCAGTGCGTTATCCTGATAAGTTGTTATAATTCAATAACTATAGCTAATGTTATAAATACGAAAGTGTGTTTGTACGGCTGTTGGTTTGTCTAACTTTCACGCAGCAACGGAGCAACGGATCGATGTGATTTTTGGTATAGGTATAGTTTATGGATCGGAGAGTAACATATGCTACGTTTTATCTCGGAAAAATGCATGGTTCCCTTGGGAACGCGGGTGAGAACCGCGGGCAGAAGCTAGTTCAATATATTTTAAAGTGTTAAATGACACTAGCGGGATGTTTACGTAAATATATTACTACACCTCAAAAATTTCGCTGCCAACGAAACTACTTAGCTGTAAAATAAATTTTATTAGAACAGAATCGTTGTCACTGTAACGCAATGCTAGTATGACTAGACAAATACGTTTAAGCAAGGAGTCTTAACAAAAAAACAACTGCTGCGCAAACAAAAATAGACCTTAAGAGGCTACAGCTCGCCATACTTTCCATACAAACGCTCGTACGTGATTATAGTGTCTTAATACATTTTTCTTTAGATGTTTTGAGCAAATAAGTATCATGTACATTGTACTCTATATCTAGGATTCCGTGGGAGCAAAAATGTAAAATTTTGAAATTCCAACTCAGTACAAGCCTTCAAAAATCAGCTTTTTTGGACAAATTTTACCTTGACTTTGGCCGTTCATAGTTTTCTCGTAAATGTAAAATTCAACAAATACTTCCGTAATCAATCCTTGGACATGTAATGGAGATTCTAAATAACAAACAATTTTTTCACAAACTTGTAAGGCCTTTTCAAAAACACATATTTCCTGGAACACGTTTTAGGAAATTACCACGCACTAATTGTCTTCGGAAATTTTCTTTGGAAATTTTGTTCAAAATTTTCAGAATGCCAACCGAAGGCTCTGGCGTTGTCTCTCCTTTTCCGTAATGCCTGTTTTTCTTCGATGAACAAAAAAGCCTTTATGCCAGTTTTGCGTTCTAGGATTTTTGCGTTGAGCGGGTCATGAAGCGGCACCTTAAGGTGACCGAACCTTTTCTTACTGCCATTGTACATACTATGTATACTCTGTTTCGATTTGATGTCCAGGGACCTGATAATAGAGCCGTAAGTTGGCCATAAGATTACAGTACCAGTTACGTCTTACAAGTTTTTTTTATTTATGTATATCTCCTCTAGTCACGTCGTCATAACGCATGACATGTCATTATTATCTGCAGGTTATTTCTGAATTAGCCCTCACTATAAACATATTCATAAACGTTATGGACAATATCCGAGCCCCTCTCTGCTCGTAGCAAATCTCTTTTGTACACTGCGATAACGGTACAAAGCCTGCTAATGTCTTTTAAGGACTTAGCGATTTAAACGGACTAAATAATGAACCAGCTACCCTTCATCTCGCGTCAGCGTCGCTACGCAATTTATCAGCTTAGAGCGTGGGGTAACTTGTGTATACCGATAAAATATTTTAGAGCTGTTATTATTTTATTTTATTGAATTTAGAGTAGTGGCTTAATAGCCACTAAAATAAAATAAAATAAAAATTACACTACTCTACCCATGGCAAGACTCGTTTTAGGCGAAAACTAAATCGGTCAGTGGATAATAATGAGCTGTAATCTAGAACGGCAAACATAGTAAAACTCAAAATGTTACTGGTACCTATTTAGAATGTGGATTTTGAATTTTGAACGATAATTTTTTGGTCTCTAATTGTCACTATATTTTAGTCTTAAAATAGCGTGATATATAAACTATCCCTGTTTATGAAATTCACAACAATTTAAATTTTTTAGTTTGATGTAGGGAACATTGAGGTTTACAAAATGTCCCAAAAACGTGACAGGACGTGTATGTACCAATGAAACTTTGGCATATATATATATATGTATAAAGCCTAACATAGTGTAGAATGTAGTGTTTTTTATTTCTATTGATAACAAAGACGAGCTGGATGGTATGGATACCTGATGGTAAGCATAAGGCCGGACCATAACAATTGCAGTACCAGTCAGAACCCTTGTCTTGTTACCCTGAGACATTAGGTATTAATTCTCGTAAGCCCAGAAATCACTTCCCTGGTTACTCTGATAATCAAACCGGAACACTGTAATGCTTGCACATTACTGCTTGGCGGCAGACTTCATGATCAAAGCGATGGTACCAACCCAGACGGACACTCGCAAAAGAGTTAGTCCTACCACCTACAATACATGAATAATGCGTTGTTGTACGGCTCTGGGGCTGCTTGCCATATCAGATGCATGCGACTACGTATCCGTGTTTAATTTGCACATTTTAAACCTTTCAGGTTATCCAATCTCCTCCAAACTCATAATTTATACGATGAACTCGTAAGTCGAAATCAGTGACCGACTTACGAGTAATTCAGAAAATCGATACCGTCTCGGTAAATTCGTTTCTAAATCGAGTGGATCCGCAAATAATGCGATTATTTCAGCGGGTGGGACGCAGTCGACTGCTCAGCGCTGATAACAAACAGACATCATCCGGATTTGTGACGTCACGCGAACATACAGTTTGCAATTCAGGCTGTTTTTTTAGGTAGTAGAACTAGGATAAGATTTGTTTCTGATTTTTATTATTTCAAGCTTAATTGATTTCAAGGGTGCCTATTATATTGCAGATTGTATTAACTTTTATGGCCGGACGGATTTTAGGCGCTACGCCGAGACGATGACATTCACATTACACATTGACAGGACATTATGTCCTCTTTGCTAAAGATTTTCGTTGATCTTTTTTTCTCCTCGAAATGTATTGTTCCATTTAAATTTGTTAATTAACTAATAGTTGGCATCCAGAGATACAGCGATGGAAGACACTTTCCATCGTTTTGAAGAGTAATTTTACATAATTTTTCTATAAATCTGTTTATTTACTCAACGTCCCCACTAACGACGTTAGTAGATATATACCTCAATCTATATATATATATATATATATATACAAGGTGTCCGGACTGATCTACAGAAGCTCGCACAGTAAGATTAGAAATGTGAAAGACAATAATTTCTTTTCGTAATACTATTTAAAAATTCCGTTCTATGTGTGAACATTCCTGTGAAAAAGGTCTTGACAGACAGACAAACAGACGGATAACGAAGTGAGACTATACGGGTTCCTTTTTTTCCTTTTGAGGTACCGAATCCTAAAAATTCAGTCAAGTATTTGAAGAGAGTGACTTATTCAAAAATGTTTTATCAAAATCACCCAGAACCTTGAAAAATAATCGCAAAAAAAGAAACTATCATAGACTAGTAATAATAATTATAAAGTGACAGCTAGTAATATGACAAACCCAAAATAATTAAACTTGTGAACTACAAGAACAGTTTTGTGTCATCTATAAAGTATTTTAAGACTAAATATTCCAAATATTTAATCCCCCTACTTATCAATTTCATCGTTCAAAATGTGAATGTGCATCATCAGCAGGAATCACGAAAATAAATCTCTCTGTATGTCTTTGTATGGTTTACGATTGGTTGCGCCCCGGTGGAGCTTTTATATCCGGATGTGCGCGCTGACGCAAACTGATCCGCTTGTCGTACCTACTACTGGATGTAAAATCAGGATGCTATAAACCGATCAGTGTAAAACATATTTTTATATTATTTGTTTTCAGTGAATAAAGCTTTCTTGTTAGGTACAACAACGTTTAAACATAAATGTTTAGTTCAGACTGTGTTAATTAAAACAGATATTATAAAGTTAAAGATTTTGCAGTATATGATAAATGCATGAAGGCAAACAGCGAGCCTCATACATGACTATTAGCATTATAAAAACATTGTGAAATCTATTTTTTAAAAGAATGCCGACGAGTTTCTTGTATTTCTTCTTGATCGGTCTATACAAATTTGGAACGGGTACTCAGAGTCATTTATTTTATCTTTCATAACGCCCTTGGGGCCCATGTGAGCAAAGAATTTTGTATTTGAATATTTTACTTGATCATTTTGAAGCGACGACCGGTTTGATAGTGAGATCACTCAGGAGGATACTCAGGTTGAGGTTAAATTGTCATAATGACAATCTGACAAGTCACAATGACTTGAACTTTCACTGAATATACAATCGTAGCATGGTGGTCTCTTCTAATGGCTTTCTTGTCAAGCTATCATATAACTAACCAGATCCCACCATCAAGTTAAATATCCATCGGTATGTTCTAGCAGAGCTGTACTTAAGGTCAATTTCGGCCTTAGCGAGGTATCTTTAACTGCATCCTACTCACGAAGCGATTAAAAGAGTTTTAAATCTACATGAATCCTTTATTCAAAACTGTCTTCGTTCAGAGAACCAAACGAAGTTAAATATTTCGCTTCGGCCGCCTACGAAACTAGAATTTCGCAACTAGTTTCGACGACTGCTTTTTTATACTTGTGCGTAACTTGAAGCAAAATTTTTGCCACATGCGGTCAACGATATACTTCCTATACCTACTAACACATTAAACTTAACAAAAGGCTAATAACAAAGAGGTTTTACAACCTTTCTCCTTATTAAGCTAGCAATATTTTTAACCAAATGACGTCCTCACAAACCCACTTCGTACTCAATTTATATAATTATAGCTGTGATTGTGAAACTTGCTTTATAAAAATAGTTATAAAAAATCTCTTTTAGCGATTATGTTTCTAATTGTTCTACTCAAAGGAAACTGTCATAATTATATTTGTAGCAATATTCAAATATAGAGAAAGAGACAGAAAGAAAAACAGCTTCAAACATTTTCTGTCTTTTGGAGCATTGTCAATTGGAGGTTAACTGAAAAAGTCACAAAAAGCCCGAAAGAAATCCTGCCAAGCCTGCTCGTTAGCAAGCGTTGTATATCGGCCCTCATATTTTATTTCAACTGCAACACTATTCCCCAGCTGTCAATATTATCTTCAATCGTTTCGCGGCTTTCGTAAATTGCTTCGATTCTCTGCCTTTTCGAGATACGTCAATTGTTTCTTTTTGTTTGCTTTTCCTACTTTGTAGAAAAATAATCTTCGCGTCGTCAAGTTTGTAGATCGACATTTTATAGATAGACTATAATTGCCAAAATGAGAAAATGGTGTCAACGCAAAAATGATAGGTGCGTTGCTCTGTTACTAGGTATTTATATTATTTTCAGGCAGGAACCTTTGAATGGTTCCACTTTCCAGTTATAGCGGAAATATATCCTTTTCAATTTTATAATATTATCGATTTGCGCGGAACCCTAATTTTTTTTCTAAAAGCGTTCGCGATACTTCTGTATCCATTACCAACATGTCTAATGACTCTAATATACCCCTTGATTGTACCCATACTCATCACTGGAACACGAAAAGGTTTTCATATTTAATTAACCATTTAAATTATTTCTAATGAGTTTATTTTTGGTACCTGTAGACGCGGACTTAAGTCCCATCTTAATTAATCTGTAACACTGGTTATCTGAAGTGACGCACAATAAGCCCCGGTGAGTCTAAAAGCATTAAATTTGGGTAAGCACAAGACCTCATTAAATTAATTAATAATAATTTTTGATTTTCAAAATTAAATTAAAGTTACGTCTGGCCGCGATCTGCGACGGTGTAGCATGCTTGCCTAAAAGTCTGGAAAACTCCATGATTATACCTATTTTAACTTGAATTAAAATTCACATTTATTTACGGAACAACAAATAACCGTCTTGATAGTAAAAAGGTGTTGCGTATCCCGTTGATTATTATTTTGCCGTACGTGAGACCCCGTCGGCACTCATCGACATTTTATATTACCGATCAATTCGGTTTCAATACTAATGTACTTTTATTCCATAACATTAACGACGCGAAATTAAACCAATTTTACATCTGCTGTACTTCCATAATATTACAAATAATTAAAATCAGATTGAACCATAATCGTTGGGATATTAAACTATAAGTATTTGCTTGTATTTTTTATAAATATTTCTCATATCATTTTAAAGTAACAGTTTCTTCAAGGTATTCCTATAAATCACTTACTTGAATAGAAGGGGTTTGTTAGCGAACAGCCCTGAGGCTTTTTCCTTGGCGGCGTTGAGCCCCTGCATGGCGACCTGGTATTCCACATCAAATTACACGACAACACATCTGTAACAAAGGAAATTTGCTTTAGATTTATAATAACCAACAGTAAAGATTTATTTTTATTCTGTGGAAAGAAAGAATTTAACTTTAATGTAATGATCCCAACTGGTAGTGGGCTAGAACATTTGGATTATCTATAGGCCTACTTGGGCTTGTAGATTATTCAACTGTTTTTATTTGCTAATTAGGTTAGATGAAGTCTTTATTTATGTATTTAGCTAGTTAATAAAGGCATTTAGCCCGTTGAAAAAAACTTCAATGTTACATAATCACTTCATGACTTATAGGCACACCCTTCTATCGACGTAAAGTTATTAAAGTATTACGTAATATACAAAGATATGGATACATTTGTATAGATGTAGTTCTATAACTGGGTATATATTTATAGCTATGAATGTATGCATAGTACCTTTATATATGTATCTATAAAAGTCGACACGCGCAATGTAACACACAAAGAACACAAAATACAAATTGTAACTATTTTATCGATATAAGAGCAAAAATCTAAACTAAATCATGTAAAAATCACAATTACTTACATTTTTCAGTTCCCTGGTGAGACAGGAACGCCGTAGCGTCTGTGGAACGTAGCACCCCGCACCGCTACACCGTAGCCTCCCGCTCGCCTCTACGCCGTAGCGCTACGGCTGCGCGCAGAGGCAGCGCTCATTGGCCCCAGCGGCTGCTGATGTAGATAAAACGCCACCAATAGCAGCCGCCACTGTAAAGGGGCGTAGCTTTTCAGTTTTCAGAAAATTTTCAGAAGGACCCAAAATATGTACATTTGTACAGTACTACCCTCCCAATGTTTCCACATGAAATGGCCGGGGGACAGACAAAGGGAAACCTTTGCATGCAGGCATACCTTACTGATTTATATGCATCATTCTCTGTTTAAATGCATCACTTATAAGCGGTATTTGTATTTTAAAGCCTTGTTTAATATTCGTTGAGCTAGCAGATATAAACCTTCATTTTACTTACAAAATTTAAGGAATAATTAAAAATTAAATAAGGACTTCAAAAATAAACTAGAGTTGTTTTTTTTTTTTCAAAGGAAACCAAAGGGGAAACGTCCGTGTTTTTTTTTCCTTGAAAATACTAATTTTAGCTTCGCCTTGAGCGTAACTCTACTGCTATTTTTTGTAGATAAATTCAAAAACGAACACAAATTCTCCAATATATTAAAAAAGAGTACAAAAATTTTAAACAATTTGATCCCCTTGCCATCCTACAGTCAAACGCATCAGAACCTTGCAGTATTTTGATTATTTACTTCCTACGCGAGACTTTTCTTTTTTGGAGTTCACCCTACAAAGGTATTTTCTAGAGCTTAACTGGCTAACCATTCTTGAGCTGAAAATCTGTCGGCAAGCACATATTGTACCAACAACCGTTCTTTTTTTTAATATTAAATGGACTGGAAATGGATTGAATATTGAATGGACCACTATCTCGCCTGATTAGTGACGATGTTTGGCTAAATTTGAGAGCGAGTTCTTATATAGGTTTAGAGTGTTGTCTTCCTACAACCACATCGTCCTTGAGATCAAGTGAGATTATAAAACTGTATCTAAAAAAATACGGTTCTTATTTTGCAATTCGAACTATAAAATCGTAAACTTTATAGCCAGCGTAGTCTCTATAAATTCATATTATACGCTTAAAACATTAAAAGCCTTACTATAATAAATTGTGTAACGGTTGAACAGTTACATTAATGTTTCGTCTGCTTCGATTCATTTTAAAATTGTCAAAGAACAACAAAGACAAAACATAGTGTAACTATACCACCGTTATACACTGTTTATTAGTAAGATCCTAAGAATGCGTAGATAATCTTCTGCGATTTAGATTTCTTAGAAGAAACAGTTTATATCATAACTACCCAAGCTACTAACTGATCCTCGACATCCTCGTATTGTTCAATCTTTTAGCGAATCTTTGCCAAATAAGAGATCAAGATGAAAATCACCAAATAAAGGTCCAACAACGCACCGAGACCAACATTTTTGCATAATAAATGTATTTGTAGTTTATTTCTATAATGGTATGTATTTGGCAAAGTCTCTAAGTACAATTTTATTTCAGTTCGGCATTCCAAACCAAACATAAGTAAATATTTTCAAGTTACCATTGTTACCATTACCATGTTACCATTGTTGTTAATCCTAAAATAATGACCAAATTCAATCAGGGTATAGACCACGTGTTTATAGTGTTTAATGAAACAATAAAAAAAGTTGTTATAATAACATCAACATGGAGTCCTTCAAAATACATTACATCGGGGCTCAGTCCGAAAAGGATTCCACATAAAAGTCAAAACGGTCTGATGAGCAGATACTCTGATTCAAACGCGTTATTCATTCCACTGCTGCCGTAGCAATATGAATCGTGACGAGGAGGTTTGATGTAATGTAGATATGGTATTGAAAATTAAGCAGCGTCATAGATATATTTAGATAGATAGATATTTTTAACACGCTTTTTTTAGCTTCACTTCTAATAACAAACAAACAATGTAATAAAATATTAGAAGTCAATTTTAACCTACTTGTAATTGTCGTATAGAAATGCAACATTGTGTGTATAAGTAGTTCGGATGGCAAAACTATAATTTCGTATCATGGAGCTGATCTGATGATAGAGCCAAGAGGCTCTTCGAGTTTTAGCTCATATGAATCGTTTTGACGAGTCCAATAGATTGCACTTGGTGTCGAGGTTCTGAAGATGGAGCCAGGAGATAGAAATGTATTATTTTAGTTTCTTTAAGTATTTTAAATCGTGTTATTTTTCACAAACCTTGCGTTAATCCACCATTCCATCATAGTTGTGCAAAAGATTTAGAAGATGAGTAAAAGAGTGTTGTTTTTTATTAATTTCAAGGGTAAAAATTATTATGTTATACAACAAGGCAATACACACAAACGTTCCCCTCACATTATGCGTGTTATAATTATTATAATTTAATTGGCATGCAGAGCTTTCAAACTTCAGAATGTATTGAAAAATGTGGGGTTCAGCTTATCAAATTATTTTTATTATAAACTAGATTCTGCCCGTGTGGTGATTCCTACGATAAAAGTAGCCTATGTTACTCTCCGGTCCAAAACTATATCTATAACATACATCAATCTGTGCTGCGTGAAAGAAGGACAAACCAATTGACAAACACACTTTCACATTTTATTATAGTACGGATTATTATTTAAAGCTATGCTTATCTGTTATTCAAAATGCCCAATTACATTCCCATGCCGCATCCTTTTCTCACAAATCATTGCGGGTAATCCGTGCCGCTCGTTGAACCGGGGAAACTTCATTTGCGAACTCCTCTGTCCGTGAAATGAACTGAGTTCAATATTGCTGTAATATTCCCCGTCAGCGAGACGGGACGGGAGACGGTGTGCTGATCGGTATTGTTTAAATGCTGTCTTGGAAATGATACATATTACCAAACAAATTCGAATATAAAATATTAAGCACTTTGCGTATGACAGGAGATTCTCAATTTGATCGGCTTTTCTATTTTTATTGTTGACTGGCTTCTGCCCGCGGTTTCACCCGCGTGAAGATTCTCAAAGGAACCGTGTAATTTTCTATAAAAATAAATGTTACTTATTTTAAACCTATGCCACTCTCCCTTCCATAACCTATCTCTATGGAAAAAATTACGTCAATCCATTTGTTCCGCGCGTTTCTCTAGCTGTGGCGTTGCTTGAAAGAAGAACAAATCAGCAAACCAACATACATACTTTTACATTTTTAATAGCACGGATATTTTTTTAGTTATTTTACCAATATAAAATTGTTTTGTCTCAGAATGCTTACTGTCTTATTCTACTTTGGTCAAGATCATCAGTAATCTGAATCAAATTTTCATGAAATGTAACAAAATTTCATCAAAATCCGGATCAAAAATAAGGATTTGATTGATACCAAACATAGCGCAAGCGCAGCCGCGGATGGAAGCTAGTACATCAAAACATAGCCCCTGCTACTCAGGAAACTATCCCTGTATAGATTCTTACTTGTGGAAAAAAAAATCCAATGGTTCCAAAGATTAGCGGTACACAAATAAACTTTACCTCTTTGTAATATCGGAATAGAAGTATCGAATGAATTAAAACCGCACTTTTTTCGATTTTTTATTATTATTTACACTATTTTAACTCCGCTGCGTCATTGCACAATGCACATCAAACATCGGTGTTAAACAACACAAGTTCACAACTAAAACGAAACCCAGCGTAAATGAGACTACGCTAATTAAGATATTAAGACATCCTACCACAATTTGCTTTGCAAAACGTTGCATATTAATATCTGGTGAGCTACGCTGACAAAACGGCACCCCTGGACATGATTAATGGATTCTTTTATAAACTAAAGCGTCAGCTTGGGGTGGAATGCAATCAAGTTAAATAGTTGAGAAACCGCTCTATATGTGGTTTGGTTATTATGAATAAAGGTACGTTGTGATAATTGATACTTATGGTAACAATACTGGTAACAGTACTGATTTCCATTTGACATCAACCAATGGCATAGCTATAATAGGGATGTTGACTCAATTGTTTTTATGATGCTAATCAATTCGTTTTCTCATGAAAATCAAATGTCTATATCGAAAAACTGGAAATCGAATGCTAACAACGTCAAAAATGAGAGTCAAAGTCAGGCGGATCTAGTGAGCGCTAAAATGCCCCATACTAATTGGGCTTAACGCGTGACGTCACATGATCAACGCGGCCCGTAAAGTTGTACTAAAACACACATTTTGTTGATTTTGGCCGTGAAAAACTGCGTTTAAGTACATAGTTGTCATACATTTGTTATTCATTAAAATTTAAAGAATCTGATAGTAGGTATAGTTTAAATTACTATTGGATGATAAAAAAATCGTTGAATTCTGGAAAGTTGTAGATCCAGTAGCATCTTTGTGGAATTTATATATTTTTGTGAATTTCATTTTTATTGTGTTAATGTGATGTACTTAAGCCTGTATAACCACAGTATTTATGTGTTTTGTATTTCATGCAAGTACACAATTATAATGGTACCTATTTAGTCGATGTATAAAAGACATGAAAGAATATAACTTATATGCTTCCACGGTGGAATCACATACTATCTATTCACACTAATCTGTATTGAAGTATGTCTGTGAAGAGTTTTAGATCAATTATTTTAAAAAGGAAGGCGTCAGCGGCACCATGTTGTTGTTCAAATTTCAAGCTTCATTCTTACATGAATTTACTTGAAAAAGGCCAAAACTTAACGTTACGCCTGTTTTTGAATAATTACAATTAGACTTCAATTACTGTAGTCTCATTGGCAACTTATTCCCGTCGGCAACTCTAGATGAAATACTAGGCCAAATTAAGCAAAAGTGCTGGTACTTATTTTTCGACTCGGGCAACACCACGTGCTACGAACTGGTAGTTGGCTGGTAGATTTGGATTATAGGTAACTTTTTTTGCTATCGAGGGTGAAATTTTCATGTTTTTTTTTCTTCCGGCTTCGATAGGTAGCATCCGAGCTATGCGAGTTTTTTACCCACTACAATCTATTTAAACCATTTTATATTTGGTAGTTTATCATAAGCCGCCTCACTAGTTTCGCCCGTTTTACCATGGAATACATATCCAATTATACACCCGTACTTGTAAGATCCTTTTGTCTACTATAAGTGATCGCGCGCTGATAGAAGATCGTAGAGTGCACCTATCGGCTTTCATCCAGCCTCTTCAGAGTGTGGCGATAAAAAACCATGTAGAACATAGGCGTTTAAAAATCTATAATCATTCAATCGATACAAGACTAAGATAGATAAACGTTTTAGGTTGAGAACATTACAATATTTACAATTTACTTTTCTATCTTCTCTTAAAATTTAAAACATGTATAATTAATTATAATAACTATGATCAAAACTGTGTAGTACATCAATTCGTGTTCTCAGCACATTTTTCAGCCCGCTATAATGGCTCTTGATGGCCACTTGATTCGCTCGCCAAAGAATGCAGAGTGCACTTGGTACTATCGGTTTTTATCAGATCTTAAGGCTATTTTAGGAAATAAAAAATATGTTATTTCCTCCTGACCTAAATTGTATCACGTATTATACCTATACTGTCCATTCATTTATTATTCTAGGTAGATCAAAAAATTAATACTAAAAATATCACAACCACGTCATGATCGAGGTGAGTGAGTATACTTTAATACCACCTTAGAAAAAAATAAAAGAGTCTTCCTGTGCTTATTTATGTGTATCAAATTGTTACTCAAACATTTTGAGTTCTGGGGTATTAACACGTCCGCCCTTATTGTCTATTGTCATATTCACATGGATCCACAGTTGTGATGTTCCTACGTCATTCACAACAAGTAAAGACAAGAAGTTAGTATAGACAATATTTTTTTAAAGCTTGCCTTCGACAGCAAATAGCGAAAATAAAAAAAAGAATCCAGATCATAGAGTAGTACTCTACCAGATTCTTGCTTGATGAGAATCATCAACTATTCTTAAATTCATAATTAAAAAATAATCTATCCTACCTATATCTTTTTTATTATTATTACTGTCATCAAAAGCGAGATAATGTCAATATGGTTCTAGGAGTCCCATGAATAAAAAAACTATAAGTATGAAACTATTATTGCTATTTGTTGAGCTATACATAAGTGTACACCACACACTACAGTAAAAGATATCCATGTTACCAATATACGTGATAGCTAAGTGGATAGTAGACTGCCGCGTTGTTTTCTTGTTCATAGGTTCGCATCAAGTTCGTGATGTTCGTAACCAAAATTTAAATTTCTTCACTGATTTCTTGAACATTTTCATATGCATAGTACTGTGATTAAATACCGTACTCTTCACTCGTTAAACTGTAAACGCTTCATTCGCCATTAACGGTCCATCAGTGCTGTAGCCACTTGTGTTATCGACGTGCTCAGCGACTGCCAGCTTCCATCAACCACTTCAGAATGTGACGATGCGAAACAATGCCACTTACAGATTGAAAGACTTGGCGAAGGATTTGTATGCGAAACGATAATGGTTCTCTAATGAAAAAGGTTTTGAGAAAAGGTTGTATCTTATTTACTGTGTTTTGAATGTACGTTATGATTTAGTTACTAATATAGATTTTTGTTTTTTTTTTCTCTAATCTTTCTGTAGTCAATGTTTGTGATGATGATTTTATAAATAAATAGATCACTTCATACTGATAACTGGGTATTTACACATTCAAACTTACATTTCATAGTATGTAAGATACCCGTGCAGATAATGATGCTTGCAACAGTCGAAATATCGGATGCTCAAAATCTAGTAATAAATAATTTATTTATTTAATCACGGTAAATATGTCGTAGTGATTAATCCTACTAATTCTACTAATATTATAAATGCGAAAGTGTGTTAGTCGGTTTGTCCTTCTTTCACGCAGTAACGAAGCAACGGATTGACGTGTTTTTGGCATAGATATACTTTATGGACCGGAGAGTAACATAGGCTACTTTTTATCCCGGAACAATGCATGGTTCCTGTGGGAACGCGGATGAAAACTGCCGGCAGAAGCTAGTATGAACTAGTGAATAACAGTTAAAATAGTCTGCTACAGTCTTGATAGTGAGTATATCTCCTTTTATTTCCTGATTACTTTTTTATTTGTTCGTTTCGCAAAAATTTACCATTTTTGCACACAATCCCCATTTGGTGACACCTCATAGCTCGTCCACTGCTACCTTTTTCCAGACGATTGCGCATCAGCATTACCTGAGGGAAACAACCCTCCCTTTCACTCTTATTACTTCTCACCTCTCCCCGTCTCTTTTCACCTCGCTGTTTATGACTTATTAACTCCTCAGAGGTATCATGGCAACCTCTCCCACCGCTCCGCTTCGACGATTTAATATAGAAAATTGTGGACTCAACCGAAAATAACTTAGAGACTGTTTATTAAATTCTCCTGAGCCGTATTCACTCGCCAGTTACTGGCTCAATGTGAGCCAATTGAGCTTGATTGAAATTGGAATGTAGGGTGTATAATGGACGATTAGGTAGGTGCTCACTTTTTTTTTTAAATACATATGTGATGTGATCAAAACCTATCAAAACTACGATCAGCTACAATATACTAGGGGTTTGATGACATGCCTTTTTTAGTTTTTCACATTCTTGTATATTTGGCAGGTTACTAGCACTGACACCACATTGCTTTAGTTTTTGTTTAAATTTCATTAATTATGTAATTGAAGAATTTCTTTTCGACAGATTGATTCGAGACATTAATCGATTTGTAATCTCCAGCCGCAGGCAATAACGCATATGAAATTGAGATGCTGAATGGAAGAGTTAGAAAACTTAAATACATTTTTAAGCGACTGAGCTCCGTTGGTGATAATAACACAATATACTTAGTCTACTCAGCTCTCTGTGTATCTATTCTATCATACTGCTCTGTTGTTTGGGGTTCCGCACACGGATCACATATAATTAAACTAGAACGTGCTCAAAGGGCCATCTTAAAAATTTCTTTCAAAAAACCATGGCGCTACGATACTGAAGCGCTTTACAATGAATGTAAGGTACTCACAGTTCGTCAAATATTTATAAACGCTACGATAATGCGGTTTCACAAAAAAGCATTAGCCTGTAAAAAAACGACTTCAAAATCACAGCGACTAATATCCTGGTCAACGCCCTTTATGAAAACAGCTTTTGCTCAAAGATCCCCTGCATTTATGGAACCCTATTTGTACACAAAAATTAACAAGGAACTAAATATTGTTGATTGTCTAAGAAGGTCTTGTAAAAATAATATTAAAAAGTGGTTACTTACCTTAAATTACACAGAAACAGAAAAAATAATACACGTAATCAAATAATGTTATAAATAGCCCTATAGTATCAACATATACCCACGATATATACAAAATGTACAATTTAAAAATTATACAAATCTGGTCAAGTGTCAATCCAAAACACAGATTATGATACACAACCATATTATACTTGCGGACTAACACTCACATAAATAAATGCAGCAAACGACGAACATTCACTCTCTTGTACATTATATATATATTTATATGCGTGGCTTCGCTCGCCGTGCCGGCCGCCCGTGGTAGGTATATATCTTTATAAATTGTAGTCGACGTGTAATTCTGATGTACCTACCTGTAAAGTTTCATCAAGGTCCCGACAACAGTTTTTGCGTGAACGAGTAACAAACATCCAACCTCACAACACCCAAACAAATACAAATTATTTATTTCTCGTTTTCTTTTATAGCTAAAGTTTATTTATTAAAGATAGGTTAAATTTAGTTTTGTTGTGTATCTCCTTTGCAATGCCACGACCAATATTATATATCTTGTCTAAATTAATTAAATTGTATCCATGTTCAGTACGAAACGACTTACCTCTTTAATTATTTTCTTTAAAGAGTTAGTGTTGATAGTGGCTATGCAGCGAAAACATAGCACTCAGTGCGCCTGCACCTTTACGGGCCTTATGTTACTACTCCTTCCACACGTATTTGTAGTTGTATTCTCTGCTGTGATGGGCTACCACTACATAGGTACGCATACGCACTAAGCCCGCCACCACAGGCATCGATCAGTACACACACTAAGAGACAGCGCCTTAGCAAACGATTGCTTTTGTGACATAAAGAAATGAAAGGTGCGGTATTTTAAAATAAGAAAAATCTTTATTGGTTCATCACTACTTTATTATTGATTCAGAAAATGTACAAACGTATATGTTCGAATACTTGTTTATTATATTATTCCATTTTGTTTTTGGTTCCTAGCATATGATTTAATTTAGAGTCTAATTTGGCGGTTTTAATGAAAGTAAATAGAATATGCATATATATAAATATCAGGCACAATGTTAATAAGCAGATTGCAACCTCACGATTTATACCTCCGGAAGAGACTAGATTTCCCACGACACAGGGTATCCTAGTGTGGGAACTAGTACACACAAGAAACTTATTGCTTTAAGTACCTAGTGATAATCCTCAATCTTAGATTTAACTAGACTTTAAGTTCCAATTGTAACTTTTTTAGTGAATAAACGTTATTATTATTATTATTATTATTATTATTAAATACTATTCCTGGTTCAAATACGAAATGTTTTGTAAATATAAATGTTGAAGTGTGCAGCTGGAATCCGTATCCTCCCGTGGCAGATCGCGGTGTTTGCCAACCGATCGCTCCTTGGGGAGGCTCGTTTCGCTCTCAAAGCAATAAAATTTACCCCTAAACCCTCGATATTTGTTGAGAACTGGATTGAAAATACTTATCGAGAGGCGAAATATAAAATTTTGTTCTTAAAGTGGAGCTTCAAGTTTTTAAACACAATTTAAAATATAGAAATGAAAAAGACACAGATTATAATACAAATTTATTCGAAGAAAATATCTCTGACTCTGGGTGTTTTATGTTTTTAAAATCGTATGGTCGTGATATTCACGGTGAATATCTCAAATGTTTTTCCCTATTATCTCTGATATCATAATTTTTTAAATTGGATATTTTTGTGTACCTAATATTTATAATTAAAATTTTATAATTATTACAGTTCTTATTCCTTTAAATACGTGATACACTAATGTCAACTATCTGACATCTGTTATTAGGTTAACAAAACCAAACTACAACTGTCTAAAGTCCGTGTTTTTGAAGTTGTCTAATAATGTAAACAAATTACGGATTACCAACCAATGACATAAATAAAAGTCCCATCACGAATCATGTCATCGGTTGACATACGCCGTATTTGTTTACATTATTAGATAAGTTAAAAAACACCTACCCATCTACCGGGTTGTTACCTACTAGCTACTTACCTTTACCTATAAATCGCTACTTTTAGGCAAAGGTAAGTTTAATTAGAAATGTGTCATGTTGTGGTATTTGTCTACGAGTACGATTGCAAGTACTGCGAGTCAATGACCTAAGGAATCAAATCCTTCAAAACACAGAAGAATAACAACTGTATATACAATAATTTGTGTGTTGATGATAATGAGGTTAGCGCCCATCCTACGTTGCGTACTTCTGAAAATTCTTTCACTCTTTGAAAGCTACACTATCTCTGACTGACGTGGACTTTGTTTGTTCTAATAGTAGCTGTTACACGTGGCTGCGTTTGCGTTGTTTTTGGTACAACTCAACTCTGTAATTAAAGACATTTAATTACGTAAATAACGTAGACGTCGTAGTAAAACTACATTTCGTCCTGAATCCACGCTTGCGAAGCCTCGCGCAGAAGTTAATTATCTGCATGACTACTTGCTAAAAATTTTAATAACTTTCCAAGCTGCAATATGGTACTAATATAACATCAGCACATGATAGTTATAACTAGCTGTAATAATAGCGTACACACTCAAATATAAATTATACATAGGTATTATGTAGAGGTATGTTAATGAGAATTCAGGTGAGTGGGGCGGGCGGCGCCCCAGCAAGCTCCGCCCACGGCTGCCATTGTCTCTCTCAAACCCAAATTGAATAAATTAGCGCAAAATTTAATAACTCTATTAACTCAGATGCAAACAACTGCTGACGTATAGTTTAGCATGTTTTCTAGGGGAGCTCGTTTATTAAATTAGTTTCTTTTGAAACAGGAAGGGGATGCTAAGAGCTGTCCGAATTGATTAAGGTCTGATTTATGTTCAAGTTTTTTTTTTATTAATCTTTAGTAACGATCAATATTTGTAATTTAGGCCTATTTTTAAACGACTGCACAAAAAAAGAGTGTAATGTTTTTATGGTTTATGTAAGTATTTCAGTTTCTTTATCCCACCATAACTTTTAAATGCCTGAACAGATTTGTATGTATGGGGTATCGTTGGTATCCTGATCCTGAGTGAAATTGGCTAGGAAAATCGTGTTTTCTTAAGTAACTTTTTTACGTCAACTTGTTCTCGATGTACACAATTTGAAGCATAGAAATATAAGGTCTGGGTGTATTGGATACATTGGTCTCGTAGATTTTAATTTGCGATATGAAAATAATGGTTATTTTTAATCGCAAAAGCTTTAGAACGAATTATTAGATTTTAGTCTTGTATAAAGCCACTCGATTTTTACCTTACGTTTTAGATAGCAAAGTTTCTGAATAGACCCTTATACTTATACCTAATATACTATTTGATAATGAGACGAGCTGTTCGTTTGCTTGATGGTTTGCGTAATGCCGGCCCATAACAATTGCAGTACTACTCAGATTTTATGAAATATATTTGATCTAGGCATTAATTTGGCTAATAATTTAAATTTAACTTAAACTTCTAAATAAATTATCTGAGGATGGGTCCATGAGCGTTATTCTTATTTTCTTCATTAAAAATCGCTTTGTTCATTTACAGGTATCACCTGTACTACATTACACTAACACTTCAAAATTACACTAATTCGAACAGCTTCTTCTCTTCAGATCTTTCGAGTCTTCGCCCTACATCCGTGTGGTCGAAAAGCTGGACTTTTATGACGTTCACTTCGTGATGAAATCTGTGTTGGTTAACTTCTGCGTCCTTTTGGAAATTCCATCTACTCAAGTTACATTTAAATTTGAATCAAAAACGTGGGAACCTAATTTCCCTTTAAGCCATCAGACCGAATCTTGCTAAAATACAAACAGAAACATATGCGCAGCTAAAGATATCTCAAGATGGTTTTACTCTCTCCCATCATTATCTTTAAAGCATTGTAGTGGTTTCAACAAAGATACATTTTTATAATCCTACTTCCTACTAATATTAGTTAGGTATAAATGTGAAAGTGTGTTTGTTTATTTGTTAGTTTGTCCTTCTTTCACGCAGTAACGGAGCAACTGATCGACGTGATTTTTGGCATAGATAAGTTTATGGACCGGAGAGTAACATAGGCTACTTTTTATCCCGGAATAATGCACGGTTCCTGTGGGAACGTGGGTGAAAACCGCGGGCAGAAGCTAGTGTTTTATATGTGATAATTAATTTTGAATGATGTAGGTAGAGTTTTAAAACAATGTTTAGATTTAAGCTAATTTTATTTGTAACTATTCCATTTGCAAAACTGTGACAGGGTTTAAAGTGTGCGATATTGTAAATAATTATTATTAGATTGAAACAAATACTCACCTCTTTATTCTGCCTGCATGTGTGTGTTGATTGCAGTGTTTGTTATTGTCACATCAATTTTATTTGTTTATCTAATAAACCCTACATTTATTATACTACGAAGTACATTATACTTAACTACTATTAGATATGATTAATTTAGTTTGATATGTTTTTGTATTGATATTCCTTAGAGTTGTTGTTGTGGGTACAATATACTCTAAATCTCAATACTTAAACAATTATAATATGTTAGTTAGATACGCATAGTTTAGTTGTCTGATTATTTGTATTTCACCGGGGGTGCATCACTGTTAGGGTTCAATCTGGCACCAACTTTTACTACCTTCTGATTTTTTCACTGCTGAATTTCTAAATAAACCTGATTAAAAGTTTGAAACTTTATTTTGTATGACACTTTTTATGAATATGTATTTTTTTTTTAGATTTTGTTATTACGGTTCAGTGTGTTTGAAGAGTTTGATGAATTTTACTGTTACTTTGTTTATTGTTATGAGGGTTGGAACCACCCCAGCAGTGATGCGCCCCCGGCGAGCGCTCCACGTGACTGCCGGCTCGGCGAGGCTTTGTGTTTACATCCCCTCCCGCTGACTCTCGTCCCCTCTCAGGCGATATGCTACTAGTTATCCGGTAGAGGAAAATGGTGAAAATTCTATTGTTTCAATTGAATACCGCTATCGCATGTTTACTGGAGACTTTAACCGTGTTACCACAAAAACCACTAACGCGGAATACAACACACTTTATCGCAGAATTAAAACTATAAATTACCCACGTTATATAAGTATAATCTTATTTAAAATGGACTTCGGCAAAGTACCTTGTCGTAGAAAGTGTTTTTTATGAGAAATGTCATTTATAAATAAACATTTATGAAAAACAGTTAAATTGTTTTTTTCTTTGCACTATAGGCTCGTGTAAACCAAAGCATTAGGTACCTACCTATATAAAAAAAATACAAAATGTATTAAATCTCTACATTAATATACAGTTACTATACAAAGTTCAAACATTTATCAGGTCGTAACTGACGACATAGTGAGCAAAGTCTCTTGGGGAGGGCCGGTGGCGTGGAAACTGCGATAAGGAGATTTGCCCCATAAAAACGGTATTTGCAGGGCAAATGTGGCAGACAGAGAGCTCTATTAAAGGTGGAATTAGTAAATAACCTTTATAGATTATACGAGTAAAAAGTAAGTAAAGTATTATATTATGCAGTGCCGTAAATAAGGTGGTGCCAGCGGCGCCCAGGCACAGCGCGCCGACCCTGCAGACACGGGGGTGTCTGGTCATTTCTGCGCTCCTAGTTAGCTCTAACTTAAGTTACCCCTAACTTAGCACATTAGGGCGCAATTATAGAAGCTTGCACCGGGCGCAAAAAAGGCCACTAGGGCGCAGTTAGGTATAGAAGTTCACACCGGGCGCAAAAAAGATTAGTAATGGCACTGATTATATAATTAATTCTAGTGATTATTTTTATAAAATTCTTTATATTACCTAATTTTGATGATGTTACTCTCCGGTTCATATACCTACTTTCTCAATCAGCAAAAACTCATGACGATCCTATTAGCGTCCAATTTGTCAAGAATGGATTGACAGCTCTAAATCAAATTTTAGATCTGTCAAGCATATTCCACCCATTTCTCTTGTTTGGAAAGAGAGAAAGAAACTAAAATGAGGTTTATGTTTGTGGCGCCAGAATCGCAGCCAATATATCACTCGTACAAACATACTAGCTTCTGTCAGCGGTTTCACCTTCGTGCCGATTCGCACAGGAACAGTGCATTTTCCAGAATAAAAAGTAGTCTATGTTACTCTCCGGTTCATAAGCTATATCTATGCAAAAAATCATGTCGATCCGTTATGTTGGTGCAGTGTGAAAGGACCACCAAAACCTACAAAAACACTTTCACAGTCATTATAGTACCGACTGGTTTTTTTCTATGTACTTAAACGTAAGTAATAATCAGTGTTAGATTTCCTACTATTTAAACGTGAATAACAGCTACCGTGCACTGATGTTAACTGAAGATAGATGGGTCTAAATTATGCGGCTAATGGATTTTCACAATTAAACAGTTTATGTTGGTTTCCTATCACACGCAATACATAATGTCACTGGTTTTATTAAGAAATTATCAAACGGTTTCACTATAACGGGATATTTGTCGTTGGTTGGTTATTATATGAATTGATGAGTTCCTGATACCTATTTCGACAATGTTGCAAGTATCATGTTTACGGGAATACTAGCAAACTGCGAGTGGATGGTAGTCGTAAAAACGTTTTCAGTTTGTCTCTGTTTGTTGAAAAAGGATTAGTTTTCTACTCGTATGACGTTTCTTTTTATACTGAATTGGCTTACGTTTGACCGCAGTCTCACCTGATGGTTAGCGACGATGCGGTCAACGATGTAGCACGCATACCTAGAAGATACCTGTTCACTCTTCTCGCGTGTCCCCAAAAATGAGGAGGTATGTCCTACTGATGGGATTGATAAGGCATGAAAAATAATAGAATAGAATAGAATAGAATAGAATAGAATAGAATAGAATATAATAGAATAGAATAGAATAGAATAGAATAGAATAGAATAGAATAGAATAGAATAGAATAGAATAGAATAGAATAGAATAGAATAGAATAGAATAGAATAGAATAGAATAGAATAGAATAGAATAGAATAGAATAGAATAGAATAGAATAGAATAGAATAGAATAGAATAGAATAGAATAGAATAGAATAGAATAGAATAGAATAGAATAGAATAGAATAGAATAGAATAGAATAGAATAGAATAGAATAGAATAGAATAGAATAGAATAGAATAGAATAGAATAGAATAGAATAGAATAGAATAGAATAGAATAGAATAGAATAGAATAGAATAGAATAGAATAGAATAGAATAGAATAGAATATAATAGAATAGAATAGAATAGAATAGAATAGAATAGAATAGAATAGAATAGAATAGAATAGAATAGAATAGAATAGAATAGAATAGAATAGAATAGAATAGAATAGAATAGAATAGAATAGAATAGAATAGAATAGAATAGAATAGAATAGAATAGAATAAAAAGTTTTATCTAACAACCACAATTTAAGTTTTCGTGCAAATATACTATAGGGCAACTCTTGGATGTCCTTCGGAATAGCGTTATATATACGTACACACATAGCGTAACAATTCTTTTTATACAAGGCTGTTTTTGGTGCTTTTGGCAAAACAATCCTACTGATTGAGTTAAGTACATGTGTACGGTTGTGTCTACTTTTCTTTGCTTTATAGTGTCTGATTTTAAAGAAACAATTGATACTTTAGGCTTAAATAGTAGCAAAGGAATTAGAAAAAAAATTTAGACTTGTTTCAACCGTATACCCGTATACCATAAACTACTCTTTTTTGTATTTGGATGTTTGGAATCATAATCACTTTCAGGTGGAATAATACTGTTAAAAGTACGCAGAAGATACGACTCATGCGCGAAAAATGTGCATTTATACCTACCTACGTATTAGACATTTATAATACGAATGTAAATTCAACTTCAAACTTATTATTCACATGGGTCTCAGGAGAGTTCTCATAACACTAATAAACTACTCTAAGTAGTCGTACTAGTCTAGTATGGAATCGGCGCACACTGAGTGTTTGAGTGGCCGAGACCGAGCCACAATCTGAAGCGGTGACCGCGTTTGTGGCTCGCCTCTCGGGCACATTCGACCACAAATTCCAGCTGCTTCCCACCAGCACAGAATAGAAAGAGAACAGAAGGGGCACTTGGGCGCTTAGACCATCAAAAAGTGCCCGAGCGCCTTGTCTGTCTATTTGGTGGCTAAAAGTGCCTGCCACTGGAGGCCGCACCCAGTGGCTGTGTCTAGTGGCCGCGTTGGGTGCTTCATTGTGCGGCTACTCTACATGTGGCCGTTCCGTATATAGTAATACGTAAGCGTTATATCGTGAACGCGGACCATAGTTTATTCCATCCTTTTTACTGGAGAACTCATAACCATAACTTATGAACTATTAATCTATTGATGCTTTTGTTTTCAATTACCCAAAAAATAGTGCTGTAGATTATGTTTATAAAATTAAAATAATTCAGGAATCAATTTGGTTAAAAAATTGTAAATCATACAACTTTGGGCAACTTCCGCCTTTCACTAATGAAACAACAAAATTAGATTTCCAGTCGATTTGATTAAATGTTACAACGATGCCGCAACCCTTTTTTGCGTCAAGCTGTGACAAAAAATAATAATTTTGTTGTCGAAACATAATCAAACATAATTTTGTTGAAAGTTGTAAAGTACGCTGAAGACCATTACGTCGTTTTTATACGATTTATGAGTTTTTACAAAGTTTTAATTTGATAAATAACGTACAATAATCACTTACTGCTGCATTATTTCTTAAGGAATCTACATTTAGAAATTGCCTAATTAGTAATCATAACAACTCTGGCGTGCAGCAATTAGACACATATTCCTATACACACATAAACCCTAACGCTAAAATAGGATACTTTAGATTAGTCTATATGTTCTATCAGAATATATAAGCTATCCACGTTCCTTCATCAAAATCGGTTTAGTAGTTACGCAGATACGTGGTAAAAAACATTCACGCACATAAACTTTCACATTTATAATATTAGTAGATGGAATTAATTATTTTACATAATTATAAAAGCTAATAATTTATCGGCTAAATACATTGATTAGGAAGTAAGTATCTCGAAGACTAAATAGGTAAAAAATATCCACATTCCCTTGTTATATATTCTCTTCAGCTACGAGGGAACCCTTAACTCTTCCAGGTAACGTCCCGCCTAACGAGGCATCCCGAGTCATAATATCTTTTCAAAGTACGCCAATTAGACCAGCTTAGGACATAAGCGGCTTTGCTTTGAAGCAACGTCATTGGCAACGGCCGTAGGAGGGTATTAAGTAAGTTGGAAAACTACGTCGTTAAAATGATGGTAAAGACATGTCTACCTAAAAATATTACCCACGTATAAGATATAATCAATAATTTTTAGGGTGCCATCTGAAAAATATTGATTTTTATCTAAAAAGTGAATTGAGGTATAAAGCTGATATTTCATATTGTGTATGCCCATAGCTTCGTTGAACCGAGTTCAAGCTTCTTACATAGTATAAAGCCTCTTTTTTAACGGACTTCTCAGATGAGTTAGTCCTACCTAATTTTTATATTTATATATTTTATATTCCTATTAATTAATTGAATTTCAAACACAATGTATATTGTTAATGAATAAATAAATAAATACAATACCACCTAGTGAATAGTCTCACTAAACTATCGCGTCACCAAAATCTGTTAACTTAAAATTTGAGACGAATAAAGGTTTTTTAGCACAATAACGGAAAGAAGGAAGTCAACTTAAACATTTCATGTATCTTATTAAGTTATTGATGATAATTAACTATCTACCATAAAGATAACTTAGCGCAATGTTAGTAGTAATCTCCACTGCTGAACATCAGCCTTCCCCATGGAGGGACGATTTTTTTCAAAACTTAATACTAAAGACAAATTAGATAAAAAAATAACTTCGACATTTCCCTCATAAAAATGTTGCTCCATTGAAGCTCGCCTTATTAAGAGTTATTACATCTATTCGAAAAGTGCTTTCATAACATTCTTAAAGGGCCTGCGGACAAATTATTAATATCAACCAGTATTCATCACTATGGAGGCATCGGGTTCCAATGAATGGTATCAGAGTATAATCTCAGTGGGGATCGGGCTATAAGATTATTAATAAACGACCAGTATGGGAAGTAAGTACGGTCCGAACTAGTATCTATCTACTTTCAGTTTATTTTCTACCTACAGTAGGTATATAAATAGTCAAAAGTGATCTACGTGATTTTGGATTTGGCCTGGCACTGGATTAGAATTTTTCAATCGAGATGATTGCTAACCGATTGAGATCAAAAATAAAAAGTGATCTTTTGCTGTACTAAAACATAGTAATCGAAATGCCGTCATTAATTATTAATTGAATCAGTAAACATATAAACATGGTATATCTGAAGACGATGCTATTGTTTTAAACGTTGAACGAAGTAGTGATAACAAATAAGAAGCAGCATTATTTATTATGAAGGTTCTTTTTGCCAGAACTTTTTTTCGAAATGCTCTTACTGTTACTGACTATAGATGTGTATAAAATTACTGCAGAAGGGAGGTGTGGAAAAATACAGGGGGTTGTTGAGGTGCGGGGGCGGAACAACGGCCTCGTTACGCCGTTTCCGCCGGAAGTCGCCTCGTGATGCATTGTCGCCGAAGAGGGCGGACGCTGATGTTTACATTATCATCGCAAACATTAATATGTTCACTGGACCATATTTTTATAGCTTTTTTGATTTATGCGATAGGCGAAAGCTTTTGGTTGTTGAATTTTTACAATGAAAATACAAGGTTACAATTTCAGGACATTGTCTGGAGCTTGCCTATACCCAATGACAATAACAATAAGAAAATCTGTAACCAAGCGCATATTAGTATGTGGTATGTATACTTGTTCCCGTTGGGTACTTGTTCCCGCACTAGTGTGTGTGTCGTGGGAAGTCCAATCTCTTCCAGAATTTCAAAAACGTAGGGTACAATCTGCTGAACTGTGCATTATTATTACTATATTATGTAAGGACTCTTTTAGATAGTCAAAAGGAAGCATGCCTACATTATCAATTTTATGATAGAATTAGATAGTGATATTATGTTTGGCTCTTAATTTCTAAACCCCTACGGATAAGTCGTTCATAGCGGTTCTTGATTTCTCACCCAGCACTAATCCGCTATAAACAATTACCACGTCACAAAATAATTACTGCTGCTTTTCCGGCAGCTGTCGAAGTATGGGAAAGTAATATAGTGATGCAACCGAGGTGTCTTTTAGGTCCGGCTCCCCCGGGAAATCACGGTAATCCGTCGACAGCCGGGTAAAGCTCTCTTCAGCGAGAGAGATGGGGTGATGTTCGATACCAGTAAAAGTACTAAGTACATACTATTTAAAGAGGTTTTTTTTAAATGTTTTATTCCACTTTGTGTACACGATGTCTTTTTTATATTCTACAGACAAAATAATTCACTTTTGACCGCCATCTCCCCTGATCGTAAGCGTCGATGATGTAGCCCGTTTATCTAGAAAGGACCCGTTCCACGTATTTTTCTTCACCGAAGCCGGCAATCGGCCCGAGCTATTAAAAATTAACCTCTAGAAGTGTATCTTATAGACAAAACTAAAGAACAATTTAACAATGAAATCAGTACTTAAATTCATCATACTAATTTTCTCCAATTCATACGGCCTACGACGACTTTAGTAGACACAATAAAAACTAAAAATAAAATAAAATAAATTATTTTTTTCAAATGTGCCTTGAGTTTGAGGGACTTGGTGGAGGCTACATTCAAGGCAATGTACTTATTGGACCCAAATTTTCTTTAACAGGCTGAATATAATAGATGCGACAAAAAGAAGAAATAAACATTATTCTGTAGTTTTGTTTTTCTATCGATATTATCACGTATTCTTGCCCAATCCTTATCTAAACCGCGACTGGATCCAAAGATCCCTGTGAATGGGTCCTGATGAATCATGCCTGTTCACGTGGAACGACGCAGGTACACTGCATTAATGCGTATAAAATGTATTAAAGAATACTGGAGTGATTTTAAGTGTTTATAACCACGACCAGTCGATCACCAGTGAGCCTAAACAGTAGGACAGTATTCAGATGAATATTTTAAAAACAATAATAACAACTGATCAGTAACAGCAATATTGATGTGCACCCGATATTTCGATGCTGTTGCAAGCATCATGTTCACGAGAATACTATAATACAGTATTCCCGTGAACATGATGCTTGCATACTACAGTATTCCTGTGAACATGATGCTTGCAACAGCGTCGAAATATCGGGTGCTCATGGCTCAATAATAATCACGGTAAATATCCCGTTACAATGTGTGAATTAGTAAATAACCGTGAAAGTTTAAAACAGTGTCAACATAAAGATGTTGTTACATGCTGTAAATTGATAGCTATGTTTGTTATGTTTGATAGTTCCCGTGGTGGAGATGATAAGTCACCGGTCTGACTCTATAATTTTAATTTTAAACTTGATACTGGCTGAATACGCGTGTAGCATGAAGACAAACTAAAAAAAGTGTATTTACATATCTAAATATATCTGATATACACTCACCCGCAAAAATAAAGGGTCACCTAGTTAACTCGAAATAACTTTAAAACCACACAAGCTAGCTCTTTAGATTAAAAAGTATCTGAAAGAAAATTTAATTACGCATAAAATATACTACAGTGTGATTCAAAATAACCACTTATTAATGTGAAAATGAAAAGAAAACGTACATTGACAAACATCGTCAAAATAAAATGTGTTGCCTCTATGGGTGTCTATAATCATAAACTGATATTCTTTGATGCTTCTCATTTTCCGCTTCGTCGTAGTGGACGAATATTTAATTCCGTTAATAGGTAAGGTTATCCCATTGTCGCTCCCTAATGATTCGTCAGTTTTAATGAGGACTTCGTAATTTGTTGCTGTGACATATTGAATTTTAACTTTGCTTTTAACACTTAATGACTTGGAAACAAACTTACCTATAGCTACGAAGGTCTTATGTACCTGCGTAAGTTATTTTATATTAATTCAGAGGCTTTTTTTTATTTATTATTTTATTTTCGATAAGTTAGCATTTGACCGCTAATGCCAATGTGGTCGAAAATGGTAAACTGCCACACTCTGAGTCATTTTAATGGTAACTAGAGCTGTCAAAAGTTATATAAATGGTAGGGGAGTACCTATAGTAACTATTACCTATTCTGGGCCGAAAGCTTAAGCTCATCAGCAAGGAGGCGACCTCAGAATAAGTAATAGTATACCGGGCTATCATAGCTTGAAAACAACTTTAGTACATGATTTTCGATTTTCTGAGTGTATGATCAAAATCACGATATACTATCAATAATTACAAATTTTCAAACCCACTGAAAGTTTGTTCTGCGAGACAACAAAACAACGTGACATGATAAGCGTATAGAGTAAGTCAACGTCGCACACGAGTCGCGTGCAAGTAATGCATAAAACAAAAGAACTACAAAGAGCCCTACAACTCCAGTAAAGTGAACCCGATGAGATGCAGTTTTAAGCTCACTAAGCGATAAAATCGAGGGAGACATCGTTAAGGATCATCGCTCGTCCGCATCGAAGTTTTGCGCAGCCCGCAACTCAGAGTAATGAAGACTTATGAGTCGCCTGACGTCTGAAAACTCGGTAATTGTCGTCTCGTTATTAGGGGCCCTCGTTGGCAGGATGCCTAAATTGACGTTGACGTATCTTGTTGATGAGAGATACTAATTACTCTTGTGTTGCAAATTTTCAATAGGCTTTGTAGAGCAATCCTACTTCCTACTTTATTATTAATATTATAAATGCGAAAGCGTGTTTGTTGGTGTATTGGTTTGTTGGTTTGTCCTTCTTTCACGCAGCAACGGAACAACGGATCGACGTGATTTTTGGCATAGATATAGTTTAGGGACTGGAGAGTAACATAGCCTGCTTTTTATCCCGAAATATGTACGGTTCCGTGGGAGCGCGGGTGAAAACCGCGGACAAAAGGTAGTATATTAAATATATTTTAAAGTGTTTACCGATACTAGCGAATGCTTACGTATAAATACGTATAAAAATTTAAAATATACATCTCAAAAATTTCACTGCCAATAGGAGAGATTTGTTTATATAAATGTTTGTTTGTTTAGGTCAAATCTTGCAAGCCAAATTTGACCCACTTCCCGGTGTTCGATTGTGCCAAAAATGTATATAATTTTACGTACATAATTGTGTCGCCAGGTTTTTGGGCACACCACCTAAGGTTTTGGTTTTTTTTTGTATTAATTTTAATTAATTAAATTTTTTTTATTTATTTTTTTGTATTAATACCGATTAATACAAAAAAATAAACACACCTTAAACCTAAGTTAAACCGTTATGTTTTTTTTTTTTGCCCGGATAAAATCCAATTGGGGATCCTACCGGCCCCGGGGGGAGCTCGGTGGGTATGTGGGGGTCCCCACCGGATATACAGCGTCACCATAAACATGGCGCTGCATATTCGGTGGTATACCCACTAAAACAACCGGGGACGTGTTCTTCGCTGCTGCCAATATATGAAGGGTCGCGGGATCGCTAGCGCACTCCGCAGCACCTTCAGCAGCTATCCATATTTGGACATTTCTTTATGAGGGGCAATACCCCCTTCTATAGCTCCTTTTAGTGCGTTAGAACGCAATACGACTTGGGGCTTCTTTATTCGAGCAGTGGGCCCCCCGACCCACTGCCCCAAAGCCTGTGTTAGGGTGGCAGAAACCTAACCTAACCTAACCTAAACCTATGTTAAACCGCGTTTAACTCCTAGCCATACCTTAGTTGCATGTTTAAATATGAGCAAACAAAAAACAGACGTCTAAATGTGATTTTTTGTGGTAACACGGTAATGTTTATTTATTTTTTGTTAATCGTTGGAAATAAAGCATAAATTCTATATTTTCACAAAAATATTGAACTGATGAAGACGTGATTGTGCTGTAAGGTTCAATTGTTGTTAGTTGTCGCTCAAAATATTGAGACAAAAAGTTTTTCCGTGGTCATTTTTGCGATTTTTTTTCCAAGATTTTAAACCATATATATTAATTATTTTTGAATAAGTCTTTTGTTTAAACAATTGAACTATAATACTGTTTTTGCTGGTATTAAGTATGGAAACGGATATTTGTAATTTGTGTGACGGAAAACAGTAAGGTACTGAGTTTTGCTTTATACAGCGCCTTTCTTACGCCCGCCGGGATTCCAGAAACAATACAAAATCTATTGTTCGTCGCGCGGATCTACACTCCCGGCTCGGCATACGAGAAAGTTCACGGACTATGAAGCCGCGATTAAAAGCTCCAGTAGGCTAGTAGATGTGTAATATATTCGCCCCCGTGATCGCTGTATTGAAAAAGTTAAACATTGTAAGCCCAACGTTAAACACATCAGCATTCGTTGCGCGAAACCGTCATTAACATATTGAGCGGGCGTTTTAGATGTACAATGATGCTAACCATACATTTGTTACAATTCGGGACAACTAACATTACGTTGCCGCGCAGGCCTATACAGTTCTAAAGTTCTGGGTGGCACTGCAATTTTATGGGTGGCTTTACGCTTACTATCAGGCAAACAATCCGCTCGTCTCGTTATCCAATAGTATAAAAACATAAAGAAATTTTGTTGTTGATACACACAAAGGCTTATGTTTCAAAGCACCAATATATACTTAGCTCTTTATTGTAGAACAATATTACCTATACAAGACAAAGACAAAGTAAAAAAGTAGTAATTACAGTAGAGAAGCCAAATAACCTACACAGGTATATTACAATTTTCGATCGTGTCAAAAAATTCTAAAAAGTGGTCTCTTCCAGACAACCTTTAGCAGCACTAAATATATGCCATCATATGTCATATGCCATATGTATGTATATCAGAATGTTCGTTTTGTTGTTGCATCTGTAACTAGGTACTTCCCGTGGTTTCACGTGAAGATTCCCATCGGAACCACACGTTTATACATCGAAAACAAGTTTTATCGCGACCAACATCGATTTTTAAGTTTTAGCATAGAACGTGTGGCCACGATGCGAACACTTTTAGTTCTGTGTTACTGATTCCGTAGCCTGGAGGCACACCGATATTGCTGTTTACCGTCCGCAAACATTTGCCCGGCCGCCCCCGCCCGCTACTTACTGGAGTTAGATCAATATTTAAATAATCTCAAACTTTGATTAATTCGCAGAGATATTGTTTGCAATGATGTCGTTAGATTCGGATTATGGTAATATTAAAAAATTCGCTAGGGTTGAGGTGATGTTTCTCATTTTTAAATTTTAATTCTGTCACAAGTATAATTATGTGCCTACTTACTTAGGTCAAAGTTAATATAAAAATGTTTTAGGGGATTGATGGATTAACGTCACCCGGATTGATGTCCATACGTTTACCCTCGAGACCCTACACGTGATCCCTGGGTGGTGATAAAGGGTGGCAACGATCTGGTGGTAGGCTTCGGCCGTGGCTTGTCACCATCCACCGGTTAAAGCCATGCCGCCAAGCGGCTTTGTCGTGTTCCGGCATGTTAATGGCTATAGCCATTTCAGGAAGACGAGTCGTGACAGTAGCGCTGCTGGAGCAGATCGTTTTCCAAGCACAAATTGTACGCTGCATTGGGTAACTAATCTCGCGGAGAGCAGCGGGATCTGGCAAGGTTCTGCGCTGGCAAACCGCAGATAGTAAGGGGGCCCAAGTAGTGTGCTAGCCACACACAAAAGGCTGCCCCACCTTCCCGCGAAAAATCCCAGCATGCGCCATCGTGCTAGATGGCACCTGGACGAGAGGAGCGCACGCATAGATAAAAATACCCTATAGACACAGGGATAGTGTAACTTCCTATTGGTAAAATATTTTCTAGAATAGGAGCAGTGCTCGTTCTAGAAATTGGCGGTAGCAAAGAAACAAACGAATAAACATCCTTTACATCTTTCACATCTTTAATATTAGTATACCTACTTAGATCTATTTAACTACACCAGATATTATTCTACCGGATACGATACCGGGTACCGGATATTTCTATCGACGGGTAATGCTTTTAGGAGAGAAAACAAATGTTTTTGAGTATTAATAATGATAAGTAGTTTAAAGAAACTAAAAAACATACTTCCACCCTCTGTCTCCATCACCACAACCTCGACACCAAGTGTAATCTATTCGTCAAAACGAATCATAAGCGCAAATTCGAAGCGTTTATTTGCTACTGAAGTTTTCCACTATCCACCTCCTGGCTCCATCATCAGATCAGCTTCGTGACACCAAATTATAGTTTTGTCATCCTAACTACATATACATACAAAATTTCATTTCGATACGACAATTAGAAGGAGGTTAATATTGACTTCTAAGATTTTATTTCATTGTTAGTTAGATATTTAAAGTGATAATAATAAAAGTGTGTTGGAAAATAATTCTGTGACGTTCAACAAACAATTAAATAGATCGATTTTGTTTCTTGCTTTTTTTATGGCTAGTATTTTTTATTTTTATAGTAATGGCTGTTTTCGTATATATGCATAATGTAACGTTATCTTAGCCATCAAATAATCCGTTTTAACTAAGCAAACATAATCCATACAGGAGACTTCAACGCTTGCTAAACTGCGGCTATTAAGTACCCGGTTTCAACCGATGAATATTTAAAGAGTCTTAACACATAAACTTTCGAACTATGTCGCAGTAAGAAACGTTGATATTTCTTAGAATACAAAAAGAATAGCTAAAACGTTGCTCGCGACAAGGTACTAAAAGGGTAGTACTAATGTAGTACGAATGTCACCAATTCTCGAGGGACGCGGGACTCTACTACCACTTAATTAAGGGGAGGCGAAGGAGTGGGACTAGATTTTAATTAACGTTACGCAGTGATTCGCTCGCTTTTACTTATTGTTTAGCACCAATTGAAAAGTCACTTTTATGACTTCAAGAATTCACAATTATAGTACGAGCTGAGAAGATTCAGAACCGGCGCTAGAGTAGGAGTGACAGAAAGGTCCCTATTTATAACATTCTATCTAGTCTAGGCATATTTTGTGTTAAACGTAATGCATGGTATTAGGGCCTTTTCTACAACACGCGTGTCTAGCTGCCACGCTAAATTTGGAAATTTGTCGCCACTAGTAAATTTTCTATGCCATGATTGCATCATGATGTTTTTCTATCACGATTCGAACCCTCAACCATTACGGTCATCAAGCCATAATTGCATCAAAAAGTTACCTACGAAATAAACAATCGAGTCCTAACAATCTCAATAAAACTTCCGAAACTCTCCGAACGTAGGAAGACAAAGAAAAAGGAATATTCCTTTAAGGATTTAAATAAATTTTCACTAAAGAGGGGTAGGAAGATCTTGTTACAGAAAGGAAAGGAGCTAATAAAAATGCTGAAGAAAAACGTGCAATTTTAGGGTAGGTATCGGGTAGGCACTTGTGTAAAAATCTGTTTGTGAATTCGTTATAAACCCGTCCTGAGTTCATTTTCCCGACCAACACAAGCTTTTCTTTCTTTTTACTCGACTGCCCAAGTAAAGGGGGTAAAAAGTATAATAAATAAATTCAAAAACAGGACAGCCCTAGTCAGCTTCTCTCGGGATGATGTAAGGATTTTAACGATACCACCCCAAACATTCTAATCTGTACGGGCGTACATTTAAATTCATTATTTGCATTCCAGAATTTGATTCTTAGATGGACCCTGTTGGGTACAACAATAATATGTAATAGTAGAGAGGAGGACCAATTGTGCTAATGCCTTACGTATACGTTGTACATATTGGTAGATATCTACTTATAATGCCTGATTTACACGTTATTAGTAGATAAGTGATTTAGTGCTTTAGTAGCAATTTAGTTGGTCGGACTTAGTTGGATAGTAGCCAGACTTGTACACTCCCATATACGACACCCTCGTGTGTCCCGACTCGACTTAATATGCAGACCGAAGACGCTTATACAAGTATATATGTGTTTTGCTGTCAAAATAACGATGCTTTTGCATCAAGCGCGGATTACGAGATAAAACACGCGCAAGCGCGGCTTGATACAAGATCATCTAAAAACCACTACATATACAAGAACGGTAATACGGCCAGCCCTCGAAGCCCTGACTGGCTCAAAGCAATAACTGCTGCGCTTTACGCTACCTACATAAGTACATCACTTACGCACCACCGCTTAGTACCTATTTACCGCGGCGTCTGCACTGAGCATGTATATAGGCGGAACATTTTTTTAATAGAGGAAGTAGTAGTACTTGGACTAGATTTCCGTCAAGCTCCAACCAATAACCACCATAAAAAATACGATAAGCGTCAAGCGGGAATCGTGGTTTTTTTTTTCGTGGTCCGCGATTGATGCTTATCCATCAATGGGGAGCCACACTGCTTACTTATCCCGCTAGGTGGCGCATTATCGCTGGTGCTGTTTCACTATGAAACTTCATTATAATATTTAGTAAATCAACAAAAAATCGTCTTTGCAACAAAGTATGCCTCTGTAAAGTGCAATTCAGTGTAAAATTAAGGTACACACGTTTTTCTTCTGACGAGAAAAAACGGAAATTGTGGATCAAAGCATAGCTCACCTAAAATTATTGGAAACCAATTATTCTTCTAGAATATGTAGTGACCATTTCAAATCTAATGATTTCTAAGACGCGAGCATGTTTACTGGTTATAGTTTAATTCATTAACCCTCAAAGTAACCATCAATGACAAGCACCAGCGGAGGTGGCGCCATCTGAGATTAGCTTTGCCTGTGCCTCCCCATTATGAATTAGGTGTGAGGGTTGCCTTACACTGTCCTAATACTCCTACCATAACTTAGCGGCGTACGCGTGTGAACGCCGCCACTATCATACTGTCCGGCCAACTAAATGGCTACTAAAACACTAAATTACTTATTTACTAAACAATTAAACACTAAATCAGGCATAATCAGTAAATTGATTGTTTACACGGTCAAATTTAGTTGACGTAAGCACTAAATTATATAAATATCTACTAATAACGTGTAGATCAGACATCAGTCTAAGATAATTAGGCTCTAAGAAAGCGCGTTCCTAATCCTAATGGATGACGACTAATCGACGTGATGCACGACATCACGATTTATTGAGCGTCGCCCTACTTAGCCAACTCCATCAAAAAGGTTACCGGTCAAGTCAACGTCTCTCTACCGTACCGCCCTCTGAAACCACGACCGTCATACGTCACACCGACACACCATTAATATCTATAGAAAGCACGCTGGACGCTTTTACAGCTGCTTCGATAACATCAAAAGCACATTAGCAGCATTTTTCACGGCGGCGCGGCTTTCCTTAGCATGTCACAGACCGGATGGACGTTCTTTAGAAGGTCTAAAGTGTACTTACATTTCATTCTAGTTATACTGCGGTCATGTAGACGAGCTAAATCGCAATAACTTTCTTAATAATGTAGACACATTTTTGTGGTTAGTGACAAATTAATGCTAATTCATTTAGTTGCGTATACATAAAAGAATATTTGTGATTTTTAGTGAAATTACTTAATTTTCCCAATGTGCCTGTAATTTCTACCATGACAACTTTTATATGCTAGCAACTGTGTGAAAGGGACACAGTAACTGAAAAGTGAGTCTCTCTCGACACCGTTTTTCCTATTAACTAAATTGATTTAAAAACGAACATTAGCAGTTGTGATAAGGTTAAAAATACTTTTTACAATAAATGCCGAGTGAACTTTCCCAAGTGCACAAATTGTGCCACAATTTGTGCTTGGCTCCCTGCAGGGCTAACATGCGCGCCACGACAAAATTTTGTCTACTGTTTTGTCTCGCTCTTTCTCTCGCCAACATGAGACAAATGCACGACATAAGCAATAAGCATCGACAAAATTTTGTCACGGTGCGCATGTTAGCCCTACTGGAAAGTTTAGTAAATACCAAAATGCCAAATTAGCGTAATTGTGATGGCCGGACACCATTGTGGCTAGTGAGTTATTAAAAGTGTCAGTTGTCGTCACAATGATCGCAAACCATTACTATATTAAATGTGGCCCGATTTATGTAGTACATAAATTACTTGGTGCCAGCTAGGGCTTGCATTCGAATATTCGAATATTCGAATTATTCGAATAATAAACTGGTTCGAATATTCGAATACAAAAATAGTGATATTCGAATATTCGACCAATTTCCTTTACACTCATTTCAGAACTCTGATTTCCACAAAATACAATTTTAAAGTTGCACGGCAACGTCCAAGCAACCCGAGCGTTGTTTGGATGTCGCTCCGCTGATTATTATATGTTCTGTGACGCGGGCTACACGACCGAGACAGGATTCGTTATCAAAACTCGGAAGCGCTTGGGCACACTCGGAGGGTCTCTCTCTGGTGAGGATGAGGATGACAATGATGACATAGCCTTAATTCAGTCAAGGAAGATTTATTCCTTATGATTGTGCCTTTCGATCGCTATCATAAAAATACAGAATGTTTATTTCCTACATTTGGCGGGTTCGATTCCGGGCTCTGGCAAGTGACTTTTAAGAAATCTTTGAATGTAGTTATTTTTTTATCTTAAAATAAAGAAATGTTTCTATTGAGTAAAATTTGCTAACACAAATACTTAGGGTACTTTTCCTCCAGGGGGCATTTGGTCCATCCTGTATATTTGCAATCATCTGAAATGTTCCTTGAAGGATGATTCAATAGCCGCTTTAAGTTTCCTTAGGTCTCACTTCGAAGGAAAACGTTAAAGATTAAGGCAAAAATAAGACTAAAAATGCAATTAATTTTTGTGCTAAGTGAGCCTTCTGGCACGTCTTTCAGTGGTATCCAAGGCTTCAAGCTGGTATTTAGCTGAACCACCCCACAGGTGAGAACAATACTCCAGACACGAACGGACTTGAGCTTGATACAAATTAAGTCGGTCCCGGTGTGAAATACTGCCTCACCTTCGCCAATATGCCAAGCTTTCTCGCAGTTGAGGTTAGATGTGAGTAAAACACCTAAAAGCTCCAGATGGTCGGTAATCGGCAAGGATAAATATTGGAAACGGGGAGTCAGAAGGAATGTACTCCGATTAGCAGAGAACAGACACGCCTGGGTTTTCGAAGTATTGAACAAGATTGGAGTCGCCCCAATCGGACACTGCCTTTAGTGTCAAGTTCATTCGATCAACCATGGCCTCTCTAAGAGACTGAATCTGTGCACCGCTAGTTCATGCATTGGATATAATATGTATCTCTCTTCGACCGTGATATCGTCTGAATACCCAAAGATACCGGGTTTAAGCAGATCATTTATTTGGATCAGAAAGTGTGCCGGAGAGAGAACTGACCCCAGAGGAGCCCCGGCATTAATTACCAACTGATCAGACGAGCAGCCCTCAAGAACTACTCGAATTAATCAATTTCTCAGGAAGTCTGATATCCATACCCATAAGCGGGTGGGTATACCATACGCTGGAATCTTACTTATAAGGCCATCATGCCAGACCCTATCAAAGGTCTTCGAGATATCCAGAGAAACGGCAAGCGCTTCTCCGTGCTTCTCGATTGACCTCGCTCCAGATGTGAGTAGCATACGCAAGAAGGTCTCCAGTAGACCAGTTTCGGTGAAATCCGAATGGCTTTTCACTGAGGAGATCATTTGCTTCGAGGTATGCCAGGAGCCCATTATTCAGCACACGTTCCATACTTTGTAAAAATATGGAAGTGACCGAAATGGGCCTGTAATTTTTGGGGTCGGCACGACTGCCCTTTTTAGGCACAGGCTGCACGTTAGCAAGCTTCCAAGCTTTAGGTACTTGACCAGTCTCAAGAGAGCGGCGAAAGAGACGTGTCAACACAGGAGACAACTCAGGTGCACAGGTCCTCAGAACAATAGCCGAGATACCGTCCGGGCCACTGGCTTTGTTCACGTCCAGATTGCATAGGGTTATCCAGAGCGATGGTGAGGTAAACCGTGATGTCGGAAATAGGATAAGCGCGGGTTGGATTAAATGGAGATAGCTCACAGGAACAATCTGCGATCCAAGAACACTCCTCAAACTTAATGGTAAAATCTATAAAATGGCCATAAGACCTGTCGTAACGTACGGATAGTAGTGTAGAATCGTCTGAATGAGAGCGGAATCATCCATGTAGCGGAAATGCGAATGTTGAGATGGATAATGGATATGTGGAGTGACAAGGATGGATGGGATCAGAAATTAATATGTCAGAGGAAGTTTCAAGGTGGTGTCTGTAAGTAGGTTGTCGTGGTACGGACGTCGGACAGGTCATGCGGAGAAAATATAGTCATATTTCCAAAAGAGTGCTTAGTATGAACGTAGACGGATGCAGGGGTAGAGGAAGACCAAAGAAAGTATGTATGAATTGCGTGAAAGATGACATGTGTAAGATGGCATGTGTGTGAATGTCGACACTGAACAATTCCCAAGTAAGCCCATTGGCTTACTTTGGCTAAAAGGCACTAAACGCATTAAAATAAAGACATGATTAAAAAGTTTTTGATTTTTTTCTATTATTCGAATAATATTCGAATAATTCGAATAGTATCAAAATAAAAATCGAATATTCGAATAACAAAATTTTCGAATATTTGCAAGCCCTAGTGCCAGCCACGCCACTAATACTTGCTAAATGCTGGACTGTAATAATTTAGAAAATGTGTCTACGATATAGAAGTATAATATAATATAAAATACCTATAAATCCGTGACAACTGACAACACTAGCAAAATAACAAAGAGATGGGGAGTTTTGGCGGGAATGCGAAAATGTGCTGTTGTTGATTTTGTGTTATTTACTAATACCTATGTTTCTTCGAGTGTTAATGTGTAATAATGGTGGATTATTAACCATTAAGTGTTCGTAAACGTGCATGAGTGAAAGGCAAATGAGTATTTCTCAAAATAAGTGTACATCTTTAAGAAAAAAAGTGTGCCTCGACGTTGGAGAAAAGTTACAGGTTTTAATTCATTCATACAATAAAAAAAATAACATAATCGTGAAGGAAATATATTTAGCTATAAAATTAAGAAAGAATATATAGTATAATATTAATATCCAACTTAGTTTAGTCAATTTTTTAAAACAGTGTTTTTTGCCTTTCATACAAAAATGAAATTGCCACCCCACCTCCCGAGTACTGTTAAACTTCGTAAAATCAGATGTGTCACGTTAAAATTTTATATTTTTATGTATTACGTATCTTAATTAAATGTAGTTTCTGTATTAAAGTGATTTTCTATGGAGTTTCATAATAAAAAAATTATTTAAATGCGAAAAACAAAATGAGTCACAACCATTTACTTTTTAGTTACTACTCTTTAGTTACGTTTTATTCCTACTTCCATATAATTTCAAAAGGCATCCGTTATTGTTTAACACGGCCAACACTAGCTTCTTTCTGATTGTTTGTTGGTCTGGCGTCTCCACCATAACTTTTAGTGTGAAAATCACTAAAAACGTGTTGTGTAAGTGGAACTACTTTTTCGTTACAGGAAATTTCATAGCATTTTTTCACATTACGGTAAGTCTTGATTTCTATACCATATTGTAATATGTGTGGAAGATACATTTAAGCTTCTATATACATTTGGAGTTTCAGATTATAACAAACCATTGATTTCTTAGAGCCTTGTTTTGTTAAATTCTTATTGAAATTTCGTAACGTTTTGTGTGAATTTCGTTACGTTACGAAAAAGTATAGTATAAAGTTGAGTGTATACAGTTACAACCTGATTAACATAGTAACATTCAATGCTACTAAGTATATAGTTATAAATATCATGCAAATTGAAGATACTCACGAAATCAAAGGCAAAACATGTGGAGTGGCTATTATTAATGAAGAAAAACTGGAAAATATACACACAAAAAAGAAAGTTTCCAAAGAAACCTCTTTTAATATGATTATTTAATAGATGAATGAATGAATATAACCTTGATTCATTTTAAAACCCTTAGAATAGGTAAAATAAAATATAACTATGTGTTATTACTTCTTACAATAAAAAAGAAGATAATTATGTACATAAAAAAACACGACTATTTGACAAAATAAATAAGGTTTTGCCATTGTGTAATAAGCCTTATGTTTACTATTTAGTTACATGTTGGACTATTTCGTAACTATATTTCGTTACAACTTTTTCGTTACGTACATTTATTTTGAGAAATACTCAAATAGTACAAAGGCGAAAAACGTGTATTTTCGTATTCTATCCAAAACTCCATAGAAGCTTCAGTAAAGTATCCACCGCTTTACTGAAGCGTCACTTCGTCTTCGACTCGAAAATTGTTTCTAAAATTCTAATATTGCGACTTAAGGACTATGTATCCAGGTCAAGAAATAAATTATAAAAAAAAACAAAGAGATGGAGTTTTCGCGGGAATGCGAAAATGTGCTGTTGGGGGTTTTGGCGGGAATGCGAAAATGTGTTGTTGTTGATTTTGTGTTATTTACCTAAACCTGTGTTTTATCGAGTGTTAATGTGTAATAATGGTGGATTATTAACCGTTAAGTGTTCGTAAACGGGCATAAGTGAAAGGCAAATAGTACAAAGACGAAAAACGTGTATTTTCGTATTCTATCCAAAACTCCATAGAAGTTTCAGTAAAGTATCCACCGCTTTACTGAAGCATTACTTCGACTTGACCGCACCTAGACTAAACTTTAACGTGACTTTGACGACGTTCATGCACGAAAACTAGAGATTTATTATATATTATTATCCATATAACTCGACACTGGCTAAATACGCTAATCGCGTGGAGCCAAAAACAAAACAAAAAAAAAATGTGCTGTTGTTGATTTTGTGTTATTTACTTAAACCTATGTTTCTTCGAGTGTTAATGTGTAATAAAGGTGGATTATTAACCATTAAGTGTTCGTAAACGTACATGAGTGAAAGGCAAATAGTACAAAGGCGAAAAACGTTTATTTTCGTATTCTATCCAAAACTCCATAGAAGCTTCAGTAAGTATATATAAAAGTACTCTGTGAGTCTGTGCTTCAGTAAAGTATCCACCGCTTTACTGAAGCGTCACTTCGACTCGAAAATTGTTTCTAATATTGCGACTTAAGGACTATGTATCCAGGTCAAGAAATAAATTAAAAAAAAACAAAGATTTTGCATAATATTCATTCCGTAATGTTGCCTGCCATGTATAACTATATCGGCTGAAGCTGAATTAAGTCATAATCGTTATATCAGACATACGTTCTCGACAACATTATTTTTTTAAATATTTTGGAATATTTATACTAAATATTCCTAAATATTTTACTTAACTTTTTATTTAAAAGATGTAAATTATCTCCATATTAGATAATCCATGTTTATTCTTAGTCTGTGCAGTTGGTGTGACTGATATAAATCCGGGCTGTTATTGCCAGTTGTAAAAAAGACGTAGGGATTGGAAATAGGTAGCACTTATCGATTTAAAAAATTAAATTAACCAGAATTTTGCAAGATATTTATAAAATTGTATTAATAATTCTAATGTTTACCGTTTGAGACTTTTAATACACTTTTATTAGCTTCACTTGTAACTTTATTATCAAGTGTAATAGAGTCTTGGAAGGCAATTTTAACCTACTTCTAATTATTGTCGTATCGGAATAAAACTATATTATATCCTACTTATTTGTAGTTAAAAATTCGACCATGGCTGTTTTAATATTTATTATTACCAACCAGTACCATCTAACAAAGATAAGATGCGTCTTTTTGCTTCGCGGTTTTGGCGATTTTCGAGTTTCGACAATGCTCGGTGACAATCTATATTGTCCTGAACCAAGGTCATCATAATGTGGCGTTTCGTTCACACTTGGATTTATAATATTTTATTATGCGTTATTGTTTTGATTGCGAACTTATGTTACGTACTATTTTCGAACTGAATTTAAATCACACCTACAATTCCAACTAGAACCTAGGTAGGTTACAAAATTAAATAAATTAATTGCGTTGTCTATTTATATCGTAATATAAATTTTAGTTACATGTTTATTTTATTTTATTCCTTAAATGCATGTTTAAATATAAAATTGTTAGTATTTTATATTATATTGAATAAATAATAATATAGTTGAAGAAAGTAATCGATTTTATTTCTTAACACTTGCTTGATGCTTCATATACAGGCAAGTGGCAACACCGATCAGAAAAAAAATGTTTGTTTCTAGTTCCACTTTGTTTCGATACTTTTTTTCGGTCTGCCGTCTGTGTTTGTAGTTTCAACTTATCTACTCGATTATTATTTCTTTGGCGTCGTAAATACTTGATGAGAGTTGGAATGAGATAAATTGTTGTGCAACTAATTTGATTGTGGTAAGTGAAACAACTCATTGCTTACAGCTGTTTTCATTTCATTATTCAGCATGGTCTATTTTTAATATGTCCGCCATTACTACATGCTTGGGAGACTAAATAATTTTTAATATTTCTAATCGTATCCTTACTCTAGTAAAGGTGTTTTCTAAGCATATACCTACTAAAAATACCAATGTTTGAAATAAAATATATCGTATCACAGACTGGTTGCGCACTGCATCCAAGATTTCAAGCAGTTCAGAACACAAAAATGTGTTTAGTAATCTTGTCCCGGCTCACGTCCATTGATTAGACTCTTCGTTTAGTTCTAAATACCTGTAGCTGGTAGCACCATGTCGCGTGAAATACCTATCGCAAGAACTAACGATCAAATTACGCTGATTTAGCTGCCTACGTATGAAGGCAGTACCTACCTACATTTTCTGAGCCCCTACTCATTTCTTGTTCATAGTGCGTTACAGCTTACAAAGCAAAAATATTGTTGTAGGTACTATCTTCCGCGCGCAGCTTCGCCCGCGTGATACCTATTCTTTCTAAATTGTAGCTGTTATCTGATGTTTATGCTATACCTAATGTAGTTGCAATTTTGTTAATAAGTAGTTTTTGCGTGAAAGTAACATGTATCCTCACAAACTGTCGTATCTTCTATATTAAACTTCTGTGTTATATTAATTGTAATCAATGTATTAATAGCATTTGTTATTGTTTATACATGTCTGATCATAGATGAGAAAAGCCCGGTGAAAGGTATCTATCTAGTATAGTAATTACTGTATCTATAGTATGGCTCTATTGAAACCTGTACTTGATAATTCCAATAAATTAATAATTGTTGTTCAGAAACATGTCGGAACGAGGACGGGGTAGGGCTCGTGGACGAGCTGGGGGGCGCGGCGGCGATAGCGCCGCACAAGCGCCTCGGCGTCCAGGAGAGCAAGCTGGGCCCTCACAGGCTCAGCCTGCGCCATCTGGACCTCGCCCGCAGCCGCCGTCCGCCTGGGGCCCGCCATCGGTGGCTCCGCCTGTGAGGGCAGGTGTGCCCACTGCATCAGCGCCAGCAGGACGGGCTTCCCATCGTACTACGCCTTCAACTCATGAACATCCTGGCGACATTGATATACAATCACGGATGAAGGAACTAGACATTGGTATGTACTGCAAAACAAAACTCAGTAAGAAGATCCATTTATAATAATTGGATGGAACAAATAAGATTGGTGGGACTGTTTTTCTTCTGTGTTCGCAGCTATTAGTTCTCACCTTCATATTAATAACATTTTAGTTAAACTATTAACTTGTGTCTTCACATAAAGTAAGTACCCTCCCTATACTGTTAGATCTGCAATCTCATCCAAAAACAAATTTAATTGTTCAATTTCTATGACTTTCAACATGTTCTACAAACACTCAACATTACACTTCGTGAACAGTGAGCTTGCGTTAAGCGGGTCATGAAGCGGCGCCTTAAGGCTTGTGTAGCAATGAGCTTCTTACCATAAGATGAACAATTAATTTTAATGTAGCACAGAATAGGTAATAGTGCATTGTAGCCTATGGCTAGTACTATTATATATTCTGTGACTAGCACACTATTATCTATTCTGTGCTATGGCTTGACTACATAAGCAAAGTGGTGATGGTCCATCCCTCCCACTCACAGTATTTATTCCTTCCATTTGGTAAATCCTGTATTTATCAGGTGGTAGGACTAACTCTTCTGCATCTGTCTGGGTTGGTAACTTGCTTTGCTTGTATAGTCTGTCGTCAAACAATAATGAGTTCCAGTTTGCTGTGAATATACCTAATGTCTCAGGCCAACAAGTGCAATAAAGCACAGGCGTTTTGTATTTAAAAAATTCTGAGTGGAACTGTAATTCTTATGGGAGTTAAGCTAACCATCAGACAAATGGCCGCTTATCTCATCATTATCAAAATTAAAAAATCACCTTTTCTCTACTGTGGTCACGAATGACAATTTAGACAAGGAAAATTTGGTCCCATATTATGTTATGCTTACATTATACATTTCTATTATAAACAATAAAGATTTTTGTGTTGAAAGTTGAAACAGCTAACGCAAAAATCATTGTGTTTCAGGAGCGAAACCATCAGCTAGTGGTGATGCGGCTGTCATTGGACGCGGCTCTCGACGTGGCGGCGGCAGAGTACTGCCCGAGTCAACTACCATACTTCGAACTCGTCCAGATACCGTTGTTTCGAAGAAAGGTATGTTGTAATGCACTATTACCAACTTGTGATTGCTGTAAAAATTAGAAGATACATTAGCTATTATTTGTTGCCTCCATTGTTAAGTAGGTAGTAATAACCCTGCATGCAAAATGTGGGACCCTGGGTTTTGATATCTAATATATATCTTTGATACCTGGCTGCAGAGCTTTAAAATGTTATTCAGTATAATAATATTGAATCATATATCATTATGCAATTTCGATACTACAATATTGTTATTATTACTAACAAAAAAAGTGGTGCTAATATCTAAACGAAAAAGTAATGTTATTGAGGACAGCAAGTGAAGTCAAGTGAGCAGGTAACTTGACACACCACAAATAACATTATTTTGAAACAGTATTTAGAGATAGCGCTGTAAGGATATATGGATACTTTTCGTGCAAACATGAAGACAAATTTTTTGTGATCATGTTATAGATTCATAGTCATATATGAAGCTCTACCTGGCTGGGGCAAAGTTCATCTGTGTATGTCCATTGTCCATGCCACCTGCAAGGAATTCTAATCCAGAGTTTGAGTGTACATTTAGTTTTAGAACATGTACAAACCGGTTTCTCAGTTTGTATTCTGTTCCAGGCACCCATGGAGAAGAAATAATGCTAGCGGCAAATTACTTCACTGTGAAGACTCCAACAGAAGCTTGGTGCTTGTACCATTACCATGTAGATTTCGACCCAGAAGAAGATAGCACTGGTGTGAGAAAGGGCCTGCTTCGTGTACACAAAAACATACTTGGAGGGTACTAAAATAATCAGATATTGAGCTAATATTATCTTCTTGCAAGTCACATAGTTGAAATCTATAAAATTAATTAAATGTCACATTGCTTTCAGTTATCTGTTTGATGGTCAAGCTTTGTATACTGTGAATAAACTTGACCCTATGCCTATGGAGCTGTATTCGGATCGCAAGGATGGACAGCGAATGCGTATATTGATCAAGGTATGTTTGTTTTCGTCATTGCAATAAATTTTTGCCCACATCATCTCCTTGCCTTTAACCCAATTCTATTGTAGTAACAGTAAGGCTAAAATTCACAGATGAATCTAAGTGTGCACTTTTGCTTCCATATGTCAAAATTTTGTGTAGTTTTGACATATTGAAGCAAAATTACAAGCTTAGACTTATCTCTGGAAAAGTACTTCTTCAGACCTTTATGTTTATAGTTATGGGTAGGCATCATATAATTATATCACCAAGAAAACCATCTTTTTTTTTAACTTGAAGTATAAAAAATAAAATACTTTATTTGAAATTTGTTAGCAATAAAAGATATCCTATTTTTCAGTCGGTAGGTGCCTTAGTTTCGGGAGACTATCACTACATACAAGTGTTCAACATCATCATTCGGAAATGTTTCAATCTGTTGAACCTGCAACTCCTGGGCAGAGACTACTTTGACCCAGAGGCTAAAGTAAGCTATATCAACTTTTTTTTTTTTTATTAACTAAATCTTATTATACTTAAATAACATTTTTTGTAACAGATAAACCTCCCAGAATTTGGACTCCAGGTGTGGCCTGGATATAAAACCACAATCAACCAGTATGAAGACAGACTGCTCATGGTTGCTGAGATCACCCACAAAGTAAGTAGTTTCATAAAAAAATAATTCTTTACACATGAGGTGAGAAGTTGCTTTGAAATTGCAATGACTTCTTTATATGCTTTTTTACCCCAAGCGATGTTGGGAGTTGTTATGATTGATTTGATTTTTTTTATTATATATTTATAGGTGCTGAGGATGGACACCGTCCTAGAGATGCTGAAGTATTATGTTGAAAACAAAGGAAACAACTACAGGAAACTCTTCCTTGAGGATATTGTTGGTAAGAAAATAGCCAAATTTGTGTATAAAAATATAGTCTAATTTGAATGTCACTTTTCTCTGGGCATACCCACTTTCATCCTGTTATTGACATGTATGTATGCATTAAGTGTACTTAATGTGTCCATACTGCTAATCCCCTTCACACATTTTACGAAGAAACCTCATTATGCCGTTTACTACTTTCATGCCACTGACAAAATACGACTTGCACATTTAACACATCTATGGCAGAGTAAGTACAGTGCGTCGTCATTTCACTCGTGTCACATTTTCTATCCCAACATCCTTCAGGGATATCCTATTCCATTCACTTGTTTTTGATTTGTACAATTATTTGTGAAATCTTGTTTGTTTTTCAGGTAAGATTGTCTTGACAACCTACAATAACAAGACATACCGTGTGGACGACATTACCTGGGATGTGTCCCCGCGAGCCACATTCAAAATGCGAGACGAGCAGATAAGCTACATGGATTATTATCAAAAAGTGGGTGTATATTTTTCGGCAGCTTTGTCTAGATCTGGCGTACTAGACAAAAACCACACGCTTCTTTTTCCGTTCGCGATAACGCCAGTACAATATATATAATAGGGAACACATCAGCGAGTGAGATGTCACGTGACTGATTTTAAATTGGTGGATGGTAATTAGGATGTTGCATGAAAAACAAAATACATAATTTCTGTCATACAGTCTTTAGAAGATCACATTAACACAATAAAAATGAAATTCACAAAAAAATTTATAATTTCCACAAAGATACTGGCATCTATAAGTTTCCCAAATTACATCCATTAGTAATAACGGTACCTTAATATAACATCAGATTCTATACATTTTAATGAATAAAAAATGTATGACGACTATGTACTTAAATGCAGTTTTTCACGGTCAAACAAACAAAATGCATGTTTTTAGTACCAGCTTTACGGCTCGCGTAGAACAATTGACGTCAGATGTTCTGTCCAATTTGTATGGGTCGTTTTAGCAGTCAGTAGATATGCCCGACTTTGACTCTTGATTTTCCAGTTTTTTTTGAACTGCATTTTTTCTCGTAAGAAAACAAATTGACAAAAAATGGAGTCAACATCCCTATTGATTGTAGTAGCTTTTTTTAAGTAAAAGAAGTGTGTGGTTTTTGTCTAGAGGGCCTGTTCATTCCACTCATTAGAAAACTAAAACTGTTTAAATCTCTTTACAGAAATATAATCTCCAAATACGGGACCCGGGTCAGCCCATGTTGATTCACCGTTCGAAGGCGCGTGATATCCGTGCTGGTATGCCAGAATTGGTGTATCTGGTCCCAGAGCTTTGCAAACAGACCGGACTGTCTGACGAGATGAGGGCTAACTTCAAGCTCATGCGTGGATTGGATGGATACACCAAGATCGGGCCTGATAAGCGCATTGCGAAACTACTCAATTTTAACAAACGATTGACCCGAAACCGTGAAGTTGTTGAGGTATTATACTTGATGTTATTATACATTCAGTTTATGACCGCTATATAATAATGCTCTGGATAAATTAATTTTGTGTCTGAACTCGACTAAAATATATTTTGATTTTTAGGAGCTCAAAACATGGCAATTGAAACTATCCGAGGAACTGATCCAGTTTAAAGGACGTTTGTTACCTAAGGAGTTCATATTGCAAGGCGGAAATTCACGATACGAAGCTGGAGAGACCACTGAGGGATGGACCAGAGACATGCGGTAATTATTATTATTCGCCTTACTGGCTTAGACCAATAAATTGAATTGCAGATACTCTAATATTTACTTATTACCTTTAAGAACGAGTTGAAAAGTTTGTAAAATGAAGGATTACACAGCGGAAGCATTACTATTTTATATGTTTGACCAAATTTTAGGCCAGTCAGGCCATTATAAATATTTCAAGATACTTTTCAGGACATTTTAAAATATGCTTGAATGAGCTAGTCAATCAAAAAGAAAATGATGACATTTCTTAAAAATACTTGCAAGTTTTTGTATCCCCTGCCTAAATGAACCTTGGTGTCATCACCATGAACCTGGGGCCCGATTCTCCTATTTCTTAAGAAAAACGATAGACAAACGATACAATTTCAATTCAATTACAATTTTCATCAAAATCGGTATTCTACTAATTTCACAAACGATTCCGATTGAATTGTAATTGTCTCGTTTATCAATTGTTGGTAGAAATATGTTCGGTGTGACCATTCAAATCATAATCTAAGCTCCCATAGCTGATAGACAACATTTGAAATCTATTTAACACAATATCTCGTGTTTTTTGTAATAAACATTTAAAAGCAATATTTCTTTTATGGTAATAACTATTTCTAATGTTGAAAAACATATAAAACTCAACCAAAACATGATTTTAGTAAACAAAAGTGTGTGGTCGGCATTATTGGCTATCATAGACAAAAAATAAAAACAAACCAGAAGTCAACGTCACGTCAGTGTCAAATCAAAGTTCAAAATAAAAGTCGTAGAGTTCATCAAGATACAAATTTCTAATTTAATTTTTTTAATATTTCTATTATTTAATCCTAATTTATACAGTAAGCAAGGCCTCCAAAGCGACGTCACCAACAAGACAGCAGCAACAAACTCAAGGTAAACAGTTGTTCATCATAATTAATACCAAAAGTTTTACTGGATTTGGTTTACATATTTTGATGAGATAAGTTCTCAACTTAAAGAACTATATCTGTAGTATGACATTGGAGTATTGTTCTTGATAATCATATGAAGTAGAGCACAAATTCCAGTTATCAATATTAAGTACACATACATATGTACACATTCTTTAACATGTATTTTTTTTATTAGATTTGGACCGTGCACAACTGGATGCATTTCAAATTAGGCTTGAACATATTGAAGAAAGGCATGCTGAAGCCGCGTTAAGAACAAGCAAGGTAAGGGAATAACAATGTAATTTGCTTAAAAGTAACTAGCTGCACCCCACATAACGAAAAATGATGACGAGAAGTATCCAATGTCGTTTCTCAGGCTTCAAGCTATCTTTTAGCAAATTTCATTAAAATCCACTCAATGGTATTTCAGTCTATATGTTACATACTGTGATATTCCTACAGGAGAGGGAAATAAATGTTTTCACAAGAGTTTGGGAACACAGCTGTATTTGAATGACAGTTTTTCTTATATCTACTCTAGACTAGAATAATTAATAACTAACTTACATCTTACCTACTATTTACATAATTCATACTTAATATTTAAGACCTGTCCCAAATATACTACTCATACAGACATTATTTTTCATTTGACTGCAAGATGGTAAGTGACAATGCAGCAGAAAATGAAGCATGATTGCCTAAAAGATATAATGATTTAGATGTACTACTTTGCCAAGTAGGTATATGTATTCTTTATTTTTTTCAGAGCTATGAATAGGATGGCTGCTGCTCTTAAAAACTATTGCCTACTTTTACTACAAAACAATATAAAATCTTAATGGAGTTGTCATGTCTATTTACATTCTTTATCAACAACAGTTATGAATGGTATATTGAAATACATCTATAAAAATAAGAGAGACAGCACAACTATGGGACCTATTCAGTAGTTGACATGCATTTTGGCTCATTACGCTCAGCATATCAAAATACACACAGAACTCACCCTACAAGAAAATTGTGAATTTGTTTTTGTTTATTTTGTTGTTTAAAAGTTTATTTTATTTTCAGAAACATCACAACGACTAAAGGAAAACAATAAATACACTTTGTAATATTTTTTAATAAATATTGTTACTTATAATAATCTTTTTTATTTCAAATACCATCAATTGATCAATGTCAAAGTATTTATTACTAGCTTCCGCCTGCGGCTTACATCTTATTACATTGTGGCCTATGTGTTATTCTGGTAGCTATATTACTATAATTTCTTCAATATCCGTTCAGTAGTTTTTAGTGAAAGAGTAACCAACATCCATACTCGGAAACTTTTGTTCTTATAGTAGTAGTAGTATAATAGTAGTATAAGGTAGGCAGTACTTTTACAAGTTCAGATTCTAATTGCTTTATTAATATAGGCCCTAAAGGAGCACTCATGAAGGTTAAAATAAATTACTCTAACAGTGGGTCTCTGTAATGTTCATCTACCCAAATATTGCAGGTAGATAGGTGCTTACTATCATCACGTTTAGGGAATGGAATCCCTTTCTGTTGAAGTATCGCTCTTCATGCACATGGGGCCTTAAAATTGCAACATGCATCCCATCAATGGAGGCCAGCACATCCGGAATAGCAAATTCCAGATAGAACCTAAAATTAAAGTACAATGAAAATAAAGCTATGGGCGGGTTATTAGTCCTATTTAAAATTGGAATAAGTATCAATTTTTGCATCTAATTAGTTAACCCTCAAGACAGTTGATATCACTTTAATCTTCATTCTACAAATAAACAAGACTAACTTTGTTTTTAATTTGTTTCTCTCCTCCCATTGTGTTGGCCATTTAACATATTTCCTGTAAACCATGCTGAGTACCCCAGTCACTTGTCTCACAGCCCGAGAAACTGTTGTCTGCAAGACATTGTGGAAGGCACTCTGTCCCACTAATGTCTGGTAGGACCCTGAAGCCAAGAAGGCCAGTGTGATCAAGACCTGCAAAATAAATGTGATTTCATTTGTGTCTACTTATAAATCTTTAGTAATAGGTAGGTCACCTTCATTTATTTACGCCTTAGATTCGTTAAAAAAGTGAATTTGTTTGTTGATCTTACCTTTATCATGACCGGTATCCCATCGGTCCGGCGCTCTTTTGGAGAATGGGGAGTCAGCTCTTCCGCTAGATTATTTAGGTACGGTTTCCTTGCCGAGACGAAACGTAATGAATTCCGTCTTGGGATGATCACAGAAGGGATCTATTGTGCACCGCAACAACGCTCGAGCACGGCGACGACTTGCGCTCCGAAACTCTGCGTTGGCGAGCATTTATGCGATTAGCTAAACCAACTACCATATGCCAACGGATAATGCGACTCATTTTCAATTGGTATGATATATTGTAATCCAGAAGTTGCAGTGGAAGACGGAAACGCTACTGTAACAATAGCTAAAAAGCAACCTTTGCAAAATTGTTTAACAATTGTGTTTTCAAAGACAAATAACAATCGGAAGAGCTGTCAAAAAATAGTAGAATACCAATTTTTCACCACCACAATAGACAATCCATAAACGATTGATTAAGAGAATACGAAAACTATAACCGAATTTTGTATTGTTTTTCAATTGTCACAATTATTAAACAATTGTAGTAGTAGAATACCAAAAGTGTCAAAAGTCACGATTTTTTGACAATCCATTAACAATCTATAAACAATTGGTTTAGTAGAATCGGGGCCCTGTATTGATGCATTGTCACAAAGAAGGCTCTTCCACATATCATATTAATAATATTTTGTTTTTATTCAGGTCTAAACCACTTTTGTCGGTGGTCAACTGTCCCTCATGGGTCGTGATTACACCAGAGAGGATGAGGCGTGATGCTGAAGCATTTGTAGAGCTTATCATAAAAGCCGGAAATGGGTGCAACTTCAGAATGCCAAGACCAGAAATTGGTTAGTACTGCACCTTGCCAATACTTTTAATATTTTGTCGTGAAGTTTTCATGTTAGTGGAAGAGGTGTGGGTTAAATTTTATTGTTGAGGGAAAGTTATATCAACCATTAATAATTATGAAACAACTAGCTTCTGCCAGCGGTTTTCACCCGCGTTCCCACAGGAACTGTGCGTTTTTCTGGGATAAAGTAGCCTATGTTACTCTCCGGTCCATAAACTATATCTATGCCAAAAGTCAAGTTGATCCGTTGCTCCGTTACTGCGTGAAAGAATGACAAACCAACAAACACACTTTGGCATTTGTAATATTAGTAGGATGAAGACATACTTTTATCATAGATGGAATATAAAAAGCTTCGTTTATTACATTGGTCCGTTATTAGCGTTACTTTTGTTTCAGCTCCAATACGATATGACGGTCCTATGGAATACGCAAACATGTGCGAAAATGTAATCGCTAAGCAGAATCCTGCATTGATTATGTGTGTGCTGACAAAGCAAGTTGCCGACCGGTAAGACACGTTGAGTTGTATTTAATTTGTGACACAGAATATAATTATATTTGCACTTTTATGTTACAAATATCACATTGTTATAGATATGAAGCCATAAAGAAGAAATGCACTGTAGACCGCGCGGTGCCTACCCAGGTTGTTTGCGGTCGTAGCTTGACAAACAAAAACGCGATGTCTATTGCGACGAAAGTGGCTATACAAATTAACTGCAAGGTCAGTAATAAACATCTTCAAAGAGAATCCATATTAATATTATTAAGTATAATTAGTGTAAATCGAATGTACCAACTGAGACTAAAATATTTCTATTCAATGTTCGAAATTATTAAAATAAATATGTCTCGTGATATCATGATATATTATCAAACAGAATTAAAATCTCCGGCATTTCTGTTCGACGCTATTTCCATCGAGCCCAAAATAGAATGTATGTTTTTGCAATCATTGACCAAACACGAAATTGGGCCCTCTATTTCGTGGCATACACAAACAAATCCTTAGCTTTTTATACAGCAAGTCACTAAAGAACCAACTCCCAACATCTTTGTTTTGGCCACAACCACAACAAAAATAATGAACCAGATGAAAAACATATTTATCAAATTGAACCGTGCTTCTCCTCCTCCTCTTTGCCCTTGTCCCATTTCTTATGGGGTTGGCGCAGTACGTCTTTACAAACAATACTTTTAGGTTTTTGACAATTGTTTTACAGCCGACTGCCTGCTTGACAACAACCCTCCTTGGGAATTCTGAGGCTATAGGCCATAAACCACCACGCGGGCCCAATGCAACTTGGCGGAAGCTTTATCACAACATGTCCAAGCTTTTTTTTGTGATTCTTGAACATGCGGGTTTCCTCAGGATATTTTCCTTCACCGTTTTAGAGCAGTGAAAATCTGCACATATATAACTTGGTTTAAATAATTGGTGGGGCCAAGCAGGGATTTAAACTCTGTGGCGCAAGTACGGAACTTTTCGATCCATATCGGTTGATAAATTGGGAGTTCGATAAGATAAAATTACCAATAGGTATCCTATCTATTTCTAAAAATACAATGACGTTTAATGTTCTTTGCATTACCAAATAATTAATTCGTGAAGTGATTTTCGTCTAAAAACCGTGGCGAACGACGATAAAACAATTTATACATTTATGTTAAGATAGTCTTCGTTCCATAAACCAGTCTTCGAATTGTGAGATGCGAATATTCACTTCATATTGAAGAAAGTAGATTCGGCTTCGTTTCGTTTTCGAAAAAATCAAGAACTACCTATCTCTAATTTAAATTTTAATCGATTCTAACTGTCAACTTTATTTATCTAAAAGTTTCGTACTTTCGCCACTGGTCCGTAAGATTGAAAGTCGCACAAGTTCCCTCTCGGCCACAGTCATAACAATTCGGAAATTACAATAATTTTGCAGTTGGGCGGAGCACCATGGAGCGTTGAAGTCCCGCTGCCCTCTTTGATGGTGTGCGGCTATGATGTGTGCCACGACACGCGCTCCAAAGAGAAAAGTTTCGGCGCATTCGTTGCTTCCATGGACAAACAGATGACAAGTTATTACTCCGCGGTCAATGCGCATACGTCGGGTGAAGAACTCAGCAAGCATATGGGCTTCAACATTGGCACGGCGGTCAAGAAATTCCGCGAGAAAAATGGTAAGAAATAAGAATATGTTGCAGGACAGATAAATGTCTTCTTTGTTGAACCACCTTCCTTCGGTTTTTAAATGCTAGAAATAACATACATGTATACATTATTGTTAGTGATTATGATGTTTGCAAGCTAAGTTTTTAATTTTCTAGGTTCACTGCCAGGTCGGATCTTCATTTATCGCGACGGAGTAGGCGAAGGGCAGATCCCGTTCGTTCATTCTCACGAGGTAAGCCATTTTCTTTCATTGTGCAACTACTGCGACGTTTTAAGTCAATAGTTTGATCTAATAAAACGATCTAAATTCCAAACGGGGCGTTCCAAGGGCGGGTGTTAATGTGGGGGAGGTGATCGAGGTTGAATCTCACGCAATCTCGCGTGGGGTACCAACCACAAGATAGATACTCGCAGAAGAGTTAGTCCCCTACCACCCAGTAAAATAATATTTATTGTGGTTATGCGACCGACAAAAAGTATCAGTTGCCCCTCGATTGTTTATCCGCCCTGGCAGCGTACGGCAATCGAGAGCAGATAACGTATTTTATTTATACTAAAAATACGCAATTTTGAGAAATCTCACACATCAAGCAAAATCTCACCAAAAGGAGGGGAAGTCGAAAAATCGCCAAAATCACCTCACGTAATTAATGAACGCCCCCAAAGGGGCGGGTTTAATTTTCAGTTTTGATAGTAATTTAATTCACTGTGTAATTCAATAATTCGGAAAATAAATAATATACATCTATCATATTAAACTTATTTAGGTTTTGGTGCTTAAATTGATTATATAATAAACATTTTTTCAGATTAAAATCATACAGGACACCTTGGCGGAAATATACGGGACTGAATCTCCCAAGATGATATTTATCGTGGTGTCAAAGCGAATCAACACGCGCATCTTCGTAGCCACCCATGGCGGGACAAGCGGCCAGAACCCGCGCCCCGGTACAGTCATCGACGACGTCGTCACATTGCCTGAGCGGTAAGCCTTTTTTAGTTTTTTCTTTTTTGAAAAGGTCTGTCGTATAAAAAATATTTTTAGTACATAGTTCATTAAGATATTGTTAGTCGTTTATAGACACAATTCAACTTACTTAACTTAAGTAACGCTTATTTATCTTTTTGCAATAAATAACAATATGTAAAATATGTGACAGGTCTAAAATAAGTTTTAGGCAGAAGTGCCCTAAAATGGTAAAGCATTGTTGTTTGTTTGCATCTCTATTATTTATCTAGTAATTTTAGTTATGGGAATAATTTAGTTCTGTTTTGTCATCTGCTAGTGAATTACTTATGTTTACAGATACGACTTCTACTTGGTGTCACAAAATGTGCGCGAGGGCACAATAGCACCAACATCCTACAACGTGCTCTTTGATAGCAGCGGACTGATTCCAGACAGGGTAAGAGCTAGTACTAAATAATAATAAATAATAAATAGTACTTTCCTAGTACTAAATTGGTAGTAATTTATTGGTTTTGCATTATTATATATTACTACATCTGAGTGGATTACAAAGTTTTTTGTAAAATCGCTTTTTGTCTAACCGTTGACTAACTCAATTCTGCTGTGACATTGCTAATCATTTTAAACGTTTATCTTTAGACACTGTCTAGCTAAACAGGCATCTAATAGTGCTATTTGTGGTAACACGGTTATAGTAAAATTTTATTTTATTTTTTTAGACGGTACATATGTTTTAAGGTTACGATTAATTTCAGATTCAACGCCTAACTTACAAATTGACGCACATGTACTTCAACTGCTCAAGCAATGTCCGCGTGCCGTCCGTTTGCCAATACGCGCACAAACTGGCCTTCCTAGCGGCCAACAGTCTCCACAACCAGCCACATTACTCGCTCAGCGAAACGCTCTACTTCTTGTAGTCTGCTAACAGGCAAGTGTCACTGTAACAATTATTATATCAGCGATTCCTAATTGGGTTCTATTGAAAAGTGCCCGGGTTTCCGCGGAATTAACTTTGTCATTTAATTGTTGGATTATTTTTATCTGTAAAATAATTAAAATTTTCATGTGTAAATTGGCCCAAAAATGCATTGCAGTGTCATTCATTTGTAATCATTTTATGTGGGGGGTTTGTTGAATGTTCCGTTACCTTAAAAGCTTAGGAACTGCTGACATATTATATGATTAATTTATTTATTTGCACAATATACAATAGAACAATTCTACATTATTTTAATGGTATTTAATTATAATATTGTCCTTAGATGATGATGACCTTTAGCGAACATATTGCAAGTATAATCCTAATAGGGGTTTGCCAAGAAATTGATAACAAAATAATTATTTTATAAAGTACTGAATTTATTGTATTACAAAATGTAACATGTATGAACGTTGTTTTCTATTTCTGTTTAGAGCTTGTTTGATTGCCAGTTGAATTTCACGAGGTAATTTCTCACTTTGTGTAAGCGCCATTAATTCAAATAATATATCGAATGTATTTTATCTAGGGATTGGTATACAGCATGAGTTTAAATTGGTATGTTATCCCAAAAGGGGGTCAAATCTATTCCTGGAAGTCAACAACATGAAAATGCCGCACAATTCATGTTCCAAGGGATTTTTATGTATGGAAATTTAGAATGATGCGTTTCCAAGGAACGTTCTCACAACTTGTAAACACCTTCTTCCGGAATAATAATCAAATTCAAACTCTATAATAAAGATCTAATCCAAAAAGTTACGACATCGCTTAGACTGGCTAAGTCAAAAAACTTTCACTTTTCGTGGTGCTTCCGTGTTTTCTTCTCTCCTTTTTATTAAAAACCCGGTTGGTGACTTATAACTTATACACTACTGCTTAGTTTTTACAAACTTATATAACTTGCAATGTTTTTATGTTTGTTTTGAAAAGTATATATTTCCACAAAGCACTTATTATAACAATAGCCAGTTAATGTGTATTTTTTCTGTTTCTAGGTCTGGCAGCTAACTTAATAGAGCAGCTTGCAGATCAAACAAAGGCTGATTACTGAAACTTAAGGGAAAATACCGGCAATGAGTGATTTTAGCTGGCGTGCCATCCCCATGGTTTAACTTCTGCGTAGATTTTCCGTACGAGAATCTCTTATAGTTTATATAGATATTATTATAAGCTTAGTTATTATAAGAAGAAAAGAACAAGTAATGTAAGTTCTTTGTGCCAACTAATTGCGCACGGCACTAATATCTTCGGTCTCAGACATTATTTGATTTAAAATGTTAGGTTATTTGTAATTAAGAGAACTTAAATTTGGATGTGAGTTGTGTGTGTATTTCTTTTTACTTAATTTTCAAAATCGATGTGCCACAGGCTCTCGATTTCATTCCATTTTTTTTCTATTAATAAGGTAGTATTGGGTGTTGCTACTCAATCACCCGTTCTAATTTAAGTGGCTACTTGCCTTTCTAATTACCTCGATTGTTAAGTCTGTTATTTGTGAACAGAAACGTATTTTGAGCTTACCTCGTACTGCTAGGTACAACCGCATTACGTCCAACCATTATTGTTAAGGCTCCTTTTTGTAAGCTCTTACTCGCGAGAGTTATTAGAGCCCGAAAACAGTTCCTCGTTCTGTCGTACCATAGCGATTGTTTAAACTAGTCGTTTCTGCCTAGTTAATACTTAATATCCTCAGTTGTGTTACCACCGATTTGATTATTTGTTAAGGGGCAGAATATGGCGTGTCGCTATCTCGTTCGCGCATCTCAACATTTTTGAAGATAGGGCTGGCGATAACTTTACAATGGTACGGCAAAATTATTATTTTGATCCGATCAAGTTTCATACATCATACATAAAAATAGGCAAAACATAAAATCCCATTGAATGAATCAAAATTGTTGTTTAACCTTTGAAATATTTTTGCCAGCAACTTCACTAAATGCGATTTTTCATAATTATATTAAGTGATCTTCAAAAATAATGAGATGTGCGAACGAGATAGCGTTGTGCCATATTCTGCTCCTTATATGCACGAATGTTTGAAATAAATGAAAAACGATTGTGATATAACGGTGCGTATCTGGTATGAGAGAGGATAATTAGTATGTGTACTTGATTTTCGTTGATAAGTTTTATCTGGGTGCTTTTCCACAATTGTTATTTAAAGTAGTAGTTAAAATTGTATAGAAGTGCCATAATTATGGATTCGTCAAGTTACCATGTGACTTATAGATTCGTTATGTCAATTCCATAATTACATACTTTTTAACTTTTCTACTATAGATAACGATTGTAGAAAGTTACTTTGTCCAGGCCCAGTTTGACATAGCTAGTTTGTACTACTTTTTTTTTATTAAAATTTGATTTATTATAATTTAGTGTTTTATTAATTAAATTACTACAAAACTCCCTTACTCTAAATATTCTAGAATTGTTAAGGAGATAAAACAGTTGTTTTATAGTCACGGGCACGATTTGAATCCCGGCGAGGGCTGAGTTTAATTCCGGAATTAAACAGCCCGAGAATTTTGCTTAGTGCCGCGAGGGATTCCAGTTAGCCCAAGACGAAGACAGCTTTATTCTATTGCCAAATTTCAGTTTCTTAAGTCAAGAAGTTTTCGTCGCTTTTATATCATACTAGCTTCTGGCCGCGGTTTTTTCTCCTGCGGTCCCACAGGGACTGTTCATTTTTCGTGATAAAAAGTATAAAACCTTGCCTATGTTACTCTCCGGTCCATAATCTATGCCAAAAATCACGTCGATCCGTTGCTTCGTTGCTGCGTGAAAGGATAAAATTACAAACACTCGCATTTATTATATTATTATATACTATATACCTAATTATCATACCATATAAATATATAAGGCGTTGAAGGTCTCCGACAATTTTTGTGAATACGAGTTTTTAGTTTTTACACAGCAAGAATCTACAAATCGAGTTCAACATATTTGGCACAAAAGATACAAGCAGTCTCCATGACATTGGCCTAAAATTAAACTTACTGTGCCAAATTTAACCATCACATATTATTCACCATTTCTGAAACATGCAAAAAGATACCACGACGCTCTAGGATCTGGAAATTATAAATAATTACGTATGATGGTAATTTACACAGCGAAATATACCTAGTTTGCTGAATTTACATTACTTTTATTTGGAAATTCGTAAGTTTGGTCACAGAACATATACTACCTAACTACCTGCTGCCCGCGGTTTCACCCGCGTGCAGATATTTGATTTCATGGGTTTTATTTTTTTGCGCGGAACTCTAATTCTTTTTCTAAAATTAAAGTAGCCTATGTTACCTACTCCTTGTAATATCAGCTATATGCTAGTGAAAGTCCCGTCAAAATCGGTCCAGCCGTTTCGGAGATTACCCGGAACAAACAGACAGACAAAAATATTAAAAGATGTTATTTTGATATTACAAACAGACACTTCAATTTTATTTATTTGTATAGATAATACGTTTGGTGCTGGAATATTATACTAGTCTTATCCCAGACGATCAAACCATCTCGACATTTTTGTATATATCATGTGCGTACACTAGGTACCTACAAATAGGGCCTAGTTAGCTACTTCCGCGTAGGAAGGTTGGCGATGTTTCTTTTCAGCCGATGTTCGTTTTGTACGGGGCGTTGAGGACAAACTAAAATCGATTTTCATGTTTACATGGTGGGATTCATAGCAACGCGTCAACTCGGCACAGTCGCACGTATACCTACAGAGTACAAACTTGTATTTAAACAAAACACGACATTGTATCTTAAAAAGTGAAAAATACGAAATGGAGGAAGAGAAAGGAAGCGAAGACTCTGAGAACTGGAAAGTTTATGAGGCCCTGTGCCGCAAAACACCGACAGAAGTAAGTAAAATAACAAAAAACATTCTGCCTTTCCAACTTGTGTACCTATTTATCCCTCAGTTGAAGCGCCCCAGACCTGCTACCCCTACAGTGTTCTGACGCTTTGTTGGCTTATTAGTTAGTAAAAACAAAAATTAAATAATATTTTACTTAGTAGGTTCCAACACTGTTCTTCCTAGTCGACTATCACAACAATAATTACTGATCTTATAGTTGGTTATTAAGGGTAACCTAAGTAGGTACTTATTGTACTATTGTAGGTACAATAGATAGGCTCAGAAAAAAATGAAACACTGCCCGTTTTCACCAACCCTAGCAGACGCCTAAATCGTGGATGCCTAAATATTTAGGAGTTGTCAAAGGCAAAAACACGTTTCATCAACCTTTAGGAATGTTCTAATGGTTTATACTTAGGATTTTGCTTACATTAGGTTACTTAGATGTCACCTAATTCGTCGTTGGTGAAATCGGGCATTAGGTAGATCACTGTGGTCTGCCTGTCCATCTGTCAAAAGATCCTAGCGGTTCCGCACTGCATCCGATCTGTATATAAATAGAAAGTATATATAATAGAAATAATTAATATCCGTATCCATAACTGACATTGCCTTCATCATATTTTTCCATACAAGACCTACTTATCCATTATCCAAGGGTTGTCTGATGGAAATACATTAATGTTATCATATTGCCCCTTACTCCACACTATGTACAGTATTTTATTACCTACGTGCTCTACAAGTACAGAGCCATGGCACGTACCTATCTTACGTATGGTTCAGGCACACATTACACATCGACAAATGTTTATGTACCTCGGATTTAAATAATATAAAATATCCCTAATACCTTCATCGGTACCCTACCTACATAATAGTATAGGTAGGTACTGCTAAGTTTGTTCAAATTGTTGAAATGTAGAGGTTTCTAGCTAGGACTTAGCTAGAAACCTAAATTTCAACAATTTTATCACTCGGGGTTTGCTACCACAGCTCAGTTGGAGTAGCATTTGGCTTGAAAATCTGGAATTAGTGGGTTCGAGTCCCGTTGGCAGTGAAGTTTTTAATAGGATATTTATAGATATTCCCAAAAATATCCCGTAAATATTGTTACCTACCTACCTAGTGTTACTATGTACCTACCACGTACCTATAGGTATTGTTTAAATTATATATCTAATATGGTTTGATTACCGGTTGATCAGGGAGGTATCCTTTTATAATATATCCATAATGGGCAGCATTGGCTAATTGTTATTTTTGGTCCTATTGGATAACGAAACGAGCAGGACGTTTGCCTGATAGTAAGCATATCGCTGATCCATAACAATTGCAGTGCCATGGTACACATGAAAGACAGGCCTGCGCGGCACTGCAGTTCCCTCGCTACCCTGAGACATTGAGGTATTATAACCCGTGGTCCCACTGCTTTGACTGACTGGTGGGTCCACGGGTAATTTTTTTCCCGTAGTCTCACTTATTAAGTATTCTCTATTTCATTTCGAGTAACTTATAGTTAGAAAATTATTTTGATAACTGGAAAATGAAGTTAATAATATAATAGCTAGTTATCTTAGTTATAAAGTCGCGTAAGCTCCAGTAATTTCACCGACTACTTTTCTCATCAAACCGGAACACAGTGGACTAGGTAATGCTTGTACATTTATACTTCTTTATAACCTGTTAATACGTAGGTACACTGCAGAACTTAGGCTTCCCCCACAATCAGGGCCGGGTTGCATAATATAACGCTTGCCACGTTTTGGTGATCGCAGTAGATTTTCATGTTGACCAAGGTAAATTTTGCTCGCCAATTCCCTGGATATTCCCTTACACGGCTCTTATGGCACTCAAAGGAAGAGATGCGGTGGTACTATTCACCGCGACCACACGGCCCTTTGGATAATATAAAAGAAAAAGCTAATTATATCTCAATACATTGTAATTATCTATTAAGCTAAGCAAGGACTTTTTAAAAAAGCATTGGATTTGTGATACAAAACCCAATCAATTTGACTGCGTGCGTGACATTAAAAGACCTCAATGATAAACAGATTAATTAAAAAAAACCACGGAATATAAGAAAAGTTTTCCCCACAAAGTTAACTTAGAATAACCGCACATTGGACCACCCAACGCGGCCACTAGACGCGGCCACCAGAGGCTGGGTGCGGCCTCCAGTCGAAGCCACTGGTAGCCACAAAAAATAGCGAGAACTGAGAACAGAAGGTGCGCTCGGGCGCTATTTGGCAGTCTAAGCGCCCAAGCGCTCCTTCTATTCTCTTTCTATTCTGTGCGGGCGGGCAGAAGCTAGCATGTGTGGTTGAGTGTGCACGGGAGGCGAGCCACAAACGAGGCCACCGCCTCATACATTGTGGCTCGGTCGCGGCCACTCAAACGCTCAGTGTGCGCCGATGCCAAATAAAATGTAAGAACAATCTTGTCTGTAGTTTGTGGTAGCATTAGTGGCTGCGATGGGTGGCCTAATGTGCGGCAACATTTAGGTACATTGTATAGGCTACATAGTGCACTTTTTGCTATTTCATGTACCTTTTCATCAACCTACAAGGGGGTCGTACCGCGCGATGCGCCGTGCCTCGCACGGAAATCTCTTCCAATAAAGAACACTACCTGTTTTAATAGGTAGGCGGTTTAATAAGCCGCTTTTCAGAAGTTTTCTTTCAGCATTTTTGTGGTACCATTCCGTGGATCGCTTTAGTAACAACGCTAATATAACATCGTGCAAACAAATAATAATTCCACGGGGTACCATCCCCGGATTTATGTAAATCCTCAGCTTTGCATGCACGAACATCGCTCGGCGTATTCAATAAGATATCGTGACTCCCGGTAAGTCTGAAATAGCAAACCTTATCACGCTACATTCAAGCATGAAGTACTTTTACTACCCTAGTCGTTCTCTGTAAGTCACGTAAGCCTGTCTTCTCCAAGGGGTGCAGAAAAAACATGAAAATGTGTGAGTAAAATTCATTTTGTTTCATGGTAGCGTGGTAATAAAGCTTGCTGAATTTCAGAGACGGACTTAAAAACCAATTACTGAATGATTTTATCAAACACGGAATTATAAACGAATTGTTTACAGATGGATGCAGAAGTGGGCAATGACATAATAACGTCCCTACGAAGCGATCTAGCTGGACTTCAATACAAACGAGATAAGCTTCTTTCTGAAGTGAGTTATCTGCATTGCTTCTTTTTCTGGAATGCCTCCTTCAACCTCCAAATAAATATTGGAAATACAATTTTCAGAACAGTGATTTGAAATCTCAAATGCTTTCTCGAGACCAGAGAATATTAGAACAGCAGGTAGAGATAGACCATTTGCGTGAGCAAAATGCGAGACAGAATGCTATCATATCGTCGCTTCGAAAGAAAATACAAGATCTCGAAGAAATACAACGCAACCTTCAAGCTGCTCAGGGACGAAACGAAATCACAGTACAAACGCTGCAAAGAGACAATCGATATTGCGATGATAAAATAAAAGATTTAGAGAAGAAGTTGAGGTCCCTTGAATTAGAATGTCATAATGAAGAACAGCTTAAAGAAAACGCTCGTTGTCAGTTCCATGACTTGGTTCGCCGCCTCTCAGCCGCGTTGGACGCTGAGTTTTGCGATACAACCCACACACATTCTCCAGAAAGCCTTATCATCAAGGCAGCCGAACTCGTCCAAGAAATTACCAGACTCAAAAACAAATGTATGAACACAACTGAAAATTTATCTTCAACTGAACAAGACCTACGAAGCTGCCGAGATGCGTTGGAAAGATCAAACACGGACAAAGAAATACTACAGCGTCAACTTACTTCCCACATGCTCGACATCGAAAGGCTAAAACAAGAAAAGGAGTCGTTAGCTGTGCATAATAGAGTCATAGAAAGAGAGCTTCACGAAGCAAGAGACAAGCTTTCTCAATGCTCTAAAAACCTCAATGTTGTAACTGACAATGTGAATCAAAACGAATCTTTGATTCTACAAATGAAAGGTAAGTAGATTTCGTTTTTTTCTCGGTAAGTTAGCGTATGACCACCATCTCACCTAATATAATTTGTCGAAGTGATTAAAAAAGTGAACGCGCAGCACCTTGATCAGAACTGACACTCAAGTACAACTGCCAGAACACATCGATAAGTGGTTGGTGACAGATTTTGAACATTGATTTTCTGTTCGCAAACGACGAAATTATATAGTAAGTAGATAATAATAGTAATGTGTATATCTCTAACAACTGGCTTGTAATTTATTTTTATTTGCTTCTTCAGAGGACCTAAAGCATCGCGATGAGAAGTACCAACGTCTGCATGCAGAATTCCGTAACACTATGGAGTCTATTGCCATACTCCTCAGTTTGCCTACGCGCTTTGTTGAGGCCCACGACAGTACAATAAAGGACAGAATTCGTGAAATTCTCAGTGATAATAAAGACAAAAGTGTGGTACGTTTCAAATGCATCACCTTTTAAGAGATAACTGTTTTATATTATAACTAAATAATAGAACACCAAATAATTTGGTGGCAGTTAAAATATAACCAGATACCAAATGAATTTCTGCTTTTACATTTCAGCAAATAGACGCGCTGCGAGATAAGTTAGGATTAGAGTCTCAGCAACTTAGCAGGACGGCGCACATGCACGATCAAGCAGCCACTCGTCTCAGGATCCTAGAAGACGAGAGGAACATGCTCGAAGCCAAGGTTCACAAATTGGAGTCTGAACTGAACGCTACAGAGCTTACGAAAGACAGTTTACGCAAAGACAAAGCCAACGTACGTATCTTGATGACCTCGTATTTAATCGTGAATAAGTAAATACAGTAGATACAAGGAAACGCCGCAACTTTCTTGCGTATATAAATAAGGTTTATTGTTACAGTTTGTTGGATTCCTCGAGCGTCTGAGCAGGACGCTAAATATGGATGAGTTGACTCAGGATATCGGCATAGAACTGCATACTGAATCGATAATACACCGCGCAGAGCAACTAGCGAGGCTCGAGAGCGACAAAGTTGTTGACAAGGTCAGTCGATGCAGGCAATACCAACAAGCAATATTAATTTTTCTGCTCTGGCATCCATTCGCTCGGATCGCGAGAAATGTGTCCATGCAAAAAAGCGATTCGATCTTATCTGTATGTTTAAATACGGGATGTTGATTGTGCTATGTCATTTTATACCTACCAATTCATCAATGAAAGGAAGTCCATAACTGCATTGCACATAAAAATTACAAATTATGCTATCACTATTATCGAAATCTTAATCAAATCCATTAGTTGCAATAGCCCAAAGGAGGGCAGATTTTTAGACACTACCAAAATAGTCAACATCCTGTATTATTGTAAATAGTGGTTCTGTCCGGCAGTAAGTAAAGTTATTGATGTTGTCTGTGTCATAATGAGTGTGTGTTTTGCATAGCTGCTATATTACGGATACTATGGCACGCTGCCGAGGCTACGAAGAGAAAGATCCTACCATGACTTGCCTTACCTTAAAGAAGTAAGATATAATAACCTATCGAATTGGCATGTCGTTAATGACGTAAGTGTCATAATTGAAAAACTATTCTAGCTCACCCGCAAAATATTACGATATTGACCGTTAATAAGTGCATATAATACTTGTCAGTAGTGTATTCTAAGTAGGTTATAGTTGTTAATTGCACGTAATCAATATTCTGCACAGTTTAATAGTTAGTTAATTGTTTCACAAATAGTATAGTTAATAAAGAATTAATTTTGAATAATGTAGCATTAAATCCTTATAACATCTTCATTATTTATATCGGCTGTGAGATCCATTGCCACTACTTAAAAAAATTAATTATCACATTAAATACTTACTTATTTTTTAGGTACCTACCTTTTCTTCTAAATCACACTGGTCACATTTACATCGTAAAAACAAAATTGAATGCGTATATCTGATTCATTTATTTATGCCTGCCCCTTTTTTCCTACTTTGGTGATACTTAAACCTAGGTACCATAATCTTTCAAAAAGTGTCTCGTACACTTTTTGAAAGATATATATTGATATCAATTTGTTACCAATAATTAATATATTTATTTAAATGTAAGTGATTTTTAATTGATGATAAAACCACGTACAAAATTAGATATGTAGGTACATGAACTTCACTTCATCATATTTTTATGTTTACGTACTTTGCCAAAGTACCTACCTATCGAAACAACCACTTCCCGGTATTCGATTGAGACGAAATTTTACATATATATCTAAATCGGATGACAATGCAATATAATGATGTCACAGCGCTGGTCTGACGATGGAACCGGAAGGTGGCCATAGGAACGCTTTATTATTGTATTCTGATCCTAGATGATGTCCAGGGTCCTCGGGAAGGAGGCCACAATATTACAGTACCAATTCCGTATTTTATAATAACTTATGTGGAAATATATATTTTTACACATAAAAATTGTGTCAGGTCTGTATTCTGTACCAAAATGCAAATATTTTATGCTCGAAAAGCGCCAGCGATTATTGACCAAAAGTGTAAAAGGTTTTGGAGAAAATGCCTTTGTGTACATTTTCCACCTATGACATTTTGTACGAGTTACCCCACATTAAATGTAAGTATGTGCTACGTATGCTTAATGATGTGCTAATTTTCAGACAGCAGTGGTTTATCAACTTCAGAGACGGATAAGAATACTGAGAGAGCAACTGCAAAGGAAAGATCTTCATCTCGACTTATTACGAAGGAAGCTGAGCGTACAGGTACGGATTTTTTTAATATCTATTATTCGATAACGAGATGAGACAGTCGTTTGCCTGTTGGTATGCATAACACTAGCTCATAACCATTGCAGTGCCATCCAGAGCTTTAAAAGACAAAGGTCTATAATTATTGTTTGAGGGGAGTCTCCATCGTTATTTAGCTATTGCACCTTTACTATTATTTGTTATATTATGTTATAGGAAAAGTTACTACCACTTAAACACTCAATACATTTTTGGGATGTGACTGATCACAAAAATCTCATTAAAAAAAGTTATTCACTCAAAAATTCAGATATCCTTTGATACTTTGCACAACCACCTCATGATTACAAAGTTGCTGCTTTCACGATTAAATAAATATGTATTTTAAATTATATAATCAGGAAGAAAGCTGTCGCGTACGTGCCGTACTACAAGCGGAGAGAGATGAGGCCATGTCGCGCAGCAAAAAGTTGGCGCGACAGTGCGACAAACTGTCAGTGCAACTGTCCGACGCGCGCTCTCAGCTGCGCGATCTTAACGCGCAGCTCGCTGATGCAGCAGATTACAAGGTGAAGATCAAACTCTAGGATTTCGTCTAGAAAAATAAACTGTTTTTTTTTCGACAATCTTGCATTCAGCTGGCCACATACCCGTCGTGGCAAAAAAAGCGGTATAGAAAGGAAGTCATGATCGACGACAACGCAAAAGGTTTGCGGCAATACGATTGCATTGCGTTGCATTGAGCTGTTGTGCACGAGTTATGTGACTACACATGTCATTTGAAATCTCTTGATGCACCTATGGCAGGCAATGTCAAGAGCGCTACGGCTTTTCAGACAGAAATGAAAATTACCATTATCTTTTTTTTTTAATTAGACATTTACAAAATCTTCTCCGCCTACTAACTGTTTAGATTTAGATATACGTATCTGGCTTATTTGTATAAAATATCATTAAAATCGGATCATTCATTTCGGAGATTAAGGTCTTGAAAGTTTGTATGAAAAGCCATCAGGATTCTAACGCGTGACTGGATCACGTTTTGACTCGAGTGAAAATGGGAAACGGAAAAGGAAATTGATTGAATGCAATGTGCCCACCGCAGACCATTGTATGTCTATTGAGGCTACATATAGGAACGTGTCACACTTGCGTCGCGATAATAGCGGTACAGAATCAAGATATTATTTACTATACAGAATGTATGCGGTCAGCGACGAGAGCGCATAAAGCCAACAAAAATTACTGACCTTTTACTTACTGTATCGCTACGACTCAAAGACCGATGATCAACATTACTACACTAGATTACTGGAATGCCTAATTTAAATGCAAGGTTATAGTGATTTACTTAATAGAGTTTCTAACTACCAATGATCTCATTTATTTATATATTTATTTATGTACAAAGAAGGTACAACATAGTTATGCCGTGATGGTTATGTTATGCTTTGCAAGTCAATCGATTCAAGTATTTACTTGATTCTTTGACCAATTTTCGTAGGAAAAGTCGGCTGCAATGTTTTTTTCACTTTTAGATTTTCAAATTATCACGCAGCAAAGGAACGACGCACCGAAGTGATTTTTATCGCCGTCTCCCGTTGCTCCACGTTTTTGCATTATAATCAACTATAGCTTCTGCCCGCGGTTTCACCGGCGTTCCCACAGGAACCGTGCATTTTCCGGAATAAAACGTAACCTGTGTTACTCTACATCACGTAGATCCGTTGCTCAGTTGCTGTGTAAAAGCAGGACTAAACGCACTTTCGCATGTAGTACTTACGGATGTATTCTAGAAACTAAGACACTATACCATTTTGTCTAATCTCCACCAACAGATAGCAGCTCTCGAACGCGCACGCAAAGTGGAAGAACTACAAAAGAGGTTGGACGAAGCAGAACTTCTTCGCGCTCGGTACAACCGCAAAGTTTGCGTCCTGAAAGACCACGTGAGGGCCACGGGAGAGACTTTTGAACAGGAGAGGAACACCGTCGAACACCAGATCACGATGCTACGGGAGGACTTGGCGCGGACGAAGGAGCAGTTGGCCGAGTGTCAGAGACGAGAGGCACAACTTCAGAGCTTCAGGTGCGTGGATCTAGTATGTAATTGCAGAGTAGTCATGTCAATGTACTAGGATTACCTACTGATGGGCATAGAGAGTGCAGGATTCTAAATAAAATGCTCCAGTGAAACTATAGATAGACCTATTGGGACAGCGTTAAACTGTTTTGTTTTTGTTGTTTTTTGACAATTTTAAATTGAATCGAAAGAGACAAAACATAGTTTTACTAAACCACCGTTTATAACACTATTAAAATAAGAGCCAAAATATTCCAATTGTCAACCAGAGTTTGATGTATGAAATTCTGGGTGACACCGCTACTGTTTTGGGCAGGCGTGGTGCTTATTTTGTCAATTACTGTTTTGCGATAATAAAAAATACGAGTTTAAAACAGATCAGCCAATGCCTAATTATTTGACTGTAAGTACTCGGTATAGATACCTATTCCATTAATATCTAATCCGTATGGTAAACATAAATAAATATGAGCTGTATCTAGTTAGGAATGTTTGAACCAAGTTTTATATTATAATCTATCCAAAAATGTCCATCCAAACTGTTTCAATATTTTCGATTGTTATAGTTATATTGTATAGTCCATATTTTTATACTTTTCTAACAATATAAACAATGAATGTGGCGGTTCGCCAACGACATAGACGGAAATCCAAACTAGAAACATCATTGGTTGGCATCCGTCTTTTTTATATTATTAGACAAGTATAAAAACAAAACTAGACCTCTGAACAACCAAATCGACTGTGTAAGTTTTTAAAGATACTGTTTGTTTCAGGAACTCGATCGCCAAGCTCCTCGGCATCCTCGTCCCCGCGTCTGTGTCGGACTTCGAGATGGTGTCGCGGCTGCAGAAGCTCATTGACGCGCACCACGACTTCACGATCGTGTCGCGGCGCTACGACGACCCGGCGCTGCTGCGGGCCTCGTCACGATCGCCGCCGCCTTCCAGGTGCAGAACCAGGACTCCTGACAGGTAACTTCATTAGGACTTGCTGCGCGTAGTATCCATTTTATTACTCACTAGAGTCACTAGCTTTTGACCGCGGCTTCGCCCGCGTGACAGCTTTATAGCCTGTATGTGTTATTTCAGACCGTAAACTATGTACATTATTTATATTCATATTTATGTCATCGAAATCGGTTTGGTTAGGTACCTACGTATTAACTAACATTTACACACACACAAACTTTCGCATATATAATATTAGTAGGATAGGATTATTATATTGTTTCTTTACCCATCAACTATAAATGTAGGTTATAGGTATAGGAGCCAAGAGGGATGCATAAACATTTTGTTCACAAGACGCTATCTCTTTGAGAAGACCGCTTCAAAAATCATTAACGAAAGCTCACTATAAATAATTTATAAAAACCAAAAAAATTAACCAATTGAATTCATCAATATGTACCTATGTTTTTTGTTTTAATTTATGAACTGAAATTCGAAATGCTTTGCCCACATGGGTCACATGTATGTCAGAACAAAACGCAACTGTCAGATGTATATCTGACAGTTGCGTTTTGTAAAAAGGTGTATTCCTTTAGGACTTTAGAGTTTAGACCAAAATAAAAAATTTAGGGGCCAGACCAGAATTAGACTGGCCTTGGAATTTAGACATTCCGTTACTAAATATTAAATCAAATACAAAAGCGGCCGCGTATTATCGTAACGATCTTCGTGCTTGATAATACATATAATTAAGTCATTGTCCGTATTAATTGAAATGCTTACTTATTTAACTGCAGCTTCTAGTCTATTAAAACAAATGACTGGCGTACTAAATAGCCTGCCTGTTATAAAATAAAATCAGTGACCTCAAAAGATGCAAAAGATAAAAATCTCCAGTGTCCAAAGAAATATGAAAGATGCGTCATACACTCATACCACATGTCATTCAAAGTCGATAAGCACCTGTATAGATTGCATTGTATATGGTTACACTGTCTGTGTATGGTGCAATGTAACTAAAATGGTAGGCTAGATCTTCTGCGAGTGTTCATTGTACATTGTATAGTCCAACTTTTTTGCCAATGTGAGTATTATTATGTACCTATATTGATGCGAGTCCAGCGCAGTTGCTGTAGGCCCAAGGAGGTTGATACCAGAGTAAGTGGGGCGGAGCGTGCGCATACTCGGACCGGTCATAATATTGGCATGCCTCAGGCTCTCTTTTACATTGATCACTCTGAGTACTCGGCCAGGTCCTCGCGATCCATAGCTCCAACTCTTTTGCTGTTGTTGTTAATAAAGTTCTCAGTCATATTATTATTATTGTTAAAGGAGCCTCATTATTCGAAGGTTCCCTGATGGGGTTAAAGACGTATCTACACTACCTATATCCTAAGTAGATACCTACTTAGGAAAGTTACAGGTGTTACTTTGTTACAGGTCTCTCCGGTACGACGACTCGGGTTACGCGGACCCCGCCTTCGACCTCGAGGATGAGTTGTACAAGAGCCGCGCGGGCTTGTGACAGTCGCGACGCCGCGCTCGCTTCTAGTCCAACTAACAGTGGCCTGACAGGCGCGGACGATGGGGTTGAGGGATCATTAGTCAATAAATAGCTTTAAGCCGCAATAAACGCTGGTCGCTGCGTGATAACGCGAGCCGAGTGGCCTACATGCACGTTACAAGCTCGTGTGGGGTCGCGCCGCGTTATCACGCGTCGTTTAACCCACCTTTAGTTTATGTAAGTAGTTCCTGCCTATAAACTGTAGCCTACAAATATTTTAGATGTGTGTTGTTTACGATTTCTTCATTTTTAGTTGTTCGACCACGTTTAGTGGCGTGGTGAGGAGAGGTCTCGGGAACATAATCCATTTCTAAAGACCTGCTTGGAGGTTCTGGGTGAGCTGATATGGCCTTGCCCGCGGGGACTGCCTGCAAGTGGTTATATTATAAATAAACGGGCTATACCTTATTCTTATTCTATGTGGAAGCGGTAAGGTCTGCACTGACAACCCGTTTGGGGTGTTTTGTGCATTTCCTCCTGCCAGTATCTACCCAAGCCATCCCAAATCCTTTACATGACGGGGTACGGCCCTGGGTCGCTGGCACAGCTGTTCCAGTGATGTTGTTGTTGGTGATGTAAATTTTCTGATACTCCATCTATTTCGTGTCTATGTCTTCTATTGCGGTGGATTTACACAGGCTCGTCTTAGCTTCTTTCAGCATCAGCACCTTTCCTCAGCATCTTTATCAATTAGCATTTTGGCTCCGTTAGCTTGGCAAGGGAATCTGCCATAATTTTGCCTGTATAAGAACCGTCGCTGATGCATAGACGATCGCTGCCCTGTCTGTGATAACTGTATAATTGTACTTTGTTCACCCTTGTGCACTCCTGTTGAGTTTAATGTATATATACCCGATGTATGTTGATGAACGGGCTATACCTATGCGATATGCCTTCCTGAGTTAGTTATCCGTCGAGTTCTTACCGATGGCTTTCGTTTAATCAATGGTGGACTTGAAGATGGTATAAACAGCCAAGCGATTATACTCGAATGATGCTTCAAAGCGTTTGAGACTTGAGCTCTTCAGTTGTTATAGGAAGACGCGACGCTATCAGATGAATTGCCAGCTCATTACCATCACTTAATTCTGTAAAACAACAGACTACGTTACGTAACAAAATATGTCATGCATACGATGAGTAACTTGTATATAACTCCAATCAATCTTAGAGATTCGCGGCTTCCTCTTCGCCAAGCACATAACTCAGGGTCGTTAGGCTATAGCAGCGCGCACAAAGAAAGCCAGGTAGTTACCGCCCTCAAATAATTGACATTGACCTACGCGCATCATTCATCTTGTTTGCTTATCCGTCATCATAATCTATCTTGCGGTGTTGCCGCACGAATTATTCGCATCATTTTATTTTGTAACCAGTCAACTTTGATCGATCAAAAGAGAATGGCTTAAAAAAACTTAATTTAAATTAAGCAAATTAAAACCACGCATAAGTGTGAATGAATAACATACACTATTTATGTGATATTATAATTCTTCCTAGATTTATCTAGGAGATTGTGAACATACAATTAGACTCGATAATCGATAAATATTGAACATAAAAATGACGAAGATCAACACTTGAATGCTTTGTGACAAAATGTCAGTAACGTATCTTCTTTTTTCTTTTATTTCTCAATGGTTTATAATAATAGGTTGGTATGTTTTGTATACTATGATTAATTTAGTCATCGATGTCGAATATAGTTCTAGTACCTAGTTTAGTAATTTAGTTCTAATATTACTAAGCAAGCTCATCACGCACTTGACCGAATTCTTTGTTATTGTAGTGTCCATTTACTTCATAACATTAGTTCATTAAAACTTACTTGATCTTATAATAATAGGTACATTTATTTCAATCAGACATTGGTCCATTTCTCTTAGTAAAATACTTAAAATTTATGTTAGAGTACACAATACAGTAGGTAAATAATAATTAATACATTCAATCATGATCCGCTCAGACAGCCCACATTAAGACTGACTAATTAGAATACGAACGAACGCCTCCATAATAGGGATGTTGCATGAAACAAAATGATCAAAATACATAATTACTGATGTTGTACAGGTTTAAGCACAATAAAAATATATGATATCTACAAAGATACTGCATCTAACGGTTTCCCGAATTCAACGTTTTTTTTTCATCCAATAGTAATTTAAATAATTGGTACCATCAGATTATTTACATATCAGTGAATAAAAAAATGAAGACAACTATGTACTTAAACGCAGGTTTTTACGGCCAAATCTACAAATTGCATGTTTTTAGTCCAGCTTTACGGCCCACGTTGAACAAGTGAAGTCAGATGTCAAATTTGTATGGGGCGTTTTAGCGCTCAGTAGGAGTCATACTTGTCAGCAATTACTTTTACGGTGTTATTGGTGCTGCCCCTTATTCTGTTTAGCAGTGACGCGGTTCGTTTACGTATGATAGCATGGAACCCATCAACCCGAACCTCAGCAAACATATTCGAGGCACTGCAGACACATGGCAGCCTCAGATTAGGATTAGATTAGATTAATTCACTAGTGTCTCAGTGATACCAATTAAAAAAATATGGAGTGTATACTTATTATTACAAGTCACTGCACCTGTACAGTAGGTACATACCTGATGCTGTACATCAACATTCTATGTTTTGCCGGGTGATATGTTCAAGGCATACCTAAATTATTCTAGATACCTAATTGTATTTATTACTTGTTTTCAAAGTCTTCCATTTTATGCTTCCGTTGTAACATAATTTGTTTTTTTAACTGACATAGTTGTATGTTTTGTAAGATTTATGATATTACGATGTGGATATTAAATTACTGTAATTAATAAAATATTTGGCGTCAGTAAAAAGACATCAAATAATACGCACTTACCCTCATAAATTGTAATTAGATCAAGTACTTATTGAAATATTTTGGTGGTTCACATTTCTGTGTACAATAAAAATCGTTATTACCGATAATTACATATCAACGGTAGAACAGTAGTAATTTGATTAAGTAAATTAAGGAACTGCAAATAAATTTATTTATGTACATAGTCTAATTGCTTTATTTTTTGATCGCAATCATAATTTAAGAACCTGACTTGCCTAGGTAAGTGCTTAATATAATGACTTATTTGTTCGTCGAATAAGTAACCAATAATGCTAGTAAGCTCATTGGTATGCGCTGCTCTTTGCATTTTTTATCAATTAGGATAGCGTTTTAATATATGTCTTAAGTGTTTTATTTTATGCAAATGTGAATTTGTTTTTACAAGTTGTCCAGTACAATTATGCAGGAAGAAAATAAAATCCCGACACTAATGCACAGCATGCAACGAGTCTTAAAACAAACTCAGTATTATTTATAACTTAAAGTTAACCAAAAAAATTACATATAAAACATAACATAAACATAAACGCTTACACACTCATACCCCCGCACTAGGATTCCCTGTGTCGCAGGTGGCATGGACATACACATATACACATCACAAACACCCAAGACCCGAGAACAAACTTTATGTTTACACAAAATCTGCCCCGGCCGGGAATCGAACCCGGGACCCCTCGCCTTGCAGGCAGGGTTACTACCAACTTAGCTACGGAGCCGTCTTATGGGTTAATCTACCCTAATATCATGCAAAAACGTATACCTATTCGATATAGGTCATAGACATTGATTAGGAAGTAGCTCGATGGTTTATTTAGTCATAAATGTCAGATACGCCTATAAGATTTGGATTGCCTCCCAAGTTCGGCTACCGGAACGTGCATGGCGACAAATTTATTAACTTGAAGGTGGTAGGTATAGCTAACTAAACTCTTTTATTTCTTACAAGCTTTTGAATTACCTACCTCAAATTAAAAAGTGGTTAGAAGTTCCGTAAAACATCGTATTACTATAAACTATGAATGCGGCTAGGCGACAGCAGCATAATAATTTAATTTCTATTATAAAGTTAAAATGTGTATAGGCATATCCTTGCATTCCTTTTGACAGATAAAAGGTCACGTCAATAACCTGGCAATCCAGTACTTATTCCAGTTACTAGAACAGTGTAAGCCAACAGTAACAGTGTAAGATATTACTTCAATCATAAAAAATCTACCTCCAACCAAAATTATTCTATGAAAGTAATATGAGGGTAGAATAGTTTATCCTTCATTTTATGTCATACGTGTCGCGCTCTTACAGTAGTTATACCACGCAAGTTTTTAATTCAAGAAATCGTTGTGAAATTTTTTAACATGCTTGTTAAATTACTTTTCACCGTTATTTTAGTCAGTTCCGGTAAGTCGAGTAATTATCTACTGTATTTTCTGGTGGGTAAATGTTTACATTTAAGATCATTAGGCAGGCCATTGGCCACGCGGTTAATTTGCCATTCCGCCATGTAATTTCTTATTGATAATGATACTAGCAGATACCTATACCTTTTAATATTAAGCAGTAATTTTTTTAATAACTATGTTGATTGTTTTAAAACAGTGCATTTTTGTTTCAAGTAGGAGCTTGTTCACTGAAGCTAATTGTGTTGAACTGCAGCGGACAGAATCAACCGAAAACCTACCAATCCATATTTTGTTTCAATCTATTTATTATTGGAATTGGTTATAAGACATCTCATATATTTTTTTGCCTGTGCACGTCTTTGCAAACTCTGTATGGAAGGCAATTTGTAATTTTTAAAATTTATTGCGCGGAGGGCTTTGATCTCAAACGATTTGAGTATGTTCCTAATATTTATAGGAAGCAGTAGTGATATTTAAGTGTATCAGCCAAATAATTTTTTTTCTCCACAGCCTTTTCTATGCATGTCCCAAGATACGAAGACCTAGATGAAGAGGACCAGTTGTTATTCAGAGCTGCTTACGACACACCCTCATACAGCCACGAGGAGTACCACGAAGACGAAGAAGTTATTCCTGTTGGCAAGCTGGACTTGCTGAAAGACGGAATGTGGGCCGTTAAAGCTAAGATCAAAGAGATGAAGACCTTCAACAAGGCTCTGGCGGCCAACCTGTTGGCAATGAAGCTTCAGGTAAAGTTGATGCTGGCAAACCAACTCAAGACTCTTAAGAAGCACCATCATTTTGAAGTTGCGAAGAAGAAGCCTGTCTATAACTATCAGGTATATATATAAATACATTTCGTAAAATATGTCAGTCATAGTAATTCAAGTATAAATGTTTTCTTGTAGGTTAAGAAGTGTGACAATGCACTATAATAAAACATAAAAAAACCTTTCATGAGGCTTAGATTAAAAAATTCACATGAAAATTCTTACCAATAGGCACCACCTCTAATTAAAATGCTGTTCCTTGGTTTCCAGGGCCTATTTAGGTAGGTTGTTATAAAACAAAACACGACAACTTTTAAATAGATGGATACATTGTTAAGAGAGTTACGTATCTACCCGAAGCTTGTGCCGGAAGTTAAGATTCCCAAGTAAAATACCTAGTTGAATAGGGCTTTCCGAAATTAAAAGGAGTTGTGGTTAAAGGAATTTCCCTTCTTGGCACCTAGGTAATTGAGTTGACCTTTACTTCACAGAATACCAACTTTCTTAATTAGTAGGTATGTTTGTTATTTTCTGAAATATAGTAGCTGTAATCTGAATTCTCTTACCTTTCATATAAGGAATCCTAACAAGAATCATACAAAACTACGTAAATGCGGTTACAATAAAAAATAATTCCACTAAGAATAAAATAGAGCGCATATTTCAAATGCAAATTATATTACAAGTATAGGTACTCGCGAATCATTATTCTATCAGCTTTTATAATTTATGGCATTCTTTTCCTTATGCATCAAGTGAACTTGAATGCATGTACTAAGTTGACACTTGTTATACTAAGAAACGCCGTTATGACTTGCTTGTTCTCATTAAGAAGCCTTTTATTTATCTGATGCGAAGTTTTTAACCAGAAAAAAATTAAACACGCCCTAAACATGCCTTAGTCGCTTGTTTAAATATTAACAACCACATATCTTGATTTAAGTAGTGTCTAACAGTTGTCTAACTCCATTCTATTGTGACATTTCTAATCATTTTAGACGTTTATCTTTAGACACTGTCTAGCTAAACAGGCATCTAAAAGTTGTTTTTGGGATAATACAGTTTGTTTTTATCTAAATATTAAGATTTGTTTGTCTATGTTAAATTTTTATAACTATAGAGGTATTTTTGTGACATTTATATTACGTGTCCCCAATCTCAGGTCCCAATATTGTAATTTCCTTGTTAAGCGGTTCTATACTATACAATAATCTATACAAATCTAATCTATACAAATAAATAAAATTGAAGTGTCTGTTTGTAATGTCAAAAACAGCTATTTACTATGAAAGTATATAGGGTACTTATAACAAAAAACCATTTTTTTTAATTTTTCTCTGTCTGTTTGTTCCGGCAAATTCTCGAAACGGCTGGACCGATTTTAATGAGACTTTCACTGGCAGATAAGGAGTAACATGCGCTACTTTTATTACGCAGACAGTGCTACGGGGCTAGCTAGTAACAAATAAATGTTATTTCTGATAATATCTGAGTAACTGAGCTTCACTCAGTGCTGTTATATAACTTGTATTTGTGATAAATGGCGTTTTTACAAGAAATAGGTACAACTATACAGGTATATAGGTAAACATAAAAAAAAACTTATCTAAACAAAAAAACATTCAAATCGTTAGAGCCCTTATTAGATAAATTCTATTTTCTTACTCAACTTCTTTATATTTTCAGAGTCCGCCACAAACGCCCGCCTACCCTCAATATGAACAACCGCACTACACCGCGCCTGCATATGAACCACAACACTACACAGCACCTCATTATGAACCACCTCAGTACACCGCTCCAGCACCTCATTATGAACCACCTCAGTACACCACTCCAGCACCTCATTATGAACCACCTCAGTACACCGCTCCAGCAACTCATTATGAACCACCTCAGTACACCGCTCCAGCACCTCATTATGAACCACCTCAGTACAACATTCCCGTACCTCAGTATGAAGCACCTCAATACAACGCTCCAGCACCTCAATATGAAGGCCATCAACAAGGGGCACCTCAATATAGTCACGATCCTTATTACGGGCATTAGAAATATTAATAATTATACTGTTGGTACATCTTTAATATCTAAGAAATAGTTCACAATTGATTTTATCACTCGGATCTTTCCTTGAAAGAAGTAGTTGCATAAAACACAAAGATTTCATTTTCATATTGTATAATAAATAAATGCAATAGACTTTGTAAACTAATTGAATAAATCAAAAATAATACAGATACATGTGTTCTTTGTCTCATCATAGATATGTAATGTAAACCTGGTCGCTATATCGTGCGCTGGCTGTAACCACGTCATAAGAAAGTGCATTAATAAAATAAATTCATAATTGTTAAGGTCACCAGTTGTGTTGAGTGGCGTAGTTCAGATCGGCGCGCGCGCAGGGCACTCGTGTACTAGAAGCGAATCGCTTTTTCCGATCACTATCGAAATCGATTCTGAAGATATCGCTTAGTTTTACCGAGTATCGAGAGCCGCCGAAAACAATCGAATTATGTTCTAACGCCCTAGTTTTTCAAATTAAAAACATGTTCTTAATAACAATTGCGGATAAAGTGGACATGTCCTTATCGATACAATAGTAACAGCAGGTGTTACGAAGGTGCCAAAAGTTGTCCGCTGACGAGATGAATACAAACTTTACATGGATTTTTTTACTGGTATGACCTAATTATTTATGTGTAGACATAATTACTGGAGCTACTAAGGTACTATGTAATATAATAATACTAAGTATAGACATTTTTTTTAATGTAGGGAGGTATAACCATAATACGTATATATACTTATATTTTTTTATCTCTCAGGAAAATTAAATATTATTTTATACCAAAAGCAAAAATGTATAAATTTCCGCACTCTAGGTAACACACTATTTTATTTGTCTATGATTATTTTTGTTATTTCCAAAGATCACTCCATTTTGGTAAAATTATGTTTTACATCTATAGACAACACTATATAGTAAAACAAAAACTTGATACGTAATGGAGATGGGAAACCTAGTCGCAATTCGCAGAGGTATATTATCCTACTAATATTATAAATGCGAAAGTGTGTTTGTCTGTTTGTTGGTTTGTCCTTCTTTCACGCAGCAACGGAGTTACGTATCGACGTGATTTTTGGTAATATACGTAGTTATAGTTTATGGACCGGAGAGTAACATGGCTACTTTTTAACTCCGAAAAATGCACGGTTCCTGTGGGAGAGCGGGAGAAAACCGCGGGCAGAAGCTAGTATAAGCTCCGTTTAAAATTTGAAGTTTGTTAAGTAGAAGTATTACATCATTATATAACGGAGCAGTTACTAAGCACTGCATTGATATGAAGAAACGTCTTTCATAACTCTTTAAGTTCAAGTTCAACTGTTCAAGACCTTCACTGGCGCAATGCCAATTGCCAACACATGGACGGAAGTTCACATTCATAAACTTTTACTTTTATTAGATAATTCTTGACTATTTCGTCTTGTTGTTGTTCCACATGTTGCAACAGGTATACCATACTTAAACCAACCCTATTTATTGCATACCAAAAATAACAATAGAAAACAACTATTTACTTATAATGCAATGGGCCACCTTATCGCTATAAAGGCAGATAAGCCATTTCTTACAGACAACCTAGTATGCACATGTAGTAAGTACTTGTAGGTCTTATAGTAATAATCCTAATCTAGCCCTCATAACTCACGATCACAGATCTCTTACTCGCGATGGAATAGAGAAGGTAGTCCGTAGGTATATAACGCGATTAGGGCGAGAGGTTGGTTGTGTGTGCACACCACAGATATCTATGGTGCACACCAATGTGCCCATTCATGTCCAAAAAGGTTGACCGATTTAGATAGGTACCTACTGTTTGTTGTATACGTTTGTGAATCATCGGCGATAGTTCTTAGATAGGTGTTACTGTGTTAACCTGGAATCCCGACAGTATATAATCTTATAGGAAATCTCTAAAAACCTTAAAATATAAGCAATATTAAACAGTTTTAAACGGATTAAATCAGATCTGGGATAGTTATAAAAAATTTAAAAATAAAAATTTAAATTTAAAAATTTAAAATTTAAAAATAAAAAATTTAGTCTTTTTTCAATCAAGTTTACACACTTTATGAGCTTTGTCAAAAATTTTAATTTTGGTTTTAGGTTAAAGGGATTCAAGGGAGCATAAAAGTTTATGTCTCAACATATAAAGTTTATATAGATAACTTATCTAAGATAAGTATTGCTTTTAAAGCTTACTTTCGATGACTATAACTGAGCCTGGCAGTTTGTCTCGCTTTGATTAAGATGAAATTAATGTAGCTACTTGTGTTGTTCTAGGCAAAGCGCTTATGTACTATGTCCATACTAATCTTACTAATATTATAAATACGAAAGTGTGTTTGTTGGTTTGTTAATTTAATTTATCTTTCTTTCAAGCAGTAACGGAGTAACGGATCGACGTGATTTTTGGCATAGATAAAGTTTATGGACCGGAGAGTAACATAGGCTACTTTTTATGCCGAAAAATGCACGGTTCCTATGGGAACGCGGGGTGAAAACCGCGAGCAGAAGCTTGTATTCATATAAATCGCATATACTCGTATAATCGCATTTTTCGTAGGATACAAATAAGGCACTGATGTGAATGTTGTACCTATACCTGTACTCCTTCTAAATGTTCCTGATAAGTACTAGTTTTCCTGCAGCCACAGTAGACTAACTATTTTGCTGTTCTGTCAAAAGTATTGTTTTCTTACTTTCAGGTTAAATAATTTATTATGCCAAAGTATTAGGTATGCTATGACGGAAGTAGGTAGATTAATTTACTTTTTTACATTCAGGAAAGTAAAAAAATATAAAAAATAAAAACCTACATATATGTATTACGCTGCCTTAGTTCGTAATTATTAATGACACTCAAAGCAAGGTTGGCGATTAAATAAATAGCTGTACATTCACATGCCTTTGTATTTAGGCAGTGTGAGTTATGTACATTCACTAATTATTCAGTTTAATTATGTTGCTAGGCTTCAATATCTTTAAGGTTTTTTAGCTGTAGGTGAATACTATACATATTTTATATTGCCTACGTTAGCGTATAATGTAGGTATGCCTATGCAGTAGACAATGTTAACTATGTGTTGCTTAAAAACTATATAAGTATAAGTTGTAGCCGCACAATGGATCACCGAACACGTCCACTAGACGCAGCCACTGGACGCGGCCACTACTGGCTGGATGCGGCTTTCAATCGGACCCACTGGTAGCCACAAAATAGAGAGAACAGAAGGGGCGCTCTGACGCTTTTTGGCGCGGGCGGCCTAAGCGCTCAAGCGCTCCTGTTCTCTCTATTCTGCGCGGGCGGGGAGAAGCCGGTGTTTGTGGCCAAGTAGTGCAGTGCAAGGGAAGCCAGCCACAAACGCGACCACGCGCCTCAGCTTGTGGCTCGGTGGCGGCCAGTCAAATGCTTAGTGAGCGCCAAAGCCAAATTGTATGAAAAATCATAAAACTACTACCTACTCCTATATTAAAAAATGTCGCAGGTCGGGGGTTGTATCTTAAAATGAGTTAAAGCTTCGGTGGTGGTAGGACATTTATATTTTGTAATGCCAGTTTTTTTTTCTTCGACTATTATCCGCTTGGCCGCGGGGCAGCATGGGCACGGCTAATAAGACCAACATACCAACTAAAAATTAACGGTGTTTTCTCCCAACGCTCAACGCTCAACTGCAGCAGTGGTGACACCTAGCTGCCGATTCCCAACCAATACGGCACAGATACTTTCCGAAGCAGCCATGCCCAGAAAGTATCTGTACCAGCCAGAAAGTAAGGATCCTGTGGGGTGGGGACGATCCAGCCTATCTTCCAGGATCGGTCGGACAGCCTCCACTGACCAACAGCCCGCCCTGGGATGGGCTAGCTGCTCTCTCCATCTTCCCAATTATAGGCCCGCATAGCGGCGGAACGCCACTCTTCAACCTCCCTCGGTGCATCAAACGCGATATAGCCTTAATAATTTTATATATCAATTCACATCCACTACATAATTATTTTCTTTATACGTGAAGAGTAATTAAATTCACTGTTCAAATGACTTGTTCTAAAAACAAATGAAGACCGAGATTACCAACCCGCCCTTGAGTTCATTGATCATTTCATATCAAGTGAGTCATCAGAGGAAGTCGCACGAAGACCTATCATTACTTTAATTCGATATAGGCATAGCCTATGTGTAAATGCTGTTGCTGGGGGCTGACTGCTTTTGTCTGAAATGGACGTTATAAAAAGAAAACATCAATACAATGTATAATAAATGTCACAGTGATCTTTAGCAAACTGGATCGGACTAATTTTGCTCCAGTTGAGGGCGAAACGAGTCTAGTCAACTTCCTGATGTTTTTATGAAATGCCGCCAAGCAGGCACGTAGGCGTACTTAATTGTCGCTCTGTGTGGACATTAGCTCAATATGCTATCTTAATTATTCTGTGATTTATATCCATCTATCGTTCTTGGAAAGCTCGTGCAATCAGATCGTCCATCCAGATATATGGGCTGTCCAATCGTTGGTAGTAGGAATTGTTCTTCTTCGAGAGTGGGATTTGCAATTGGCTTTGTTCGTATCGGTCTCCGAGCAGAAGTGCGCAACCACGAATGGAAAAGTAGTGGGGCTGTATTAGACATGAGAATTGAGAGCTGATGAGCCCTAGTGCAGTGATCTGTGATAGGTACCTACGTGTCATTCAAAGCAGAAAGCTCTGCGTTGCACTACATTATTTTATGGAAAGGCGGTGAAAGACCAGCTCGTTTCGTCACTATTATGTTTATTAAAACAAACATACGATTACTTACTCTCATTCCCTGCAATAGGATTCCCTGTGTCGCAATCTGCATACACACATACAGATACACAACAAATAAAAGATACCTACATAAAAGGTCCGAAACTGTATGCCCACCCCACACATCGTTTGCTCTTGCCGGAGATTGAACCTTGCTTTGACAGGCAGTGATTTAGTACCAACTTAGCCACAGAGTCGTCATTTACTTACAGTGACTTTTGTAAATGTTGTTACTACAGCATTGGTTATTAGGTCCTCTGCTGCTAATCGCTAGTTTGTATTAGTGTTTACCTACTGAGATGGCGATGGCGTACCTACATGAGGTACGCTAGGTACGAGGTCGCTGGAGTTGTGTGCGCTGGAAGATCAGCGCGCAGTGCCGCGCCATCTGTACCGCGGAAGATTTTGAAGCGTTCCCGCAGTCCCGATAATTGACGTGTCTACGGAAGAATTTTAGCCAGTATTTTAGCCTTTGCATTTTAGCCAGTAGGAGTCTGGCATAACCTTCTGTTGCCCACGCAGACGCAGCAGTGGGGAAAAATCCTTCGGTGAGAAATCCTCATGGACACCATAAGGAATTCCCGAAAGAAAAAAAGTTGTAGCTTTTTACCAGCAGCTTTATTATCGATTTAAAAAGAGTTACGATATCGCCATATGAACAAATAGCTTCTGCTCACGGTGTCACCCGCGCTCCCACAGGAACCGTGCATTTTTCCGGGATAAAAAGTAGCCTATGTAGTAACATAGACTACTTTTTATCCCGGAAAATAGTAGGACCGGAAATCCCCTAATCCTCAGAAAAAGACCGGAGAGTATTCCGGTCCATAAACTATATGCCAAAAATCACGTCGATCCGTTACTCCGTTGCTGCGCTATTATATTACGGATTACACACGTATTATTCACACAAGCTGCTTTTTCATTGGACGGAAATCCCCTGTGGTTTCGGTTTTGCCCGTATCACTCAGGTTTATAAATTAAAAACAAAATTATCTGGAATTTCCATGGTTTAGTAAGCTTTTACTATCGGATAACGTCCAGACTCTAGCAAATAACTTTGTAAGAAGCTGTTAATAAATATAGTCCAAGTATGACAGGTAAAGATATTCTAGGTACAGTTACTGTGACTGTTAAAATATTCAATCACATGAAAATTATGTACCTAGTTACCCAAACTGAACCAGTTTTCAGTACCTAATACGTTACTTATTAAAAGTTTAAAACTAATCACAACAAACGGGATCCAGTGAAATACTTCATCCGTGATCATAGGGCTTGCAACAGTGCCGAAATATCAGAAACTATAAAAAAATATACATGGTATAAGGTAGGTAAATATCCCGTTCATTGTGATTATGTTCGTAGTGTTGATGACCATTACAATTTTAAAACAAAGGTACCTATATTTACTGTCTCCATTTTATCATAGATACCAGGTAGAAGTAGGTATCTAACTAGTACTATATATCTAGATAGGTCATAACTAATACAGATTACTACCAGACAAAACAATCAAGTCGATCAGCTTTTCTGAATTAACAATTGCATGATGCATCACGATTCATAATACCTACGCGATGGATGGTCACGATTAGTCGCTGCAACTCTATCCCTTCTTTGTGATCTCAAGTTCTTTATCATGGGTCAAGATATTTGCATTCGAGTTTAAAATACTGCACGATCTGGTAAATCAGAACTGGTTTACTCGCCTCGCCCAACACTTCCACTGCGAGCAAATAAACGCAAACTGCTATGCACGAGACAAAGCTTCATTGAATAATGCCAATCTCATGTACCTACCTACTACTACTATTGCTACTATTGAAAGTTTATTTTTCAATGCACCTACTTTGACTTTATGATTTGTAATCAAGAAATACAACATTTGCGGAGGTTTATCAATCAAAGGTGGTAAAAAAAGTTTAAAAGGGCATTCCTATTTCATAGGTATACCTATCTTATATCCATTATATTAACTACGGAATGTCCATACAAATCGAATCGGCTTTGTTTGTTTGAGTTTGATTTAAATTTAACAATAATTTATATACACTAGCCTCTCGATTTAAAATTAAAGAAAATGGTATACATATATGTACCTATAGGTATGTTCTTTACGAAGTCGGAAATTCTTGTAGTTTACTCCGGTTAGATAGGTACATTACCTATAGGGTGCAATACTTTTAATGAGTGTTTTTACATGATCTTCATACTTACCTACCTACAACAATGTAGATTTTCAAATGATTGAATTGCACCTAGATAGGCAAGTAATTGTAGTAACTGGCGGTGTCATGGTTAAAAAGGAAATGCACAATTATGTGTAATTATACTACTATCGGTGTAAATATATTATGTAGGTATTTTGGTGTTTACTTCGCGTGATCTACTTGTGTGTTTTTGTAACATAATTCTAGACCAGACCACGTAGATATCGATTTGTTAGCATTTGTGGCATCAGGAACTTAAGGCGCGGCTAAAGCAAAACATCTGAAAATGTCCTGCGTTTCGTCGCACAAATCTCAGTTTGCATAGATATTGAAAGCAAAAAAATACAGCAGTATAGCCAAGAGTTTTTATAGAAAAGACTCTTCTATAAAATATTATATAGCAATGCCCAGAATCTTATAAAAAAATCGCAAAAAGATCCTGAAAAATTTATTTTGTCTCGAAACACTCAATGTTTTGAGCGACAACTATCATATTTTTGTAACCAAATAAAAAGGAAATGTAATCATCTATAGATGTATGTAAAAATATTTAAAATCTATGGTGTCTCTTTTTCTTTATTAAATAGAAAAAAAAGAAATAGCTTTCAACTAAACATTTTAGACCTTATTTCCATACAAAAGAATAAAAGGAGCGCCTTAATAACTGTTGGAAGAAATCATCAAACTGCAGTTCTCAAAGACCAAGACAAGTACCTAACGTTTATCCAAATAATTTTCAGCATTCCTAACTCAAATCGTTTTGTATTCGTATTTTTGCAAATTAGTCAAACATGTATTAACTTCGTAACAAAGGCACGCCAAATTTAATTAAAGCCAAACTGCTAGCAATGCTTTTAATTACAATTTATATTGTTAAATATTGTCAAAACAAAAAATAAATGTTGCCTGTAGTAGGTATGTACATACCTACATAAAGTAAATTTAACTAAATATGTATGAACTTTATTTGTCCCGCATAAAAAAGAGATTATGGGCCCTTAAGGCCGAAAAAAAGTTAGCAACCCTATAGGACCTCACCTTTATTGGAATTTAACATCTATCAAGAGATGAGCGGGTCGTCTGCCTGATGGTAAGCATCGCAGGTGCATAACAATTGTTCGTTATTATTTCACTGACTATTATTATTACACTGATTATTATTTGCTCATCTATAATACCAATCTATACTAATATAATTAAGCAGTAAAGTTTGTGAGTTTTTTGTTTGTTTGTCACCGCTAACCTCTGGAACCGCTGGTCCGAGTCTAAAAAATTGTTTCACTTATATATCACAGAAGATAATTATAGTCTACGTTACGTTATCTCCGAGTGCTCTAGGCTACATTTTATTCTGATTCCACTTGTGAGAAGCCGCGGGCGGACGCTAGTACCATACCATACAACTCATACAAACAGGATCACAGTAATGCTTGCACATTACTGCTTGGTGGCAAACTACACGGGCAAAGCGGTGGTACCCACCCAGACAGATGCTCGCAGAACGGTTAGTCCTAATATAGTACCCCCTCGTCAGCAAAAAAGGGAACGATAGAAACTTCGATGAACATTGTCTCATGAAAGAAATTCTTGTACCTTACTTAGCTAGTTACTTAGCTACTTATTTATCCGATGCTCATGTTTTTCCTTGCCTCGGACATTTTGCAATTCTTACGCACTATCCACTACATCCTCCAACAACCTCTAGGCGCCTACCTAAGCACCTAGTAGGTACGCAGTACGCTTTGGTATTATAACATATTTTATAATATAACACAGCTGGCAGTCGTTCTATTCATTTATGGGACCTTATAATGTTTTTATAGGTGTCTACACAGCTCGTAATAAATGCCAATGGCTACCGAATAAACGAGTTACCTAGCTGCGTCACAGAATATATAATAGTACAAGTACCTGCGGGTCTATTTACCTGTCTACTTATTCAACAACTACACCTAAATACCACTTCCTAATGCTCTAAGACGTTTTAATTAAGATCTGTAGCTTTTGCTTGTATTAATACATATCTAGGTACCTATATTATGGTAAAGTGGTTGACGTGAAAAGCCAATTTATCGTTTAATTTACGATGTTGTATGCGGAATGTTTTATTTCCGTAATATTTTTATTTATTTTGAGTAATTTTTCAATAAATTAAACTAATTTTACTAGCTAATGTGTTAATGGTCTTATGCGTTATCTTATGGCCTCCCATTTTCACTGCCATAGGCTCGGGGCACTCACCCAATCTAACGCTTCTCTAGGTACTCCAATAGCTTTCAAATAAATACCGAGTGTTGAAACGTTGGATATATGTGTAAAATACACCTCTTCTGGAATATTCACTTCTTTACTATCCACATTAAACCCGATGCGCAATATCGACTACAGACTTAAGACTTTGACGACCGGAAAATATTTTCGAAACTACGCCAATTTATGTTTTAGATTAATTTGTTTTTTATAATGATTGTATTCCAACAAGCAGCCCAGAGTTCTGACTTCACTTTCCCTAACCAGACTCGACGCTGCGCCTCGCCAGTACACTATAATCTACCTACTCAATGAGTCTTACTAATTATAATATACCTAAGTCGCCCAAGTATGCACCTACCTGCTTGAAAGTAAACGATTTCCAAACGGCAGGTGGTCTAATGGATCCTTTATGATACCTCCGCTGAGTTATACGTAGGTACCTACCACAGGTAGGTACCTATATTTTTAAATAGTTTCAGGATGGTTTTATTTAAATTCGGCCATGTTCTGATGATTGACTCTAAAGATAAAGCGATAAAAGACGGTTGTTAGCTTTTTAGAGCAATATTTACTGTTAATACAGTAATTTATTTGTTATTTCTGCATGACTTGAGCCGCGCCTGTCCACTCAAATCAATTCTAATTTTTTAATAGGTCAAACTTTAAACAATACTTTTTAGAGGCATCATAACTAATGTTACTAGATACTATAAAATGTAGGCAGGTAGATAGGTAATGTGTATCTGTATATTTTTATTTAAAAAAAACGATTCAGATAGCACCGCCGGCTCCCGGGTAGAGCCGGGTACCCGGGTAGACGATAGGAGGGTCGTTCTAGACGCCAAGATGCCAAGGGGCGAAATTGAGAGCGAAAACAAAAGTTCCACATATTTCGGACTGAAATTAGATAAAAATTGTTTTAAATTCGGTGTCAAATAAGTTAGGTATTTACCAAAAACAGAAATATGATCTTAAAGATCCGACCAAAAGGCGCTGAACGACAATCTTGCTCTACCTTTTCATAAACACCTGATATGTATAACAGACTATAACCGGCGCGGCGCTAGATTCAAATTTCTGACTTTGCTAGTTTTCAGCTCAGCACATCGTTACTTATCGTCAAGTGAGATTATCATTGTCCAAACCTCATCCGAAGTCTCTGGTTACAAACAACAAGTAAAACTTCAAACGTGTTTATTCATGGATATTTTTACAAGAACTGTATTTAGCATAACACCCACTTTTTTCCATCTGAATTCCATTGGAATCAAGTCTAGTTTTTGTTTCTTTGGCGCCTGCTTCTCCACGCAATCTATTTATGTCAAGATTAATTAACAGTAGGTACAGACAGGTATCTATCTATAAGTACCTAGATAGTTACCTGTCTGTACAAAGTGGCATGGGTTAGTGTGTAAGTATTAAATGTGGTAAGTATTCTTGTACGCAGAGATAAGCGTTAGTTGACTCATGAATATTAGAATTAAATCGACACATATACGTACACAAGCTATAATTTAAATGTAGGTAAGTACAACCAGATACAATTGCCTTCCCACTCATAGACATTACCTACAGAAGTTACGCTTACAGCTGAGTAATTGAACTACTTATGTACGTAGCCTTACGGTAAAGATTTTCGCTTGGTCCCAGTAGTTCAATTGCCTAGTTCCATGATGGAACTAGTGGGAAAAAAACGTCTGTTCCATGGAACTTAAAGCACTTGAAAACCTGTAAAATTACGTCTCCCATTATTTCCATACCTTCAGTTTTTCCATTTTTACTTTTAACCACTCTACCACGACTAGTGAAGCAAATTCAAATATCTAATCAAACTCTTTATTCAATTTAAAACTTATGATGTAACTCATACAAAACCAAATATTTTACATGAGGAGGTACTGAAGTAACTTCGTGAAACTAAACTAAAATATAGGTCTAAGGTGTCTAAGATTTTCTAAAAAATGGCCGACGCTAATTTATCCTGTAACAACTTCGATTTGCACGTTTTGTTAAGTCATTTTCAATAAACTCTCTTTGTCTCATCGCGCTGGGACTCAAGTTGGGCTCTATTTTTGTCTGAAATCACATTATAATACGCTGAGTCTCTTCCAGTACCTTCAGTAATTTGTATAATGATGTAATAATCGATTTAGAGACCGTGACAGGGATCTGGCAACAGCAATGGAACTGGGACTTAATTTTTCCGTGCCTTACCATGGAACAGAGGTTTTTTTCACATTAGTTCTATCATGGAACTAGGCAATTGAACTACTGGTACTAGGCGAAGATTTTACGTATCACGTTGTCCTTAGAATGTAGGTGCGAGAACTTTGACACTTATAAATTTTATAATAATTAACCTACTAATGTCTAACCTGTAACTTGGGCATATTATTACATGTTCTGTGAGGTTACGCTTACTTAGGTACTAATTAAACTATGATAGGCATAGGAATGACTTGAAAAAAAAAGTTCTTAGGTAATTGATCGGAAACCAAGATACTATATATATTATATATGGAATCTCTGTAAGTCTGTACTATAGCGATTAATTGTCGTTCGATTAAAGAATTTGTAAGAGCTTTAGATAGGAAAACATATCGTGATTGGCAGGACCGATATCCACTCAACTATAAAGCACAACCTTGCCGATAAGATGATAACAGACATTCCGCCAGACTTCAAACTACTTACAAACAATTTTATCTTAGATCTGCACCGCCCCTAGAAGGTTAGGGTTTAGTTCAGTGCGTTGGCGTTTTGCTTGGTTCTGCACGCGCACCCGTGCAAGGACGGCCGTACTGTCGTTGCGCGGTCACTGACAGTCGCCGGCGTCCGCCCGTTCTTAGTTTCTTGCCATGACCACCGCCCGCTCGCCCGAGCCACGCTTCCGTCCCAGTTCTCAACTTTTTGCACCATAACGATTAACTTGTCGTCCGATTAAAAGATTTCTAAGAGCCTTATTAAACCATATAAAAACTTTTCCGTGTGCGTAAAGCGGTTCACATTCCGTTCATTGTTTCGCGAGAATCAATTTATCACATAGGTAGTATACTTAACGTTGGTTTACATAGGTTGCTATAATAAAAATACAAAAGCTATGAACATCCTTGTAGGCTTGCGTGACTCATTGTTTTCTAAAGGTCAATTTAAAATGATCTTAAATTAAGGATTATCACCTTCTTTACAAGAATAAGTTACTAGGATGGACATTCTCAAACGTCTTCTCTTTAATCTTTATTAAAAAACTGAGACGACATATTTTATAGTTCGTAGGTACAGGTAGATCAGTTTTTATGTTGTCAACTCAAAGTGAATTTCCGCGTTCACGTATGTATCCGGTAACCTGTACGAAATTCTACTTTAACAGCCATACATTTATGAATTTTTAAGCAGTATATTTGACATTTTATTATGATGTTACATACAATTTAGCATTGGGCATGAGCTTATAGGTAATTTGTTATCATATAGGTACCAAGTCGCAAGCAGTGTAGGTACCTACTTAGACACGTTTATACACAGGAGCTATTTTCATACCATTAACCATAGTGCCTAAGGTTTTAACCAAATGATTTACTACTTTTCTTTCTTTTTCAGGTTATACAACTGCGTTACGTGGCTTCGCGCTCGTTGGAAAAAAATGCAGCTAGTCAAGACACAGATCACGAGCTCCCGTACCATTCAGACAACTCAAACTACGAAGGTTCATCGAAGTCCGACAACGAACAAGTAATATCTGTAAGAATAACATCTTCCATAAACGTCGGACGAGGCAAAGGAAAATCAACTCAAACTACTACTGAAAACTACCAACCTAGGGCAGAATTATGTTCGCAACCCGTTTTGCACTCAACTGGAACATACAACGATGATGAAGACGAGCAGGAGGAGAATTCTAACGTGCCACCGAATCTCGAAGGTGCCAATATAGAATTTATAAAGCAACTCAACGCCAAGAAAGCAACTAAAGATCTTAATTTGGAACAGATACATCCATTTCATCTAACGATGAATCAGCATTACAATGACAGTGATTATAATAATCAAAGAATTAACCACGAAAACACAAAAACCAATGAAGAACACCACAATAGGGAAAGCATCCCTCCGTCTGATAATCTACCATCTCCGTCACAGGGCCTGGACTACTATAAAGGAATTGATAAATTTGAATCATCTATTTTAAGCGAGGCTTTAAAATATTCTAACGAACGTTTGACCTCTAACGCAACTGATGACGTTTTAGCAAATGAAAGTGAAAAAGTGCCCGATGTGAGAACATTATCATCTGATAATGATCAAACAGACTTTAGTCGTGAAGTGTATAACGAAACTGACGATTCTATAGCCGAGTCATCTATTAAGTCAGTCTTAGAAATAGCAGATAAGAATAATGAGAATTACGAAAACATCGAAAATGTACCGTTAGCTAGGTCAGTATTACAATCGCCGTCCTCAAAAAACTTCATTCAAGGTTCAGATAATAAACCACCGAGCGAAAGGGAATCTAGCACAAGACTGACGACTGTAAGTTTTAATATAGTGCACGATACACCCAAAACACAGACTTTTAGCGATCCAGCGAAAATATATGTAAATCAAAGAGAAACTTTTGAACAGAATTTTTATGAACCTCCAAAAGTTTACAGTCAACCTGCACAAATATATAGTGAACCAGCCAAGTTTTACAGTGAACCTTCTAAAATTTACAGTGAGCCAGCTAAAATATACAGTGAGCCGGCTAAGATATATAGTGAGCCCGCTAAAATTTACAGTGAGCCAGCCAAATTTTACAGTGAACCGGCATCCCTGCATCTTAACCAAAATGTTCCTCCCAATTATACCCCGTGGCAGCAACATTCGCAGGCCCCTTCGGCAACGACCACTTTCAACACAACCCCGTTTACAACCATCACCATCTCCGATTTAAGAAACACCAGGATACCAGAGCATCAAGCAGAAAAAAACTATGAAGTTGACGAGAAAGTCAGCGTTCTCACAGACGGTCGAAGCCATGGCGTCCAGGAATCGACAACAGAAAAGTGCAAACAGGATAATTGTAAAGTAGGGTACGTGGTGAAGGGACGGCAATATAATAAATACAGGGTTGAGGAGAGGACGTCGGATGGATTTATAGTGGGAGAATATGGCGTGGTGAGGAACGAAGACGGGGCTTTGAGAGGAGTGAGATACACCGCCGACAGCGACGCCAGCCCGCGCCTCATATACGACGCACTCATGAAGTTCCTACAGCTCAAATAATATAACTGTAATTAAAATGTACATTTTTCTCTTGCTCTTGAACCAGCAATAAAACCACAATAAACTTGATTTGCTCATTTATTTGTAAGTATATTTAAGAATATTGATCGATGCACGTAACACGATAATTAAATAATAATTTATTTTTAAACTCGTAAGACTGACTGACATAAAGTGGTGCACTAAACAATTAGGCTGTCATTTAACAATTATTATACATCAGTTTATTTCATAATCTGATCTAATATTGTTTCTCAATTTAATCTAAAATTCTCTCTCTTGGAGACACGTATCATATTATTTTATCATCAAACTGGGATGAGTCTTCCGACGCGGATTTAACTTTTATGTAACTTTATTTTTAAACTTTTCGTAAATGATGTTTTTTATCAATTCCTTATTCAGTGACAGCTATTAGCTATACGAATGAGGCAGTCGTGTTTAATTTCTCACCTTATTTTTATTCATAATTTCTAAAGAGAGCAAGCCGGTTAGATATTTGATTAAATAGATAATGCTTCTTGACTGATCGCTTATTTACAGAGTTCAATCAGAAATAAGAAACTTACAACAATGATTTCCCAAACCGACATAAATTATAAATATTCGATACCTGTCAATTTTATGCAGAGAAATGTCCATGTTACAGATTTAAAATAAAATAAAAGCACACAATAATATAAGAATTATTCTATGTGGTGCCATGTCGCTGTATTGATATTTGATAAATTGTTTAAGATAGTCATTAACTCATTAAATACTCGCTATAATTATATGTTAGCTTAATTAAGTAGTACAGAGGAATGTGACAATAAATATTGAGATTAAAACTGATGTTTCTTTTATATTATAACTAGCTGCCAACTGCAACTTCGCGTTGAAGTGTGGCCTACGTTCACTCAGAAAGCTTAGGCTACATTTACATTACCTCTAACAAACAAACTCACAAACTTCATTATATTAGTGTACATTGTGATCACAGTTCACGATTTGTTTTGCTCAAAGTGACAATTAGATATTATCATATTAATATAAATTACACCATAAATAGGTTCCACTATTTTAACTTTTTCATTTCGCAAATAGAAATGATAAATGTAATAAGAAACGTCTCAAAATATTTCGCTGGCATCGGGGTTCGAACCCACGTCTTCAGGATTAACCAGACCAGACGCTCTCACCAACAAAAGAAATTTTTTGAGATGTTCTGTTAACTGTTACGCTTAACAAGAAAATAACATGTAAACAAGCTTCCTTGTGTTACAGCTGCAAACATGAGCTCGCTTACAACGCAATTATAAAAAAAACTTTAGCCATCTATCGCCGGCTTGCAAGTAGAATACGTCTAATGAAAATTGGTGCAATGACGTGCAGTCATGACATACTATACAGATATTACAACATAGTCCCTACATAAACATTGTATACAATGCAATACAGCTAATTAAATAGGTACCTTAAACACTAACAATAACTGTTTTCACATAAACGTGGCTTTGGAATTAACGATATCATAATATAGCGTATAATCACTTATTCAACAACAATATATTTTTCGCGTCACATCTCGACAGTTGCTTATCAAATATTTATCTAGTCATATATAACTTTCATCATTAGGACCTTTTGGCCTAAATAACGTTTAGAAAATACGTCTAATTCCACTAGCATCTTGTGCATAAAAATTTAACAACATTTAACGACACGTGGAAGCACATTATACATTTTACTTGAATTGATATACTAAACACGTTGCTGAATGGGTGTTCAGTATAATTGTAATTATAGGTACTATGATTCTTAGCCACTATTTATATATTTGTAAGTGGAACTATAACTCGTCAAAAAGCAAATTTCGATGCAGTGATTGTTGAGATGGTTCTGAGATATGTTTCATTGCGCTAGCTCAAAGGAGAGCTGAACAGTGACTTGAGAAGATGTAGAAAAAAATGTAATTTGAGTGACAAAAGTACATACTTGCGTAGCTTAAACACTCTGGAGCAAGTCTAACTTTCTCTATTGCCAGATTCATACTATATCTTTCGTAAAAATCCAGACTGACGTGAAATTTCGGAAGATTGCCAAAATTTTCGATATTTTATTTCTATACTTGTTACTTTATCCAGCACTCACTTCAAAGCGACCTTAGCTGATAACTTTATATCATAACATAACAAATCATTCCAGTTTTGATAAACAATAATCGGTAGTACCTACTTATAAGGTTTTAGCTGCCAGAAAGATTGCACATTTTTAGCAGTATTTAATTGCAGTAGGTTCGTAGTATTTGATACTTATAAAACAATAATCAAGAGGGTTATTATGGTAAGCGGTGAATGACAGTAGATTAGGCCGAAATCCGAATTGAAATATTGTATACCTACGATAAAAGCACATCAAAACCTGAGAATGATATTGGTACGTTCTTCGAGTTTTAGAATCAAATTCCGGCTACAGTGCCTAGCAAATATTTTAGTATAGCCCAAATACTTGCAACTTTCTCTTTTATTGATTTTGCAAACTTTTACTAACCTTGCAATGTATGTTAGTTTGATTAGGTCAAAACTTGCAAGCTAAATATGACCCACTTTCCGGTGTTCGATTGAGCCGAAATTTTACATTATACATACGAAAATTAGATGACAAAGCTATATAATGATGTCACAGAGCTGGTCTGATGATGAAGCCGGAAGGCGGCCACAGGAACTCTATAATGAAACGCCGTAACACCATCTGTTTTGGGCTCGTTTGATTTTTCTTTATTTATTTAATTTTTTATTTTATGTTTACTTTGATCCTAGATGATGGTCAGGGCGCTGATGATGGAGCCGTAAGGTGGCCACAGGATTACAGTATCAATTGCGTATTTTAGAAAAGCTTGTCTGGAAAAATAATTATACTTTTCCACAAAAAAAACATGTTCTCTTAGCATCTTTTGATAAGTTAATCTCAATTCATGGTGCGATAGAAGCAGAAGTCACGAACACGATCTACTTTGCCACTATACAATATACCTTCTATCATTAAATACAAGCAGACGATATGCAAACACTTATTACATAGTGTTGTTAAAATTAATTTATATATATTTAATAACATGACAAAACACTACAGAAATATATTTCGATATGTAAACGTCAATACACAAAAGATATTCGTTGATTATGTAAATAGTAAATATAGTAAAAGGATATTGAAAAGTACATGAATATAAAATATTAATAGAGAGTTGGAATAGAGCAAATAGTTTCATAAATAAGTAAACCCGTTATATAGGACACGTTTCATACATACAATAGCTACATCACTCTTTCTTAGAACAATAAAATAGCTTTTAAAAAAGAGAGAACTGACTTCAATGACATTCTACTGAACCGATTTTGATTAAATTTCTATGGGTAAAACTATATTCTTTCAAATAAAGAAATATTTTTCAAATCGATTAATATCCTCCTTTTTTGAAGTCGGTTAAAAATAATATAATATAAGTGAAAGAGGCAAATTTGCCAAAGCACTTGTATAACATATTTCAATACACAGTTCTCATTTCGAACAACACAACCAAATACTGCTTACAATATATATTATACACTCAATCAACAATCACACTAAAGTAGCCTGATATCTATTTTCTGACAGGCCTATGTGGTTGGGTCGATGGGCTTCCTATGGCTATCGACTCGTAGGGGATCGAATCCCAATGTGGCAAATATTTTGAACAAGAAAATAAGTACCTAATTGTTTAGGGTCGAGTTTTGTGAGATTATGGTTCTCGAATTCCTGAAACTCTAGAGACACAGGGAATCCTGGTTAGGGTAAGAATTAAGTAACTTTTGGGCGTTATTCAATCTACATATACTCGTGAAGTATAAAATTAGTAGTTTTCTACTGCAAGTTCTTTCATTTCACATGAAACACTTGTTTCGTAAACAAAAACATATTTTACAAAGCGGTCCGATAATTCAACACTTACCTTACGATTAAATCTAAAAGCTATATAGGTGATACAAGTAAGACAGCGTAAATACAAGGCAAGCGTCAGATAATAACCAAATCATAAACCGCTACACACTATTCGTCATCAATACATACAACAAACTTCGAGAGCTGAGTGAGTTATCGGCCGAGGAAATGTAATTCCAGTGGTGCCATCTATTAGTGCCAGCTACGTGGTGCCGATGGAGTTAGTCGTAGGTCTCAGACTCTTGTTGGACGAGCTTGAAGCGCCGGGGACTCTTTACTGCGATGGAGCCGTGGCCATCTAGAGATAGCCGTCCTTTCATTTGGAGATACCTGGAAATGGGTTAGATTATTACATTAATGTCGCGGCCGGAAATAAAGCAAATGAAGTAAACCGCGCTAAGGGCAGTGGGCACGTGAAGCCAGAAGTGTTCTAGTTGTGAGACCAAATGTTGTCAAATCACGTTTAAACCTTCGGCTAACTTAAAAGCAATTAACAACAAGGCTGGTCATAGAAAAGAAGGGCGTATAAGTAGTAATTATTAAAACACTTATTCCATAAAACATTGTAATTTACTTACCTCTTTATGAAACGGCAAACAAGTTTCGTCGGGCGTTGCTGCCACTCATCTAGAACTTCTTTAGGCGCTAACACCTGTAACGAATTTAAAAGTAGGTTACTTTTGAATAAAAAGTATTTACTTATAGTGAATAAAACATAGGTAGGTGCTGATTAACAGCTGGCATGACTTCAAGGGATATCTATCAATTGACAGCTATGTTAGTTAGTAATGACTCAATGTAATACCAGGTTATTACATTTTAAACCGACTTTCAAAAGGTAGTTGTTTCTGTCCGTAAGTACTAAGGGTGAGACTAATTTTATTAATCCATAAATTCCAACAGAGTTTAATATAGAAGGTGGTTAAAATACTAAAGTCAAAAAACCAGTTAATTATTTATAGTTGATTAGTTAAATTACCTATACTAACATCCAATTTTTCATCGTAGAACTTAAAAGAAAAACTGATTTGACCTCACATCTGACATCTGGGTCTCTCTTAGCAGTAAAGAAGTAACAGACAGAGTCATTAGTATTTTCAATCAAATCAACTTTGGAACACAAAGGCCTGCGTGCACTGCAGTGCGCTCGTTACCCTGAGACATTGGGTATTAAGTCTCATAAGCCCAGTAATTTCACTGGCTACTCTGCTCATCCAAACGGAACACAAAAAAGCTTGCACAAAACTGCTTGGCGGCAGACCTTACGAGCAAAGCGATGGTAACAACCCAGATGGACAGTCGCAGAAGAGTTAGTCATACCTCCTAGCAAATGTGTGTTTATGTTATGATACCTGGTCTCCCTTCAGTCTGTCGAGCAGCGTGACACAGATGACGGCCGCCTTGATGCCCGCTTGGTACGTCAGCGCAGCGAACGCCAGAGACTCCATCTCGATGTTGACGACTCCGTTCTTGTGGATGCTCTCGAGGTACTCCATCTTGTCCGCCTCCGTGAAATCGCAAAAAGCACCGTCCAGACGTCCTTGGCCTGGAGCGACCGAGAAGTATTGGATATCAGTGAAATTACTAGACTTATGAGACTTAATACCTAATGTCTCTGGGTAGCGAGCGCACTGCAGGCCTTTGTGTTTCAAAGTTCTGGGTGGCACTGCAATTGTTATGGGTCGGCGTTATGCTTACCATCAGGTAAACGACCGGCTCGCCTCGTTACCAAAAGCATAAAAATATATAACTATTAGTCAAGTTTAGGAAGCATTCTGATAAGGCCGCATAAAAATTTGGCGCAGGGACTCGAAGACAAAGAAGGAGAGATAAGTTACTGGAAGTATCTCATTCCATACAACGCAGTTACTTGGAAATTACCAGCAAATTGATAATCTACGAGCAAATCGCCATATGTAGCAGAATAGGTGATAAAAAGAGCCCATGTCCTCATTCCTATCGAGTTGCCATCCTTCGATATTTAACAAAAGTGGAACAGTCTACATTCTTGTTTAAAGGCCAAATAAATGCCTGTGACTTTTACACATTTTTCATTTTTATTTACTTGGAATGGGTTCAATGGACTGGCCTCCATTTTACTACGTCAATAAGTGACGACCATTTTATTAGCTTCGCGTAAAACCCCCTAAACCTGCAATGCATTGCCACCCAGAGCTTGAAATGTCAAAGTTTTAATCAAAAAATTATAGTTCATTTTGGTTTTGTCTGTATAGGCGTTGTTGTAGAAAACTTTCACGACGCTCGACCTTGCTCAATGACGACCTGAAGGTCTAGACACCTATGACAAGCCCGTTTAAAAAACGTAACCAACTGTGGTATGTCATAATTTACATGTTCTTGAAGTGCGTTGTTACTATAACAACACATAATAATAATAAATAACGCCCAATGATAACTAAGTTATACATATACAGGGTGAGTTTGGATCGGTATGTTGTCCCGTAAGGGCGTGATTAGGACCAAGGTTGCCGACAAGTTGTGAGAACCTGTCTTGGAAAAATGTAATTCCAAATTAAAAAAAAACATTCACACGTGAAGTGCACGGCATGTTCTGCATTATTTTTCTAAATTTCTTCTAATCAACATTATCATTTAACAAAGTTCAATATAGTTCAAGTGAATCAGCTGATCTAGGGAAGGACCCGGAAGTTCTGTAGTAGAATTTTGACGTAAACTTTAAAAGCCTTTTATTCAATGAAAAATTCCGAATTTCATAAACTCATAAAACAAATGATGTGACCTCCAGGAGTAGATTATCCCCTTTCGGCCTTCGGGATAACATATCAATTTAAACTCAGGTTGTAGACCTGAGCTTCGACTGTGTTCTCGTCTCGACCTAGGGAACACTAGTCGGAAATACTAGTAGGTATTCACTTTTTTATAAAGTTCAACTGTTTGAGCCACTTCGAGTTTTGAACCCGCAATCTTTATGCTCATGTGAGCGCATTGCAGAAGTTAAATGATAAATCAGCAACTTATATAAAAGCTACACAATGATAGCCGTCGAATATTGCTTTCTTCGTACAAATAAAAATGTTTAAAAATACAAATCAAGTGCGCACTAAGTAATCAGCTGTCTCGGCGGCGGGGCAAAGGCCGAGCAACCTTGAGATTATCTGTTCAACGGATACGGAAAGAAAGGCGTTCTAGCTGCGATTTACTATATTACCCAGTAACAGGCATTCTGATTAAGCAAATGCCGACCAAAACCAAATCGAAACGTCTTTATGGCAGGCAGTCTGACGTTATTATTATTAATCAGATCGCCTGCATAACCAACATCCGATACGTCTGTACTTCTGAAGGCAGCTGTGGTCGGTATACAACTTGGTATTTGGTGGGCGTCTGCCAAATTGGAACGTATGTACCAAGCCGTAGCACTCGTGGGTCTATGATGAACCGATCAAGCTCGGTGACATCGATTACCTTGTTAGTTGTTACTCGCAGTTATATAATGCGAAAGCCGAAGCAAATCGATTTTACCGCTTAGTAAAAAGTAATTACTGGATAGCAATGAATCCAGGTCGACCGGAATAAAGAATATAACTGCCATATCACAGGCTCTCGCTACTTCGTTACAGCGCAGCGTTCAAGAGCTTTTGTGTCACTTTTAGTAGGTACCTACAGGTTTATACATAGCAAAGGCCCTATTAGACTTCTTAAATGCAGTTTATTGTATCAATGTATGTCCTGCTACGTTAATATATTTGATAGCTTGATTGTAAATCGATTAGTCTTTTTGTCTTCTATTTTTGTTCCTTTTCAGAAACCCGTGGTAGGTCAATCCGCAATCCTCATCAACACATCAACAGGTACATAGCTATATTGGAGCTTTCATGCAAAAATAATTACTGATACAGACACATAAAACCATAACCATTTGCGTCGCAGTATATTGCGACGCAAATGATTGCGTTGCATTTTTACGACTATAGTCGTAAAAGAAGAAAAATGGCGATTAACGTCTACATTACCCTAACTACGCAGAGTAGCTGGAGTGAAGCAGTAGATAAATTGACTTTGATTGGTGGAACGCAAGTCGTCTATTGATCCAATCAACTCAGCTACATACTGCGATTGTTTTTGAAGGCCAGTGCCACACTGCAGTGTCGTATTGCATGCACTTGAACAATGGACATTGTGGAAACTGGATCACTAAATTGACGTTGCATCGATTGTTAGAACAAGCCTGCCTTTTTAAACTATTGAGTAACGAGACGAGCGGGTCGATTGCCTGATGGTAAGCATAACGCCAGCCCATAACAATTGCAGTGCTAGAACTTTGAAACGCAAAGGCCTGTGCGGCAGGACAGTGCGCTCTTTACCCTGAGACAATAACCCAGTAATTTCACTGACTACTGTGTTCATCAAACTGGAACACAGTGATGCTTACACATTACTGCTTGGCGTAAGACTACACGAGCAAAGCGGTGGTACACACCCAGACGGGCAGTCGCAGAAGATTTATATAGTCCTACCACCTAGTAAAACTGATGTTGCGCGAAATTATCGCAATCGCATGTTACTTGGTTACCACCAAGTACCGCGACGTCCTGTAGAAACAGGACGCAAGATGAGAATGAAGTAATATATTGAATGCGTGAGTTTTTCCGTCACGCATTGCGTTATAAAGGAACAGAAGAGAATGAGAATTACATACTTATGCAAAAATATTTAAAATTTGAATAAATACGACTTCGGGACATTTTTACATATTTTGTCAAATCCTACAACTGATGACGCAATTTCTCTTTACTACGATAGATTCTTAAGTAAATCTAAATTAAATGAATATACTATTTGTGTGTCAAAATTATTTTTATGGTTGGTACGATGGGACTGAGATCCCTTGCTAACCTTTGCCAGGTACCTGGTTAGGAATATGTGCTAGTTAAAAGGCTCAAAATAAAAAAATAGATACGACTTCTTATATAAGCTAATCTTAAGCGTACCTACCTATATAAGTTTGGTATGTACTGTAGATGAATCCATTTTAAAAGCCTGTTTCAATTTGTGTAATACGATATCTAAACAGGCACACAATGGCAGATGTAAATAAGAGTGGTATAATATTCCACACATCAAAGATCTTTGTCTAATTTCTATATCCTATATTTGATCAAATTTCTTTGTCAGATACCCATTCCATGTCCAAGATTTGTTAGTATTAGTACCTGTATAATATATTTTCTTCCAACACTCATACCTACGCTACGCCATCTGTGACACAGGATTCCCTAGACTCACAGGATTCCATACACACAAACACCCAAGACCTGAGAACAAAGTTTGTAACGGCCGGGAATCGAACCCAACGCCCCTCGCTTCACAGGCAGAGTTACTACCAACTTAGACACAGGGCCATTTTAATTTTACACAGTATTTTGTATATTTTGAGAAAATAGAGGAACTTGTCCATTATTATCGCTGCTATTATCGTTGTCTCTCTTGTGTGTTGTGTAGTATCGTTCTCCTTCTTTTGAGACCATAATATTATTATTTCTCGTATATTCCTTAGACACAGGTATAATTCTAGTTAGATTTGGGCTTTATTAATTTATCAATGTTATTAGTTTAGAATAATAAAAGCGTACTCACCCTCGTAAAAGTCGTAAGTGCACATCGTCTTTCCGGTGATGGTATCATAAGGGTCCTCTGGGTCGCCCAGTCCCTTCAGCTCGCGCGCCAAGCGCTTGTCTAACTTGGCGGGCCGTTGTATATTCTTGCCCAGAACTGTCTGTGACAAACAATAGTACAATTTTAAGAAGAAGTCGAAACCAAATACTATCCTACTTACCACAAAAAACAATGTTTAGACATCTGTTTAGATAGTCAGTGTCTAAAAGTTAAACAAAACACTTCCATAGGATCCTTGAACATGTAATGTAGATTCTAAATACCAAACATTTTTTCACAAACTTGTAAGACATTTTCAAACACACGTTTTTCCGTAGTGCCTGTTTTTCTTCGATGAATCAATAAGCCTTTAGGCCCTTTTTGCGTTCTACTTAGGCGGGCCGGGAAGGGGCACCCTAAACACATATATAACGACAGTAATTTTGTATTTTGTGGTTCATGCCACATCCCTATAATATTATTATTAACAAGTTACCAGCTCCAATGCGTTCTTCATGGTGCCATCGACCGCTTCCTCGGATATGACGACGGTGCCGCCCTCGTAGCCGATGCCGCCGCAGGTGCCTATCCTGAAGAACACAGGATCCCGCACCTTCGCGTGGTACATCAGCTTTATCACCTCGTGCAGCAGAATGCCCACTGATGGGATGCCCATTCCATGCTGTAAAATGTGCCTCTTTAACTTGTGTAAGACAATTTTAACTTATTTCATAACATGAGATACCGAGTTGGATTGAAATATGTAGCTGAAAAACGGGGTTCCTGACCATTTTCGTTTTCTTTATCAAATTCTTTTCCTTTCAACAGCCAATAAATCTTTACCAATCTGCAGAAGCTCTACAGAATGAGCAGATTCCTAGTTCCGAGTCTCTAGTCTCATAATTATGTTGACGTTAGCAATTATAAATAGATATCTTGAAAACACTATAGGTACTTATTATTTAAAAGTGTAATTTCTTTGACAAATCACAAAATTACTAACTTCAGCTACGTAATTAATGCACATACTTATCTACGCTAAATTCATAAAACGATATTTTTAATTTTGTATGTGATAAAGTTTGCCGATACTTTTTTAATTTAAATAACTAGATATGTAGTATACCTACATACGGCCATGGCCGTGACATTAACGATAGCGTCATGAGTTGAACCAATCAAAACCAGCTAGTTCTCGCAGTTGCAAAACGACCATATCGAATGAACGGCCACGCACCAATTCATACGATGATTAAGATAGCTGCTAAGTGGCAAGAAATATATCTATCTTATTAGATATTTATATTGAACTGAGATTTATTCATGCTAATTCAGTAGCGAATAACTTAGCGCTTTGCGGTATAAACTACTTTTAATTGTTATTATACTTGGCATTCATTAGGTACCTTAGTAGGTACCTAAGCACATCTCTACCTAATTAGATATCTTGAAATCATATTATTTAAATGTGTAATGGAATAGGCAATCGACTTCCTTGACAAATGAAATCTATTTTGTAAACCAATATATTTTTTGAAAGATGTTTTTATTCAAATAATATCTTCATGCATGATTTAGTTTTATTTCATAGATTCAGAATCTTACTTATGCAATTAATTCCTAATTCTATACCTAGATATATCTTATGAGTGATGCACCGATTTAATGGTAGCCGAGTAACCGGTTGAAACATCTGCCGGTTAAAACATTTGCCAGCACCCGGTCAAATTGTATCTCAATGCAAATGATTTTATAGTATTTTACTAAATAGTTTCATAACAACAAATCTAACGCCTCGATGATTATATATTATTATAGCCTAATGTCTCCTGTGGACGGTGGCATAGTTTTCCTGCCAAACTAATTACGAATAACTAATTTGGCAGCAAATTTCCACATGACAAAATAGGTAGAAGGTATAATATAATATTTGCAGCATGCGGACGCTTGTAATCATTGTGATTGTGATGAATATTTAAACATAATTATATTATTCTCAAAAGTAGTTTTACCGCTGCATTTGTTGTAAGATATGACTATTATTCAATAGTAGGTATTAATCGTAATTAGTCTGGACTATCGGATACACTTCATTCGGCAACCGGTAAATATTGTACGTAAACCCTATAGCATAGAGATACAGCGCCTAAATACGGATGTCATGTTGGGCTGTGTGAATAAAAATTGTGTGATCATAGTACATACTGTGCGCGTGGTTGTAATATTTGGTGGGGACTTTCGTGTTACATAGGGACTGAACCATTTAACGCCTGCTAACACATCTATACGAGGTCTATGCCCTATAGACTTCTCATATTTTGTACTTGAAAGTAGTTACTATACTTGCACTGTCAAACACTGCGGCCTCGATCCATGTTTTGTAGATATCTACACGTTTTATGTTATGAATATATCATTCTGAACGTTTTGTCGGATTTTGCAATTCATTTACAAATAAACATGTATAAGTTAGTTAATGTAACTATTTCCTTCAATATTATAATACTTACACTTATAGAGAGTACTGGTCCCACTTTGTACATAGAGTATCTATAGGAGAACTGGCTGATATCCTGCAGCGTGGTCCCGCATGGCAGCTTGTGTCCGATCTCCGCCATAATCGTATACGCGAATTGCTCCATCCGCTTCGGCGTTCCTCCCATGCACACGAACTAATCAAACAAATTCCTGTTATTTATGTTATACTAGACATACTTCCGTAGCGACGTAATACGAAGTATCATACTTAATAAAAGTTGAAAGACCAGTTTTAATGAAATGAATAAAAATGTTAAAAGTTAACCTTGCACAATCCTGAAACAATAATAACATTATCACGGCATTGCAAAGTTGTAGAGAAGATTGTTTGACCATATTTTCATATCATAACGAAACAAAAAGAGTTTTTTCCGTACTTATATATTCATGTAGAGAATTTTACAAATATTTAACCTGCGTCACACAATCTCTTTCTAATGGTAAGCTTAACGCCAGCCCATAACAATTATTGCAATGCCACCCAGAACTTTGAAACACAAAAGTCTACGCGGCACTGCAGTGCGCTCGATACCCTGAGACATCAGGTATTAAGTTTCATACGCCCAGTAATTTGATCATTTCACTGGCTATACTTTGCTCATCAAACCAGGACACAATAATGCCTGCACATAATACTGCTTGGCGGCAGACTTTACGAGCAAAGCGGTAGTACCTACCCAGACGGACACTCGCAGAAGAATTAGTCCTACCACCTGGAGAAACTTAAAACAGTCCTCGAAACAAATTCATTTTGTATCAAGAGCAGCATTCAATGCAAACGCAGTAAAGATCAGGTAGACTAAACAATAAACATGCCATTATGTTCAACACAATACTCTCATAAACATTTCTGCGGCCATTCTGTACCTATACAGCCTGAGTTTGAATTGATATGTTATCCAGAAGGGTATCAATTTATTCCTGGAGGACAACAACATTTGTTTTACAAGTTTTTGAAATTCGGAATTTATCATTGAAGAAAAGGCATTTAAAGTTTACGTCAACATTCTACTGCAGAACTTTTCGGGTAGCCCTCATAGATCCGCTGATTCACTTGAACTATGTTGAACTTTCTTAAATGATGATATTGAATAGAAGAGACTTGAAAAAACTTCAGAAAACTCCGCGCACTTCACTTTGGAAGTGAATTTATTTTTTTGTACGGAAATTTTTAATGACGTATTTACAAGGGAGGTTCTCACAAGTTGTCGACAACCATGGTCGTAATCACCCCCTTCCGGGATAACATACCAATTCAAACTCACCCTGTATAAATTGTACAAACTTACAACCAGACCCGAGACAAATATTTGCTGATCGTAAAAATTCCGAATATAGCTCGAGGACCCGGGCTAGCTATTACGTCGCTTAGCAATTAGCGGCTCTCTACAAAGGTCCTTGGAGTATCCTGCTCACTTCATAAATTCCACGAAAAAGGGAATAGTTCCCAGAAAATGCAAAGAGCTCGCAATCAGGTCTTTTCAGATAAAGTTACAAGTTATACATGAATACGGAATAAAAGGTTAGTCGCCTTGACAAATGGATGTGTTACGACATTTTATTGTTTATTGTAATAATTAGTAACAATTTTTATAGGGAAATATTTGGAGAAAACTCTGAATATATTATATAACTAAAATAATGCAATTGAACATATTTAAATAATTATCCCGATACATCGATTAATACTAATGCCACGGTACCTGTATTTTTTACACTAGATATTTTTATTTCATTTACCGTTACTTGTATTTTTTATAAACTCATCTGAACTAGGATTATTGTGTCGCAGGTGGCATGGACACACAAATATCCAAGAGAAATAACTTTAATGTTGTACTCACCACACAAACTTTGTTTATTTCTTTTTTATTTTGTCTATAATATTGCTGTTACTTTGTATTATTTAAACTGTGTCAATAAATGAATTTGAATTTAAAATAAATCAAATATACAACATAAAAAAGTTATTCGCACCTGTCGCAGCTTTCGACACAAACAGGAAACAAATAACAGAAATGTAAATATAGGGAGGGTTCAATTTATTTTGTTGTTGTTTATGAACCTGAGCGCACCGGATGCGTTATGAACGCATGCGTGCACGCACCATGGCGTTGTAATGTATGGAACTGTATGTAACATGGCACAACGCTTGCGTGTACGTTGCGTGCACGTGAAGTTACGCATTGCAGCTCTCAAGAGACAAACAGCTGACGGCTGCGTGCCCTACGCAGAGCGGAACGGCAGCCGCAAAAGACGGTTGCGTTGCGCGCGCACCACATAGGAGTACGCGTGGACGTATGCGTAACCGTGTATGCCAGGGGTACACGCGCGTGTGACGTGCGTGTGATGCGCGTGTCTACGCTTACGCGCTGCACACGTATCCGGTGTGCTCTAGTCTATGTGCGGTAGTTGCAACTGCTACATACAGGGTACTGGCCACATTTAGGCTAAGACCAAAGACAATCTAAAGCGAGGACTAATACTTCCATTTGTCAAAGTTATATACAATTTTGACATATACAACCTGAGTTTAAATTGGTGTTTTATCCCGTAAGGGGTCCATCTACTCCTGTAGGTGTACATTATCTAGTTTTACGAGTTTTTGAAATTCGAAATTTTTCATTGAAGAAAAGGTATTTAAAGTTTACGTCAAAATTCTACTATACAGAAATTCCAGGCAGCTCTAGATCAGCTGATTCACTTGAACTATATTGAACTTTGTTTAAATGATAATGTTGATTTGGAGAGACTTGGAACAAAAACCAGAAAATGACGCGCTCTTCCCGTTTCAAGTCTTTTATATTTATTTTTTTATATGTTGGGTGACGTTTTTCCAAGGGAGGTTCTGACAACTTGTCGACAACCATTGTCCTAATCACTCGTTCCTGGATAACATACCAATTCAAACTCACCCTGTACAAGGAAAAGTCCAAGCTTAGACTCATCTCTGAATCTTATAGCCTTTAGCCTTATTGTATCAGATGGGTAAAAGTTGCAATCAATCATCAGACGATTTCAATGACGATAACTTTTTGTAATGGAAGGATACATTACAGGGAGATTGCTCTGCCTTAGCTGTTTTGACAGCCTAAATCCTGAATCAAAAACGCAATTTAGATAATGGTAGAAAATGGTGAAAAGACAGAGAATGCGCCGCAGGAAATAAGTAGCTTTATTATATACCTTAACGTCGCCGAACATCTCAACAAGGTCGTGAGATCCGCTGCCCAGTGCCAAGTGGTAGAGGATGTCTTGGTCCATAAGCTCGATGTTTGGGTTGCGGAGTCGCACTGTACCATCGGGGTACCTGTAGCAAATTGCCACGTTAAAAAACCTCAGGAAAAAACGAAAAAAAATTCGTGGTGGGAAAACGAGTACTATAGTACCTATAGGAAAATAACTTCGAACATTTTATAAGAAACGACTTGTATTTTTTATAAAGGTATAAATAAAAGAAACCAGTACCTACATAAAATACTTTTCGAATAAACTAGTAGGTAGGTACACTTTATTAACTATATTAACAACCTGACACTATTCGGGTCTACTGCATCTCCAGCGACATCTCTCGTTTCCGGATGGTCATCCTCGTCGTAGGTCCTTCTGTGAGGGTTATGGTGACCGTTCTTGTGCTCCGTAGAACTACTGCCGTCCAAGTGACAACCATTACGATGTTTAGAGCCCTCGCCCAGAGTGTCGACGTCGCAATTGCAGGGCATGGTGCCAGTGGTGTTCACGAAAACTTCTGGTGGTACAAAATAATCTATTTATACAAAATATGTATTATTTATATTTTTATAGTATATTATTTATACAAATGAAACACGGCGCTAATTATTTTAGGATAGAGATTTTTCAATCGAGTTAGTCAAGTAAGCTGCGCCTGATATTAGGATTGCGGTGAGCAGTTGGAGACGAGAAAGTAAATATACTTTACAATAAGTAAGCTGCAACCCGCGGGCTGGGTGGTCCCAGCTAAGATTAGTGCCTCTTCCCGTGGGGAATGTAGTAAGAGCCGGCTAAGGGAATATCTAGGAAATGGGCAGCAGGATTCTCCCCGGTCAACATCATAATCTATATAATAACTGCGATCAGAAGACGTCTGCCAAGCGTGGTGTATTAATTATGGCAAAAGGGGGAACCCTTCATGGGTAAGGCCGATGTTCAGCAGTGGGTGTTTTCAGGGATGATAATCAAGCGACAAACTGCTTGAGCACTGGCGAACCATTACATGCCCTACGCGGTACGCGATTTGTTATGAGCTGCGCCGGTCACGTGGCGAGTCAGTACTCAAGTTGTTTTCCGCTCAAAATACAAATTATACCTACTTGTCTTTAGCGTGTTATTCCGATGCGCACAAATCGCCAAATCTTAACCCCCATAGGGCACAGCACTCTTATCGCGAACGAACTACTCATGTATGTACTAGACAGGCTGCGTATCTGATTATATACTAAACATTACGTAACAGGGATAGTTTTGCAAGCGTACCTATGTATCTACATTTATTATTATGAAAGCATCTATATCTTTACTTATTTATAACGAAATGAAGATGATTCAACATTAACTCCTCGTGAAGTATCTGAGAATACCAATTAGAGTTTATCAGGAAAAGGTTATCTATGGATATAATTTCAAAATGTTTTTATTTTAGCTGATTGCATATCAGGCGGCATCAGTCTGTTTGCAAACCAATTTGTTTGAAGGTCGGGAGTGGACGCTAAAACAAGTACAGTAAGCGCCTTTACCTAAATGCGCCATTGAAGTACCTGCTTATGTAGTTACGTACAACAGGATATTAGAACACAAAGGGTTAATAAGCTTGGAAAGATATATCTTGCTTGTAGACCGTATATTATGTTGACGTAAATCATCTTACATCCTTCCCGTTTCTATCACGGGGCAGCTGTTTTCAGTCAAGGCGCGAATAAGTTTGGCCAGCATTATAACTACTTAACCAGTATTTGTTTGCTGGAGTATTTCGTCATGCTAATAATTTCAAAGGAATTTGATAATGCATAAATGTAAGAGGAAACTGCGTACCTAGACACTTTATTCCTTTAAAATAGTACTACGATATGTGTGCTAGGTTTGGATTTAATTAAGTCAGAGCTTATTTCTGTTATGGTTTGATTTAAACATTTTGGGGTCAAGTATTCACGAAGTCATAAAAAAATTCATTATGTATTATGTAAGGTAACCATTTTCATTTCCCACTTTCCTGAATTTTACTGAAGATAAAAACCTGCATTGAGCACTTTCACTTTAATCTCATAATTTAATATACAAGCTGCCCCGACTGCCCAGTCGCAGTCCGAAACGCATACAATACAACCAATTTTACCTATATTTTATAGACAATAAATATCTAACCATTTCTAAGTTATAAAAATAAATTAGGCATTAGTTTATTGCAGAAATAGGTACCTACATATTTAAACAACAAACAAGCTGAACAGTGGGCGACATGAAGAGCGGTAAAGATAAATAATAATTACATTAATAATTACAGTTAAGTAAAATAGATGGAAAACTTGACTTACCTTAGATAAAATCCGAGTAAATTCCACACAATTTATTCCAAATAAATAAGGAGTCGTATATAAATTCCGTACAATAACAACACGTTTGACTGAGCCAACTGGCCGACGGCGAATAGTTTACTAACAAACCGCGCTCGAGGCCTCCAACTCTCGAGAGTGAAAAGAATCCATTCATTGCTCAACCGACTCTACCCGGTGTACTTTACAGACTTCTGATTATTCTTATAAGAAAGGGCCTTTGCATAAGACTTTTTTTAAACGAGCTAACGTTGTACCTACGCGATTAGGACGCTCAGCAGACGCTGGTGGTAAGTTGTGAGTGTTGTGACCTTTTCACACGATCCTCGCGCTTGTACAAATGCACAAAAACGTCGCGCTGAAGTCTATAAACGCGCACCGACATTTTTAGGAATTGAGACTACAATATTACGGTGGCACACCCCTTTCCCCTGTGGCTGTTTGAAGCGCTATCCACTTTTTATCGATATAAACGCGCTTCTGAAGCGCGTTTATATCGATAAGCGTAAATTTATTTACTGGTCAAGAGATTATATATAGGAAAATATTATTACAATTGAATGAGATTTTTTTTTTATATGTAATCAATTGAATTATTCTTTTTATGTATACTTGATAGGTTAGGTAAGCGTTTGAGCACTATTTCGCCTGGTCATGTTTAATGGGCTAGACCTTCCTAGATTAGGAGGACTGGCTCTCCGGACGTGACACAGTAGGAGAAGGGCCCCCACCCTAGTTGGCCATACTCGGTGTGGGGGCAATATCGGATTAGACTCAGAGGGGGGGTCAGGTACCCCCCTCTGCACCTAACTAAGACGAGGTGGAGCGCGTGGCCGTGTTTTCGCGACCGCGCGCCATTGGGACCGCCCCCGCCCTAAGCGGCGCTCCGTGTGAGCGCTGTGGCAGGTGGGGGACATGACGGTGCTCTTATGAGCACGGAGACGGGGGTGCGGTCTAACCCCTCCGTCTCCTCCGGGAGGGCCTGGGGCGTCGGATGTGGGGACATCAGGCGTCCCTCACCTTTTATAGGTAAGGGCCCTCCCGAGGCGGGGGCGGCGCGTCTAGCGTGGGCGCGCCGCCCGAGCTGAGCGGGGGAGCAGAGCTCCCCGCGAGGCGGGTCCGCCCAGAGGGGCGGACGACGGCTGACGGGGTTCCGCGTGTAGTGCGAAAGTGGCACCGCAACCCCGTCCAGAAGCTGAGCCGTAAACGCCCCGGGGGTTTTTGGTGGGTAGTCCGCTGCGCAGTGGGCGAGCGGGAAGCCCACACTCCCCCCGTGACCGCACCCAGGCACGGGGGGGCTGGCTCATAAACGAGTTTTCCCCCGGGCACCAAAAAAAAAAAAAAAAAAAAAAAAAGGAGGACTGGCTCTCATGTACAGCCACAAAACAGAGAGAGTTCTCGCGTTTGGACTGTTCCAAAAGTGTTTCGATATCCGTTTCCGTGAGCGATGTCTATATGTGGCTATGTGCATTGTTCTAATGCGCATAGTATGAAGCTTTACTTATGCACTCTCGTTATTTTGTGGTACAGCCTTGTACTATTATCTATTCTGTGGTACAGCTGCCAGACCACATACGTAGGTACTGATAGGTGCTTGGCGACAGTCGTTCAACTTGAGGGTGATAGCTAGCTAGGCGATCATGGACATAGTACAGCTTTGTTAGACCGATTTCAGCCTTAGAAATGACGACTGCTTTCAGCTTTTTAATAATTTAATCCCTTGCTTCTACCTAGAATTTGTTTTATTCTGTTTAATTTCTACACAGGAATTTAACGCGAAAAAAGTCAGTTGTCCCAGAAGGTAAGTACCTACTGTAGGCATTTTAATTATTACCTAAGTAGGATTTTTACTGTGCATTTTAGTTGACCTTTAATAAAGCCAAGTGGCATGTATTCCGTAAGCCCCTATACGCGAGCACTCCACTTCACAACATTCCACGAAAACGTTCCAAAAACCGTCCAAGTGTCCCCACACTTGGACGGTTTTTGGAATGTTTTCGTCTGAGATTCCGCAATCTGATGGAGTGATAGAAATATTCGATTTCCAATCGTTCCAAATCCGACGTTCGACAACTTTCTAACTCATCATGTGTAGCCGATATAACGATCCATTGGCTCGATAATTAGATCATCGCTCCTGTCAATCCACGAAGCGCGGAATGATCATGAGAGGTGAACTTCACTGCTCAAGTCATATACGAGGATACTTATCCCTTTACGAGGTAAATTGCGTTTACGGATAAGTACCCGCTCCCCGGGAAAGTTAGCGGGTTATGTCGGACTCAGTGTTCCTGGTGACGGCCCCTCTGCCGACTAAACCACTGCGGTGTGCTATCGGCATCGAATGAAGGACATTAGGTATTGGGAGACATTAGGTATTAAGTCTCATAAGCCCAGTAATTTCACTGGCTACTCTGCTCATCAAACCAGAACACAGTAATGCTTGCACATTACCGCTTGACGGCAGACTTCACGAGCAAAGCGGTGGTGATAACCCAGACGGATACTCGCAGAAGAGTTAGTCCTACCACTAATATGTTACTAACACTAACACGTTAGTCAAATATGATATGCTTCGGTTTGTTAAACAAATTGCCGATCAAACGATTTTCCCCAGGGTTGACTATTCGTTTCATAAAATATTTATTTAGGTTGAAGTGTCAGAGCAGGGCTCTATATCAATTATTGGCAGGCGCTACGCAGACCCGAAATAATCGAACATCAGCTGAACACAATAGCTGGTTGATTGCCATCTTATTTCGTGGCACAGTGAGCGCCACGGTAACAGACGAGAACGCTTGTTGCACCCTAATCAGGTTTGCCAGAACGATTTTATTAAGGGCTGAATGGAACGGAATTTATTAAGAGGATTTTATTGGAACATAAAAAGCCGTCCTTTGTTTGAGTGTACCTACAGCTGTCGCCGCTGTGTTGCCGAAATATATGTCAATGTTAGGCCGTTATTCGACACGGTTTTAGTTCTAATAAATAATTAATTATGTGGACTTCCGCGTGGCTATGACTAGGTACTGTCATCTTGAAAAAAAAGTCTTAAACATAACATCCTCAAGCTTTATCCTTGTTTCAAAGTTACCTCAAAACCGGGCATTAGGAAACTCCCATTAGTAATACAACAGCATACAAGATACATACCCAACTTAGTGCGAGAACAGCAAAGCTCTATATAGTATGTATATAATATGTTTATGAGTACTAACGAAGATACTTACCTTTTGTGGTTTTGGTGATGTGTACGTTGATGACTCAGTAATAAACAGTTAGGGAGGCCGTGTCAAAGTTCATCTACTTTTACCCGAATCGGGTCAAACCTATGTTAAATGTTTACAAACGTACCAACTCCAATTTCTGGTCCAAATATATTTTAGCAAAAGATTTTAATTTCCATTGTAACTAATAGTTCACCAGCGCCTTATAGGCGCTGGCAATGATTTCAAACAGGATTTTATCGATGATAATTGTTATAAAACCACTGGAAACTGTTACAATAAACATAGCTCCGTAGCTCTATTCAATGTGTATCATTGATTCACCTACTTGCCCTGGCAGTTGTGTTGCGTGATACCAATCAGTCAAGTAGGAAAATGAGGTATAAGAAAAGGAAATAAGGATACTTACTCATCACGGAGCTCGTCATTATCGAACGACATTGTGGAGACGGTACTGTTGCACTACACTACACTGGAGGTGTCGGGTCGCACGGATCGATGTGTGGTGGAGGGCGGGCGGGCGCTGCGAGACTGTATCCCGCCCAGTAGCGGCCGCGGCTGAAACCGAAGGAACTTGCGCAGAGGCGTGCGCGTTTGTCGAACCTTACCCTTGTTGTTCGGAAGACGTGTGAAATTGTAAAACCTTATCAGGTAACACAAGCTCATGTACCTATTTGATATCTTTACTGCCTAGTAACCAATGGAGTAGGCAATCATTGTGTTTTTAGAATTTAATTCTTAAACAAAATAACAAAACCATAATAATTGAGATTGAATCACTTGTAACAAATGAAATTCAGGTGAATAGAGAAACAAAGAAAAAGGGTGACTGTGATAAAAATCTTAATGGACGTAACGTAGTAGAAGCAGGACATTGCCCACTGCTAATCTAGCGATACGAATCTTTTTACAACTTAATTACAACGCGACAAAATAAAGTTGATTGGGGTTTTATCTTCTAACATAAAATAAGTGGTTCCTAACTATATTAGGTATTACGTGGTATTGTAATCAGTGCGTACTATCTATACGTGCGATCTTGGATAGTATGTGTACTGTGTAGGTACTACCTATTATGGTGACTCCTGGACTAAATGCTAGTCAAAACCATTTTAACCTTGATTTTTATAGAAGCAATAATCACGTTAGTTCAACGACCATAAATAAATAAAATATCCTTAATTTTCGAATATTTTCCCTACATATTGCAAGTATAAAATATTTTTGTAATATTTATTATCGATCCGAAATCAGCCTCTAAAGAACTTATACTGACATGAAAAAAAAACTGATCCCTTGCATCTCTACATGAATTACAACTTGTTTTAAGTATAGCTTAGTTTACACCAATGGATTCACCATTAAAAAGTTGATTTATCACACGGTTAAAATTTTACTATTAAAATTTTCGTGAGTATCACACATTATAAATTGTTAAAGAACCGGCTATAACTCACGTCATTTGTCGATATTGTCGACCTAGGTTCAGTGGTATCAGTAGGATCAGTGGTCGTTGCGATCTCGCCGCGTGCACTCCCTGAGGAAGAGCGTCGGACACGCTCGAAACCTAGGTCGACAATATCGACAAATGACGTGAGTTATAGCCGGTTGTTTAACAATTTATAACGGTTAAAATTTTACAAAAAATCTATTTTTTTATTTTTTTGGGCCATACATTCAAAATCGATGCGAATTTTCGGTAGAGGGGCGTGCGCAGGGTCCGGGCGTCATTTCTCAGTCGGCAGCCGCCTCTCGAACGGGGAACTCGACTATCTACTAGACTACCGCCTCCATCACATTCTATGGTCTGTGGCTTATAATAGCGCGGTATTACAACTAGCAATCATAACGTATAGTTTTCTAGAGATGAGATGGGGAAGGGAGGTACCAGATTCTAAAGGTTATTCATTCGAGTAAAATTTGCTATCTCCAGTATTTAGAGTACTTTCCTTTCCGGTTGCGGTTGAAAGATTCCACCCTGTATATTGTACGTAGCGGAAGCTATTCTTTCGACTTTCATATTAATAGATCATAAATCATGTAAAATCTGTGCCTATACTATTATACGACATACGTATCTGTAAAATTTCAGCCTTCTCGCTACAACTCCCAATCATGTAGTTACTTGTATACAGGCTGTCCCAGATGACGATAAGCCGGTAACAAGGGAAAAGCCTAATACGTATGAGAGTGAGACAATTAGTGACTATCGTTGTCTGAAATAACCACTCCGGAAAAATTTTGAAAATCATAGCAGGTACACAGTTATTTTTTTTCTGTTACCTCGTAAGTAGATTTTCCCCTTATTGCCGGCTTATCGTCACCTTCTGGGACACCCTGTATATGTGGGTCAGGTCTGATAAATAATATACAAAATGATATGCTTGCACTTTTTATTACTGAATACATACATAATTCCATAAACATCAGCACACACATTTATACAGATATATAGGTACGCAAAGATATTTTCGCACGTAAGGAAAGTTACACTAATCTAAACTTCATTTTCGAGATAGAACCTACTTTAAAATATCACAAAAATATAATTTTATTAAAACACTAACTTTTCTGATGACAAACTGAATGAAAACGCACTATCACGTAGAAGAATAAATATTTCTTAACTTTGAACAATGTTCGTATAATAATTTCATAGGTATTTGATATAAAATGAATGAGTTTCTAACTACAATGAGTGATACTAACTAAATAATAGCTGTTGATTGATGATCACTAAAAATAATATAGGTATTATATCAAAATAAATTCATCAATGGTATCAATACGATTTATAAAATAAATTCACTAGCAAATAACGTTGACTGATTTAAAAATATAGAGTGTAACTGTGATCACTGCACGTATTCACGTGTTCAGTTTCGGTAACTGCACAACTTTAGTTCTGAGGGCCTAGTGTGAGTTTTGCAACAAGTTAACGCTTTCGACAGTGACCGCGTTTACGAAGATTTCGTATGAAAAAATGTACAGCGCCCCTAGCGCCGCATTTATGAACTGTCATCGCGCATTTTTTTGTATGGTGTTTACTCGACAAATGTGGACGTTCGCGTAAACGGATTTTAATTGCGAAACTCACACTCAGCACACTGACCGCTAATTATAATTTAGGCACTTTTTTACTAACCACATAATATCAGATTATGAGTTCGTAAATTAGTATAGGCTAATGTGCATATAATGTGATAGAATGGTCCTTTTTAACCACACGGGTTTTATTTAACTGACTTCAAAAAAGGAGGAGGTTATCTTTTTGTGGCGATGTTACACAATTTCTCCGTCAATTCTCAACCGATTTAAATGATTATTTTTTTAATGAGTAGGTTATTATCTCAAGGGTGGTCGTTTTATAAATTTCATTAAAGAAGAGCACCACCCCAAATGGTTGAAAAATAAAAATGACATTTCAAATATCGCGATTGTTTCCCGCTTTTTTAATCAACTTCGAAAAAGGAGGAGATTATAATTTATAATGATGGCGAAAGGGGGTCACTTTCGTGAAAACATACCAATTTAAACTCAGGTTGTATAATAAGTGATTCGATGTCTACTAAAAACAATACACCGACACCTATACAGGGTCAGAACAAAAGCTGTTCAGGGTTCAGTACTAAACACGTTATTCCGTTAAGTGCCTAGGCGATTACACCTAGTAGCTCAGTCACAGACCAGTAAACCTAGACGCCACTTTATCCAAGTTTTGCATGAGAAAACAATGGTCAAATGTTGGCGAGAGACTACTGAAGACGGTGTGTTGTGATGGTTCGCCTGGGCGGCGTTAAGCAGTGATAACGCTTAGCCTTAACGAGCACAGGTGCCCGGCTAAGCGGAGTCTATAGGTTTAATGGTCTGTGCTCACAGTATAGACCAGCCGTATTAAAAAAAGACTAATTACAGCTCAAAATACACAATAGAAACAGGGAAGATTGCAGCGATTCTATTTCTACTGAGATTTAAGCCATCGGCAAATGGTCATGTTCATTTCCACAACACCTACTCGTAATTCCTTACTTCAGTCTATAAAGCTTTACCATAGGTACTTGAATGCTACACTGCTATGAAAGGGATTATCACTAAAATTAGGCTATACTGACTAGTAGACGAAATGTACATATTATAACTTAAACATTACAATGAACCGGCAAAGAAATATTTGCTAAATTACAATTAAGACCTCACAGCACAAAATAGATAAAGGACAGAAACGTCACTCCAAAGCGAGTGCAATGGCATCGATTGACAGACCTTAGACTTTGCTCACTCTTAGCTCCACGCGATTAATGTTATCCGATCACCACGGTTGTACCACATTTCAAACGCCACAACGTATTATTTCATTTTAGTAAACCATTCAAATGCTATGTTATGAGTTGTAACACAAAACTATTTAAAATTGCTTCCTTTGCAATTTGTCGACAGCTATATACGTGAGCAAAAGCTGCTCAGTCTAACACTGCTCAAGTTTTGCTATAGATTTCGCTCAAAGACGAATATATGCAGTCTCAAACCAAACGAATGCACTCAAGAGCAAGGCGCGCTCGGCTCTACTAATGTCTGTTCTCTCGTAGGACTGGAGCTTCTGAGTTATCTATATTTTATGCGCTGAGATACCATACGCCTTTTTAAATACAGTACATTCTATTTGTCGACTTTGTACCTATACTAAATGAAAATGCGTATTAGTGAGCCTCTAAACATACAATATATTGGACCAGAAATGCCTTAGATTAAAGATTTGTAGCCCTGTTGGCAAGTCAAAGATTACGGCACTTTGTTTTGCTGTATCTACTTATTAGTTAAAATTATACAAATTTGTCTCAATTTTCCGCTGTCCGTATTTGATACATTTTACGGATAAATCATACCATAGTCATGAAATGATATACTTAAAAGTATTTGTCGCAAGTTTGTTGCCTCATTCTATGACATGCGTAAAAATTGTGTGATGCGTGCATAGACGAATGACCCGCACCTTTATTAATGTAACTGTCAATCAATAGTACGCAAATTCTGTTACTGTATAGAATGTTCAAGTCGAAGATATGTTAATAATTACATTTCCTAGTAAAACAAAAACCGCTACATCTCTACTGAGATATCACTGGGATAAACACGATTCAGTAGTCAATGCGACATCACGATGAACAATCATGAACTGTTCAATTAACCTAAATCATAAGATTTGTGACCCAGCTTCCGAACGTAATGCTATCACTAACTAAACATAAAGCGAGAACACAACACAGTGGTGAGAGAAATAACTCTATTACAGGTACCTACAATTTGCTTAGTATAAGTAGTTTTTCCTCGGGAATACAGCGTGAGGCTCTTTGTAGTTAGGATCGGGCTGGTTGCGGTAACGTCGGGCGAGCCACACAGCGAACAACTGAAAACCAATTTCACGTTAAATTAAAAAAAATGCTAACATATTTAGAGGCGAGAAAAATGATACCAGCACAACAGGGCGCTAAGACTCATCTCAACACATCGTATTAGTATAGGGTTTAATTTAACAGCTTGGAATAGACATTCTACCGCTACTAAAAACTACTATAACCGTACAGAGTTAAAGATCATGCTTTACAAGACAAAATATTATAGACTCGTATATTTTTTACGTGTAAAATTATACTTACGATGCTAATATAACATGCTGAATCACTTATAGCATGAATCCATTTCAGAAATGTAAACATACGTGCAATACCTTTTTGATCTATAACAATGATAGCAATATAAATTTCTCGCCTCCAATAGCTAAATAATAATAAATTGTACTAATTGGTATAACAACAGTAAACGCTCTTTCATGCACGTGCGGAAAACGTTGAAATTAATATATTATTATAGGTAATACAATGAGCAAAATTCGTGCAACATATGTGCAGTGCAGTGACGATCTTATTCTGTTGGGAAACTTCATATTTGGAGGCACAGAACTCACAGATGAATGAAAGGACACAGAACGGTCACTCTGGAGAGAACCGAAATAAGCTCACGAACACAAAGACGCTTGCTTACATGCCTCGAACTGATCCAAACAAGAGCAGGTACTGCGTGCTACTGACTTCTGCTGTATATTATGTGTGGTCGTTGTTTCTCTTATCAGAGTGATGCTTCTCACTTCTGGTCTTTTTATTTTGAGCTGGTGTCCGAGTCAATAAATAATTGTTTTGTGCGAAAACTCACTAACAAAACCAAATACTTAGTCATATTTCAAGCTTCATTTCTGATTATAATGTAACATTTCCAAACGCTAAGTTCTATTCTAGTGAGCAAACCAAATACCTATTATTCTACCAAAAAGTGTGACGAATAGGTACTATTATGAGGACAACGGCGCGGCACGAACGTAGAGAAACAAAAATTATTACGATAAGTAATGCTACCACGATCTAATATGCTACACGTAGTTTATTTTATCGATTTGTGTACAATAACAGGTGATAAAGATAAGTCTCGTATATCTATTCAATACCGATTGATACAACGCTTAAGGCTTGCCGCGAGAGCAATGAAGAATAGTAAAGTATTAAGTAAGTAATCAATACCTTATGACTTTCTTACCGGACAACGATATCCTTAGTGCCTGTGATAACGCTCCATGACAATTGCAGTGCCACCCAACACACAAAGAATAGCGAGGTACAGTAGTATGCTAGTTACTTTGTGGCATAAGGTATTAAGTTTCATCAAGTCGGAACAGAAATGCATTCATAGCATTGATTAATACCTAGAGCATCGGCGAAAAATTGCTTGCTTATCAGTTTTCTATCGGTTACATTTTGGCGAATGTACATCGGAGTTACATAACCCCTTTCCATCATCAGACGACCAGACAAACGGCGAAGCGTCATCGATACATCGTGGATATTCCTCCTATACACACGAAGCGATTTGCTTCTACTTTCATTATGCGCAAGGAGTGGAATGCTTTGCCTGAGTCTTTGTCCTTGATCGCTATAACCTGGGTTTCATCAAGTCACGAGTGAATAGGTATATTCTAGGTAAGCATACTCCATCTTAGACCGCATCGTCGTTTACTATCAGGTGAGATAGTGGTCAAAAGCAAGCCTAACCAGTATTAAAAAAAAGCTACAACGCTCAAGGTTTGCCAGAGAGCACTGAATCGCAGTATCATCTAACGGCTAACCGGACGACGATATAGCGCCTGTGATAGCGCTCGGAAACCGGCAATCCATGAATGATTTGTTCTGGCGTGTAAATTATAACAAACTCTCACACGTCTATTTATCTTTTAACGGGTGAAAAGGCATTATTTTATATTAGTTTTAAATATTACGCCAGATTCATATTCATTATTGAGACTGCTGGACTAAAATGTGAGGGAGATCGTACAATACGACGAGGGTTTCTGACATTCCGACAGTCGGTGACCGGCCTCAAAAGTCGAAAGACAGCGCGACATTATACTCCTATCTCCTACAGCTAGTCTGACAAAGCCAAATTCTAGAGACTAGAGAGATATTAGGATTTTATCTTTACTAAAATCTTATATGTGCAAAATATTGCCCCAAAAAGGAAGGTTCGTTTAAAATAAAATTACTTATATAAGTATCTTTGTTATAGTTACAATGCAAAAAAGAATTAGTTATGACTTATTATCTTTCTCGTTTATAAAATACCCCAAAAATGGGAGATAATTCTGGTTAATAAAGTTTTGAAAAGATAATAAATCTTCTACCAAACCCCGTTACCCGGGCAAATAGAACACCTATTGCGCTTCTGCGAAACTCAAATGTAGCATGCAAACAAATAGGTAGGTGATATTTAACGCCACAGCGCGCAGCGCAATAAATGAAACAAACAAACTAGAACTGAAACGGCAATTTTTATCCGATAAGATAATTTAGCGTGGGACGCGGTTCGTTTACGTCAATCTAGAACAGCATTTACGTAGACTATTGGGATGTGCTATTATTATATTAACAGAAGTATCCTAACAGAATAAAACGCATCGTAAACTGTGATGTTTTGTGCCGGTGCAATAAAAGCTCAGATATATGTGGGTGAAATACAACATACAACCTAATTAATGTTGGACACAATATTAGAGTATTGCATTAACTATGGGGCATGCACCATGCACCTGATTTATTATGTTCGCTGTAAATCCACCGAGCATTCAGTTGCATCACGCACTTTAAACTTCCACCAAACAAATAACCGTTTTAAAAATAGTCCAGTGAAACAAGAAAAAGATTCTTAGAATGTTTTGAAAAAGCTTCGCAGTTTTGGGATTCTTCACTGAAAACTCGTTTAATTTACCATGCGACCACAACCAGGTATCAAGTCCTCAAGAGCAGATATATTTTGAGAGCTGATTTATACTATAAGAGTTAATACTTCTTTGTCTGACTCGAATAGACTTGAAATCTGATTTGGTTGTAAAGCAAATGCGACACGTATGCGAAACACCAATCCACCTCAAATGATATAAACGCTGTGAGTCCGTATCGTCAGATCATTCAGAGAAATGCACTGGGGTTAGCTCGCGGGTCCTTTTGGTTACGATATCTTACTGTCAACCATACACCCAGAAACTGTAAAGTAATCGTAAATGTTAGTCACAAATGCAAGCCCATCAGGAACGGCAATTCTATTGAAGTAAGGGCCGTTTGGAATTATCAGCATCAATCCGTATTTCGTCAATGAAAACTAAGCATTTTGCAAGAACATTGTTCTTTCTGGCGCGTCGATTCATATATTTCTGTGTATGAAAATTTACTATCCATGGGCGAAGGGCGAATTCCTGGTGAGGGACTACTGTTAATCGGCGTTTATACTTTACACCATCACCTTTCGTAGGATACTTATTAACGGCTAATTGGCATTACTTTATTATTTCCTCCTAAACTGCAATAATATCGAAAATGTGACTCAAATGTAAACAGCGACAAACGACGTGATAAGAGTTTAAGGAAGCATATGAAGCAAAACATACTTATTGTTATACATTTCAGTTCTTTTTGTATAAAAAAATACTGCTCAGCGACCCGATTTCAAGCACTGAGAATTTCGAGTACCTAAATAAATTACAATCGGACTTCATCGAAAAACATGAATCAACCAATGCCGAGAAGGCCATTCATTATTATTCACCGACATGTATCAAAACAACAAAATCGCTTACTAAACAGCTGGAAATTTGTTTCTCTTGTTTAAATGAAAATACTTTTATTGTTTCCAGTACCTATTCAATTGAATGTATAAATTATAGCATATTACAGAACACGTTTTGTCCACGGTGTTAATACTTCAAGCACAAAATCAGTTTTTAAATTTATAGGAACTAGTGCACAAGTTTTTAGCTTGGAATTTATTGATGGGCAAATTTTGACAAGCGCTGATGTCACCCAACAGAAAATACTGGTGCGAATAGTACCAGAAAAATAGGAGAAAAAGTTACAACTCCAAACTAACTAAACGTGCCGTGTATGAAAATGCTTTAAATCATTAAAATTATTGCGACTTTCCTCAATTAATAAATTAAGAACATTAGCTTTGTGTAAAAAGCACTTTCATTGGAAAAACTTTAAAGAAGAAATTAGCAAAGTTTTATGGTAAAATGCGTTGAATTCAGTTTTACCTCTGTGAAGCTGAAGAAAAGTCCAATACCGCCGCAAAGTTTGAATGTGTAGTCAATTGATTCTTTGAGTTTTTCCATGCATGGTTCGCATTGGCAACCAGCTGATATTTTCCCCCCTCCACAGCACACTTTCTGTAATATTAAATTATTATATCTCAATAAGAAACCTTATAATAATGCAATAAATAGTATTTAACCTAGGATGAAATAAGTTTTAAGTTTTTACCGAAACTAGCGGATGTTCACGTAAATTATTCATCTCATCCAAAATGTTCGCTGCCAACAAGATTCGAACCTGCGTCTTCTGGTTATCTAGACCAGGCGCCTTAACCAGCTAGGCTATGGGAGCGATCGATGATGACTCCGAAATTATTGAAATGATGACTTCTTTCGGCTTACAAGCCGCAGCTCCATCTAGTAGACCTCGCTTTGTAGCGAATGTCTACTCCACCCTCATACAATCAAATGGCGAGAGATTTTAAGTGTTTACCACACTATATCGGATGTTCACGTAAATTATACATCTCAAAATGTTTCGCTGCCAACAGGAATCGAATACCTGCGGTTTCTGGTTATCTAAACCAGACGCTTTCTAGTTACCTAGGATGGTACGGAGAGATAACGCACCAATACGGTCCAATAATTATTCTTTTATCATCATCATCAGCCGGAAAACATCTAATGCTGATCATTGGCCAATAATAAATTATTGTTCTGGATGACAAGCTTCAAGACTCCGGTGCAACCCGGCAACTCCGGCAATTCCGGTGAAAATAGCCAAGCGAGTATGACGATACAAAAACTCCACGTTAATGAAAGTCGAAATTTCGAGAAATCATACAATATTCCCAATATGTATTAAAAAGGATTATAAAATTCCACGAAATTCTAATTATAAAATTCAATTGCAATTTCGAAAAATGGTAAAAATCCAAATATAAGTAATTTTTTTTGTAATATTTATCAATATCGGAAATCCTTACCTTATTACACAATCGAAAATGACATAACGCTAAATTAATGTCTTCCTTGGTAAACAAGTCTATTTTTCGATTTGGTAAAAAAAATATTCTCTTATTATTTTAATTTCAGCATTAGATTTTATTAAGTAGGTACTAAGAAAGTTAAATTCAGACAGCTAAATTCACATAAATTTCAATGAATAAAAATTCTAAACAAAACAATAACATACTTGCTACTCGTACATAGTTTGTATGTAAACAATAGTAAACATTGAAACTTACATCAACCAAATCACAGGAAGGATAGTCGGCAGTGCCGTTAATTGGCACAGACCTGTTCTGGAAACCGCAGCATTGGAACTTCTCTTGTACAGATTCCTTCATTTCCAAATTCACTGTGTGCCAGCCCTGAAATCATAAATATCGTTAAAACCATGAAATATAAAACAGTAACGCATGCTCTTTTTATTAAATGCTAAAAACTAAAAAATAATTTGGTTTTATTTCTAGGTAGCTGTCGCTACACGGCTAGATCAGCGTGATTTGCAAAAAAAAATAATATTGAAATGAAATTATTTGTGAGGATTTTGAGTACAATATGAGCAATGGTGTTACAGCAAGATGTTTCCATTAAAATTCGGCCTGCAGATTGCGTAACAATCACGTAAATGAACTAAGAATAATAATTATCACTTTTACGAAATACTATAATCATAAATCAAGATCATTAATAAATTGCATAAATGTCATTAAATTGTCCTGTTAATGGGTAAAAAAAGAAAGAAAATTTATATTAAAAAATAAAAAAAAAAAATTATTTACTTATATGTCTTTTTAAGATGTCAAAATTATTGTGAATTTTAAATGTCAAAATGAAATAATTAATGAATTATGTATGTCAAATAATTATATTATTTATTAATTGTGTTATTCATTTAACATGATAAAAGTAATGATTTATGTAATTATTTTGTTGAACTTTAACATATTATGCTATCAACAATTACAACATATTAATATATAAAGTAAACTAAAATAACCGCAGACTTTATTGATTACAGGTAAGTAATCAATGAAGTAAAATAAGTGATTAGTTTTTAAGGTGTAGTGTTAGCCTTGTTGGTTGTTGGGACAGCCAGAGTAATCACATTTCAGGTTTATAAAATTATTTCGAAGTAAGGGAAATTTTAGCATCAAATGATGTAGGTACATACTTACCTACTTGAATAATTAAACCTTCAAATATGAACTGACAAAAACAATTTAGAATCAACATTTAAAGACTTATCTGACTACAAATTTGTCATAATCTATGTAGACACAAATAAGAGCTGATAATAATATCTGTTGTTTAGTTTTGTTTGAATGGAATTTTTGTTCATATATTCCATTTGACTATCACTTCATTTTATTATAGAAATCGTTTTCAAGGATACACTTCAGTTATTAGTACTTCTGTTTTGACCAAATAAGATACAACAAAGAGCAACAAAAACAATATTGATCAAGGTATAATAATGCAGTATGGAAGATAAGATATATTAAATTTGAGTAAGGTGCTACATGATCTGCACAGTACACCATTCATTATACATTTTTGCTGCTGCACATATCCAACACTTAACTTCCATGCTAGTAGGTAGTATGTTTGACGAAATGCAAAACAAATATATGCAAAATTTTCTTAGGTATTTGCGATTATTAGTATTATTATATTAGTATAACACATTAAATTAACTTCTAATGGTTTGTAATTTATAGCTTATCATTAAATTATTTTAATTAGGAAATTAAAACAATGTTAAATTGTTTAATTCAAATACATGCCGATTATATAAATAAATACATATACATATAACTTACAAGAATCAGCATTGTTTAATTTAGAACACACAATAATCCCACATTTAGCAAAATCCCACGAAAAGATCACAGAGAATTATTATTGTGTCTGAACTCTGGACTTGTTGATGATGAAGAATTTCAATTCAACTTAGACTTTCGCAATAACTATATTTAGATACTGATTCTGATATCATCTACTTCTTCTAACATTTCAGTAGTTTATAATGTAATACTGATACCACAAGATAACTTTTTTAAAAACCCTGTCTAATAGAGCCGATTATCTTCAAACTGCTGAACAGATTATTTTTAATCATAGCTAATAACACTCTCAATGAAGTCGCCTTTCAAATAAATGACAATGAAATCAAAATTGGTCCATCAGTTTAGGAGCTACAATGGCACAGACAGACACAGATACACATGTTAAACTTAAAACACCTCTTCTTTTTTGCATCAGGGGTTTAGAAATATAACATGAATAACAGGATTTTAATGCTATAAGCCAAAGGTGTTTTGATAACAACTAGTAGTTGGAACATTTTTGGAAACAGCTTTTTTATCTGCAGCTGCTTACACAGCTAAAAGTTTTTGGTTATCCTGCCTCACTACATTTGAAAGACCATGTGTACACACAATCATTATCTTGTACTCAGGGCAGATGACTGGTAGAAAATACTTATAGTATTATCTGCCACACTCATTAGCAGAGTTTTATGTGTAAATCTACTCTAAGGACTTGCTTAAGTAATCATTCAACATGTTCAGAGTTGTTTAATGATTATTTATTTACTTGTGCAGAAGTAAGCCCCCTTTTCATACATATTTTGGGCAATAAATGTATAGTAATATGCTATTAGCCGTAAGGATCTTTAGTAGGCTCATTGTTTTGTATTATGTTTTTTCCTATAAAAGGTGTTTATAGCTGTTGATCTTCCTTCTAAATAAATAAACAAATAAAGCATTAAATAAATAATACATAGCTTTGTCTGTTCACTACTAAAAGGTGGCAAAATATAACAGCAACCATACATACAGGCATTGGTAAAACAAAGAATATACACATTTAAGAACTAACCTGCTGAGCAAGCATTTCCTGTTGTTTTGAGTTAACAGCAAGACAGGCACATGCCACTGAGAACTGCACCAGGAACAGAAGGAACAAGATCACCATGTACTGATGAATGAGTCATGGAATCATTGAATTTATTTCATAAATGTGTTATAATAAAATTGGAAGAACATCCTACTACTCTACCTACTAGTTGATATTCAACTAACTGTAGCTTAACATCAACCAGTTTATTAACATCTTTACATTGGCAAACATATATTGTATGAAGATACCTACCTAAAGTAAAAAATCACACAATGCTAATAATGTTATGCCATTTTGGTCAGGGTCATTAGAAAGTGTTTTTTTTATTTAGAAAAGGATACAAAGAACAGCATCACTTGATGGTGCTTCACGGTGCCTGCTAGTCCCAGCAGGGAGATCAGGATAAGGAATATTCCACATGCTAAAATTCCACCGACAATTGGCAGATTATTGCCGAGGGATGCTGTTTGTCCATACACAGCCACTGATATAAGAATGCTTGCCACTACCTGATCAAAGTGAGAAAATTTTATAGTATGTTTAAAATTAATACTAGCGTTTTGTTACAACGTTCAAATTTCTTCAGGAACTTTCGAATTTATTCAGGAAATATAGCACTTCATTGTTCTGTTCCCATCTGTCCAGACTTACCACATAGAGGACGTTCAACGCAATCAAAGCGTTTTTCGAGCATGTGAATCCTCCACACATGTTGATTGTAAAGATAAACCGTATTAACAATCACAAAACTATCATTCCACTGCTAAACAAAATTTTCGCTAAAAATTGGTAATATGCAGAAACGTCTAACCGCACCGAATCACCCGAACAGGGGGGGCACACTTTGTGACAGTTCCATAGTCGAGCCCCGAGACACAGGAACTAACGCCATCTGTTAAAGGGCGTGGCACTATTTTGACGTTACTTCAAAATGTCAAAGTTAAAATGGTTACCATGGAAACCGATAACAAATAAAATAAAATATTTTCCGTTTCGAAAAATACTATTGTGATTTCTAGATATTTTTTGCGGTTTAAGTGATATAAATTAGTGGTTTAAGTAATTGTTGTGTTCTAGTAATGTATTTGTTACTTTTAAGTGCTCAGTTTTAGTGTTTTCAGTCTAATTATGCATTGTTTTTCTTGATGTTTTAAATATAAAGAGTTTCAATTATTATGTACGTGTTAGCTTTTGTTATTTCCTTTTTGCTGCTCTACATCTAAATATTACGTTTGGTACTGTATATTGTGTTCCTACTCCTAGGCACAAACATGGGAAAGGCTGCTATTTTCCATATAAGTCACATATAAGTAGATACATTTACTTTCACAGGAACTAAGCAGGATCCATAGATTAGTGTGAATGTGTGTGTGAAATATAGAATGCACACATAGATAAACAAGTATGAGTGGGTGTATAAAACACATAACTCACACATAGATAGTAAAGTAAGAATGTGTGTGTAAAATACAGAACGCACACATATAATATAGTAAAGTAGTTTCACCGCCCTTTTGTAGGTGGCGCTGATCGCGATACATCGTGGAATCGACGAGAGAGCGCACTCTATTCCTTTTATTATAGTACTACTCTATGCACCCGAACAATGAAATGATTGACAATGACAAATGACAATTGTGAATAGTCAATCGACTTCTACTTTGATTGACTTCAAAAAAATGACATTTCGATTTTGTCAAGATCACTGACCAATGAACAAGATACTTCATTCCACAGATAACTTCGCCATTCAAATTCAAATTCAAAATTCAAATTCAAAAGTCTTTATTCAAATAGGCCCCAAAGGAGCACTTATGAAAGTTAAAATGACTCTAACAGCCGGCCTCTGCAACATTCATCTACCCGAATCACAGACTAAAACTAATGCTGTCTTTATCAGAACATAATAAATGACAAAGACACCAACAGACCCAATCCGTGCTCAAAGTCAACGAATCTTCCAGAAACCCACCGTGCCCGTTCCAAATTGGTATAGGCCGAGCAAGAAGAAGGGCAAGAAACTCGTCACGGCATTCTTTTTAAAAAAAGTAGTTTTTTACAATGATTCTAATGCTAACAACTAACAATTTAAAGTTTAGTAGTCGCCAGGAGGCTCCTGAGCTGTTTGCCTCCATGCATCCTTGTCATCTACATAATCCTTAATTTTATAATACGCTTTTTTAATTAATACACTCTTGACTATACGTTTAAACTTTCCTTGTGGTAATTCAGTTAATACTTTAGGAATTTTGTTGTAGAATCTGACACCATTTGCCAGGAACGATTTGTTAGTTTTACTTAATCTGAACCCGGGTACAACAATTTTATGTTTACTTCTAGTATTTAACTCATGTACATCACTTTTTAAGTTAAATTTAGTAATATTCTTCCGTACATACATTATATTTTCCAAAATGTATAGCGAAGGCAGGGTTAGAATACCTATTTCTTTAAAAAAGTCTCTTAGAGATTCGCGTGGACCCATGTCATAGATGGCGCGTACTGCTCTCTTTTGTAATATGAAAATGGTATCTATATCGGCAGCAGATCCCCAAAGTAGGACGCCATAAGACATCAAACTATGAAAATATGCAAAATATACCAACCTTGCCGTCGCCACATCAGTCAGCTGCCTAATTTAACGTACTGCAAATGCAGCGGAACTCAAACGACCCGATAGGGCATTGATGTGAGGACCCCACTGCATTTTGGAGTCAATAGTTAATCCTAAGAATACAGTGTTATTCACCAGGTCAAGTTTGCTGCCTTCCAATTCCACTTTAGATTCCACGTGTGGTACGTTGGGAAGTGAAAATTTAATACATTTAGTTTTACTAGCGTTAAGTAGTAGATTATTAGCAGCAAACCATTCTGAGATTTTGTCAAGGTTATCATTTAATTCCTTTAGTTCACTGTCTTTCCTATCAGTTTTAAAAATGAGTGAAGTATCATCAGCAAACAAAACTATGTCCAATGCTATATGGTCTGTCATAAAGGGTAAGTCATTTATATATACTAGAAAGAGAAAGGGGCCCAGTATTGATCCCTGCGGCACGCCTATCTTCACTGAAGAACCACAAGATGTTACTCTATCGATGCCAACCTTCTGCTGTCTACCCGTCAAGTAAGAATTTACAAGATCAAGAGCTGTCCCACGCACGCCGTAATGATGCATTTTTTTAATAAGCGTTCTGTGTTCCACACAATCAAATGCTTTGGAGAGGTCACAGAATACTCCAATAGCATCCTGTGAACTCTCCCAAGCTTCAAAGATGTGGGACATCAGTTTAGCTCCGGCATCGACTGTTGATCTGCCTTTCGTGAATCCAAACTGGTGACCGTGCAATATTCTATACTCGTTGAAATGTGAAAGTAACTGTTCTAATATAATTTTTTCAAAGATTTTGCTAAGAGCTGGAAGTACAGAAACTGGTCTATAGTTAGAGGGGGTGTCCTTACAACCAGATTTAAAAATAGGGGTGACTTTACTGTGTTTCATTAGATCAGGAAAGACACCCTGATCTATAGAAAGATTAAAAATAATAACTAGATAGGGCGCAATTGTATCAATTAAGGATCCTATTACTTTTACCGATATACCCCACAAGTCTTCGGTGTTTTTCACATTGATAGATTTAAACGCTTTTTTGATACTAGTGGTTGTTATGTAACGAAAACTAAAATCCGGAATTAATTTAGAAAAGCTGTTTTGCAAAAGCATTTCTGCTTTTGCTGGAGAAGAGTCTAGTGATTTAGTAGCCTCCAATGGTATGTTTGTAAAAAACTTATTAAACTCATTGGCTATATCGAGTTGATCAGTAACTACTTTATCGTTAATTTTTAGTTTAAATTCACAATCTCTGTTTTTATTTTTACCAGTTTCTGTGTTAATAATTTTCCAAACAGTTTAAACCATTAAACCATTGACACTTGACTAGATCCTTTGACAGTGACAGCCTGCGAGTATCGAGTGACGAGTCGGTTGGTCAGAGTGCAAAGCACTAGACAATGACCGTGTTACCACAAAAAAACACGTTTACAGTGTTAAACGGTAGTTTAGTTGGTCTTTGTTGTTCCTTGACAGTTTTAAACTGAATCGAAGGAGACAAAACTTAGTTAAAGTAATCCACCGAGTCTTTGGCTCTTATTAATAAACAGTATTAAACTGTTCTTACGGCTCTTATTAATAAACAGTGTTAAACGGTGGTTTAGTTAAACTATGTTTTGTCTTTCTTGTTCTTTGACAATTTTAAACTGAACCGAAAGAGACAAAATATTGTTTAACTATTCAGCTGGTTAAGTAGTGTCTACCTCAATTCTGTTGTGACATTTCAAATAATTATAGAGGTTTATCTTTAGACATCGGTGTCAATTCTATTATATTTTCATACCTAAACTAATTTTAGTTTAGCTCTCTCTCTTTCCAATGCATAACATGAGAAAGAGACGGAAGATGTCTGACAGATCTAAATTTTGTTTTAGAGCTGTCAAATATCTTTCGATCTTGATAAATTAGATGCCACTGAATTCATTGCCATTAAACACTATGTACACACAAGCAAGTGGATTAATTTGACAGGTCTAAAATATATTCCATCTCTTTCTCATGTTATGCATTGGAAAGAGAGAGAGCGAAACTAAAATTCGTTTAGGTATGAAATGATAGAATTGTCTAGCTAAACAGGCAAGGCTGAGATTCAGAGACGAATCTAAGCGTGGACTCACGCTTCCGTACGTCAAAATTCTATACAGTTTTGACATATGGAAGCCAAAGTCTACGCTTAGAATCGTCTCTGAATCTTACAAAGTGTTCTCACGCAAAACTTGGATTAACCTGAGTCTAGGTTTACTGGTTATGGTTAATCTCCAAAACAGCTGGACCGATTTTGACGGGACTTTCACTGGCAGAAAGCTGATGTTACAAGGAGTAACATAGACTACTTTAATTTTAGAAAAAAATTAGGGTTCCGCGCCGCGTCTTCAATAGAAGAAATATACCCTATATAATTTGTGGAAGAAATAAATACTTGCTTTCATATAAAACTGTTTATTATCTATTCCGTTACACAGAAATTGCATTTCTATAATGAGCCTACTTGATAGCTTGCACAATCTATACTAATACATAAAATGTAAGTGTCTGTTTGTAATATCAAAATAACAACTTTTTTCTAAATGCATATGAAAGTATACACAATACATACATCAAAAACACAATTTTTAAAATTGTTGTCTGTCTATCTGTCTGTTTGTTCCAGGTACCTAATCTCCAAAACTGGTTGGACCGATCCGTCAAAACAGGACTATCACTGGCAGATAGCTGATGTTATAAGGAGTATCTTAGGCTATGTGAGCGAAGCCGCGGGACACAGCAAATTCATAAATAAAATATAAAGTTAAACTTAAAGTTCAGAATTTTCTTTTTCGTCTTTTTGTTGTGACTCCTTCAACTTTTCTTCAAAGAACTGTTTTCTATGCACCAAAGCCAGCCGAGGTTGCCTTAGTCCAAATTTTTCATTACCCATTTTGCTATATTTATTTTGACCCTCTTGGCCCATTAATTCTCTGAGGGCTTGATTCCTTTGTAAGATTTTAGTATAGAATATCAGACCACTTTCAACGAAGTCTGGCCCTAATTCGGCAAGCTTTTTGTCTACTTCGCTTTCATAATACACTTCCGTCATATCTTTCATAAGGAAATATGTTCCTGCACTAAACAAGCCTGTTAATGTATAAAGTACCACTCTGAGGCTCAGTGGTCCTGAATATAAATTCAGTTTTCTGTTTATAATTTGACACACATTGTAACATAAAAATACGCATGAAAATGGGTAAACAGACTCATAGATGTGTTTGTTATTCTGAGTCATCAGGATCTCTCTGCATATGGCAAATTGTTGCACTTTCTCCGGAAGTATTAAAGCATCTGCTAATTTCTGGCCAACTTCAGAATTCCAGTTGACTTTTTTCTGGTTCACCTGCCAATAAAAAAGTAATAATTACACAAATATGACTGACAACATAGGTTCAACATAATAGTTATTATTACGATAATATAAATATTTTTCACATTCTAGGTGTAATCATTACTATAGTATAATCCCAGGGGTTATATTATTATTATTCAAAACACTGTTCTATTGGTTGAAAATTATATGATTTCATCTGTATCAAAAGATGATGGTTTGGGAGCTTAGAACTAGGGCTTTCAGTGAATGTTTCCACATTGTGATAAATCCATAGCATGGTTGTAGGATTTTTCTAGAGCTCGCCTACTAGTAAGCTAATAATATTTTGTTGATAAATCTTACTAATATTGTAAATGCGAAAGTGTGTTTGTATGTTTTTGGTTTGTCCTTTTTTCATGCAGCAATGGATCAATGTGGCATAGATATAGTTTATGGACCAGAGAGTAACATAGGCTACTTTTTATTTTATTTATTTTTATTTGAAAACCACAGGCTGAAGCTTGTGATGAATAAGTTCAAAATCTATCACCAAACACATGTTTCAAGTTTCAATAACTGCACTTGAGCACCATTCTAGGTTTAACATGCTTTCCACAACTGTCCACATTGGCTCTAGTGTTTGCTGGATGAATGCTTAAACTATGTTTTATCTCTTTCAATTCAGTTTAAAATTGTTAAAGAACAACAAAGACATAACATATTTTAACTAAACCACTCTTTACTAATAAAAGCCATTGGGTCTTACCACAAAAAACTTAAACACATGTTAAACCTGTGATAAACACGGTTTAACGCCTAAACATGCCTTAGTCGCGCGATTAAATATGAGCAACCACAAATCCAGATCTAAGTAGTGTCTCACAGTTGTCTAACACAATTCTGTTGTGACATTTCTAATAATTTTTGATGTTTATCTTTAGACACTGTCTAGCTAAACAGGCGACTAAAAATGGTTTTTTGTGGTAACACTAATTGTGTCTTACAATAAGATAAGATTACTATCTTCTAACTGTAATTTTTTTGGTGTTCTGCCATATTTGTTTACATTATTAGACAAGTTGAAAAACCAAGCACCAAACATTCTACATAAATTAGTTTCTAAATAAAATTAAACAGCTTGTGAAAAATGTCCAATAGTCGTAAGATGATTTTCAAGTGTCCTAAATATTAATTACTCATTTACCTGAATATCATCCTTTTCAATATCTTCCAAGGATCTGTAAGTAAAATTTACAGGAATTCCAACTGCTGCACCAAATCTTGAATTAGTACTGCCTGTAAATAAAAAAATCATAATTATGTAACATGTAATTATCTTTAAAACAAACTATTATTGCAATTGTCAAGTTAGTTTTGCATATTGAAACTTTTATCTATTTATATTGCTTGTATTTACATTACTATTTTAATTCTTCCAATGTTTCAAACCATTTACATTGTGGTCTCATCGTCATAGACAAACATCATGATAACTGCAAGGGGTATGAAATATCAGGAATTAAAATAATGTATACTTATACATGCAATATCAACTGCTAAACGGTGTTTAATTTAATGTGGAACAATAGCAAAACTTAAGATAATATTTTGTTCATATTTTTGTTGACTGCGCAAAAAAGGAGTGTAATGTTTTTAAGATATGTGTATTTATGTATATAATATACATGAGACCACCATAAATTTTAATGTCTGAACAGATTTCTGGACATATGGGGTATTGTTAGAATCCTTACTTCATCCTGAGTGACACTAGCTGGGGTAGTTGTGTTTTTTATAAGTAATTTTTGTTATTTCTCTAGCTACATAAACAAATGAGAAACGCAAATATATTAATAAATTATGGGATAAAAAATGACACTCACCGGCATGGAACAGGTCATATCCAAATGCACTAAAAGGCGAAATCATTTTGCGGTGAACTTCGCTAAACTGCAGTATGTCTAGGCATCTGTGGAAAGAATCTTGCAGCCTGTCTGGCAAACTAACGGGCATACCATCTCTGAAATAGTCAATTGATGTTTTAAATTATATGTATACCAAAGTAATGAAACACTGTAACTGGCTGATTGGTTAGTTGCAGGTAATAATTAGTAATGAGTAAAGGTATACAGATCTTGTCTTAAAATTGTGTATGTTTATTCTTTATACAGAGGGCCATTATAGTGGCCACTATAATTGAAAGTTAATTTCTCTCTGCGTGCTCCGTCAAACGCGATATAAAGTAATATTTTAATACTTACTTGTAGTAATGAACAAATTCTTTATATTTATAGAGAAAAAACGTTTGAGGTAAAAATTTGGCAGTACTTAATCCTATACCGGCCGCGGTAATGGTACTAAACGTAAAGTATCTGCCTCTCTCAGTCAAAAACCATGAAATAGGTTTCCTTGCCGTCATTTTTATTATTATGTAATTTACATTTCAAATAGAATACTTTAAAGTTTACAGTTTTCACTTTTCAGGTTATGTCCCGTTCGTTATCCGGTTATCCCATACACAGATTACTATATATGTAGCTATCCCATAGACCATAATATCCAAAGAGAATATAATGATAATATCCACAGATTACTATATATGTAGATAATATCACGAATTGTCAATTTTGACAAATTATATAGAGAGTAGAGATACTACGTACTATCACAATCACAAAGTATTAAGATATTACGTATAAAGACTCTACGTAACGAAGATGTAAAAACGGAAAATTACTCTGACGGGATGCGAAGGGAAATATAAATTATATAATCTATCAAGACTGTCGCTTCCGACATGGATATCATTCCGAGTGAATTAAAATCACCCTGCTGGCCTACAGTATATCGATATTATTTGATATTATTCTCGTAACATCGATGTGATGATATTTTCGAGGATTTACCATCGATGAAAAAACATCGATTGTTTTCCCGTTAAACATCAATGTGTCTCATCTCTAATGACAATTGACAATGACAAATTGACAGTCATCATGTTTATTGTCATTGTCAGTTGTCAAATTATCATGTTATGAAGCGTTTAGCGTGCAAATTCCGTGAAAATTGTTGTTGCTCCTATGCATTTGAGCCCTTGCTCAAATATTTAATAATGGCTTGTGCTAATGAATGTTATGAAGCAAAATATTGCATACCTTCCGACTGATACTGCTTAAAGTGTTATATTGTGTTGAAGACATGAGTCTGAAACATTTTTAAAATTGTGATAAAACCGCGCCAAAATGACGGCCGTAATACGAAATATAGAATTATTAGATTTGGACAACTTAGATGATGATTGGGCCGAAACAGTTTATGCATCTGAATATCAGGATTATGATGAGATCCCAGACAATTATGGCGGAATTTTAGAAAATATGAGTATACGGTCTGTTTTGGAATGCATCCTAGGTAGTGTGAGCTCATGGCTAACTACAGAATGCGATGAAGATGAAGTAAAATCTTGGGATATTATAGCACGCCGAATTCCGTATCTTAAACTTTCAACTATTCTGGGTTACCTAATTCGTAAAGGCTCTCGGAATGTAACAATTGAAGATCTAAGAACGACAGCTTTACTCTCGGCCCGAGTGTACTTCAAGCTGTTATCTATACCGCGCTCTAGAGCCCAAGACAAAGAAATATTTCACTGTCAACTGTTCGCAAATTCACTTGATTGTGTGGGATTTCCAAAAATGATATGCGATTTGTATGATGAATCCAAAAACAAAGGTCAGAAAAGTTTAGAAGAGATAAGGAGCATTCAGGATCTTCGGAATCATGTCAACACTGTAATAGTAGAGTTGCAGCTTTTTGTGAATGATTTAAGAGCTATAGTAGAAAACTTGCCGCTTGATCCTAATGATGCATTCTTTGAAGAAGTTCTCGATAAACTACTCGAAGTTACCGGAGGAGCCATTGTCAATAAACTAAATGTTGGTAAGTCAAAGACTCAAGGTTGTTTAACTCAGTATTTATTCTGGAGTATACATTTTAATTTGCTTCTCAATTTTTAGGGATGAAAACAATTTCAATTCAATGAGATTTCTATTAAGAAACTGTACTAAAATACAATAAGTTGAAGAATACATTGTACAGAAACACTCATTGTACTAAACAGTAAAACTCGTACAAGTTTGCCCCTCTGATGTCAGACTTTACGAAAACTTGTGCTGATACAATCGAGTAAAGCTTTTGAATAAGTCATTCTATGTGGATTAAGTGATGATATCGAAAATTAAAATTAGTTTGTTGCAAGATAAAATTATTAATTCACATGATTATGTTAGTCACTGTCACTAATCACTAGACATTGCTGAGACTCCTGCACAACATAGTCACATAAGTCACATAGTCTTCATATATCACTTCTGCAGGTGGTTGTAGTAGGTATCAAACAAACAAAGAAACAAACCTTAGCTCTTTATAATATTTTGTATTATTATTACCCACTATCACTTCAAAATACACAGATTTTGGTATTAAATATTACAAAATCAACAACAATATTTTGGTGTTCTTGTCAAAACTTGTTCCCTAATTCCTAATTCCTTATGCAGATTCAGGCATACTATGCACAAAATTCAAGTAACAAAATCAATGAATAACTAATAATAGAAATTAATAATAAAAACAACTAAGAACATATTTACATCGCAGGTCAGGAGACTAACATAAGGCTATTTTTTTATCCCGAAAAATGCATGGTTCCTGTGGGAACACGGGAAGAAGCTAGTATTAGTGTAAATAAATATTATAGAATTCTTTGTTTATTTGCAGACAGAATAGAGTTTGCACACTTTACTAAAGTTGTATACGAAGTAATCCACATTTTAGTCTGTGATGGAGAAGATCCAAATGAAAGAGCAGTGCATCTATTGCTCAAAAGTCTTCGTAGTAAGCTTGTTGCTGTGTGCATGGACTCAAGAGCTAGCAATGTAAGTACATATGGGAGATAGTGGGTAGGTAAATGCGATCCATGTATCACACAATAAAAATCATTAGAAAATTATCAAGAAAGCATATCTTGGAGCCCATGCCAACCAGTCGATAGACCAAGATACTGTTGAAATGACGTTGTGGAGGCGGGCCTGCGCGAACTCCAAGCTGATCATTTACGAGAGTTGGCGAGTGACTGTGACGGTTGACTGGGATTTGTGTCGGAGGTCAAGACTCTTTCTGGGTCGCAACGCCAGTGGAGGTGTACTTTAAATGACAATTTCTCAAACATCAATCATTGTCATTTAATAATATTATTGACCAATCATTTAAATTCAAATTACACCTAATATCACAGAACAATTACTTATTTAGATGCAAAGTAATGTGTTACAATCAATGAAACAATGTAGAGGTGAAACACATGTCAAAAGGTGGGGTTGGGTTGAGTTTGGTTCAAGCTGAGAAACGTTGGTTGTACATTCCGTTTTGTTAAATTCAGTATAGATCGAACTTAGGCCATTAGACATTCTTTATCGCGGAATTAAAACTATAAATTACCAACATTATATAATCTAATTTAAAAAAACGAGTCTCTGACAAAATTATGAATGATAATAATTATGTATCTAAGCTAATCTACACTTTTATTACAGTCAATTGTACGCGCATCATATGTGGCCTATTCAGGAGTGGTTCTCAGCACCTATGGAATGACGGCGCTTGCTAGTTTCCACATACTTTTGCAGCATCTTTGTTATACTATTGATGGCTTGGTAAGTCTGACATGATCTTACCCAATTTTGCTGGTTATAGAAGTGTCAAAGCAATATTTGATAAGTATTATAGAAGAAAGTAGGACATTTTCGTTTTTAACCGACTTCCAAAAAAGGAGGAGGTTATCATTTCGTCGGGAGATTCTAAGTTACTCGGAATTATTCCATGTAGGAAGCGACTATTTCTAATTTTTCATATTTCGGAATCGCATCGCTACAGAGTAATATTGTCGGAATTATATCCGTGTTTATACATCTGAGTTGTCGAATCTATCGGAACATTTCGAGATGCGATTCCGAAATATGAAAAATCAGAAATTATTGCTTCCTACACGGAATCATTCCGAGTAAATTAGAATCACTTCGCTGGACAAGCTCTAGGCCTTCGTCCAGAGTGCGGGACTAGAGCGGTGGCGATGGCGGGCGCGACTGTATATCAAACGTAAGAAACCGCCGTAGGTACCGTTGAGAAGTGTCATGTGGGGGCCGCTCCGAGCGACGGCTCATAGTGCGAGGTAATTTCAAACGAACCTATTCGCTCGTTGCAGCCACACTGACAGGCCTAGCTAGCGAGCGTCGCGCTCCGCGGAACGTTCTATATTCAAAAATGAAAAGCTAAAATAACTCGCGGCGCACTGCGTCCACGTAGTCGCTCCATCCACCCGACTCACCGCGCGTTCACTCTGGACAATGCCATCAGCCGGCCTAAGCTTTGGAAACGAAGCTATTCAAAGCCCAGACATTTTCATCTACACCATGGCCGAAGGCTGAGACAGAAGGAAGCTCATTAGATGCTACCACCAAGTTAGATAAGAGGGTACTAAGTTTTATTATTTTGTGAAAGATTTTTAAAGTTTTTCCGTTTTTTCTTGTACATACGATTTACTATTTCGCCGAACTTACACCAATATTCACACCGGCCAAAAAGTGTGCCGTACATTATACTACGAGCACAAATAAACTATTGCTTTGATTGATTGGTGATATTTTTCTTTGTCTATATTGTTTCAGGAGCGCGCTGAAGCACGAACGACCCGTGTCCAAATGGTGGCAGGATTGATGAGTTTCCTTCCTGGAAAAATCCATGATGAGTTTTTGAGATGGGTAATCGTGCTGTCAAAATCCGGTAAAGGACTCCACCGCCACCTGGCTGTGGTATGTTATTTCTATTGTGTATAGTTGGCTACAATAATCAGGAGCGTATTTACCCTAGGGCCAAAAGGGCCATGGCCCGGAGCGGCAGGCTGCTAGGGGCGGTGCAAGCAGAAGAAATTTAAAAAAGAATACCTAACTAAGGCTCTTATTAATGAACAGTGTTAAACTGTGTTTTGTCTCTTTCGATTCAATTTAAAATTGTAAAACAAAAAGGGCGGCGGGGCCTGCAGGCCCAGGGCGCTGAATCCTAAAATATGCCACTGACAATAATAAGTATACACATTCAGTTTTTCAAAAAGGTAACTCAGTACAATAATTTTCGCAAAATCATTTATTTACTTACATAGAAAGCTACACTATCCTTAAGTGACATTGGTTATGTTTTATTGTGATACTATTTCTGCTCCGCGGCTTCGCCCACGTAATAAGAGTAGCCTAAGTTACTCTTTATAACATCAGCTATCTCCCAGTGAAAGTCCCATCAAAATAGGTCCAGGCGTTTCAAAGATTAGCCGGAACGAACAGACAAAATAAAAAATAAAAAATCTTTTATAGTACGGTACCGTACATACTTTCATATGTTTTTAGTAAAAAGCTGTTATTTTGACATTACAAACAGACAATTCAATTTTATTTAATAGATGTATAGACTAGCCTCCACCTGCGAATATACTTGCGTTATATTTTGTATCACTCAACTATGTAATTTTGATCGGATTTCTGTGGTATTTTGTTACGTAAATAGTGTTGCTAATTTGTCCCGTTGTGGGAATTATTAAACCTGACTAGACTCGTGCGAAACCGCGGACCGCACCTAGTTGTGTATATGCGGAGAGGACTGTGGTCCCACCACAACCAGACACAGAAGAATATATTTTTCCTACTGTGTCCTCTGGTTAGTGGGACAGAGTAGTGTAGCGTAATAACCCAGTAATGACGGGCATACTATCCTTGCGCTTTCTTTTTACCTACACTAATTTGTCCCGTTGTAAGAATTGAACTTACAAGCACAACTCTTAAATGCTACTGAAATTAAATCCATCGAGCTATCAACTGTACCATAGGGACTGTTATATAAATCATGTCAATAATGTAAAACAGAATACAATTATTGTTTTGTGACTTCACAGGATATACTGGAAAAATTGCTGAGTTACGACGACAGTGCTGTCCCAACAGGCAGCACTGATGGGTTGAATGCAGCAGGTAATTAAAATTTAATGCTATCTGCGGCGCAAGTACGGATCTTTTCGGTCGATAATATTCGATAAAATTGACAGTTCAAATCGATAAAGTGAGATTTATCGAGCCTCGAAACAATCGACAAAAGTTATCGAAAAGCTAGGTCGAATCCAAAGAGAATATAGAGCTACTACAATACTTTACGATCAGACTTCGGTACTCGCATCATTCGATAAATTTATCGAGTTTTTCGGTTCGACAATTTTATCGAACCGACTTCCGTACTCGCGCCGCTGATGTTAACTTACAATTACAATGCAGTTGAGGGTGGTAGTGTATACCCAAGTCCCCATTCTAGGCTTAGTGTTTACTAAGCGTAGAATAGGGACATGCTCTGTAGAGCAAGCTAATTTGCTTGTAACGATGCTTATTATTATCTATTTTTACTATTGACTTAACTACTGAAACTATTTTCACAGAAGGTAATCAGCAAGAAAACGGTGAAGCAGTAAGCTTGGATAAAGGACAAGAGACAAATTCTATGGAAATTGTAGAAACAGACCAAGTAACACCTACCACAACCGAAGGACTTGCAGCAGCAGTAGAGAATGTAAGTCCTTCTACCTGGTATTTCCTTGCCATAGATATCCATTCATTATTGTGTAGCTGTAACTTAAGGCGGTACCCTGAGTCAAAGACATTGATCATTCTGTCCTCTTTGCGCGCACTGTCGGTTTGCGTTGGTGTAAAAGAGAAAGAAGACCGTGCGGGCCACTAAAATTGAGTAAAAATCCAAAAAAAGCGTAATTACTTCAAAATGGATGCCTAATTAAAAAAGTAACACAACCAAGTTTTTTATTATTATAATACGTAAGTCCTGTTAATTCTATCAATATACATTTATCAATAACAGATATTTCATTGCAAACTTATTTTGGGAGGGAGGAATTTTGACATTTGTTTGATCACAACAAGACTATCGGTAATATAATAAATAATGACATAAATATTTCTTCCAGTGCCAGAAACTCATCTGATTTTGCTAAAAAAACCTTTATTGAAACTATTATTAGCTGCTATTATATGCCTTAAGATGTAAGCTGTATACCTGTTATCTTTAGCGATTTATATAAACTTGTAATCATACAATGATCAAATGCCATTACTAAGAAAATTGTCATGTTTATATTGCACTAGCACAACTGCTGCCACAAGCAAATGTGATGCCTAGTAAATTAACAACAGTTATTCCTATAACAGGCCGAGCCGCAGGTGACCGAAGAGGAATTAAGAAGAATTCTTCAAGAACGCACGATCACGGTCCCGTATGGAGAAATATTGCGTGCTATGTACGAACGAGTTCATGACACTTCAAGTACAGTACGCACGCGGGCCGTCGCCGTACTCACCAAGTGTCTCGACAACGAGCGCCCGGCTATGAAACAGGCTTTGAAGGTATTATAACAATGACATTACAGCTCTCGCACAATAGCAAATCTCGTTAACGAGTCAAAATGCAAAAAAAAACATTTGGCAATCACTTTTTTTTTAACGCCCGTTTATTAGAGTCATTTATTTTAACCTTCATAAGTTCTCCCTTGGGGCCTATATGAGACATTAAAATGCTTACACACTCATACCCCCGCACTAGGATTCCCTGTGTCGCAGGTGGCATGGACACACACAGATACCATCACAAACATCCAAGACCCGAGAACAAACTTTATGCTTACACAAAATCTGCCCCGGCCGGGAATCGAACCCGGGACCCCTCGCTTTGCAGGCAGGGTTACTACCAACTTAGCTACGGAGCCGTCTGAATAGAGCATTTTCAATTTATTTGTTGCGTAGGAAATGCAAGGCGAAGGGGATGTGACTCGGCTGATGGCGGTGGCTGCGCGAGCCGTTTGTGACGAGCGTGCCAGCGTGCGCCGCGCCGCAGTCTTTCTGGTACAACGTCTCCTTGAAATGCAAGAAGCCAATCCCTCGACCATTGATCTTGGGGTGAGTATATTACACTAGAAAGCACGCTAGAAATTATTGCCATGAAAAAAAAGACGCATTTATAGTCGGTGCATGGCCACGGCTCTTTCTTTTCGCCAATAGTTTAATACGTGCACAGATTTCGTTGCGTAGTCGACACTGTGGATCGAAATATAAAATATAAATATGTAATTATTACGAACTGGGTTACAGTCAAGTTAAGGGTAACTTTGAATACTTTTCTCAGATTTTTATGGATATCAAAATAAATATGTATCAGTATAACTATGTCTTATTTATTAATCAGTATTCTTTCATAACCAAATGTAGAATATTTTTTTTTACGTATGTGCTTTAATTATTGTCTTTTTATTTTATTTAACACTCCTTATAACTGTCTATATGTACATGCAAATAAATTTGTAAAGAATACACTAGATTTCAGTAAAAAACAGAAATTTTAATGACATAACGATGTGTATGTAAGTTTCGGTTTCGGCTTAGGCCGAAATTGAGAGCCTGACCGAAAGTTCGGTTTCGGTTGAAAAACCTGTTTCGGTCGGACACTAATTGTTAACAATGTTTAACAGATCTTGTCGGGCCTGTGTCGGGATGCGAACGTGACCGTGCGCACGGCTGCTATCACGGGTCTGACCGACCTGGTTACAAATCGGCCGACCGCGCTCGTATTCGACGCATACCTCACGGGACCGATGCGTCAGCTCAAGGATCCTGAAGAAAAGGTATGAGTGCAACAGGGTCGACTGTGTAATCGCAAACTGAACACACTTTATTTGGAGGCGTTATTAAAAACGAATCAGCCGGAAGACGTGGACTGCAAAACTTAGACCTCCCACATAGAACAAGGGTGAGGTCTATCTCGATCGGTACAGTAAAAATACAGTATGGTTTTTTTCGCATTTATTTATTTTGAAAGTTACATGGCTTTGATTGGGTGCTAGTTTCCCAAATCACCCACACAAGGCCCAAACAATATACAAACTATAACTACTTATGAGGTATGAAATGTACTTAAAAAAATTATAAATATAGTTTAAACTTAAAAAAAAAGAAAAATTAAAATAGAACAATACACAATAAAATAAACCTAAACCGTACATCGTACGAAAACGTGGCTAAGAATAGTATACCACGGTACCAACCACACAGATACTAACCCCGAGAGATGAAATACTGTACTAGCCGATGTATTGATTTTGCTATAACTAATATCAGCGCACGGGGAATCGGCGCGAGGCGATGGCTTAGCCAATCAGAGCGCATTATGTCTAGGCAAAAATGATGGAATTTATTTCGTGCAAACCAAACGTCACTGCATCTCTAGGGGTTACTTCCTTGATGGTACCACCCCATCTCTAACGGTGGGTGTCGTAAGAGCCAAAAGAATATAACATGCAGGGAATGGGCAGCAACATTTGCCTCTGTCAGCAACATCAATCAATCAATGCTTTATTTACTAAAAAGGGTACAATTTTCTTTATGATAAGAAAGGTTCTTATTCTATTTATAATAAAGAAGCTTACATCATCAATGTCGAATACAGACTTATTTTCAAGGACCCACAAACTAAACTACTCATAATCTACTGCGATCATCGGCGACGACGGCGACTTCTGCCAAGCGTGCTGTATTATGGCAAAATCCCCCTTTCACAGGGTTGGCCGATGTTCAGCAGTGGACGTTTGATGATGATAAAGTTATTTGTTTGTTCGTTTCTCTTGTTTGTTCATATTTATTTGTTTGTTTGAACTTATTTGTTTGTTTAGGTTGCCGAACTCACGAGAACTATGGTACGGGGTTTACTGATAGACCGCCTGAGGAGGTACACGACCGGCTATGAGGACCCGATCCCTTGGCTGATGCTCGCCGCTATTATTCGGCACAATATGCGGTCAAACTTGCAAGTGGCCTGCGCCTTACTTGCTAAAACTACCGATTGTATAAGGTAGGCTATAAATAATGTACGATTTCTTCTAGGACTAAATTTTTTTGTAGTAATGTTAGTACTAACCGTCTTAATACAAAAAACAGCTTTTAGACGCTTGTAGCTAGACAGTTGCTAAAGATAAACGTGTAAAGTGATTAGAAATGTCACAACAGAATTGAATTATCAACGGTTAGACACTTCTTAAATTAAGCTTTGTGGTTGTTAATATTTAAACATGCGGCTAAGGCAGGCATGTTTAAGGGTTAGATGCTCTTTAACACGTGTTTAGAGTGTCTTTAATGTTTTTGTTGCAAGACCGTTATTTTTTGGGGTAAAAGTACACTTTTTTACTTAGAGCACCAAGCACTACGCGCTTCAGACGCGCGCCCAGTATGTATATTTTTTTATACTACTGGATATCGAGATGAGCTGGTCGTTTGCCTGATGTAGGTACCTATATTACTGTTATTTCCGGCCTACCCTGGTGGTACCCTCGTTGGGAATTTTGAGATTATATACTCCACGACGTGGGTCCAATGCGGCTTGGTTAACGTCACATAAAGATCTTCGTTTTTTTTTTCGTTAACCTGTGGGTTTCCTCGCCATGTTCTCATGCACCGTATTTAGAACGAGTGTGATAAAATCCGCGCTCTTGATTTAAGACATTTGCCGAACTGGGATTTACTCTCCGGTGCGTTAGATTGAAAGTCGCACAAGTATCCGCTCGGTCACAGCACTCTCACCCTTTTTCTTACAATCTTAATATATATAAATTACGCGTCACGTTGTTTGTTCGCGATGGACTCCTAAACTACTTAACCGATTTTAATCAAATTTGCACACCGTGTGCAGTTTGATCTAACTTAAAAGATAGGATAGCTTACGTCTCAATTTATAGCCGCAATATTATTTTATTGCAAATTCTATTAGGGTTCCGCGCAAAAAAATAAAAACCATGAAATCCAAAATCTCCACGCGGGTGAAACCGCGGGGCAGCAGCTAGTTAATATATATAAATATACGTCGGTGTGTTTAGCGTGTGGCTGGTGGACGGGCTGAGCACGCACCTGGGCGCGTGCGGCGCGGCCCGCGACCTGCAGGTGCTGGTGCTGCTGACGAGCGTGGCGCGGGACGTGCACTACTCCGACATTGGCTTCGTGCTGGACTACTACTACCGGCTGCACGACGCCGGCCAGTGCCTATATCCCGTGAGTTTATTATACTTATATTATACTTAGGGCGGATCTTTCAAGAGTGAGATAACGTCCTTAGTCTACCGTTAAAGAATCAGCTAAGACTTATTGCTCTGATAGAAGAAATTTGAATCTTTCAAGTGACAGTTACGAGTTAACGGAGGAATAAAACACGTAGCGGAGGTATAACTTTATCGGACTGTTTTATGGCCAGATAAGGTTGTTATTCTCTCGCTAACTCGTCATGTCAAAGCCAAACTACCTTATCCTAGTGTGTTTGTCTGTTTGTTGGCTTGTTTGTTTGTCCTTCTTTCATGCAGCAACGAAGCAACGGATCGAGGTGATTTTTGACATACTTATATATAGTTTATGGACCGGAGAGTAACATAGGCTTTTTTTTATCCCGGATAATACTCGGTTCCTGTGGGAACGCGGGTGAAAACCGCTGGCAGAAGCTAGTAAGGTTATAACAGTTTCTATAGAAGTTAAATGGATAATAATTGAGGAATAGGATGATCACTGATTAGAATATTTTAGTTGTAGGTGCTAGGTGGTATGTGTCCCTATAGGTATGTGCTCACTCTACTAGATAGGAAATCATAAGCCCGAAGTCACATTAATTAATGCTCATTTATTACGACACACGTAAACATAAAAGCGAGGGCTGCCGGGCACGCGGTTGCAGGGTGGTGGTGCGACTGGCGCCAAGAGCGCGTTTTGCCTCGCTTGCTAAATATCAACCTGCAACGCCTGACCCCACATCAACACTCCTCATTTTGAAAAAAAGTTTTACAGAAACACAATTGTAAAAACGTATAAATATAATTATATACAAAACACTGTAAACTTATAAAAATCTAACATTATAAATAATATGTGGAAGCTGAAGTGATGTGACTGGCGCCAAGTGCGCGTTTTGCCTCGCTTGCAAAATATCAACCAGCAACGCATGCCCCCATAATATATTGTTCAGAATCGCACTGATCATTGGGAAGAATGCAAATGGGACGAAACTTATTTTGTTCATTGAGGAAATTTACAGCCCTTTTCTTTTCGTTTTGGTAATTTTGCGTTCAGTTTTTCACTCATTTTGAATCTCACGGTAAAAGCGAAATTCTTCTTTCTTTATTTCCTGGCTTCTGTGGTATGTTCGCCACAGAAAAAGCGATATTTTAAATCCAATGAAAAAACTCAAAAAAACAACAAGTAACCAAGGAGAAGCGGTCGCTATGCAAATAACAACACGTAGAAGTGTCATAAAAACGACGTTTAACCAGATATGTTCCGGGCTGCCTCGCTCGCTTGACTACAGGATGGCTATATGTATTTATTGCAAATAAGAAAAGGATTCCAACAATATAATGCCAAGAAAAAAACTTTTCGTAAATTCTCTGAATCATCAGAGCTATAGTAACTTTTTGGTGAAGGCAGACGTAAATAAATTGTTGCCATTCTAAAGAAATAAACCTTAGGTAGCTAACGGTCCGTTAAATTCGTATTGAAAGACCCGAAAAAAAATGACAAGCACATAACGGATCACTAAAATTTATCGGTTCACTAGCAATCAGTCCACTAACGCTGCAATTGAAAGATTGGCCCTTATTATACTACTGTTAGTGGGAGGGCTAACTCTTCTGCGAGTGTCCGTCTGAGTTGTTACCACCGCTTTGCTTGTGAAGTCTGCCGCCAAGCAGTAGTGTGCAAGCATTACTGTGTTCCGGTTTGATGAGCAGAGTATCCAGTGAAATTACTGGGCTTATGAAACTTAATACCTAATGTCTCAGGGTAACGAGCGCACTGCAGTGCCGCGCAGGCCTTTGTGTTTCAAAGTTCTGGGTGGTACTGCAAATGTTATGGGCCGGCGTTATGCTTAACATCAGGCAAACGACCAGCTCGTCTCGTTACCAATTAACATAAAAAAAAAAACTTATTCTATGTGTAGGCGGGAACTGCACTGATGTCCCGCTAGCGGGGGTTTGTGCTACGAATGTTTTGGATATTCTTAAATATGTATCTAGTTAATAATAGAGTGAATTTATTTTACTACACCTTCCATTTACACATACGCTCATACACAGTCACACATTCACGGATACACACATGCATGTTTTTAATTTATTTTTGTTTTGTGTCTGTTTCAAAATGTTCAACAAAAAAAACACTATTATCGAGACTTATTTATTGGCTTTATTTCGAAACTTTTTATATACTTATCTGTATTTATCATTTGTGCTGTTGGTCTAATAAATAAATAATGTTGATCGAAGAGAATGTCCATTCTCTGCATATTTCCTTAGACGGCTCTTACGGCACCCACAAGACACCGGTGGTAATGTAATTGACAAATCCTGTTCGCGATTATGTGCTTTTGCCTCATTGGGATGGTTTCATATGCACATTTCTTTTCCACGAATGACCACAGCCCGATATCACGTGATATCTGAGACACGAGCCGCCATTGGTTGATATTTTAATTGTTCCTCGCCCTCCATCCACGATTTTTGTAGAAAATTATTATACGCCTAGTCAGTTGAACAAACACGCATCTTTTATTGAAATTTAGTTACCCAGTAATTAGGTAGTCACATCAAGTACTAGCCACGCTAAGCACTGTACAAATCCTTAATTTTATAATACGCTTGTTAGCAGGGGCGTATTTACCCTAGGGCCAAAAGGGCCATGGCCCGGGGCGGCAGGCTGCGAGGGGCGGCACAAGCAGAAGAAATTTAAAAAAGCCTATCTAAGGCTCTCTGTGGAATACTTATTTCAACTGTGTTTTGTCTTTTTCGATTCAGTTTAAAATTGTCAAAGAACAACAAAGTCAAAACATAGTTTAACTAAACCATCGTTTAACACTGTTTATTAATAAGAGCCTAAATATCGTAAGGTGGTCGTGAGGGCTCGTGGCTGTAAGTTTGATACACATCAAGACGCGGGGCTATCGTATATATTGAAAGGCGCGCGGCGGCCGGCGGGGCCTGCAGGCCCGGGGCGCTGAATTCTAAAATACGCCACTGCTTGTTAGGATGAGCAACCGGAGCCGCGCCTGATGCCGCTGACACTGGAGCTGCTGACGGAGTGGTCTCGGTACGCGACGGCGGAGCAGCGCGCGGCGCTTCACACGCAGCTCGTGCATCGCCTGGCCGCCTCTACCGACGACGGTACCTACTTTATGATACTAAAATTGTGAGCTATATGGAAGAATTTAAAGTGTTTCATCATTTGCTTCTAGGATGTATTTGATGGAATCAGGCGTTACGTTGCGGAAGTCCATTTTAAATAAGATTATATAATGTGGGTAATTTATAGTTTTAATTCCGCGATAAAGGATGTCTAATGGCCTAATTTCGATCTATACTGAATTTAACCAAACGTTAAATTAGGCCATTAGACATCCTTTATCGCGGAATTCTAGGATGTGTCAAATGCGCCAGAGGATAGAATAAAAAGGCATCTGGTACAAAATACTACAGAAGGAACCATTGAAAGTACCATGGTTTGAGAATAGTAAATTGAAGAGATCTTTGATAGTTATAGCTCACAGACTGCGCTCCGGGCACATGCCTGATGCCAATAAACAAGTTCAGGCACTTAATGAAAAAAACAGACTCCCCAAATTGTGCCTCCTGGGGGGTCCTAGAGGATGTCCATCATGTCCTGGTAGAATGGGTGCGGAGCCGGTCAATTAGAATAAACATGCTCACTCAATATGGTTTCAACTTTCTTGATGTTGGTGCATTGCAAGCTGTGTTGTCAGCTCCACACTGTGAAGCGGCAAGCGCGCTTTATAGAGTGGTGTTTGATTTAGTTAAGGATAGTAATTAAGAATGATTGTATACAATGGTGCTGACATAATCGCTAAGCGACTAAAACACCTTAAAAAAAGGAGATTAAAAAAAGAATTGAATAAAAAGAAGGAATTAATGGGCAAAATTATTTTATACTGGCTTCGCCCGCTTTGTATATATCTTTATAAATTGTGGTCTGTGTTATTCTGATGTATAAGCTATATTATTGTAAAGTTTCATCAAAATCCTTTTAGCAGTTTTGCGTGAAAGACTAACAAACATCCATAACATCCTCACAAACTTTCGCGTTTATAATGTTAGTAGGAAGGATTTATATTATGTTTAAACGGATTCACTTGCGTAACCGCCGTGCGTGAGTCTCGACGAGACAATTGCCTGGATTCGAGGTATTCGGTAAAGCTACACGCACGCGGTCCGACTGGTCGCCACGCATGTACTGATGGACGCCGGCCGTCGGATTAACAAATATTATTTTAGCATCACAGTGTGTGATGCTAAAATGCTGCAATATATTTATCTGAAATGTTTAGAAATATTAATTAAATTAAGTCTAGTATCTCACCCGAGGAGCTTTTTGGTTGGGCTATAACGCAGAACTTCATTTCCTATGTTTTTCCACAGGATGCCGAATCGCGGGCGCATATTTGGCTAGACAATTAGACTTGTCTGATCTCACCTGGGCGACGGAGCTCATGCAAATGGGTAATGCATAATAATTATTATTTGTTCCGTACCGATATCCGGAATCCATCTTGAGTCAAGCCTCTGTCTTTTAACGGTTTTTAGTCCCAACAACTTCCTCCCTTCGACTTCCGGCGCCACCGTCGCGTTTATTTTGGCGGAAAAGATGGCGGCGCTCAAAGTGGGGCGCGGTTTTACCTTCATTATAGCGTCGTCTTTCGCCACGGCTAGATGTCCTTACAAAATATAATTAATTTCACAAAGTAAATTATATTTTTATATACAGTTTGAATTTACGTATAATTTTTATAATTAACGTAGGTATAATTTTTTTATTAATTCCTCCCTTCATTATGGAGAACGAAAATTTAAACGCGTAAACCAATTAGTGTCAATTTTAACAAACGTGTGTCGCGATGGAGGAGTCGTTCTCCAATTACGAGCAGTGCACCAACCAGTATTGCAGGGCTTTCAGTCCTGAAAGGAAGCTGCAGCGATCCAGAGGCTGACCAGTTGACCACGTAAGTGTTTTGTATTTTTGTCGCATCTAGTGGTCTTTTTGACAAATTTAAGAAGCACTATGAGTTTCGAGCATTTCACGCAATTCTAGAAGTTACCGAGGCCGTAGTTCGTACAAATAGTGAGTTGGACTTGTGTTGTGTAATTATAATCAACTTTTATCAACAAAGGGACTTACAGTGATTGAAATGCATTGCTACCGATCCTCTCATCCTTGTATAGAAAAGGATAAAGAAAACCTACCCCCGGTATTTTTTCTTCACAACTAAATTTTAATGATGGTTCAAGACTTTTTCATGCATCAGGTACTACCCACAGTTTGGTTCTAAATACCATTCGTTTAAGAGAACCTAATAATTATGTTTCGTTATCATTACTGGAATATTATCTACATTGTCTACTTTTTGTCTGTATGTGCTATTCTACACGGAAAGACAAATTGCGTACGACCTTGCAGCTTCAACAGCTTGAAGTGACCCGCCCTTCAATATCATAACTCTCTAGCAGCCTACCTACAAGTAATTGAGAGGGGGGGGGGGTGATAAGCTAGCAACTTGTTTACAGATTACTCGTCTATAAGTAAGCTGAGCTTTTAACTGGAAGCTTGCCTGCGATAAAACTCCAAGGCCATATAAGTAAAGTAAGCAAGCAAGATAATTTGTACCTTGTTTTCCAAAGTGATGTTTATACCCCCCAAAGTCAGATTAAAAGTTCACGCAAACATTTCTAGCAATAGCGGGACATCCGACGTCCAATACAAGCTGTACAAGCACTCTAAATGTAAAAAGCCAACATTTTCCTTACTTATTAAGAACAGTCTCGCCTGGCTTAAAATGCTTCCGGGTGGTTGTGTAAATATATACAATATTATACATATACATGAATAGAAGAATCTTGAAGCTCCGATAAACAAATACAGCTATTACTAAAAGGAGCGCGGTTATGAAGCCAATTTTAAAATCAATAGCTAATGAGCACTGTCAATTCCTTGTTGCTCTGTTACAACGGCCAGCCAATCCATATGACCTGGGTGTAATAGGGGCGCCAACTCGACACGAAGTCATGTCGGAACCGAAGTGCCTAACGCTACGCAGGGCACCTTAGTCAGATGTCTAGAGACAGTTGATCCTTCACACAGGCCCAGCCCCTTCTGGAGTGACTCAACTTTGCCTCTTGTAATACACAGAGGAAGATTGTCAGACTTTGCAGTACTACGGTCGATAACTTTCCTATTTTCCTCTCGATTGGCCGATCAATATGGACAAGTCTGTACTGGTTCCGACTCGGCGCCTGGAATTTCTGGGTGCCATATGGGACGCCAACTCGACACGAAGTCTCTGTCGGAACCGAAGTGCCTAACGCTACGCAGGGCGCTTCAGTCAGATGTCCAGAGGTAGTTGTTCCCTCACACAGGCCCAGTCCCTTCTGGGGTGACTCAACTTTGTCTCTTGTAATGCGCTAAGTCCGACCATCTTCCTTCAGCCGATAACTCCCTCAAAAGCACCTTTGCAAACAAGTGAGTCTATCAGAACCTAGCTATACTCGCAGAAATGAGGTGGTGGTTGAAAGCTTCATAGGGCTCACTACCGATACACACAGGCCCGATCTCGCATTATATTTACCACCGATGCGTCCGGTTTTGACAGAGGTGCGTGGCTGAATACATGAAGATGCCACTCACTGTCAGGAACAGAACAACTCCGTTGGCAAGTGGATTGCAAAGCTACACCATGCTCACATTTTATTGCAACAGTCTTCTGCACAGTTTTGGTTTATGTCAATGAGGAAAGTAAAACCAGTTCAAAGAAAGTTCTGGAGTCATCTCTGAAGTATGACATATGTTGATAGTAATGAACCAATCAAATTCAAAGTTATTTATTGACATGAGCACTTTTGAAAGTTAATATTGACATAGTACAACATTTATTAAACACAGTATGTCCCGAGCCAATTTAATTTCGAGATGGATCACAAAGTAAAACCTAAAACCTGTTATGACTTGTATCTGAACATTTCAGCAACGGAAATCATATACCTATAAGATATGGAGCATCTAATCAATGGACGTGTGGGATCAAAGCCCGATATTTAACAACTCATTACTTCAATAGTGGGGTTTACAGCTGGCATGACCGTTTCCTCCGCCAAAGCTAGTTTATTAAATACCTACTGTCCTGTCTGAACACATAAGGTCAGTACATCCTTATTGCTTTGAAGTGAAATGTGATGTTTGAGAGAGCAAGCCTACGAGCCCGCATCATTCGAGAACCGTATCGCATCCTGAATATTCTCCGCAAGAACTGGAAGTCATCCTCCAAAAAATTTACGACCTCTGAAAACGTGCTTAATTTTGGTGGATAAACTAAATAAAGGATTGGACAAAAGATAGCTCAATGTAACACATACGTAATATCACGTTACACTTAATATAAGCACCTATAAACCTACATGGAATAGATAGTACATTACATTTCTAACAACGTAGATTACAAGAATCCAGACTAGAGCAGGTAGTCCGTTATCTAGAACATCTACATAACAATGAAGGTTTGCATTATCGGACAATTTTACTTCACAAATCAGTGGTAGTGACCTTATACTAATCATTACAGAAATAAGGACCTGTTATAACCCTTTTATCAAATATATGAGTTTTAGTTCCAAAAGAGAGAAAAACCAAACCGGCTATCTGGAAAGTAAAACTACTATTATAGTAACGCAGTTAGTGAGAGTAACCTCTTCCAAATATCCTGTCACTTTGCGACATCAAGATGCGTTTCGAATGTGAGTGGCTGCTGCACGCGGCATCATCAAGCGCGCCGACAGGGCGATCACGGAATGCATACCAAAATTTTCAGAAGTATATTGACTGACCTGCATCGCGCCACATATAAAACTTTGTTTGATGCACGCTTTAAACCGATAGCTTTTTGGAACACCTCGCTTCACCCTCGAGTGTTCCATCCTTCCAATCGGCGAGCGTGTCTTGATGGTATCTATTACGCACGCATAGAGTGCTCACCAACGTTCAAGGTTTTACCGCGCCTGAAGTCAATACGCGGCTATACTGTTATTAGCAAGATCGAAGGGTGCTCGACGTCAACGCTACTGAGCATCGATTGGATTATCAACGATTGGGATGATTATTTTAGCAAGATCCAAACAAGAACCTCGTGTGTATGCATTGGACTAGTTAATTATAGTGACACGAAATCTTACAGATTTAGAAAACAAATTACCACAGCTTTTTGTTTGTCAGAAGAGAACCTGAACCAGCATTTAGGACGATAATTGGTGGAATGATCAAATCTATTCCCAGAAAAGCAACTGTAGACGCCTCGCCAGACTCAGTGCGATCTGCAGTGATATCTCTCATCTTTTTGCAACTTGAAATTGAGAATAAGAATATCCATTTAGAAAATATTATCAAAGAAGATAATTAACAAATCGTCTACTCATACTTTTGCTAATTTAATTTCTTTGGCCCAGTGGGGTAATATCTTAGTTTATGAACGAAGTATTTACTCTTATATTATTAACTTATAATCTGTTATGATTACAGGTAGATATAATTACGACATAATCATGACATTTATTTACATATAGCACATTATAGCATCATATTTTGGCTACCAGGAGATAACAAACACATCACTCAAGATGGATTCCGGATATCGGTACGGAACAAATAATAGAGAGTTTTAACTACCAATAAAACTTACCTATTATTTTTCCAACGATATCCGGAATCCAGGTAATGCCTACCTGGTAGATCGTGAGTAAGTATAATGAAGGTAAAACCGCGCCCCACTTTGAGCGCCGCCATCTTTTCCGCCAAAATAAACGCGACGGTGGCGCCGGAAGTCGAAGGGAGGAAGTTGTTGGGACTAAAAACCGTTAAAAGACAGAGGCTTGACTCAAGATGGATTCCGGATATCGTTGGAAAAATAATAGGTAAGTTTTATTGGTAGTTAAAACTCTCTATTATATTATAGTGTTATTTTATATCGAAGCAAGATTATATTTTATCTCTCAATTTGAACAGGAGTTTTTCTAAAGTGGTTTTTGTTAAACTGAGAAATGTATACAAATTGTCAAAAGAGTCTCACAAACTAGATTTTCGCGTTGCTATGCACTGGTTACCATGAGACTTCCAAGTATATCTAGTATACCCAGTAATTTCACTGACTATTTTGCTTATCAAACCGGAACATAGCAATGCTTGGCGGGAGACTGCGCTAGCAAAACTGTGGTACGCACACATGATTGTTCATTGTACCGCTACACTGTTTTGTTATTAAAGTCTCAGGGTAACGAGCGCGTTGCAACGAGACGCAGGTTTCTTGGTATTTTAAAGTTCTGGAGGGCGCATCAATTTTGGGTAGGCGTTTTGCTCCTACTGCGCAATAATCCTACCGTCTAGGTTACGGTTAGTACAGTACTCCTATAAAAGTTATGCGCTTCGGCAGTCAAAAATGGACACTAACAACACTGCGTTATTAATTCGCCAGCTCGTTAGGGACTGACGAGGCGTGGATTTTGGAATTAGGAAACACGAAAATTACCGACGCGCATAACTTTAATCGTAGTACTGTACTATATGTACGTAAGATTTCCTAGTGAAAAGACTTATAACGTGAGCGTATGTTCCAGCGGAGCGCTTTGCGCTGAACGGTGGTGCTGTGGATGAGTGGATGCGGGCGGCTGACCTGTCCCTGGTTTCTCCCGTGCCGCCCTCTCCAGCACTCATGCAGCTGTTCCTTAACGCCATCTCTCGCCCGCCGGCAGGTATGAACTCGTGTGTGTGTGTGTCTCTGTGTGTATGGGCACATTTTTTAATGATACAAGTTGCGATAAAACTTTTTTTAGATTTTTTTGAAAAGTAAGTTCTGAGACGACTCAGGAACTCAAAAGATAAAATTAAGTACGCCAAATTCGTGAAATTCATCTTTCTGCAAAGTTTCGTCATAAGTGTGCAATCCTGCCAACAGTACATTTTTCTATGTACTTTGTACATTTTATATAAAATCTGTAAATGCAGATCAAAATGTCTTCAAAAAATAGAGGCGATCTATCTTCTCAGAACGCTTACCTGTAACTACAATGTTTACTTTTACTGCCCCGTCTAAAAATACATCCTGTATATAAATATTTTTTTAATTCGGTGTTCCGGTTTTGATGGGCAGAGTAGCAAGTGAAATTACTGGGCTTATGAGACTTAATACATAATGTCTCAGGGTAACGAGCGCACTGCAATGCCGCGCAGGCCTTTGGGTTTCAAAGTTCGGAGTGGCACTGCAATTGTAATGGGCCGGCGTTTTGCTTACCATCAGGCAAATGACCAGCTCATCTCGTTACCAAATATCATTAAAATATTTCAAGTTCTTGCTGAGTCAGCCTGTAGTATTATTGTATGACGGTGGCGGCGCTGCAGGTTGGACGGAGCGACAAGCGGGCGAGTGTGTGGCGGGCGCGGGGAGATTGTGTGTGCGGTCGCGCGCTATGGCGGCCGCGGCGGCGCCCACACTGGCCGACTTACTACACGCGCGCACCGCCGCGCTGCCCGCTAGGATCAACGCGCTGCTCGTGCTCTCTGACATTTGCACCAGGTAACACAACACTTAACACAGTAGTCCCGGGTTCAAAAGAATAGGGCTTCGTATCCCCTGCCTGTCGTAAAAGGCGGCTAATAGGGGACATTTTGGGCTTGTGGGTGGTTGGAGATGGGGCTCTAACCACCCATCCAAGCAAGCCCTGGAAGGATGGCAGCTCGTTGTGGGACGGGTTGTCGTGGATGGAGGTCGGCAGGGAGGGCGCAGTGCTGGGTGGCCCGGGACCCTTCTTTGTAGTACCGAGGCAGACCGAAAGGGTGGGGGGCGTGGGGGTTTAGTGGGTAAAAATCCCACATAACCCGGCTGTTCCTCATGGCAGCAGGTTAAATGAATATAAGGCCACGAAAAAAATAACACTGCAGTACACTGCGAGACATGAAGATTGCCAATTTGTAAAAATGTTGTAACACTTTCAGCGTGGAAAGTGTTTTTATTTATACTTTCTATTATGATAAGGGCGTCTTTTGTCTTATGTGGAAGGTTTTCTCTTCAGTACATTTTTGTGTCGGGCTTGGCGTCCGAATGCGCCTGATGTCGATGCAGCTTCTAACTAACCACACGATGAATAGAAATCGCCTTACCACCATGCAATGCCCCACCTCATATCATTCAACATCTTCCGGAAATATGACTCGTCAGCAGCTGCGACATCTGAAAATTCGGTTCGACCCAGTCTACAGTCAGCCTCTCGCCTACGTCTCCGAAGAACTGAAAGAGCTCGCGCTTCTTGTCATCATACCGTTGCTACTTCACCACCTCACTCCAGAGACGGTCAGTACTTAGATAGCAACGAAAACACAGGGCTTGTAGAAGTGCATTCTTATTGCGATTGTAATCTGCGTCGTGTAGCGACCATTGCCACTGCACTGCCACTGCCACTTTACTATTCATCATCATCAGCCGGAAGACGTCAACTGCTGAACATAGGCCTCCCCATAGAACGCCACTTGGATCGGCTACTCGCCTCTTGCATCCAACGGTTCCCGCGGTTTTGGCAAGGTCGTCGGTCCACCGGTCGGTTGCTAATTTTGAGAGCTATGTCGGTGACTTTCGTTCTCCTGCGGATCTCCTCGTTTCGGATTTTATCACGCAGAGAAACCCCGAGCATAGCCATCTCCATAGCTCGTTGTGCAACTTTGAGCTTGCTGATGAGGCAAACAGTAAGAGACCACGTCGCAGTGCCATAAGTCATCACTGGCAACACACACTGGTTCTGACACTTCACTATTCGTGAGTTAATTATTTTCAGATACTCGAACATAGTGGAGCCGGTACTAGAAGACGTGTGCGGTTGCCTAGACTCGCGCGCGCCGCCGGAACTGCGCCGCCACGCCGCTCGCGCTATCACCCGCCTTCTGCTTGCCGGCTACCTGCGTCTACGTCCGCCTTTATACTTTAAGTGAGTCCTCCCTTACATACCGATTAAGATTCTTTATAGTTCACGCAAATTTTGTGTCACCTGCTGGTAGGAGATCAAGCGCCAAACTGTAGAATTTTACGCAGACTTCACATGTGTCAAAATTGTATAGAAGACGCAGGAGTCCACGCTTACTCGTCCTCGTCTCTCAACCTTAGCCTTACTCCTCAGCGGCAGTATGCGAGTGACTACGCAGTACGTATGTCGTATATATTGTAGGTGTTAAAGGGAAGGCCACCAAAAAGACGCTACGCTCGCGTTGTTTGATACTCTCCTTAACAATTGAACGGAAATCGATTAGACATTGCAGTAACACTACCTGTTATAATCGCAGGCGAAGCCAAGGCTGGTTCAGTTATTATAATATTAGGTTGGGGAAAAAGTCTTTTCGCATTATAGTATGTATGAACTTGTAATAAAATCTCTTTGGCTATACTATTTGTATCTGACTGGTTTTGGTATCATATGAAAGTTTAAATTTTAAAAAACATAATTCCAAATTCAAATTAGGAAAATGTGTGATTTTCATTTGTTTTTCGTACTGTCAAAATGAGTGAATCTAATGAAGAAATTCGATACATTTTGAAATTTTACTACAAAAAAGGTAAAAATGCAACGCAAGCCGCGAAAAAAATTTGCGATGTTTATGGACCTAGTGCAGTGTGTGTGAGAGTAGCACAAATTTGGTTTAAGCGTTTTCAATCCGGAAATTTTGATTTCAAAGATGCACTTCGCTCTGGTCGCCCTAATACGGATAAAATGGATGCCATTTTTGAAAAATTGGAACAAGATCGGCATATCAGTAGTTACGACGTAGCTGAAGAACTGGGAATTGACCACAAAACAGTTTTGGCGCATTTGAAAAAAACTGGGTACACAAAAAAGCTCGATATTTGGGTACCTCACGAGCTCACTGAAAGAAACCTAATGAACCGTGTACTCATTTGTGATTCTTTACTACAACGTAATGAAACCGAACCATTTTTGAAGAAGCTGATAACTGGTGATGAAAAGTGAATCACGTACGACAAGAACGTGCGAAAAAGGTCGTGGTCAAAGACCGGTCAGGCTTCACAGACTGTGGCGAAACCCGGGTTAACTCGCAACAAGGTGATGCTGTGTGTGTGGTGGGATTGGAAGGGCATTATTCATTATGAGCTGTTACCACCAGGCAGGACCATCGATTCTGAACTCTACTGCGAACAACTGATGAGATTAAAGCAAGAAGTTGAGAGAAAGCGGCCGGAATTAATCAACAGAAGGGGTGTGCTTTTCATTTTCATGGTTTTTCATGATAACGCTAGACCTCACACATCTTTAGCCACTCAGAAAAAATTAAGAGAGTTTGGCTGGGAGGTGTTAATGCATCCGCCGTATAGTCCTGACCTTGCACCTTCAGATTTCCACCTGTTTCGGTCTCTTCAGAATTCTTTAGGCAGTGTCAGGTTAACATCACGAGAGGACTGCCAAAACCACTTGTCGCGGTATTTTGATCAGAAGTCCCAAAAATTATATAGCAATGGGATCATGTCCCTACCTACAAGATGCCAAAAAGTTATCGAACAAAATGGTACCTACATATTTTAGTTAAATGTAAATAAACTATATTAAAAAATGTTTTGAATTTTCTTAAAAAATGCGAAGAAACTTTTTCCCCGACCTATTATGAATGTATGCCAGGTACTGCGCCTTACTAGCCGATGAAGACCACGACGTGCGCGAGCCGGCCGAGTACTACGTGACGTGCTCGCTCACTACTGAAACTATCTACCATCACTTTGTGGACTGCCTGAAGAACTTCAACAGCTCTGAGAATGGAGGTAAACTTATGGAACAAATTATTCGTCTGAGGTTCACTTGATTGGCTTTCGATCTGCTACTCTGAGAATGCAGGTAAACTTATATATTTATCTGAGGTTCATTTGATTGGCTTTCACTCTATCACTGATGATGGTTGATGGTAACTATACGATGCTGTCTAGGATATTAGACGTTTGCATAGATTTGTTTGTTCCACTTAGCTGTATTAATAAGTTCCGTTAAATTCATGGCGACTAATGTAATATTTAGGCCCACTTACGCCAAAAATTAGATTTAACTAATCCGGATGAAGATCAACATCGGCTGATTAAAATTAATAAATAAATAAACAAACACGCTAACACACTCATATCCCTGCACTAGGCCCCAGTGTCGCAGATGGCATGGATATGCACATAGACAACAAAGACACCCAAAACCCGAGAAAATCTTTACGCTCACCACACAGCTCGTTGCAGCCGGGTATCGAACCCCGTGCTCCTTGCCTTGCAGGCATAGTTATTACAGGTTTAGCCACGGAGACATCGATTTAAAAAGAATATAAAATTGGTGTTAATATTGAAAACATTGTAAAAACATCATATTTGAAATAAGGAACTGTCAACGAATTTGTTGCATTTATCTTACGATAGTGTAGCTAGAATGGTCACATACAGTCATTAAGCTTTTAAAAGCGCTCTCCTAGGGCCCATATGACTAAAAAAATGTGATATTGGTATACATTATTTAGCCATAAGCACATTTTCCTTAACAGATAGCATAGCATTCGACGCACGGCAACTCATATACGACGTGATGCTGCAGCGACTGACACTGGTGCAGAAGCTCAACGCTCAGTGCCGGCTTGCGAAAGACGTGTTAGAGCATGCGGCCGACATCGTCGACGAAGGCGAGGAGCTGCAAGAGTCAATGAACAACATGCTGCTAGATACCATCACCGTGCTGTGCGGCCCGAGGATGAGGCTCCCGAGTAAGTGAAACGTATTTTTTATACTATTGGGTAACGAGATGAGACGGTCGTTTGTCTGATTGTAAATAAAGCAGGCCCTTAAAAATGGGCGGATAATTTCAGTAGTTCTAAAAACCATCACCAGGTGATAGGTCTCAACCTACTACAGAACAGTATGACTTTATAGTGAGTTACTTGTAATAATTAATGATTATAACTTTCAGAACAACCCTCTACGAGCGGTGAAGTTGACATCGATGATATTCAAGAGCGCGTCACTACAAACATAGTTTCACACGTAAGCTTGTCTAGATAATTTTACTTAGTTCTGGAGATCACTGTGGGTGGTTAACATGTCAAGTCCTTAAAGACAGAGGAACGAGATTAATACATCTTGCTACATAATGTTATTGTATTAAATGTTTTTTTAAGCTATTGAGCTTCTGCGAAGAGTAAGCTGAGCGGTAGGAATAACAAACAAGTATTGTGGCGGTTTAGTAGTTTAAAATTTGCTTTGCGCACAGGTTTCATACTTTCAGGTTTATATTTAAATCCAAGCCCAATTATACTACAAATCAGTGACCTTATCTTAACTAATACGTTATGACAACTCTGGTATAATTCGAACAGTTTAATCATAAGAACTGTTATAAACTCTGCTCGGCGAAGACTATTTATACAATGGGGAGATAATTTCAGTAGTTCTTCTTCTTCTTTTCGAGTCAGTGGTTAAACCTAGATTATCCTAGCTAGATGTGTGGCCAGGGCCACCGCATTATCCGAGGCAGTGGTGAGGTCCTCTAGTGTACAGGTTGTTGGACACATAGGGCACGACAATAAATGGGCCATTGTTTGTTTCGGGGCTCCACAGCAGCAGTGCTCCAAAGATTGGTCTATAAAGCCCCATTTGGCTAAGTTATGCCTGCAGCGACCAACCTGGGTCCGAAGGCGATTGAGGGATTTCCAGATTGGCCATTGCAGGTCATGACCTGGCGGGAGGGCCTCAGAAGGTTGTACATAGGTGGAGGGTACAGGGCGCCTGGCTTGCCACAGTGATTTTCTCTGTTCGGCCGGAGTGGTATTTTTAAGTGGCATTGTGTGACGCAGGAAGCTTTTTCGGCTTTTAAGTCTACTTTGTACTTCTTGTACTTCTTGTAGTAGTTCTAAATATCGTCACCAGGTGACAGGTCTCCATTTACAATAGTGCCACTAAGCGGGATAAATGGTGAGAATTCTTCCTATTGGGCAGATAATTTCAGTATATTTCTAAAAATCGTCACCAAGTGACAAATATCCACCTATGACAGGTCTCCATCTAAAACAACGCCACCAAACGGCAGAAATAAGATAACATCGCCCCATTGTCTCTGCTTCCTTTTCGGATATCATGCTATACTTTGTTCCATCATCTTAGATATTTCATGTAAACAAAGAAATGTCCGTGGTTTGGTCTGTCGCGGCACAATTATAACAAGTTAAATAAAACCTTTTCATACAACAAATATGACCGCTTTTTGACTAGCGACAGATTTTCTGTTGTTGACAAGGCCCTTGAGGAGAGACGCGGATGAGGCTAAATTTTGCGAACAAATTTCCGACAAACAAAAAACAAACAATAATCAAAAATTATAATTCCGATAACTCTATTGATTGTTTATCACGGGTTTGCGTTCCACAGAAAATGAAACATACAGTAGCAGAAGTACTAATTCCGGCGGTGCTTCGGTTGCACGCGCGATTGCGCGCCGGCGGCGGACAGCTGCTCGCCTACCTCGTGCGGCTCGCCACGGACTTACTCACAGACTACAGGCAGGAGGTACGAATTTTACTTACCTTTAAATTTTCTTCATCATGATGCAACTTTCCATGGTAGGCCAGGGCAATTTCTTGGTCTGCACTAAAGTCAACTAAAATAAAACATATACATAGACATGTATCAATCTTTCGTTCATTTCATTACTATCGTAAACTGCGTGGTGCAGAGGAAGTTGGTGTTTAAGTCGAGACTTAGTTTAAGAGTTGCTTATATAAGTTTTATCTTAGTTAACTTTAGTGCAGACGGGAATAAGTATCTCGCTCGCTTGTAGGTTCGTTAGTTAAATGTGTTAGGTACCATCTTCGATCAAATCATAATTTCATTTTTGTACTCGATTGGTTAACGTTTCACTATCATCTCACCCGATCTTAACAGAGCATTTATCATCAGGCGAGAGGCCTGTGCGGTCTGAGCTATGGAGCAAAACAAATTTGCACTTACCATCTAGCTGCATCGAATTCCGAAAAGGAGCGAACGATAACCTATCCATTTTGTCTATAGATCGAAGAATTCATAGAGGACGACGAGGAACTCGTGGAGCAGATACAGCAGTTCCAGGATACCATTGGGCTGGAACGCACGAACGGCAACGCGCGCAATCTCGTGACGTCGTCGGGCCCGCCGGAGCCCGACACGCCGCGTGCGCCGCGTCGCCGCGCAGGCGCACGCGCAGGCCGCGAGCCGCCGCGCAAGCGTGCGCTGAACATATGACACCTGCTCGAAAACCTGCCACCGAGACTGGCGCTGCCGCCGCCTAAGACATTCTCAAATTCTACTTCAGCGGCATTAATGGACCGTTCTGTGAAATTCTTAAAGGAGACCTCGTCTAAAAGGAATAAGTCATCCACTTCGGCTAATAGTTTTGATATTGTGCATGATCCTATGCCGTGGGCGTCGGATGTTGCGTCTTTTGACCCTACGTTTGTTCCGATGCCGGGGTCGCCTCTTTATATGAATTTTAAATCTATCCCTGATCCGACGGAGACTTTGGAACATAATACAAATGCTTCGAATCCGAGACCTTTAAATAACTATAAATCCTTAAACTCAAATAGGCGGGATACGGTTCCGGGGTCAGCAGAATATAAATCTTTGAACTCTTTTAGTCGGGATCTGGTTACGGGTTTTAAGGCTTCGGATCATACGCATGATCCGATTCCAGAAGCTTCGGGTTGGATCACTTCAGGCTCTACACCTAATCCAAGTCCCGGGCTTCCGGAGTTGACGCGTGATCTAAGTCCCGGGATTACGGGGTTTACGCGTGATCCAATTCCCGGACCTTCGGATCTCATGCGTGATCCCATTCCGAGGTCTTCGGGTTATAACACTTCATGCTCCACAAATGAGTCGATTCCTGGGCCTTCTAGTTTTACGCGTGATCCTATTCCGGGACCTTCGAGCCTTACGCATGATCCCATTCCGGAGCCTTCCGGTTGTAGCCCTTCAGGCTCTAAGCTTGATCCGATTATAGGGCCTTCACGTTTCCCCCCTATAGTAACGTTTTCAGATTCCGGTGATTCGTCATAAACGAACTGGACACAGTGACAATGTTAAAAGCCTTTCCTAACAGACGAGAGGCGTCATTAATGCTACGCGTGGGAGAGTAGACTCGGGACTAACTTGATCCCAGAGTAGAGACAGGAGAGATTCCCAAAAAGGACTGAGTAGACCAAGCCTTCCCTGAGTTTATTTATTTAGTATACTTATAGAAACCAGGACTGAGTTGGGCTTTTGATTGAAACGTTTCAAGGTGCTCAAATTATTACAGGATCGAAGGCATCGAGTCTTTTTGGATTCGTATATTTATCATAAATGTGTATGACTTTTTCATACTCTTCCAAAGTGCCTACATATTTTAGTAAATTTTACAAAAATATTTAGACCATTTTTAAAATTAGGTATTTTTACAATATTCTTATTGTGTACGTTTGGTATGATTGGTCAATCGCACGTTCTGCGATGGTTACACGTACCTTAAATGTTTTCATCGTATGTATAGCTGACAGAGCGGCCGATCACAGTTTTTGCGAGGACGAAACCTCGGTATTCGGAGCTACTTCCTAATATGCAGTATGCCAACCATCTGAAGCTTTGTAAGCCCTAACGCATTCGGGTCAGCACTTTTAAGCCAAATTATATGCAGTTCCTTTTAATCGATTTCATATTTTTATTTTGTAATATTAATGGTATTATAATAAAGAGGGCTATTTATTTTTGTTATAGCCGCCTTTTTATGAAAACTCAAATAAATGTTATTTTCAATCGTTTTTTTGTGTTTTTGTCCTTGTGTGGTTAGCCTCAAGCAGCCAGCCTGTGCCGTTTGTCAGTCCAGTTTATTTTAAAACTACTGCTTATCATAAATAATAATTGCTACCTATTAACCTAGTTAATAATAAACAGAAAATGCAGAGATCATAATCATTTCATCTCATTTTTAGTGGGACTAAGGTTTATTTAAATTGCGCGTGTCCCAGTTTTAAAGTAGTGGGACTATAATTTAATGATTAAACGAACTTACCTGTAAGTTAAGTTCTATCATAATTATGTGAAGTAGTGAGTTTGAAGAGATTTTATATATACACTTGTAGTAGCACGCATAATGTCGCCTTGTCTATGCACTAAGTTCAGAGAGAGAAAAAAAAAAATATGTAGGTAGACCGCACAATTTCATTATTTCGTGCGGTCGGCTGGTTCTTCATTTAGTTCAGAGCTTATCAGTTCAAGTAGATATTTCACTATTCGGGACCTATGAAATAGGTAATCTGGGTGGGCGGGATGCTATCTCTTCAAACTCACTACTTCACATAATTATGATAGAACTTAACTTACAGGTAAGTTCGTTTAATCATTAAATTATGTTACAGTATTGAGTTTGAAGAGATTTTATATATACACTTGTAGATGTTGAGAGAAGTTGTGAAATATCTATTTCAGTTGAAAGTATTACAGAAGTAAATATATTTAATATTTCTTCAATAAATGACATAATAAATGTACTTAATCACTCAATTAAAAGGTAATGTTTCTTAAATAAACTATTAACATAATAGCTACAGTAAATTTTAGCATAAATCAATCAATTTTACTTCTAGCAAAACAATGATTTGATTCTGTATATGCTGTCTGTTATATGCCTGTTATAAAACTTGGCAAATATTGTAGAGCCGCCGGACCAACCGGCAGTCTTCCTGATAACATCCAAATTCACACCGAGCTTATGAGCTTTTGAGGTGTCTAGTACTATGTGCAGAGTACTGTGTGATATCTATTCCACAGACCCACAACGTATACTCTTTATCCATCTGCTAAGTGTTTGGGGAGAAACTTTATTATATGGTTTTTTATAGAAATAAAAATAGAGGTGTGATGATCACGTAATGCCGCTACATTACTTTTAGATAATCCGTTAATAATTAAGCCGGACCTATGTCAGGTCTGTCTCGAAAAATTGGCAGCATCAGCGTTGGCTGAGTTGCGTTTACACTTGACGTTTTTATTAAGTCAGGGATCCTAATGGAAATATCATTCCGCCAATTTTGAAAATTTCGGATATCTATTTTTGAAATAGTTTGTACTCTATGTGCTGTTACCAGCGCCAGCAGGGTAACTAGCTTCTTTAGTGATTTTTTCTAAAGAATGAGATTAATTAGGAATCCAAGTGGCTAGAGTTTCAATTACTAATGTAGTATCCCAGTGGATTCATACTTGGGTAAGGGAGGGCGAAGCCTAAATATACCCTTAAAACACAGTCGTCTGTGCTTATCTGACTTCCTAATACTAAGGAAGGTGTAGATCTAAACCCATTTAGAGTGCCGTATAGCGCTCCCGATTGAAATAACTCTGTTAAAACATGAATAATAATTGGAATGTGTAAGTATCATATTACTTAATTTAATTATCTGACAGAGACGCTATTAATGTGTCTAAAGACCCGGGAGGGAGTTTTCTTATTAGAGACTCCCGCACAATACTCCGGCATCCAGGGTAATCTGCCGCTGGATCTGGCAGAAACTGGAATGAGAGATTATTAGGTCCTCAGAAGTTTGAAAAAACCAGTGGTTTAGTTTGTAAAAAACTGGTTAAATAGGGGATACCAAGGTTCAGCTGGCCATGTTGGCCCGACCAGTATGCACTTAGCTTTGTCGCTAATAATTTTCATCAATACTTTTTTAAAATTATTGAGAAGGAAGGGAACCCGTTTTTACGGGTTCCTGGTTCATGGTATTTTTATACAATTTTGACCAATTCACAGAGAAAGCGTCAAGCATCAGGGTCTTTGTGCCATGATATGTATACAGGACATTTTTTATTTATTCAACTAGCAATCATGTCAATCTCTGGTAGCCAGAAATTGTTAATTATTTGCTGAAAGGCAAGATCAGATAGTTCCCATTCAATATCCGGGTGAATACACCTTGATTCAGTATCTGCTATAGTATTTTCTGTAGATGGAATGTATAGCGCTGTTATAAATAGAATTCGCGCTTCACACCATTGTCGTATATCTTTGGTCAGTTTGTGAGATGGGGGAATTGGATTCCTCCCATACGATTAATGTAAAAAATCTCAGTTGTATTATCTATTCGCAAGATAATATGACAATTGGATAAATCCTCTAGACACATTTTTAATCTTATGAATGTGAAGTTTTCTTTCTTCCCGACTTCAGCTACCGCTTGCCGTTTTTCCCGCACAGGCTATCCCCCAACCCCCCATAGTCGAAGCATCTGAATTCGTCAAATTTAATTTGATTTTTTGGATTTTCGATAGATTTAATCCACCAATCGAAATCTGACTGTAAACTTACAGGCAAATTCATGTATGTACTTTTCATTTTTGTAATGTTATCCATACATTCGCTATAGCTATGTGATATTAGACAGGTATCGTTAAGATATATTGCCGATAAATAATCAGCACAGCGTGGCATTCTGACCACCGTTTTCATTATTTTTGTGAAGACAAAAGGTGCCGTATTGACACCAAACGGTAGGGCATTAAATTCATACAAGTTACCGTTCAAACTAAGTCTTGAATATTTTTTAGAGTTATCATGAACTTTCACTTAATAATATGCGTCTTTGAGGTCAATAGTTGACCTGAGACAACATCTTGAGATTAGTTTGATCATTATTCTAAAATCTTCTAATTCAAATGAACATGTTGAATGAACTCGTTTAGCTTTTTCAAATTTAGGATAAAGCGTGCTTTTCCGTTCGGTTTGGGTAAAAAGATATTGGATATCCTCACAGGGCTCACAGTGAGGTATAGCACCTATAGAAATTAAATTATGTATAGCTTGATCAAATTCAAGTTTTTCTGAGTGTGCATAATTTCGGGGTTGAGGTATACAATGCTGATATGGAGTTTCAGTGAACGGAATTTCATAACCACGTATCCACGATAAAATTATTTTATCTGCGGTTATTTGTGACCATTGGTTGTAAAAAACAAATAGTCTACCGGCGTAATTTACCGTATTGTCTAGCGGCGGCCGCGACTGAAGTTCAGTCGCGATGTCCTCGATGATGGCGAGTGCTGTTGCCTCTGAGGTGCAGACTCCTCTTCATCTTTGAGGGCGCCGATGGCTGCTGTCTGTGGTTTTGAACCGGAGCCTTCCCGTTTCAATTTCTGTTAACGACTTGATGCTTTGGTTTTGTAGCAGTAGTCTTGTTAGAGGTGGAAGCTTTGAGATCCACACCTGTTTTATTGATCGCTTTTGCGGTCTTTAAAGTTTCGGCTAGTTCTTGGCTACAAGAAAACTATCTATTATCGTGAGCAGCATCTGATCTTTCAAGTCCTTCTTTAGTACAGCCAATATGAAATTTCGCCTCGTTATTGACTCACTGAGTTGTGTGTCACAGATGATGCGCCCAGCATCAATCAGCAGCTTTAGAACAGTTGGATCTTTATTATCCTTACTAAGAAGAGTCTTATAGGCTCGTCAAGACAAGCAATACCGCTGCTAATTTTGCCTTAGCTTGGTTCTGTTCGTGGAACATCCTCACTGCTGGAAGCACCTTTAATCACTGGTGGTGGAGATACATCCTCCAGTATTGTCACGTTGGCTATATCCAGCGAACGATCGGAACTCGCGTGTAACGCGCTAGTCGACGGTCTTGGTTCGCGTAGCTCTTGATTTTCGTTTTCAACATTAACAGCAAATTGCTAATTTGTGTCTAATATACGTAATTATACGTATACCTTCATATTGTTATCATAGGATAACCTCAACAAGTTGCTATATGCATGGCGTATTAGGTACGCATAGGTATACAGCGAGTAAGATGAACTCGTGGCGTTGCATCGTGAACTCGAGTAAAAAATAGGTTAAGTAACAACTCGAATCGTTGGAACGTGAAACCTCGTATACATTATTATCGGTAAGTGGCAACTCGAATTGTTGAAACGTGAACATTAGAACTTAACTTATATAGTTAAAATGTTACCTTCCGGTTCGTTTCATATTATTATTATAGGACAACCTCAACAGGTTGCTACATGCATGGCGTATTAGGTACGCATAGGTATACAGCGAGTAAGATGAACTCGAGTAAAAAATAGGTTAAGTAACAACTTGAACCGTTGGAACGTTAAACATCGTATGTATTTAAGTGACAACTCAAACGTGAACCGAAGAAATTGCAAATTACTTAAATAGTTAAAATGTTACCTTTCGGGTCGTTTCATCTTTTTATTATTATAGATAACCTCAACAGGTTGCTATATGAATGGCGTATTAGGTACGCATAGTTATACAGCGAGTAAAATGAACTCGAGTAAGAAGTAGGTTAAGTAACAACTTGAATCGTTGGAACGTTAAACCTCGTATGCATTATTATCGTTAAGTGACAACTCCAATCGTTGAAACGTGAACATTAGAACTTAACTTAAATAGTTAAAATGTTACCTTTCGGGTCGTTTCATATTATTATTATAGAATAACCTCAACAGGTTGCTATATGTATGGCGTATTAGGTACGCATAGGTATACAGCGAGTAAGATGAACTCGAGTAAAAAGTAGGTTAAGTAACAACTCGAATCGTTGGAACGTTAAACCTCGTATGCATTATTATCGTTAAGTGACAACTCCAATCGTTGAAACGTGAACATTAGAACTTAACTTAAATAGTTAAAATGTTACCTTTCGGGTCGTTTCATATTATTATTATAGGATAACCTCAACAGGTTGCTATATGGATGGCGTATTAAGTACGCATAGGTATACAGCGAGTAAGATGAACTCGTGGCGTTGTATCGTGAACTCGAGTAAAAAAATGGGTTAAGTAAGAACTCGAATCGTTGGAACGTGAAACCTCATATGCAATCGATAGTTATCGGTAATTGTGCAAATTACTTACAAATATTCCCACTCGTCGTTATGTTTCCTCTTCGGCATCTTGATTTTGACGAAAAAACTTGTTAACACGGAGAAACTTAGAAAAACCAACTTTGTAGTGCGACGCGGCGGAGCACTGCAACGTGAAATGAAGAACCAGCCGACCGCACGAAATAATGAAATTGTGCGGTCTACCTACATATTTTTTTTTTTCTCTCTCTGAACTTAGTGCATAGACAAGGCGACATTATGCGTGCTACTACAAGTGTATATATAAAATCTCTTCAAACTCAATACTGTAACATAATTGAAATTACCCGTGGTCAGTGGTATCAATCCAGTGCAGTGGGAGTACGGAGTAAAAAATTACCCACCAGTGTGTCAAAGCAGGTAGCAGTGTGACCACGGGTCAAAACTCATTTTTTTTGTGTAGTTCTTATAATTGCTACTTTGCTTCTTTCACGTATTTAAGTTTTAGCTTCATTACACTGGGTGTGTGGTACAAGTCACTAGGTGCCTGATAAATAATTCTTTAAAAGAAAACTTTTGGCAGCGTCTTATTTAGATTGTGCAAGCGTCCGCTATAAATATTGTACTACTAAACTAGTACACTATAAAAAATTATGCATGCTTTGTGTTGAAAAGGGAGGCGACTACTAAACCTTGTAAATGGCTGGTAAAAAAATACATATAACATAGAGTGATTTTTTGTGATAAGTAGAAAATTACATAGGTATATATTTTAGAAATACGTATTCTTGAATAGACTTACATACGCCACAGGCAACCAGCCATCCAGATGCTAACCTTATACATTGACGTATCGTTAACATAACGCAAATTATTTTTCAATGTAATGACTGCGGTGTGTCAGGAAATGTAAGGGATACTGTTAAATATAGATATGGTTTACAATTCTTGTTTTCCAGTCTATGTTCAAAACTCATTGGTTAGATATGTGGTCAGAGACAATTGCAGTTTTACCAAATCATTTTATTTTCATCTTACTATATTGGTACCCTACTGCTAAGTACCATGTGATGTGATACAATAATTATTAGATGTAAGAGATGATAAATCATGTATTACTTTTATACACGAAGCTAGTTTGGATACAAGGTAAATGGCGCGTAAAAAAGTTTACTTTTTTACAAACTTAACTTTATCGGGACATATTCATAAAATACTAGTGCGGTAATGTAAAGTAAAAAGCGCGCGTGTGGATTATGAGCCTAAAAGCTATGTAATAATTATAGTCCACTTTACGAGCAAGTGTGTTGAAGATACTATTACACAAGGTCCGCGCAACGGCTTCGCTCGCAGTCTAGCGGTTTCTCGAGGCAATTGTGTCTAGACTAGTCTTGTGATGAAAATGAGCCCAATATAAAATACAAGGTAGATACGTAATGTTCAGTCTTTACGAACATTCCAACATATAGCGGTCTATATCAAGTAACAGCCGTTTCGCATTTATAATGTTAGTCGATTTAAACATATCACATTTAATTATTTATTACTGTTTGTACCTGCAATAAAAAATAATTATTACCTTATTCAATAAGATTTAGGTAACGTGCTGAAATTTTACATAGGTCAAAAACTATAGCAAACGGGACTCGTATGTAATTTAGGAGTTAGAAAAATTTCAACAAAAATATAACGCCATGTCGATCTTTCGGGATCCGTGGGATGTAGGAGTATTAGGGTGGGGAACACCTTGAACGAGCTTGCCCTCGGAGGGCATGGCCTTGACCTCGGAGGTTATTGACGTGGACCTCTGAGGTCAATGAGATCATTGATGACACTCAGAACTTTAAAAACACAAAGACCTGCGCAGCACTGCAGAACGCTCGCTATACCCTGAGACAAGATATTAAATCTAAATAGACCAGTAATTTCACTGGCTATGTTGCTCATCAAATAGGAACACACTAATGCTTGCACATTACTGCTTGGCGGCACACTACATGAGCAAAGCGGTGGTACCAACTCAAACGTACAGTCGCAGAAGAATTAGTCCTATGTGGCGAAAGTTTTTATATGACTGTACTATATATTGTATAAACTATCTACTATCGTCGGAGCCCAGTCAATAAAGAATTTTAAATTTTTTGATAACTAGATACATACAACCACAAAAAAAAAGCCTAGCGTGACGTGATTTAGAACAAATTGCATCCAGGTGCTCTCCGTACGGTAAGGTAAATTAGCTTATTAAAAATCAATGAAAATATTCGGAATCTTCTAATTTTCCTTGCAAATTGCGAAACTGATAATTAACTGTGCGTCTATATTAAAAGTCTAAAAATGAATGCTTTAGAGTTAATAATGGCGCGTAATTTCAATTTTTTGAATTATGCTGCCTGTATTACCACAGAAGAGAGCGCCGTAGTAGCAGCACGTCTATGGCTATTATATGCCACTGGCACTCCACGGTGCTCTAATTGTAGAGGCAATATGCATAAAGAGGATAGACCAGACTATAAGCTTGGCTTTCGCTGGCGATGCCGGCGCCGAGGGTGCAGCGAAACATTAAGTGCCGTAAAAAATAACTTTTTTGAAAGTCAAAGGTATCTGCTTTAAATACTCTTCGACTCATAATGCACTTTTTATTCGCCGCGATAAGTGACCCAAGCGGTCGGAGATGTCGGCGTAATAGAAAGTACAGCTATCCAAATTTATCAGGGAGGTGTGTGAAATTGCGGAAGCTCACGACCGTGCAATGATTGGCATAGAAGTCGGTGAAGCTCATATGTATACCACAGAGGCAGACTTCTACGACGTTAAACATGAACGTTTGGTTTGTTACAGCAGATTAACAAAACAAAATTAATGTTTAGCTGACACCAGACAAAACACACCAAACATTAGATCCAATAATTACAGGCAATGTACGCCAAGGGACATTCATTATGTCTGATATGCACCGGGCGTATCGTGGTATCGACATGCGACTGAATATGGGTGGACACTGTGTAGTAAATCACAGCCAAAATTTTGTGGCAGGAACCGTGGCTATCCCGGTACATCCATCCCTTGGCACTCCGGTCGCTGGCTCTGGTAACATTACTGTGAAAATCCACACCAACACTATCGAGCGCCAGTGACTGGAGTTAAAAAAACATTGTCGCACATGCAGGAGCTAACGCAGGCTTAAATGGTACATGGGCGAATATAGGTACCGAAATAATATTATATTAAGCCGATTGCCCTCCGACGCCGCCCGATTCCGTCGATCGCTTCGGGATATACACAGAGTATATCCCAGACATGGAAAACGTGGCATCAGAGCAATAAACTCCCGCTGCCGCCCCTGCAGGCGTCCGTAGGTCTTCGTCACATTATTCAGTATCGTCTCCATCTATTTCCTGCGCCCTTAATTTCGCTCGCTTCTTCTTGTTCATATATATATATTAATTTTGCAAATATGCAAAAAATATATTTTAACATACTTCTAATCTTTTTTTTTACAGCGGTTCACAGCAATAATCTAATCTATTGTTTCGGGGCCATTATATTACCTACAGTGTATTTTTGTCACAGTTCTAACCTAACCTAGTTGCTCCCCTTACCACCCCCTACCCTAATATACAATAAAAAATGAGGGTTACTTAGACCTCAAAATATTGATCGAAAATTTTCTAAGCGTCCTCATCGTCCCGTTTGCTATAGTCCGACCTAGTAGTGTCTTGTGTAGTTACACAAGACTTGACAAGACAATATAATAAGTTGATGGTTTGGTAATGAGTAATGATGGAGAGTAAAGGAACGGGTAGTCAAAGGAGCTAGTCTGCAAACTATTTCGATCATTTTTTCTCGGCTAAGAGCCACTTTTTATCAATTCTTTACAAAAGACATCAAAATGAGCTCTTAGCCCATTACCATTTTCGGCTATTTCTTACGATTTCCGATTTGACCATCCAAAAACATGTATTATAATCTAACTTTTATATTATGTTTAATTGGTATTCTAATAAATTAAATGCATACACAACAATATGCGTTTACTACACTATATAAGTATATATATAGTACCATTGGTACTATATAAGTATCATTGGTACGTCTACTAAAAAGGAATCAGCATTCGGTTTATGATAGTTTTACAAGTTACCATTAAGAAACTGTGTAAAAGGAAATACATTTATCTTTAAACAGCATTACAAGAATATTTATAATCAATATGGAACAATAAATACATTACATTAATTGTATAACATTTATAAAACATTGCTTAGGTTCAGCTTAACATTTAAGTCACTCTCTTTTTCTATTTTCAATTCTTTATTACTAAATGTCTTCTTTAGTAGCATGTCGATTGCGGCTTCCTCTGCAAGAAAAAGTTTATATTAAAATAACATAATAAGTGTTGAAGTACTTTAGTATTTACAACTGTGTTCTGTGCTCGTAGAAAATTGTTTAGCATTAATCTTCGTTTTATACATTATTGTAATGCATACCATTTAATAAATATTTCGTAAATATAATGTTCATTTTATTTCTAATAATTCATATAAATTTACATTGTATAAGTACCTGTAACTTGTATTGCTAATAATTGATGTACGATATGCCTGGCAGTAATTTTGAACAAATCCCGATTGCTTATCTTTTTATTTTTATAGTAGGGCATCAAGAGTTTGACCACTAGACTTGCGACATCCACCTTTTCAGTTTTCTTTGCCACTTTTTCTTCTTTTCTTTTATCATGTTTTTCTCTCTTTTTTTCTTTATGACTTGTCTTTTCATATTTGCTTTCTTTCGGTTTCTTATGTTCTCTTGATTTACTACTCAAACTTAATCGTCTGTGCTTAGAAGCTTCCCTTGTGTTAACTGATTTGTTTTGTGGTTCTGATGTCTCTTTTGGCTGTACTTTTTCCTCCTCTACAGGTTCTATAGGTATCACTGGTTCTTCATGCGGCATTTCTGAAAACTTTTTAAGATTTTCCAATACTTTGTCAGCTTCTAGACTTAGTCTATCAGCTTTGGTCAGTTTCTTTTTTTCATCGTTTCCAATAGGCAAATCACTTTTGTTCAGTTCGTTCTGATCATTTTCATGTGGTTCCTGCTTTGATGTACTTTCTTTTAGTGAATCTACATTATCGCTAACGTTTAAATTATCAGTAGAGATTTTAGATTCGTTTGAGCTATTTATCTTGTTGTTGTCATTGTCGCTGTTATTGAGTAGCAGTGTTTCCTCTGCATCGTCCTTTTTAATATTCGATTCACTGCCATCGTCGATAACTAATTCTTTCTCGGATTCGCTGTCCGAAGCGTTACCGAATAACGACGTTTGAGTTGAAGCAACAGGGCTTTGTTTGATTTGCCGATCTTCTGTCTTTTCAGGTTTTTTGTCCTCTTTCTTATGCTTCGAATGTTTTTTCTTGTGTTTGTGTTTATGTTTGTGATCTTCTGATATTTTAAGCCTTTTAGATTCTGTTGGTTCGCCGTCGCTTTCCGACGACTCGCCAAAAAGAGCTTTGATTGTTCTTTTTGCTACAGGTTTGCCCTTTTCTGATTTAGATTCCTTGACTGTGTCAGCTTTATTTTTATCGGATTTGCTTTTGTCTTTTCTTTTTTTACTATGCTCAGATGAATCCTGCTTTTGTTTGTCTTTACTGGGTACTCCTTGCAATGTGATGTTTATTACAAACGTTTTCCGATTATCGTCACTCTTTTCAGGCGTATCTTTTTTTAAATTAGATGAGCTATGATTAATTTTCAAAGTTGTATTGTTGTGACTGTCTTCAGTATAGTTTTCCTTCAACTTAAGCGTCGTGTCATTACTGTTGTCTTGGACCCGTTCGTTCTCATCTATGACGAGGGCTTCCTGATCGCTCTCGTCGGTAGTGGAAGCGGTGCGAGGAGACGCGTCAGATGCCTTTTTAAAGAAACTTTGAAGACGTGTTTGTGTGAGAGGGTCCCGATGGAATGAATTAGCTTTTCTTTTGGTTTCTTTATCTGCTTTAGAAAGGGTTTTTTCTGCCGAATTTACTTCGTTTTGCTCTAAAATGTAACAAAATATTATATAGACCTATTTAGTTTTACCTGTGATTTCTAAAATGTAAATTATTAAACGAGCGCAACGGAGTTTACAACAAAACTTACCAATTTCTAATTGTGATGCTGTAATAAATCCACCATGCTTCTGAGATTTATTTTGTTTTTGAGATTCAAACTCCTTTACAAACTCTCCAAACGTACTAAGTTTCTTTGGCTCAAACATTTTCAATTCCGAGTAAACTTGGTCTGTACACGCTTTTATAGCAGCTATCTGAAAAAAGTGATACGCTAAAAATACCTATTAAAGTCAAGCAACTCATACGATATTTTTATAGAAACAACCATCTGTAATTACCAATTTAGACATTGCTCTCCTATATAAGCTTATGACAGTGCTATTGCGGAACGCCTCATATTCCATTTGTATAGCGCATTGTTCAACATCGTGCCTGGATAGCTTTCTGTTATAATCATCGTCTATGTCTTTCGTACTGGCAAGATTGTTGTTTAGCGCTTCATGGAGTAACGAAAGGTACTGTTCTCGACCATCTACAGTCAATCCATTAACCTGCAATACATATTATTTTAATGTCACACTTGCTGCGAAGACCCGAAGCACATAAAATATAATACCCGAAGTAACGATGGCACATTCAGTCTCATCCTCTATGAGCCTAACAACCTGCACATTAGATGATCTTGCCGCAGTCGGATAACGGTGGTCACTCTGCCCACATCTAGACACATGACCCGAAACAAAAACCACATAATTATGATATTCAACGTTTTGAAAGTCACACCGGGAATCTGCTCACCATAGAAAATATTGAATAAGTACTAACCGTAAACCTTTAGTAGGTACACAAAAGTATTATAATCGGGCTTTTAGGTAAAATCATTAAAAGCTATTTTAGCGGAAACAACTTTTTCTATTCTCGCTGATGAATCGGTAACTACCAAACGGAAATAAAATGTTAAAAACCCTATTATAATTACTATACTTACTTTGTTCGCCGTACTCTCAGCCGCTTTACACCTCGAGAACTTCGCTGAGTCTGCGTCGTTGCCGTTCTTCCCTTCCGAGTGTTTTTTTCGATTAGCAAATTCCTTCATGATGAGCGACTTGGTTTCCTCAGCTATGCGACGTCGGTTTTCCTCGCCGTCGGACTCGTCGCTCTCGTCTTTACCATAGGACTCTGCCTCTCTAGACAGTAAAAATATCCACTTTTTACGCCATTGACTTTTTATGGATATAAAACAAGACATTTTTCTGCAGTATAGGAACCTAGCCTAACTAAAAATCTCACGTGATCAATGGACGATCCCATAGTAGTATAGTATGCGTAGGTGTGAGTCTGATGTCCTCTGGCCGTAGCGGCCCTCGCCATATAGGTCGGCGTGGTCTTAGCCACGACCAGCAGGGTTATTGTAATTCGTTTGCAATGATATCCGTGTCGGAAGCGACTGTCTTGATCGTTAATAATTCGGAATCAAATCCCGTCAGAGAAAATTTCCGTTTAGATTTGACAACTGAGCTGCACGGATATAATCCCGACAATATTTCTCTGTCGCGATGCGATTCCGAGATATAAACGATCAGAAACAGTCGCTTCCTACACGGAATCATTCCGAGTGAATTAAAATCACCCTGCAGCTCGCCGCCGCTCAAACGCGCAAAGGACGAAGCGGGATCGATATCGCATTGCCGCTAGCTGCACATTTTCACCGGGTATATGTAGTGTTTGACTGACTTCCTCTGTCCGCAGCGGCTCTCGCCGTACAGGTCGGCGGCGTCCTCCAGCACGGCCAGTCCGCCGCCGACGCGGTACTCAGACGCGCAAAAGACGAAGCGGGATCGTTATCGCATTGCCGCTAGGTACACGTTTTGTATAAGTACTAAGTTGCTCGTGAAGTCTGCCGCCAAGCAGTAGTGTGCAAGCATTACTGTGTTCCGGTTTGATGAGCAGAGTATCCAGTGAAATTACTGGGCTTATGAGACTTAATACCTAACGTCTCAGGGTAACGAGCGCACTGCAGTGCCGCGCAGGCCTTTGTGTCTCAAAGTTCTGGGTGACACTGCAATTGTTATGGGCCGGCGTTATGCTTACCATCAGGCAAACGACCAGCTCGTCTCGTTACCAAATAACATTAAAAAAAAAGTGCTAAGTAGTATGTAGTGTTGGACTGACTTCCTCTGTCCGTAGCGGCCCTCGCCGTACAGGTCGGCGGGGTCCTCGCTGACGACGAGCCCGCCGCCGCTCAGGTGCGCGCTCATGGCGCGGCGCGAGTGCTGTTCGAGCGCGCGGCGCACGGCGCGCTCGTCCGTGCACACGTCGCAGCGCGCCGTGCAGCGCGGCGCCTCCTCGCCGAAGAAGTCCGCGAACGTCTTGTGCCGGCACCTGACAGCAAATTACGAGTCATTCGGTGCAGCCGTGCGCACTTTTGCGTTTCAAGCCGTAGGTACAATCAAGTTGGGTAACTTTGAAAACTTTTCTCAGATTTTTATCAAAATAAAAATGTATCAGTCTAACTATGTCTTATTGATTAATGAGTGTACTTTCGTAACCAAATATAGATTAATTTAATTAACATGTCAAATATTAAAAAAAAAAGTTTGAGTAAATTACATTTTATTGGCCGATCAAAGTTACCATCACCATTGGGTACCTTTGAACGTAGATATTTTGGACAGCGAAAACTCTTTTTATCGGCAATTTAACTGGGGTAAGATTGAACTCAACTTCTACTTTGAATGACTTCTGCAGGGTTGTCGCAATTTCGCCAATGTCGCGTGGATAGAACGGGGCCGGGGGTTAAACGAAGGAGGTTGATCGGAGAAAGAGAAAATGAAAACGAAAAAACAGATCTGTCAAATTAAATCAACTTGCCATCGTTACAAAGCAGTTTTGGCGGGAATGCGAAAATGTGCTGTTGTTGATTTTGTGTTATTTACTAAAACCTATGTTTTATAGAGTGTTAATGTGTAATAATGGTGGATTATTAACCATTCTTACCTTACTTCTTCACAGTATTTAACCATGATTTCGAAGCTTTTGTACGCGTTCTTGCCACGCTGCTTCTGTTCGGGCGTTTTCGAGCGAGCAATCTCTTTTTTTAATAAGAAATCGACGGCATTTCGCTCGCTCCGACAATAATAAATGCGACAAAATGCTGGCTTCCCATCTCTGCCGGCTCTACCAGATTCCTGAAAAGAAATAAATACAAACACTTCAGTAAAAACATTTTCAAGTGTCTTTATCTCACAATAAGGATTGCACTGAATCTTTGAAATATGTATTTAAATAAATAACAAAATACCTTTCAGGTAGATACCTACCTTACTCATATGCAATACAGATAGGTAATTAGTAATTACTAGTAACGCTTACACTCATAAGTGTAAGCATTTATTTATTTATTATCTACTACGGGGGTATATCCCCGCACTAGGTTTCCCTGTGTCGCAGGTGGCATGGACACACATAGATACACATCACAAACATCCAAGACCCGAGAACAAACTTTATGCTTACACAAAATCTGCCCCGGCCGGGAATCGAACCCGGGACCCCTCGCTTTGCAGGCAGGGTTACTACCAACTTAGCTACGGAGCCGTCTAGAAACAGTTGCAGCCATAATAGTTACCAGCCATAAAGAAACCGAAATTCAAAGATTCTAAAAATAAATATGAGATCTATTAAGGTTTTAAGTTTAAGTTTTGAAATACTTACAGTATGTAGGAGTGAGGTTATCTAAGGTTCATATTTTATAATGTCTTAAAATGTAAACAAATGTAGGGGATCGCCATGACAAAGGGGGATGTTGGGCCAAGTGTTACAAGCATCCAGATGCTAAAAAAACCACTAGTCAACTAGTACAAGTGTCACAAATGCGTGAATGTCCAAGGTTTAACGTCGTGAATAACATGACTATTTAAGTTTTCAATGATTTTTTTTAGTGCATTGAAAGTACTTGTTTAAATCTCCTTAGAAATCAATTTTGATAATAACATTAGCTGATTGGCTTCTTATGATTAATAACAAATAAATTAAGGTAAGGCTGTCATTGTTTTTCATATAAATTGGAATAACATGGTCAATATAAGTGCCAATAGCAATTGGTAGCGAGTACCAATGATTACAATCATGTCTCTCAGGCACAAGCATGTGTCTTAGTTCAGGCTTTGCTACGACGCGGAGCGATAAATATGGTGTATTGTAGTATAATATCTAATTGCGGAAATCTCAACATACCCCAGTAGACTTTGCTTTAATAACTGGCCGGTCCTTTTCATTATTAGGTGATTTGGCAATTGGGTGTTTCCGTAACTTGACATTATGATTACTAGACATTTTGACAAATGGGCATTATATGCTTGACATTGGCCACTTGGCCCAACATCCCCCTTCGTCGATATTATTACTAACGACAAACATTATGACCGGTCTGAAAACGCTTTACGCCTCTCTCACTAGTAGCAATTGCGTCAGTCTTGTACCAATATTCAGAACGGCGAAAAAGTTTGGTTACAGTAATTACCTGGTAGTAAGCGGCAACATTCTGCGCAAGACCCCAGTGCGCGACGGCGCGCACGCTGGCCTTGTCCACGCCCATGCCAAATGACACTGTGGCACACACACAAGCAACTTCGCCGCGCTGCCACTGTTCTTGCACCGATATTCTCTCCGCGGACTTAAGACCTGCATACAAGATAGCTATGAAAATTGGGACCCTACCTCACAGAATCGCCACGGCGCCCGGGAATGATTTATATACTAGAATAAAGATAAAATTGTAGTACCCGGGGCCAGATTAAGTTAAATTATTAAATGGTTCCTGGTCCTGGCTAATTGTGTCAGATTCTACAGTAAAATTCCTGAAGCATTAACTGAATTACCACAAGGAAAGTTTAAATATATAAATTTATCTAATGATAGTGAACCTCCCAGTTGCATTACATTTGTTTCAACTCAATTCCGTAATTATTTAAGAGGTTTTAATGAAAATTTTGTAATCTAAATAGATTAGATGTAGTAATGATACATTTTATCATGATTCCACTCATGTGAAGGTATTACATAATACATTTCACATTATTTTAACTCCAATATTTCAAACACTTCAGGAATTACAATCATTAAATAAATGTACGGATAAAAATTGTTTTTGTACCTCCATGATATGCTGATGAATTTAATCCTCTTTTAGTTAACATTCTTGCCAATTCTTCTGTCTGTTCCCGTGTCCGGCAATAGACTATAACAGCATTCTTATCTTTCTGTAAAATTAGTAAAATAATTAACAGATTATCCTAAATAAGTATGAAATACAGACAAGTTATAAAATATACTTACTGGTTTAATGTTTTCATCCTCTGTTAAACTTTTCTTCAAGAAATCTGTAAGATGGCCTATTTCATCATCTATACAATTCTGGTAAATAACATCATAAAATAAGTTTCTCCTGAAGCTTGGAGTTTTGAACTGAGCAACAGGAACAAAAAGTTTTAGATTTGATAGTATATCTTTAACAACTTCCGAGCTAGCAGTAGCAGTGAGCGCAACCCAGGGGATTTCTTTATGCTTCTCTCTCAAGTTCCCTAGTTTCAAGTAATCCGGGCGAAAGTCATGACCCCACTCACTAACACAATGTGCTTCATCCACAACTACATAGGATACTTTCTTAAATTTGACTAGATGTTCCATGAGAGACTTAAATGTACTGGTAGCTGCTTGTTCCGGAGTTACATACAAGAACTTTGTAGTAGGTTTCATGTTCTGTAAGTCATTTATAACTCGTTCTCTGTCTTTTGGTGTCATTTTTGAATTGATAGATTCAGCTGTTATTTTTAACTTCGCTAAATGATCTATTTGATCTTTGATAAGTGCCAAAAGCGGTGAGAAAACAATAGCCACCTTGTTGTCTTGCAACATTGCTGGCAGTTGAAAGCACAGGGATTTCCCCGAACCCGTTGGCATTGAAACGAAAACATCATGAACACCTGTAGAAAAATAGATTTACTATAGCATACTGAGTACTATGAGAAACATAAGTAAGCTATAAAGAAAATTAAAGAAACTAGACTTCTAAGGAGAAATATTCAAGGAAAAAATTAAATGTTCTCAATTAACATGGGGCTTTAAATCAAATGAAATTTTAGATGATATGGGTCTTACTAACAACAGAAACGGATTAATAATGCTAGATGTTATCAAGTTCAAAAGATGGATGTATGATTTTGGTTTGAATGATACCCAATACCCCATCACTATAAATGTCAAAATGACATAAATACCGCGTAAAAGCCGGTCGTCTCTGTCCATCACTCTAAAAATCTTCCAAAGTTGGTAACACGACCACGTTTTATTGACATAAAGCTCTCAAAAAATACTAATCTTTACTAGAATTCAAAATTGTATAGTGGCCTATCCGTTGTACTTTATATTGTTTCGTTGGCATTATAACTTTCCCTCTACGATAAATACCTCTTGTAATTGCTCTTACAGCTCGCTCTTGAAGTTCACTTTTGAACTTTCGATGTCCAAAACATTGCAGTAGTTTCTCCGTTACGATATCCATCACGGACTATTGCGTCGTGGGATCATTGCAGGTTTGACACTTTATTTTTGAAGGATTAACAGCACTTTCACATCAAATATTGAGAACTAACAATTGCATCTGTAAATTAAATTAATCCAAAATACGAAAATATGTTTACACTTTACTGTAATCTCGTACTATTTCTGCAGCTGCACAATTTTGACATTTCTAGGGATGTTGATATTGAAGCAAATCGAAGAAATCGATTTTAACAACTGGTTCATCAGACGAGCTTATTAATTAGCTGTTTTAAAGAAAAATATTGTAGTAATTTTTATAAGAATCAGCATTACGAACCATTTAGATTATTTAACCGTAATGTTTACCAAATCTAGTTCTAAATTGATTCAAAAAATTCAAACTCGACATAATCGATTTTTGTCAACACGTCATTAACCATTTCATATTTTTGTAGAGCAACAGAGGGGGAGTTTTTGAATCTGATTTAAAAGATTATAAAAGACTAGCATCTGCCTGTTTTCGCACTTGTGGTCACAGATTACTATATATGTAGCTAGTGGTATCAGAATTAAATGTGTCATAACAGCACTCAGGGATAATGTAGCTTCCTATTAGTGAAATAATTTTTAGAATCGGACCAGCGTTACCAGAGATTAGCGGGAACAAACACACAAACTCACAAATTTTACTGTTTTATAATATTAGTATGTAAAGATAATCAAGTACTTACTTCTGTACCTACATAGCGGAAAGACCTTTGGTCAATTATTGCAGACATGTATGATGTAGGTACTAAGGTTAAGGTAGACATACCTGCGCAGGTAGACCGGAGCTAAACTAACCTAACCCAATATACGCTCGATCCGGTCTACATATGCCAGGCACATCGGCACAGATATACCTCTCCGGTGGACCATAACGCGCTTTGGTCTACCGGTGAGGTCTACTCGTTTAAAAGTCCACTCCCGACTAAGAGTCGATTATTTTCATACGGATGAACGGATTTTTTTTAATCATAGCTAAGATCACTTTCTAATCACTCAATATATAGTCACCTTTCAAAAAAAACTAAATCAAAATCGGTCCATTCGTTTAGGAGCTACGAATTACGATACTATAGACAGACACATATACACATAACTTTTGGGCGTCATGGGGGAAATTAAACCGCTGTACAGACTAATCGGCCATTCGACATTTATTATGGATACACTTTCAGTCTAATAAAATCGTTATATTTTACAGATCAATTCTACATAGCTTAAAATGAGCAAGCGCAAAAACCCTGCAAATTACGACAATCCTAATGCGGATTTTTGTGATTTTCTCATAGAGCTAGCAGAATACGAAAAAAACGTTAGTCGAAACGTTCACAAATATAATGCCTACCGCAAAGCAGCGAGTGTTTTAGCTACTCATCCAAAGAGAGTTCAATCAGGCGATGAAGCAAAGAAATTAAATGGCATCGGAGAAAAAATTTCGAAGAAGATCGACGAATTTCTGCAAACTGGTAAACTGAGGAAACTTGAAAATATTCACCAAGATGAAGAAGTGCAGGCTATTAGTCTGCTCACTAGAGTTACCGGTATTGGACCAGTAAAAGCAGCAGATTTTGTGAGAAATGGAATTAAAACAATAGCTGACCTTGAACAGAATTTAAATAAACTTAATCATCATCAAAAAATAGGAGTAAAGTTAGTAGATATCTTAATATAATGCTACATCTAGCTAATACTGTTTATGTGGTCGTAAAAGGTCAATTGTCCCATCCCCGATCTTGCCTGATGCATTACTTGTCATTACAGGTATTTTGAGGACTTCGAGAAAAAGATTCCTAGAACGGAGATTCAAGAGATCGAGAACAAACTAAACAACCTAATTCATGAACTAGACCCCCTATTTACTTTGACTATTTGTGGTAGTTACAGGTAAGTCGGTAATGAAAATGATCAGTATCAAATGTAAGTAGGTATTGGTAATAAAAAAGGAGCGACTTATAACGAAAATATTTTCTTTTTTGTAGAAGAGGCAAGTTAGAGAGTGGTGATATCGACGCTCTAGTAACTCATCCGTCGTTAAAGTTGACTGTTGATAAAAAGAAACGCGACGATAAATTGTTGAAAAATCTAATCAATGCGCTAACTGGACTTGTAACGGATGTTATTTCCGTTGGAGATACCAAATTTATGGTACGTGTTACACTTAATTATTTACAAAAGCCCACGAGCTGAGTGCGAATATTAATTACTTGTTTAGGTACTTAAGTGAAGAAACATACTCACAAACTACTTATATAAAAAAACAACCTACATGCATCAAGACAAATAATTCCGCAATAATAGGTACCGTTTTTGGCAAACAAAAACTGAAAAAATAGTGATAACAGTTTGCATGTTTCGGATATACTAACATGCAGATTGGATGGGATCATGGACTAATTGGACATATATTCTTTTCAAGAGCAGACCAGACTTGCCACGTCAAAACGTAGATGGTTAGGTAATGAAAATAATAGCTGAACCTACGGCCTGTAGGTTATTATATTCCTTTAACATTCAGGGTGTGTGCAAGTTGTCCAGCGAGTTGCCAGCGCGCCGCCTTGACATCCGGCTGATCCCTTGCGAGCAGTACCACTGCGCCGTACTCTATTTTACCGGCAGCGACGTGTTTAATAAGACGATGCGCACACATGCACTCGAAAAAGGATTCACCTTAAACGAATACTCGTTGAGGCCGGTTGGAGTTTCTGGTAAGCTATGGAACACAGACTACTGACATAAGAAAGTCTCCAGCAAGTATAAGTTGGCGTGGGTGGCGCTACTGAGCAAAAGATCTGTGTTGCTAGTTTTGGAATTTAGCACAAAATTGAGAAAAACGCTAGTTCATAGTTTTCTTAGGTAGGTAACTCAATCAATAAGACATAGACTGATACATTTTTATTTTGATATCCGTAAAAATCTGAGAAAAGTATTCAAAGTTGCCCAATTTGATTGTACTACTTTTATTTTAACTATGGCATACCTATTACTTGAATTCACACACCCCATTATCTTCGCTTTTTTTAAATAGGTATTTTTGTACAGGTGTGCCTGGACAGCCGGTGCCGATATCTTCTGAGGAAGACATATTCGATTACATCGACTACCCCTACAAAACGCCGGAGGACCGCAATATGTGAAAAATTTAATGTATTGTCAGTATTGCCAGAACGTCTTTTTATTTCAAAATAAGTAATTAATAAACATAGTTAAGTAGCAAAACAAAGTGTCTACAAACTCGCTTTTATTAAAAAGAATAAACATGACTATTGATCACAATAAAAATAATTGATGTTGTTGAATTCATATCACAAGTTTTTTTATATAATTAACAAAACAATATTAGTATAAATCTCTTTCGCAACATACATTTGGTTTCATTTTGCTAACATTAACTAAGGAATGATATCAAATATATTATTACAACTTATTTATAAATCGACAAATGTGTAAAGGCTTATTTATATCTCAGCCGAAACAATTCAAACAGGCAGTTCATAGAAGTTAGCTTTTGGATGGCTGACTGAATTATAACACCGAAAATATGTTTCAACATTTGCATCGACATTGTATTGCCTCTGCATTCGGTGGTCATAACAAAATTCTAGTCTTATGATATGCCAATTGTCGACATAATTATATCTCTTCACATAAATGAGCCGTGCGCATAAAATAAAATATTACCTACCTTAAAGAGTAACAAATCGATTATGTACTTCAGTCAACAATTCGAAAATAATATTATATATTTTAATTGTGGTACCCATAACAGTGCTATAATACCTATGATAATACAAAAATAGATTTTGACATCGAGTTACGTGAAGCTGATACATTCATACTAACTATGAGAACTGACTCGACTAGTCTCATAACCTCAGTCTAATTTCTTCGTCATGCATTTATAATAGCATACTTAATTAACTACATAATTATTATAACATCTTAAGGCATAACTGCACAATTAAATCATATTTATAACATGACTTAAGGCAAATATCACTTAATCATATTGCTGAAGGTATATTTACAGGTGAATATTATTACTGTAACCAATGTAGTTTTGAATATTGATTCTGGCCGAACCCAGCTAGAAATATTACCCTAATAAAAAAAAAATATTTAGAAAAGAAACGCCTAAAATCATCAAAGAAAATTCATAAGGGCCACGATTATTTTCGTCATGGCAAACAATATCACAAAACCTTATTATCTATAGGCCTATGATAGCTTGCAAACTATATCAAACTGTTTTCGTAGCTAGGTTATGGTAGTATTCCACTCATCAAATATCTTTATCCAATATATTCATTTGATTAAATAAATTGGATGACTTCATGAATTCACTTAGGAACACCGATATTTGATCAAAGCATATAAAGTTATTCAATTTTCTTAAACTACGCAAAATACTTTAAACTGTACAAAATATACGAAGAAATCTTGGACCAAGATATTGCATGAGTGGAATGGGCATATTCTGTCAAAGAAATTTGATTAAATATAGGACATCGAAGTTCGAAAAAGATATTTGATGAGTGGAATACCACCCTCAGATGTAGTGTTTATCTATAATAGTTAGTTAGTAGAGCCTATCAACACGTTGAAAAATTTCACAAGAAGCTGGGAAAGTAACAGTGGCGAAACACATTACACCATTATTTTTGCTGACAATATAAGGCAAGATATCATCATAAGTCAGCACTAAGTACCGATTAACAGAGCGTATAATATAGTAACTCACTACGTACACGCCTGTGGACCGCTCTCGGTAGCGAAGAAACACAAAGCCGGCTTGAAGGCAAGCGGAATCGTCATCTATAGAATCTTCTAACACTGGGGGTATCACTGAAACATACGTTACAAACTCAATAATAATAACTAACAGAGGAGCGGCTTTGTGCCGAACCGTCGGTGACTGGCGATACCATGTATCCCGAGTCCTGACTGCCTCGGGCTAAATAAGACTACTGACCCCCAGATCGCTTTAACTGGCTGTCCGAGGCCGGAGACCCAAACCTGCCGAGGTTATCGTCCTCATCAAGTTATACAAATTATATTTACGAGTCGTGATCCGATCGATGCGACACTAAACTACCCACAGACTAAGTTATACAATTAATGCGAGTCGTGGTCTAGTAGCGCATCCTCAGACGCTCGCAGTTCAGCCACCCTCCCCTGGCTGAGCACGAGGGCGCGCGCGCACTCGTAAACACGCGGCAATCAAACCTGCCAAGGTCATCGTCCTCATCAAGTTACACAAATTATATTTGCGAGTCGTGATTCTATCAATGCGACACTAAACTACCCGCAGACTAAGTTATACAAATGCGAGTCGTGGTCTGCTAGCGCGTCGTCCGGCGCACGTAGTTCGGCCACCCTCCCCTGACTGAGCACGAGGGCTCGCGCGCACTCGAGCACGCCGGCCGTGCGGTGCGCCACGTACAGCACGGTGGAGCCGCCGAATGCGGCGCGGAGCGTGTCGAGGATCACCCGTTCAGTCTCGTGGTCGAGATTCGCTGTCGCTTCGTCTACAAGCACGATCTGGAAAAGGCATACGAATTTATTCGATCGTTGAAAGGACAAATTCGAATTGAAAATGCTTTATTCATATAGGCCCTAAGAGAACACTCATGAAGGTTAAAATAAATTACTAACAGCAAGTCTCTGTAACGTTCGTCTACGCGAAGCACAGACTAAAACTAATGCTGTCTTCATCAGAACATAATAAATGACAAAGACATCAACAGAGCAAAACGGTGGTACCAATCCAGACAGAATCTAGCAGAACAGTTAGTCCTACCACCTAGTATATAGCGGTATACCAACCTTTGGTCTCTGCAGCACGGCCCGGGCCAGACACAGCAGCTGCGCGTGTCCCCGCGACAGCCCGGCGGCGCCACCCGCAAGCCCCCCCCGCGCCTCGGCCGCCGCCCGCGCCCCGCATGCCTCCAATGCGCGCCATGTCTCGGCCTCCGAGTACTGCCGCAGGGGATCCACGTTCTCGCGGATGCTGCCCGTGAATATGAAAGGCTCTTGTGGGATCACGCCGATGCGCGATCTGGAAATATCAATGAGGCAATTAACTGGCCGTAGTTTTTGATAAACCAGGAACAGCCGGAAGTAGGATAGTAAGATAACGCCGAGTGGTCCCAACTTAAAGAATTGTACAACCCCATCTCTTAACGTGGTTGCCGTAAGAGAATATCTAGGGAATGGGCACTTGCATGCTCTTCGGTCTCCTTCAGTATGACGCATGCCATGCATGATCTATTACATGTACAAAACTTCTTGGGAGAGAACGATGTTCAACACTGGACGGCCGACGACGAAGTATAAGTTTCTCGCTACTATACTGACGAGGGCTCACCTCAACGCTTGTAAGTGAAGCCTGGTAACATCGACACCGTCGACGCGCACCGCCCCGCCGGCCAGCGGCACGAGCCGCAGTATGGCCTGCAGTAGCGAGCTCTTCCCGGCGCCCGTGCGCCCCACCACGGCTAGTTTCTCGCCCGGCCAGCACGAGAATGTGACGCCGCTTAGCGCCATACTGCCGTTTTCTCGTCCGCTAGAATGCAAAATAAGAAAATGTTGTCGATTCTTTTGTTTCATACCTAAACCTAATTTTAGTTTCGCGCTCTCTCTCTCTCTCTCTCCAACATATAACATGAGAAAGAGATGGAAGATGTTTTGATGATAGATCTAAAAGAGTTGTTCCGTTTTTTTTGTTACTAAAATAAATGTAAAAACTAACCATCAATAAGTCTAATCAATTAGTTTTTAGGAAAGAGCTCTCAAAGTCTAGATATTCTGAAATGGAATTATAAATGGCCTGCGATTTCCCAAAAAAGCATGAAGTTTTTTTTGGTACGTAACGTGAAACGGAACGCAACTTCTCGAAACGGAACGGATTATTCAGCTTTTTAGAAGTATGGCAGCTAGGACCCACTAAATGAATAAAATACTGCACCCCTACGACAGGTTTGCGTAAGGATGTTTTCTTTTACCCAAATGCCTATCACAAGGCTTTCTTTTTATTAATCTATAACTCTAATAAATTGCAATTATGCACCTGTATTTTAGGTAGACATCATCGAATTCTATGACACCTTGCGATGGCCAACCGTAAGGTGGTGGCTCGCCGTCTTCTTTTTCACATTCCACCTGTGGAAGAAATTAACCACATTATTCACAATCGCAAAACATACGCTTATTAGTAAAGTATACGCTTAGGAATCAAAGACAAACTTGTGTCGATTGTGGAGCTCCAAACCTAAACAATTTTAGTTTCATTCTCTCTTTTTAAATCCTACAACTGGTGGAAGAACAAGAGAGGGATAGAATATATTTGAGACCTATCAAATTAATCACCTTCCTCAAGATTCAAATCTAGTATAAGTTTAACGGCCATGAATTTAGTAGCGTATAATTTGTCAAAGATGGAAATATTTGACAGGTCTAAACCTAAATAGTCTTTACCTATGTTCGGCCTTAGTAACAGGGTTGATAGTCCTGACTTTTGCTGAATTATTATATTCGTGTTTTGCCCAAGTATAATTACAGTAGTCGCCTACCTCTCTGATATATTCTCCAACTCGCTCCACAGCTATCATTTCTCGTTCCGTTTCCGTAAAGGCATTCAGTACGTTCCCTAGCATTGACGTCATCGACAGAGCGTAAGATATGGCGAGACCGACAAGACCTGTATAGAACCAGAAAAATAGATAAGACAAATTATAAATATCGCTGTATTATCTAACTATCAGTGTGGTACCTATAATTTCGTAATATATGCATATTAATAACTTTGATCGTTTTTTTCACGACCGGTTTCTGTAGGTGGTCCGTTCCGTACTCGTAAGGTGGGCCCAGCGAGGACACGGAAGCTTTACTTTCCGCCTAACGTAGGTCCTCTCGGTGCATGGTTGCTTCGGGAGGTAGCTGTACACCGTGGCCAGAAGGGAGACACCCCAGTTTTCCATCAGTGCAGCTGCGCGGAAAACACCGCGTGGCACGCAGTGGAGGCACGCCCAGGGGGAGAGGGACCACGAAGAGCTCTAGTCACGGTCGTGGATGCAGACCCATTCGTTGCAGACCGTCTTGAGAAAAATGGTCGCCTTGCCACGCCTCCACCAGCTCCCACCACTCACCCGGGTCGGCGGCGTGCACGGCGCGCTGCAGCACGGCGAGCAGCGCGGCGGCGGCCACGGCGGCGGCGGCGGCCGCCTGCAGCCGCAGCGCCAGCCACTGCGCCGCCGCCGCCGCGCACAGCGCCGCGCGCTGCCACGCCTCCACCAGCTCGTCGCCGCGCGAGCACCAGCGTGCGCGCGCTCCCATCGCTCGGATGCACGTCAAACCTGGTACATTTTCTTTTTTAAAACTAGCTTAGTATTAGCTTCACTTGTAAATGTTCTTACTATCAAAAAATTTAATAAAATCGCGCCCCCTTATTCGTTTGACGGAAGGTGTTGCGCGTGAAAACGAGGCAAAACACTTTCTAGTAATAGTAGGGTAACTGAACGTTATTCGATACGATAATACGAACGAATAAGGGAGGTTAAAGTCAATTAAATTGTTCAAAGCGCAGCTGTGTGCTGAGTCAAGAATCACACAACATTATAGTACTAATTTTTCATTTTTGAGTTGCATGATTTTTATATTTTAATGTTGTGTTGTACGTTGGGAATTATTATTTTTTCTTTCTTGTCTCAGAGCAAAAATAGGTAGAGCGCGTGTTACCAAGTGGGAACAGTATGCACGGGTGAGAACATCGCACTGTTCCTACCGCAAGCGTTAATAGTCATACGCTCACTAGCGGTGTGAGCGCACGTTGCGAGTTCCTGGCGAGCATTTGATTATTTAACTGCTAAAAATGGTAAAATGTGCAATAAAAACCTGTAAAAACGATACTCGGAAACACACTAAACAGAAATCTAGCATCACATTTCGCCGGTAAACCATTTTTTAATACTTTTAAGTAAATTAGAAGTCACGCTTCGCGGGGTGGAAGGAGACGCGGGACGCAAGGCTACATGCACCGCCCGCACCGCCCCGCAACCCCTCTTGGATTGCCAACTGGGACAGTGATGTGACGCGTTCGGCGCTTGAGTCGATACGGCGAGAAATAGTTTATAATACACCGGCGCGCTAAGTGCGCTTGCGACAATTACTTTTCTTTAATACTTTAATTACTTTGTAAATGATTAGAGGCGGTGAGTGTGAAAGCGTTAAGTATAGCGTTTATAATATAAGTAAATAATTCAAAAATAAATAAGATATAAGTAACATATAATCCTGTTTTTATTTCTTTGTTTCTTTTAGTTTTTATCCTTTACATAAAGAGCGGGGAAATATAAAAATAAAAACGCAATTTGAATCAATTACAATAACGTAAATAACATAAATACGATATAAAAAACCATGTCATTTGAAAATAATTGTATTGTAAATTAAAACTACAATATATAAAATTATAACAATATCAATTCATAGGTCATTAGGATTATATGCGAGACCTATAAATTCGTACCTTAAAATAAATAAGCAGATAATAATGTTTACTTATCAAAAACTCACCCATACATACTTCACATTATACATTAATTATACAACATAATATAACAATAGGTCCCGTGCCGTTCAGCTGCTTTTATCGACAACTACGCTTGCAGCGCTCAATTGCCCATCCCTATCAGTCACTTACCTATCAATATAACTAGCTATAGTTCACTTGCCTACGCTGCGCATTAGGCGACCGGAGCGATGTTCGTACTCTACCTATTTTTGCTCTGAGTTTCTTGTGTATACCGAAGTTGTCACGCGATTATAACCCGATAGTAGCGATCAGAACCTCGTATATAAGTGTCCGATTAAGGCCAAGAGATTGTAAATACCGCTACGTACCTTCGAGCGTATCGTTAAAGTGTGTGTAGACCGGCGACAGCGTGACGCTCTGCAGTCGCTTGAGTTGTCGTGATGTGATGCGGTACTGGCGCTGCAGTCGATAATAGACAAACGCCAAAGGCGCCACTCCCACCAGCAGCCACGGGAGACCGTATACAGTCACTACAATGGCACCTGTTGACAGCAAATGAAATTTGTTAGTGGTAGGACTAACTCTTCTGAGTTTCCGTCTGGGTTTGTACCACCGCTTTGCTCGTGAAGTCTGCTGCCAAACAGTAATGAGCAAGCATTATTATACTGTGCTCTGGTTTGATGAGCAGAGCAGCCAGTGAAATTACTGGGCTTATGAGACTTAATACCTAATGTCTCAGGGTAACCATCAATTTTAGCGTTATAAACATTGTGATCCTTTTGGAAAATAATGCTGACGAATTTCTTGCCCTTCTTCGCGATCGGTTGTTTACTTAGAACGGGCAACTAAATTCACTTAACTTTCATGAACGCTCGCCTAGTGCGCATGTGAATAAACAAATTTGAATTTGAGAAAGCAAAAGAGAAGCTTAAGCTTATACTTCTCAGTATTAACTCTCAGAAAACTCTCACCTATTAAAGAAAATAACTGCGCCAGAAGAATGTTCATGATGAACGGTAACGAATCATCCACTGTGTAAGTGTCTGATGAAAATCTATTCACGATGCGTCCCGCCGGAGTCACGTCGAAAAACTTCACATTCGCCTGAGAACAAAAACTTTTTAAATTAATTACACTTTCGTAACATGCAGTTTGAAGCTATAATGGCTGACGTCACCCAACGATTCACAGGTCAGCGTTCGATGGTTTATAGAAATGAGCTAATTGACCTTTTGGTGACAGAAATATTGTGATACGTTCTTAGCATCTCCAGTATCCAGTAAAGATTGAGATTCCCATTCTAGGGTTGGCAAAGCTATATTACTAGACAAAGCTATATATATTACTAGACAAAGCTATATATAATACTTGACATCATCACTCAACATCTGGACCTAGACTAGATACAATCAATTCTCCTTCTACAATTATTGCTAACAATCTATTTAAATGCTTATATCACACGATTTAAGAGCCAATTTTACACAACTTATTTTGTTTACCCACCATGCTTGTAGAAAGTTATTTCATCTAGTTCTGATGACGGCTTTCGATTCTGGCGTCACAAACCTAAGCCGTATTTAGTTCCGCTCTCTATATTATTTCCAATTAATAACACGATGAATGTATGGAAGATGTTGACATGTCTAAATTTAGATTTAGTGCTGTCACATAATCTTCCATTCTTGACAAACTAGACGCTATTAACTTCATGGCCGTTATTAGATACTAGCAAGTCGATTAATTTGACAAGGTCTATATATACAGGTTGAGTTTGACTTGGTATGTTATCCCGGAAGGAGGTAATTAGGACCATGGTTGACGACAAGTTGTGAGAACCTCCCTTGGAAAAACGTCATTCATAATTTCCAAAAAAAAATGAAACGTTCTTCAAAAGTGAAGAGCGCGGCATTTTCTGTATTTTGAGACTCTTCCAATCAACATTATCATTTACCAAAGTTCAACATACAACAACATAGTTCAAGTGATCTAGGGCTGCCCGGAAGTTCCGTAGTACAATTTTGACGTAAACTTGAAATGCCTTTTCTTCAATGTAAAATTCTGAATTTCAAAAACTTGTATAACCAATGTTGTTGACCTCCAGGAGTAGATGGATTCCATTTCGGGATAACATACCAATTTAAACTCAAATTGTATTCCATGATTCCATCCCTTTCTCATGACCTTATTTAGAAAGAGAGAGCATAACTAAAACTAGGACTAGGTTTGAGATGTCAGAACTGACATCAAGTTAATCTGTTTCGTACATACCTTCACAATAATTTTCAAAAGGACTTTATGTATCCTTGTAGCGGCTTTGACACCTCCATACGCGAACAAGAACGCTCTCATTATAGTGAAAACTAGATTTAATCCCGCCAGTCCAAAGTACACTTCCAAATAGAAACTATCTTCATAACTTGGTGTACTGTTTGAAATCTGTACTGCTTCCAAACTTGAAACCAGAGGCAATTTCGACAATGTTTTGTTTATGAAGCTGTGAATGATGCCATCAATTGCGTTGACACTGTGGTCCAATATCGAAGTCTTTTCAATAATACCATCGAATTCCATATGTGCGGTGAGGTTTTGACTCCTGCTTCGAACCCAGTAAGTTAGCCATAGGAAGGTGAAGTTCTGAGAGAGTTGCATCAGTATAAGGGAGAGTATGATTGTGATTGAGAGGAATATTCCGACAGAACGAAGGTATATGCCGATGACCCACCAGCCGACTGTTCCTTGCGACATTGCCTCCTGTTGAATATATAAACTTTTAGTATATAGAGATTGTATATAGTAGATGAGTACACACAGTAAGAAAACATACTTTTTTTGTTAAGCTTAGTCCAGCTGTACAATTTTCTATATTTGCCCAATAATGTAAACAAATTCGACAGATGCCAACCAATGACAGCAATAACGATCTGATCGCTAACCAATGGTATGATTCGAATTTGAATTTCTATTTATAAGTCCATTGGTTGGTGAATTTAGAGTGTAGAAGAATAACTTTATCTCTCAATGGGGCTAAAAAGCTATAGTTAACCAAGACTTGGTAATACATATAGGTACTAGGTAGTTATAATAATTACCTCATCTTCCAAGCTGTTCCTGCTGACGTTATCTAGGCTGTCCGCTAGTAACGGTTCTATAGGCCGCGGCGGCTCCTCACCTATCGACTCCGTTTCGCCGGGCAGAAACTCTTCGATATCGTTTAAGACTAAATCTGGGGGTCCTGTGTTATCGAATAAATTGTCTTTAGTAACATTGCAGAAGAAAAATTGATATACCAAAGGTATTTAGTTTCTAGGGCACCATTCTAGGATACCAATTTGGAACGGGCACGGTGGGTTTCTGGTGGTTTTCACGTTTTTCGTCTTTGTACTATTTGCCTTTCCCTCATGCACGTTTACGAATACTTAATGGTTAATAATCCACCATTATTACATTAACACTCGATAAAACATAGGTCTTAGTAAATAACACAAAATCAACAACAGCACATTTTCGCATTCCCGCCAAAACTCGAGTATGTAGTTATCATACCGTATCGCGCGACCTTCCCGTGGTGCAGCAGCAGAGTGGACTGCGCCCGCGCCAGGTGCCGCGGCGAGTGCGCCACGAGCACGCGCGTGGTGTGCCGCAGCAGCCCCACGATGCACTTCTGCATTATGTGCTGCGCCACCGCGCCGTCCACGCCTGACAGCACGTCGTCTAGTAAATACACTGAAACAAACATTGTGTTTTAACACGCTTCTTAGAGTTGACTAACGTATGTATTGATTTTTTTTTATGATGTCGTTCAATTTGTTTTCTTATTAGATTCAAATGTGGATATCGAGAAAACTGGTAATCGAACGCTAGAAACGTCAAAATACAATTTGGACAGAACATCTGACGTCACTTGATCTACGTGGACCGTAAAGCTGTACTAAAAACATGCATTTTGTTGATTTGGCTGTAAAAAACTGCGTTTAAGTTCATAGTTTTCATACATATTTTATTCATTAAAATGTAAAGAATCTGATGGTATCATTCAAAATTACTAAAGGATGATAAGAAAAAAATTCTTGAATTTGGGAAACTTTTAGATGCAGTATCTTTGAGAAAATGATATCTTTTTTGTGAATTTGATTTTTATTGTGTTAATGAGATCTTCTTATAACTGTGTATAACGACAGAAATAATGTATTTTGTGTTTCATGCAACATCCCAATTACTAACGCTATGTCAGTAAAAAAATATTGATAATTTATTCTGAGTGAAAAGATTGACATAATATGCTATGGCAGACTTTTTTAGAACTTTTTAAGAGTAACTATTCCATTATACATTGTTTTCATGTAACTTTAATTATTTACACTGCGCACTCTACGGGAACTCCCATATGGGACGACTCTTTCCGACTTATATTTATAGCTTACAATTATACTTATACGTACGTACAATACATACATGCGTACAATTATATTTATAGCTTATTTTGGCAAAGTTTTAATTATATATACATACATATAAACATTTATACCATACCTTGTTTATCCTGATAGACGGCGCGTGCGAGTGAAATGCGCGCCCGCTGCCCGCCACTGAGTGTACAACCGCCTTCTCCCACGTAAGCGTTCCAACCGAGAATGTTTAAATCCTCTGCAAAAACAAAAACCAGTAACTTTTATTGGTAAAAACAGACATTTTTTTCAGAAATTTGGAAATGTGTGCAGTTAAAAACTACAGTAAACCTACCAGTAAGAGCACACGCGTCGACAACTGCTCTAAATTTAGCTTCCTCGTAGGGCTTCCCGAACAGAATATTGTCACGTATGGTCCCTCGCACTAGCCAAGGCTTCTGTGGTACGTAACCAAAACCTGACAAAAAAGAACCAAGATAAAAAACTGTTTCATTCACTTTCTTCTTTGCAATTAGAATTTTCGATTCTTACTTACTGTTAAGATTTTCTGGCACTTGCAAATCTCCACTTTTTTTCAACATTTCACCTATGATAGCCAGAAGTAAAGAAGTTTTCCCACTGCCGACACTGCCCGTAACACCAATCAGTTCCCCTTTGCCAATTTCAAGCGATATTTCTTTCAACATAAACGGTTCGTCTTGAGCCAATGTTTCTGAGGACGATGTAGAATCTCGCCTTTGGATGCTGCCTTTTGACAGTTTTTTCTTCGACTTTCCTTTGTTTTTCTTTGTCTTTCTCGGCGGGATGACGCGTTTGGATGCTTTCGCCCAAGAGAACGTGGCGTTTTTGAATATGATTACTTTATCCTCATCGCTATTTGTATTGACTTTGTCGTAATAATGCTCAGTCTCCATCTCTGGAAGCTGAAATTAAATAAACTTGTGCCAAACATTGAAAATGTTCTCGAAGGTAGAATGAATATATCGTTGGTACACTATTATAAATGCGAAAGTGTGATTGTTGGTATGTCCTTTTTTCACGCAGCAACGGATCGCTGTGATTTGGACCAGAGAGTAATATTATATCAGCTACTTTTTATCCCACAAAAATACAAGATCATATGGAAATTCCCACGCTGATGAAACCACTGCCAGAAGCTAATATACACATACTAATTCACTAGCCAAATTTATCTGTTTTTGATCACATTTTTGCTACTCCTCCGAAATATTTTGGTAACCGAAATTTTCATACATAGTTTTATAATACTTACATCAAGTAGCTTCTGTATGCGTTTCACGGATACCCAAGCCTCCATAATTCCATTGAGCACCCACGGGAATGCGTTGAGCGGCGCTATCAACATGTTTATCAGGGCGATTGTGGTAAAAACCTGTAATAACATCATGAGTATAGACATCTCATAAAGCACACTTATCAACTAATTCTTATTCATGGTGGGAGCAGAGAGGCTGCAGTCCTGAACACCTGATGTACTGACGTCCCGCTCGCACTATGCACAACTCCTTTATATATTTGAGTATGGCCTTAGGAACTCGGTAAATCTGCTTCAGTAGCACTATAGATATTCGTAGTGACGATCCGGGGACCGGAACGTTATCTATTCTGTGAAACGCAGTATTTGCTATACGTCTAGTAATATATAAACGCAGTATTGCCTATAGGTCTAGTAATAATGTTTTAGATATATCGCAATAGTCATGGGGCATCATGGAAAACGATATTGGTCTCGATTCTGGCGTCTCTAACCCAATTTTAGTTTCTCTCTCTCTCTTGCCAATTAATAACACAAGAAAGGGATGGAAGATGTTTGACAGGTATAAATTTAGTTTTGGAGCTGTTAAATACCTAAAACCTGTTTCGGTCGGACGCTACTTAGAACTGAGAATGAGTACATATAAAGCAGTATACGTACGATGGGCGCTGTGAGCGGTTGCTGGCGCCACGCGTGCGTGCCCAGCGTGAGCGCCGCCACCAGCACCGGCGTGGTCGCCCACAGCACCACGCACACCGCGTCTAGGTACTTGCGGCCTCGCAAGTACTTCAGCTCTTTAGTCCGGGCATCTTGAACATAACATCATTTGACTGCTATTTTTTTTTTTGTTAAACAATCTTGTCACTCTGACAACGAAGTGATCCTAGTTGATAATGGTTCACTTCGTTGAGTAATTGAAAAGAACAATGAAGATAAAAAGAAAAATAATAAACATGATTGTTAACATTAGAATCATTGTAAAAACTATTTTTTTAAAAGAATGCTGAGACGAGTTTCTTGCCCTTCTTGCTCGGCCTATACCGATTTGGAACGGGCACGGTGGGTTTCTGGAAGGTTCATTGACTTTGACTCTCGTTTTTGCCGTTTCTAGCTTTCGATTTCCAGTTTTTCGATATAGACATTTGATTCTCAGGAGAAAACGAATTGATTGACATCATCAAAAAATTGAATCAACATCCCTATTGTTTACGTATAAGTTTAAATTATCGATAAACAATATATCGACAAATATCGATAAACAAGTAAATAAGAGATCTACAAAATAACATTGACAATGATGTGTCGCTAAGTTAAGCACATATCGGTGTATTCCGGCAGCTCTACGTCCTAATATAAGTTTAGCTTATCCGCCACCTTCGACTCTACATCGTCGCTTAAAATCATGGCGAAATATTGGTCAAACGCTAACTTACTAGGTATAAAAAAAATTGACAGCTCCCATAGTGTAAACTGGTAAATTACCCGTCCCAAACTCACCATTAACTTTATTGATGAAGTAGTCTTCCCAGACATGCATTTTGACAGTTCTAATGCCTTTCAACAGGTCACTGATCAGACTGACACGGGTATCCTTGTGTCTCATCATCTCAGTACTCAGGTGACCGATCTGATTGGCTACCAACTTGTTTATAGGTATCAGTATCACCGAAAAAGCCACTCCGGCGAGGAACGATACACCCACTTGTTGGTATAGAAGGACCAGTGTTATGATTAACTAAAAACAACATTTTAATATTACAATATCAGTAGTTAAAGGTTAAAATGGGTAGTTAAGAAATATTCAGAATATTAATGTCGAATATTTTGTTACTTTAAGTCAAGTATAATATAACTTGTTAATTAATTAAGTAGGCCGAGTACCAGCAAAGCAATTTAATGTTGAAATGATACTTATTACTTGCATTTTCGGTTTAATTTTTTACCAATCTTTATAACCCTGGGATATGAGTATATCTTTGTTGTTTGGTTGTTGTAAGTTTGGTTTTTAGGGTTTCATACCTCAAAAGGTAAAAAGGAACCCTTATGGGATCACTTTGTTGCCAGTCTGTCTGTTTGTCAAGAGTCAAGACCCTTTTTCTCAGGAACGCTTGGAAGTATCAAGTCTAAATTAATATTAAATATGTGGGCAGCAGCTAGTTTATACTCGTATAATAATGTTATAGGGACGTGTACTTGTCATTCCTCTTACCTGAAGAGGTATGCTCCACAACGCATGAAAACTTGGACAAGCATTCACTATCCTATCAGTATCAGTGGACATAAAATTCGTGATTTCCCCAACTGAAAACATCCTTGTTAATTCTGTGGAAGTAACACTCAGTGTTTTTCTCAGAATCGTAGAGACTAAAGCGCCACGCATCTGTAGTCCGATGAGAGACATCAACCAATTGAAATGAATGTTGAAGAAGGCTGATACCAGGGTTGCTGCTAGAAGGCCCCCGGCATACATATATCTGTAAAAGTTTGTTATTTTTAGGGTTCCATACCCCAAAAGCCACCCTAGGCTAATAGCTGTTTAACTACAGTATTTAACAGAAGACAAACTAAGTTAGGCATTCAAATTAAAAAAAAAAACCTGATAATTGATGTAATAATAGTAAAAAAAACTGATGTTTCGTTTGCACCAAGCATGGGTAAATTTTGTATGGATTATGACCATTCTTCTTTGCACATGCGGATTGATGCAGCTATGATACCAATTGCAATATCATTGGCACTAAAAGTTATATGCCATGGCCTTAAAGCTTAAACTATAAAGTGGTCCATATAACCAAAACAACTATTGCACATAACATTTCTTTGGAAAAGTGGCCTGCCTAAAAATTTTTATTGACTTATATTTACCCATAGTGTTGATCTATACTCTCATCTTCAACAAATGTGACTAGCTCATTGAGTAGCAGCGGACCAGCAAACCCTGCCATGTCTGACACCAGTTTCAGTATCCCAATGCTGTAGAATTGGAAGGCAAAGCATGTGTGTAGAGCTCTTAGTAAAGTAACATTCTGTCTCCGTAATGTCCGGAGAGGAACACGGGCACTCGGAGTTACAGGAGTGGATGCTTGTGGTGCAGTTTCCCCTGTTGCACCATACCCTGTAAAAATTATCATCAGCAAGTCCCTCTAATCAGTGCAAGCCTAAGTTTTTTAAAAAACCATAGGAATCAATTATGTAATTCAACTAGAAAACTGGTAGACGGTATCAACAAATGTTCTTATCATTTGTGCAGGTATGTATGATAATATGCAGAACCTGTTATCTACTTTATTAGGTTTGATTTAAAAGTTAAAATTGTTACACAACCACAGGTGTCAACATGTTCATGGCCTTTTCTATCTACAATGACCTGATTCAAGGTGACATAACTTTAAAAAGCAGGATCAGGTTTCAATTTATTTATAGGTTGGTAACTGGAATTGTTATTTTTATTCATGATAGGTTAGCATATTTATTTATTTATTTATTTATTTATTTACTTAATCCACAGCTCTTAGTAAAACTTAGAATATCTTATTACATGCTTAACTTACAGCCAAAGAAGGATTAACATTATATAGAATGGAATAACAATAATATTTTTAAGGTAGATCAGCGTGAGTACACAACAATTACACTTAGGCTAGGTTCCTTGTAAACATTAACAAAATGTAGGTATTTAGGTAAGTATAATACTTATAAATTCTAAATTCGTTTAATATACATGTATATGTTATGTAATGTGTGTGTGTGTGTGTGTGTGTGTGTGTGTGTGTGTGTGTGTGTGTGTGAGTGTGTGTGTGTGAGAGAGTGTGTGTGTGTGTGCGTGCGTGTGTGTGTGTGTGCGTGTGTGTGTGTGTGTGTGTGTGTTTTTGTGTGGGTGCGTGCATGTGTATATTTGTTAGTGGTCTCTGTCTTGCAATATGTCTATAATTGACCTTCTAAAGACCTGTCTGCTGAAGCAGAAAAGATCCGCGGAGGCAAACTTTTTATTATAACATCTTTGTAGACGACTTATCACCGCATTTTGCGTGTAATTAGTTCGATTTTGAGGCGTTGCAAATAAACTAGTGTGCCTTGTTCGTCTTCTTGGCACATGAAAACGTAAAAGCAAGTCACATAGTTCTATACTATCTATTCGACCGTTGCAGATGCTATGTAGAAACATCATGTCCAGAAGAGTTCTCCTATTTTCCAGAGACATTAAATGGTGATGGTTACACGATTCATAATAATCTCCACTTGCCGTGTATGTCCTATAGTTTAAATGTTTCAAAAACTTTACCTGAATGCTTTCAATTTCTTTTTTATAAGTTATATAGTGTGGATTCCAGATGTTGCAGCAATATTCAAGAATTGAACGAACGTATGAATAATAAAGTATTTTCATACATGAGATATCTGAAAAGGACTTACTTACTCTTAAGATAAATCCCAGGGCTTTGTAAGCCTTATGTACCGTACTCATAATATGTTCTGAAAAATCTAGTTTCGATGCCAGGGTTATGCCCAGATCCCTAACGCAGTTGGTTTTAACTATTAAATTATTATTTATATTGTATGCATATTCAATGGGATTCCTTTTACGAGTAAATGATATATGTAAACATTTACCTACGTTAATATTTATATGATTTTCATTGTAATAATTACTCAACGTGTCTAAATCTTCTTGTAATTTTACGCAATCGTCTAAGTTGTTAATTTTGAGATAAATTTTAGTATCATCAGCATACATGAGGAATTTAGAATAATGGAAACACTTCTTTATATCATACAGATATGCCGCATATAAAAGGGGCCCTAAGATTGATCCTTGCGGGACCCCAGACGTAATACTAGCATAATCAGACCGGTAACCACCTATTACAACGGCTTGGCAACGATTTCGTAGATAGGACGTAAGCCACCGAAGAAGATTACCATGTATTCCAAGTTCTTGTAACTTTCTCAACAAGATGATGTGGTCCACTCGGTCGAAAGCTTTTTCGAAGTCCGTGTAGATCACATCAACTTGCCCACCACCTTCCATATCCCGAAGGACATCATTAGAGAACAAAGCTAAATTGGTACTCGTAGAGCGACCCTTCATGAACCCGTGTTGTTCGTTTGGTATATGCTTTGAAATAGGTGGATACATAAAGTGATGAACAATTTTTTCCATTACTTTGCTTAGCACATTCAGGATGGAAATGGGTCTGTAATTTTCAATCGATGCTTTCAGCCCTTTTTTATGAACAGGTACTATATGTGCTGTCTTCCAAACTTTAGGAAAATAGCCCTCGCTGAAACATCTGTTGAAAATTACAGTCAAGGGTATGCATAACGTTCCAGCGCACCGAGAAAAGAATATGGGCGGAATTCCGTCACTTCCTGCACCTTTTGATGTGCTTAGGCCTTTTAAAAGTTTTTCAACCAATTCCTCATTAACAGTGATATCGTGAAGTACATTATCATCACATGGGTGATACAATACATTACCATTGTGATTTACAATATTTTGAGACTGTGTGTTAAAGTTTTTTACAAAAAAATCATTGAAGGCATTACATATTTCTTGTGGATTATTTACCTTTGTACTGCCATACTTCATATATTTTGGATAATTAGATTTTGCTCCCTTTTTTGATTTCACATATGTCCAAAAGTACTTAGGATTACATTTAATATTCCTTTGTGCAAATTCAATATAATTAAAGTAACATGTCTCTTCTAAACTTTTTACTCTAGATCTAAGCTCAGAAAAGTCCTCATAGTCAACCGGATTACTATAACGCTTCCAGTGTCGATGCTTTATAGCCTTTTCCTTTATCATCTTAATAAGCGATCTACTATACCATACTGGGTAGCTATACGAGCCAGTGATCACAACTTTCGGCACGAATTGAGATATGGCCGTGTTAATCAGCTGATAAAATGAAACTAAAACGGTTTCTATGTCATCTGTCTCGCTGAGAACGCCCCAGTCACAGTCCTGAAAGTATTTGTTTAACAAAGTATAATCGGCTTTATAATATTGAAACTTAGTCCGTGGTGGAGGCGTTAGCTCGTGTGTCATTAAATCCGACGCATTTATTACAAATGAAGGATGGTGACTGTCCTCCTCTACTAATGGTAAGTCAGCTCTAATAATTTCTAAAGAAAAATTACTAAAAACTAAGTCTAATGTTCTATGTAATGCGTTAGTCAAATTATTAAATTGCGTTAGGCCAAATACCGTCATGTTTTGAATCAAATCACTAGCAGCATTTTGAATATCAATCGGTCCCACTCTTGCATATACAGGCTCAAAAGAATCCCAGCTGATACACGGTAGGTTAAAATCACCTACTATTAATACATGGTCGTTAGGGTTTTCACTGATAACTTGGCTACTAACTTGTATTAGTTGTTCTATCCGTGATGGTATGTTTCCGTTCGGGGGGATGTATACAACAGCTATATGCAGGTTATTGACAGAATTAAACGCACACGCCGGCACAGTTAACCATAAACACTCAAGGTCAGACACCTGCCACTCGGGGCGGGCGCGCGCGCCGAGCCTGGATGCGCACAGCGCCATGACACCGCCGCCGAGCGAACCGCGGTCGCGGCGAAACACTTCATGACTTGACGTGCAAAGCTCGGCGTCAAAAATGCTATCACATAACCAGGATTCAGTAACCAGGACAATATCATAACCAGAAACAGTGAGATTATTATAAAAAGTATTGGTTTTTGTTCTCAGACCTCGCACGTTCTGGTAAAAAATACTAAGTTTAATCTTATCCGAATCCATTGTAATACCATAAGAACGTTACCGATATTATACTACTAAAACTAGTTATAAATGCAAAGTGACAGAAACTGTATATAAATGAAATAAGATGTATATAAGAAAATATAAATGACACCATCACGAGTATTAACTGCTCAGCGCTAAATAGATCTTGATAGAAGTAAGTAAATACATGATTAGAAATTGTTATATAAAGCAACGTTATAACTTGTGTAAGTATGTGTGTAGTGTGTTTATAGTATATGTAAGTCTGTAGTGCGTGTATGTGTATAGCGTTGTGTTGTTTTGACATTAATGGTAGCATCAAATGGATTACAGTTTTATTTTTATTACTATTAAGGAGATGATGGATATCAATAAGAACGATAAAATAACAATATACTAGGGCAGGATGTCTCATATAATTTTGGCTATGTCCGCCGACGAGGCAATAAGAATCGGGGGCGAGGTTTCGTTTTTTCTTACATAAATTCGGCAGTTTTTTGACCAGATATATTTATAATTGACTTCCTTGGCTTTCAACTTGCATGAACTTAGTAACATTTTATTTTCTTTTGTCAAATGTTCATTTACGAAGATTTTACTCGCCTCTTCCCCAATTCCCACGTCCTTAGCAGTGACATTCCGGCGTTTACGAGCAGCAGCAAGTACACGATCCTTGATGGCTCGCTGCTTAAGACGCACAATTATGGGGCGAGCACGAGAAGCACTTGCTGCACGCCGCGGCTGCACTCGGTGCGCAAAATCAATATCACATGGCTGGATGCTAACTCCAATGTGCGCCGTTACTTTCAAAATAGTATCTATAGTTATTTCCTCCTTGTCTTCAGGAATGCCAACAAACTCCAAATTTTGCATTCTTACCCATTGCTGCTGCTTCAAATTTTCCTCTTCAAGCAATGTGACTCGAGCTACACAAGCCGAAAGGTTCTGTTTGAGATTTATATTCTCGTCTCTGAGGCACTCGACTTCTGCAGCTTTGGCGCTGAGTAGCTTCTTGAGATCCGTAAATTCTTTTTTCAGGTCCTCGTACTGCATACTAACATACGCTAGGGACTCTTGAGAACCAGTACATTGCTCATTTATAGATTTAAGTTGATTAGACAATCCCTTGGCAGAGGACTCGATCATGGCCTTCATCGCTTGCCTCTCAGACTTCATAATTTCCAGAAGCTTCTCCTCCGTTATATAGCTATTTTTATGTTCTGGCTTTCTACGCGTAGTGACATTGCTGCCATCTGACGAACATTCATATTCAGAGTCCACTACAGAAGCAGGCTGAGAACACACGGGAGTATTATTGTTGTCCAACTTAGGTACCTTGCTTTTGCATTCCTCACACCTCCATTTGCGTTTAGTCTCCTGATTCAGTGCCTTATAGCGTTTAGGTGAAAGGCTTGCACACTGAAGATCATATTTTTGTTTGCAGCCTAAGCAATTCATGTAGTCCTTGCACTGTATTATGGCTTTACAGCCGGCGCACAAGTTCCCGTCCATGACAAGAATACGATGACAATGTCCGTGTTATAATAATCACCTCTTATTATGATTGCAAGTCTACACCGTGGACAATGCAGCACAGGAAAGTCAGCTGGTCAAACGTTATCAGTAGCAACTACGTAACAGCGAGCGAGCGGCGATTTATTGTAGGCGACGAACACGGCCGGTCAAAACAGTTTCGAAAAATGTTTTCGTCTATTACTCACTGGTTCCTTAGTCCTTGTGCGTTTAAATTACACCAAAATATAGGAGTTTTCACTAGGTTCACAACAATGTAAAACACTTGCTTTAATAGTCACTTTAGCCACAATTATTGAATATTATTCACGAGCAGAGCTCAAAACATGTTTATATCCACGCTGATTACCCTCGAACTACTATCTTACTTGATCTTAAGTATGATGGAGGATTAGATATAGAAAACAGGCTTTGATAAATGTATAAATTGTACCTGATGCTATGAAAGGCTCGTGTGGTACTTCTGCAAACTGTCTATGTTCATCAATGTTGCCAATTAGTGATCGGTCCATTCTTGCTCCCAAGTAGGAACACCGATAATTGGCAGGAATATCAAACAACTCTTCAGGATCATTCAGTTTGTTCTCAAAACCTAAAAACAGAAACTTATTTGAGAATAGTGAAGCAAGCTTAATTTTTTTTAATTAAATTATGTCACTTTTTGAGTATATGACCAAATAAAATGAAACAGTTTAGTTTCTGGCCTCTTTAGGATTATTCCCATATCTACTAAGGTAGGTCTCTACTGTAGTAGATATGGGAATCATTTAAACAAATGTACTAGTTTTACCTTTATGGAGAAGGGGATTTACCCACAAAAATGTTAACTTTGAGAAACAGCCATTGCCCTGCATAGCAGTACCTAGTATGCCTTCATCAACATGCGGCAGCAGGGGAGTATATTCATTCTGTGAAACAGACAGAACCTACTATCAATACCACAGTCATAAAAACACAAAAATATTGATTTACTCCATATAGAGATACATACATGTGTGTGCTGAGAGCCTACAAGGCATGGTGAGTAGAATGTCGGCCTAGACTCACTGGATGGCAGCAGAGTGAGGAAATATACTGTATGGCAACATATTATAGCCACATTAAAACCAACAGTAGCTCCACTCATGATATTGCTCCTCAGTGCTATTAAATTTAATATTATGGCCAACGACCATAGTATGAGAGGAGTCAAGGGGCCTCTAGCACTAGACCCAAGGCGGTGCTTAAGAGCCAACACATAGCCAAAGTGCACCAACCATGAGAGACATGATGCCCCAGCAGTGAAATAATCAACAGGATACAAGACAAAATTTGCCTTTGTTATGAAAACATACAGCTCAATTATAGGAATAAAGACAAGAGCTAACACAACAAAGCTTCGTAGAACTATGGCGCGTTCTTGTGCCTTTTCACGGATCACCCAGTCTCTTCGGTATCCCACGTAGAATCCGGATACGATAGCCAACAAAAAGTACAGAGGTATTTGCAAAAATAGTTCTTGAAAGCACTGGCCAAAATCCTTCGAAACGTCATCCCATGGTTTCAAACCCTGCGGTCCGCAAATATCTTCCCAATTAAGATGATCCATGGTAATATCCCGGAGCAATTAGGTATTATTATTATTAATAATTGATGCACTATACTTTATTCGAATTCAATCATTTCTTTTACGTTTCAGAAGTGACTCATTATTCATCATTTAAATCACACATTGATATAATTATAAAACAACATATTTCAGGTCATAAAATATTTTCAGATGAAGTTGTACTTGTAGGTCGAGTGAAGGAAGTAGGAACAAAACCACAAGAAATTGTAGATTGTTTTCATGAATAACAGTTCCCAACTTCTCACCACAAACTATCTTGACAGTGACACTCACAGACTAGGTAGAGATGACACTTCTACTATTGCTATTGGTAAATCAACCTCATTGCGAAAGTCACACGAAATTCACTGACGAAAATGACATGAGTCACAATCATAACAGCTCTGTTTTTGACATCGACATCAAAAAACGAGTCTGACATTACACGAATGAAAATCTTTTCAATATTCACTGTTCGAGTGTTCGGTGCACAGACCCAAGAAATAGGGCGAAATTGGGGTGGCACATAGATGAATGATAAGGTATAGATGAGCTCTTAAAATAATAATAATAACGAAAATGAGATGACGTTATGTAAAAATGTCTAAGTGTGAGCAGGATAAAGAAAAATTATTTGTCTCTATTTGCGTATTGGTTTTTTCTTGTTTGCCATCGTTGTCTATGGTGGCAGACAAGTTGTGGCGTCAAGAGCTGTTTTGTTAAAAATACCTTTGAAACCATTATTTTGTGTTATTTGTAACTTTCCGATATTCCGAGCGAGTGTATTTCGTTGTGTAGTTATGGTGAATTGCTGTGTAACGGGCTGTAAAAGCCGTAGTGAACGAAATCAACTCAACATAACCTTTCATCGGTGAGTAACTTTTTTAGCTGATACAGCTAGTAAATTAAAGAATTATTAGTATGAATCCTATTTTCTGTCATCAATAAGCAAGAATCAATGATAATTTCGACAAACTACGTTAAATTTTAATTGTTTTTAGTGCTAAGCTAACCGACCAAATTGTGATGGATACTAAAGTCAACGAATTACATGTTACTTCGTGTTATTTTCAATAGTCGGATAATATGTTGATGGGGATACCAGGACTTGATTAATTTTACCACCCAACCGAATCAATTTGTAAATGAACAGCTGCTTTAAGTTGTAAAAAGCTGTTTCAAAATTATAACTTCTTCGTACCTTCTATTGATTTAATGAAATTAAAATTATAGGGACAGTTCAGTTCAGACTATGTACCTACTCGAACAATAATCAAATATTAGATACATGTTTTATACAGCTTTTTACAGTTTAATGCAACTGTCAAGTCCATTTGCAAATTGATTCGACTATAAATAACTTCTTTTTTTAGTTTTCCGAATGAACCATCTGTAAGAAAAACATGGACAAAATGTACGGGTCGAATTAATTGGCATCCAAGTTGCCATGCCCGGATCTGCTCTAGACATTTTGAATCAAGTTGCTTTCGAAAAACAAAAAACAATTGTACCCACTTAAAACCACGCTCACTACCAACACTTTTTATCCAGGTAAGATAACATAACAATTCATTAAATACATTTGTTCGGTTTGATATGTAAAAAGTAGCTGTGACTTAATGTCATGTGAAGACGAAGGCATACCCAGCCTCTCTCATAGTTTACAGGAAAACCTAAACGAAAATCCGAATTCTAATTATAAGGAGGCAATTTTGGGGGAAAATTAGAAAATTAAAGAAAAATAACATTCAAGTGAATTATTTGACATACCAAACGAAAGGGAGATAATACACAACAACATAGTAACCACATAGTATTCATATTTTAATCCATACAGATAAATAAAATTGAAGTCTGTCTGTTTGTTCCGGGTAATCTCCGAAACGGCTGAACCGATTTTGACGGGACTTTCACAGGCAGGTAGCTGATGTTACAAAGAGTAACATAGGCTACTTTAATCCATACAGATAAATAAAATTGAAGTGTCTGTTTGTAAATTAAAATAACAGCTTTTTACTAAATTCATATGAAAGTATATACGGTACCTATAACAAAACAACCATTATTAAAATTTTTGACAGATAGACAAGGCAAAAGTTTTATAAATGGTTGTTTTGTTATAGGTTCCATATATACTTTCATATGCATTTGGTAAAAAGCTGTTATTTTGTACATTACTAACAGACACTTCAATTTTATTTATTTGTGTAGATATGTGTTGTTTTGTTTTGTGTGATTTTATTCTGTTTTATGACTGAAGGTCCTAATTAAACTATACTAAATCAGTCCCTTTTTTTTATGTGTCTCCTATAAAATTATAACAAAATTCTACAACAACAAGTCGCCATACTACTGTAACATGACTGACTCGGTAAAACCAATACGAGTGTATCCACTAGACACGGTAAAAATGAGAGTGCAGCAACATTAATTGCACGTTATATATTTATAGGCAGTTATGTCGAACTATCGCTATCTCATACTGTATACGCTGAGGACTCATCTATACCTACCTTCATCTATGGGGTGGCACCTCCACAGAAGCTTTTTTGGACAAATACTTTGACTTTGGCCGTTCACAGTGTTCTCATAAATGTAAAATTTAACAAAACTCTTCCATATAATCCTTGGACATATAATGGAGATTCTAAATAACAAACATTTTTTTTACAAACTTGTAAGGCATTTTGAAAAACACGTATAACCTGGAAAACGTTTTAGGAAATTACCACGCACTGATTGTCTTCGGAAATTTTCTTTGGAAATTTATTTCAAATTTTTCAGAATGCCAACTGAAGGCTCTGGCGTTGTCTTTCTTTTTCCGTAATGCCTGTTTTTCTTCGATGAACAAAAAAGCCTTTAGGCCATTTTTGCGTTCTATGATTTTTGCGTTAGGCGGGTCATGAAGCTTCACCTTAAACAAGTATGTATTGTTTTTAAACTAAGTATTTTATAGTAAAAACGCAAATTTTACAAAAAAAAAAGATTTTTATAAATATCGAGCGAACATCGATTAAGCTAAGAGAAGTTATAATTTAATTTTTAAAGAAAAAGTAGAGGATAAGAGCTGAAAAGAGGAGTGAAGAAACGTGGTAGCCACGTTTCTAAGATAATAAGAGTAAAATAAGTATAAAAACATGTCACTTCTGGTCCAATGCATCACTTTATCTTTTTTTATGATATTGGTAACGAGACGTGCTGGTCGTTTGCCTGATGGTAAGCATATCGCCGGCCCATAACAATTGCAGTGCCACCCAGAACTTTGAAACACAAAGGCCTGTGCGGCACTGCAGTGCGCTCGTTACCCTGAGACATTAGGTATTAAGTCTCATGAGCCCAGTAATTTCACTGGCTACTTTGCTCATCAAACCGGAACACAGTAATGCTTGCACATTACTGCTTGGCAGCAAACTTCACGAGCAAAGTAATCTATACTAAGAATCGAGTATCTATTGTAAATGTAAGTAAGTGTTCTTATTAATAACCAGTACTAAATGGCGGTTTAGTTAAACTGTGTTTTGTCTCTTTTGATTCAGATTAAAATTGTCAAAGAACAGTACAAAGACGTTATTTACGCAAATTACAAATATTCTCAAAAAATTTATCCTGACCGGGTAAAAATTATAAAAGAACAAATATTTTTTTTTTTCAAATTTCCTGCCACCTCTTGTACAATCCACTTTAACATCACCACATAATAAGAAAATATACAGTAGAATCAGTAAGCTCCTCCTTTTTTTTTAAGTCGGTTAAAAAATCTTATTCATGGCAGTACAGTACAAAAGATTTAAAACAAACATAAATTTAGTTATCTGTGGTAATTTTATATATATATGTGCTAATACCGTGATAAATAGCCGCGGCCACAACAAAAAAAACTTACTAGTGGCAATGACATATTTTGTCATTCTGTGTTCAGTAAAATCCACCGCTTTACTGAAGCGTCACTTCGACTCGAAAATTCACAGAAGCCAGGAAATAAAGAAGAAGAAGAAAGACTCGAAAATTGTTTCTAATATTGCGACTTAAGGACTATGTATCCAGGTCAAGAACTAAATTATAAAAAAAATCATTGTGTCAATTTTCAAATGTCATTGACTAGAAGCCGCAAAAATGACGTACAAATATTGCAGAAGCCATTCAAAGAAGAAGTTGAAGAAGTTGACGTACAAATATGATATGAAATAACGTCTTCGATTTGTGGCGAACATACCACAGAAGCCAGGAAATAAAGAAAGAAGAAGAACGTCTTCGATCTCACTTTGACACTGGCAGAAAAACGTCAAGCAACGTATAAAAGCCATAATCTGAAGAAGAAGAAGAAGAACGTCTTCGATTTAATTTGTGATAAAAACTTGTAACATGCGAAATTGTGGCTAACATTCGACAGAAGCCACTAGCCAGGAAATAAAGAAGACGAAATACCTATATTTATTATTTCGGGTTTTACTCTGGAAATCTGAGTGTTGCGGATATATTATTATCTTGTCATACAATATAGTGCGTACCTTTGATTATTAACAATTCTATGGTGCGTACCTTATAACTAAAAATTACCACTTGCCTACTTGGACACTCACAGATCGGCTTGATCTGATATACAATTTCTAAGATGACAGAACATGAATCAGCACCAGTGGTGCTAAATCTTGAAATAAGTGAACAAGAAGATGAAATTAACCCCATAAACGACATAATAGATTACTTAGTCAGAGTTGCTAAAATATCCTTCAAAAATGCACACGTAAATGAAGCAGAAGTACACACCAGTGAAAAAATACGAATGGCCAGTAATTTGTATGAGCATTCTCCTACGGAGTTTCTAATGCAGTTTGGCAAGTACTTAGCTCCATACCATATTGAGTACTTTGAGAAATTAGCAGTGCAACCTTCTGGCACTGAGAATCTCCGTGATTGCATTAAACATTTAAAAAACTATCACTCTGATACCAGTAGACATAAGCGAGTTAGAAATAGAAGGTACAAAGCACTGCAGCAACTTCAAGATGAATCTGATTATTTCAGTGAAAAGCAAATGATGTTGCGTAACCCCTTGCTTTATGAACAATTGGTAGGTCAGTATATGACTGAAAAAGAAATAAAGGAACGGGATGGTATTGACGGTGAGAATCTGACCTTGCTCACTATGATACTGGATACAGTTGATAGGAACCATATGACACAAACAAAGAATGAACAAATGCTTGAAGAGAGGCTCGGGTCAGTTGATCTCAATAGTACAGAGAAACAACAAGAAAAAAAAGGCAAAAAACAGTGGGGAGAGTTTGATACTCCTGATACAGAACCCATCTTCAAACCTGAAGTAAGGATGCAGACTATGATCAGCGCTCCAGAAAGAAGGTTGCTGCGCGAGGAATTTTATCAAGAAATGTACAGCAGTTTTATAGAAGGACATGATGATTTTGATTACTCCACCGTTGATACCAATGAGCAGTATGATGACTTGCAACAAGTCTCACAAGATGAAGAGGACAAGTACTTTGACTCTGAAACAAATGAAATAGATAACCTAGAAGAGCACATGAAGCTTGTACAAGAATATGGAAGAAGTTCCAATTATTCTATAGGTGATAGTGACCCTTTAGATGTATTTATGGAACATTTATCTAATAAACTGAAAAAATAAATTTGATTTTTTAATCATGTTCTGTTAAAATACTTTGAATCAGACAGAAATGTTGATACATATGTCTCGCCAGACACTGTTATAAATATTTTTCGCTTATTACAGCACCCTCTATATTTTTACCATAAAGCAACACGGATGAGAGACGCCAAGCATAGGCATTCCCCTCTGTCAAAGTATAGGTGCAGGTGGCCATGCACATTATTAAGGAACATTATGATACAAGTGGCGAATATGCTAAACTGGCTATCAAGTGCAGTTGCGGAACACACCGATAGGTACTTGGTGACAAATTTACAACTTGTGGGTAGTAGGTAACTGTAGCTAGCCAGGTTAACACTAGAAAATGCTCTACCACCTAGTAATGGTTGCACAACGATGTTTTCATTCACCGAAAGCTCAACCTCATTGAACCACTAACCTACAGATTGGCGGCGACCACTGAGCCCTTAATCGCTTATACCTACTCGATTTTGCTATGTGAGAAGGAAGGAAGGCAGCTATCGTTACTTTACCACATGCATCACATTGCCCTAATCAATTACTATTCTGTTAGGTATTGTCTAAAAGCTTTGGTTTTATTGGAATTTATATAGGGCCTCCTTTGGTTGGTCTTTTAAATCTAAGTTTTTCAGTTTCCATTTTTTTCATTCAATTTTTATAGACGCATCACGGAATGCCCGACACTCGGATCATGATTTTTAAGCTTATTTTATTTGCCTAAGTTGATCGAATATTAGACCAGTTATCATTTAATCGGCACTATAGGCACCTGTATAGCCTACATACACGAGCACTCCAATCTACAACATTCCAATCCAATGTTCCAAAAACCGCCTGACAAACTGATGGATCAGGTGGAGTGATAGAAATATTAAAAATTCAAACGTTCCAAATCCAAGGTCAATTCATCATTATAGTGGCCGATCTAATACGACGATCCATCGCTCAGGTGGCAGTACACTCGAGACGCAGGATGACCAAAAAATGGAGCAATGTCGACGCGCCCGGAATGAAGTGCCCGTTTGTGGGCTCGAAATTGGACCATCGTGTCGCACTCAATCAACGACGCGCGGATCGATGGATTTGCAACGCTCGTGTATGGGGGCTCATACCGAGAAGATCTTTAATAATGTCATAATGTGTTGTATTATGGCATTGTTATATCACGGCTTGCCAACCAGACGTAACGATATGATAATCATAAGCATGCACAAGTGCACATGTCGCAAAGGTAATCAAACGATTTAATATTAAGATGGTGATGTTGCACAACAAAGTGCCTCCTTCGCAATCGCCGCCTTTCCTATACCTATCCTACGTACTCGTGGACATCGATAATTGATCGTTTCGAATACTGTCAGCGTTTCACTGACACTACTTGTGCCTACTTTGTTGTGTTGTGGATGCTTCTTTCAAAGGTAGTAGGTGCGTGGTACGCATTCTGAGAAGTATGAGCTGCAAATTTCACATAATGCACACATAGATAGGAACGTGGGTAGACAAATCAATAATTGTCGTTTGTTTCAATTGAGTGCGGGGTAGGTAGGCTGGTACGATCGTAACGCTTATCTTTGGCAGGTTGTTTTCCATTTAATTAAGAATATGAAATACTTAGTAAAATTCAAACTCTATTTTTCTAATCACATCACTATTCCACATAGATGTAGTACTAGCATGTTTAACGACGAAGTCAGTAGTAGGTATTAACTATTCTGCGATGTGGTTGTCTTATGTTTACTCTTATTTCATAGCGATGTATAAGTTAGATCGCTTTATGAATTAATATATTTTATAGTGTTAACCGACACTAGCGGATGTTCACACAAATATATACATCACAAAAATTTCGCTTCCAACAGGATTCGAACCTGCGTCTTCTAAGATCGCTTGTTTTCTGGTGGAGCCATTTATCCCATCTTTGATGATGCGTTCACGGAAAAATTCACTTCAACTCATAATACATTTTAATCAGTAAATTTAAAACCCTTGGTTTGACCAGGCGACGCGCCAGGCGTGGCAGTGGACGCCGCAGCGCGGCGTAGCCGTGTAATTAGTAGGGCAGCCGATATTCGGTTGTCAGACTCCCGCTGCAGGTAGTCATGCAGGGGGCGCGGGCGGGGTCAACTCGCCTTCCTTGTCAGAGAATAATGACTAATAAGGAGTCTTCTCATGTCGACCCATACAGCCGCATTTACATACAATGCCTGACAGAGTAGCGGTCTGCGAAATTACAAACAAAAACCAAAACTGCAGATTAAGCGATTTATTGGAAATCTCGCTTATCGGGGTCGCCTTCTGTAAATTTAATTAACGACTCTTTCTTTTTATAATATCATTAACTGTTTCTTGAATGCACACAAATTAATAATGTTGAAGATGAAGTTGACGAATGGCGTATCGAGAGACACCGAAAGTTGATATTTGACTTTTATAGGCTTCGTTAATCACAAATGAGCGCATTCATTTATATTCATGGGGTCATTTTAAAAATACGTTCTACGTAAATACTACAGGCTAGAAAGCACGAGGTGACTGTCACTACAGAACGCTAGTGATATCGTACTTTGACCTAGTAAAAAATAACTTGTAACTACTACTTATTCAAATGATTTCTTTCACGAAAAACGGCTAAATATTTTTCAGTCCGTGATTCTAGCAATTAATAAATGACCTAAATCCGTACTATATTATTACGAGGTACCCGTGGTCCCACTGCTTTGACCCACTGGTAGTCCCACGGTACTGTACTAGATTGACACATGCTTTGACCCTATATGTGGGACCTAGGGTAATTTCCATTAAACGTAGTCCACTAGAAAGAAGTAAGATGGAATCATTAGGTATAACCTCTGCATTTATACAGAAAAAGACAAATCCAGATAAATTGGCATTTAATTGAACATCTTTGACTCTACCATGTACTGCATATTTTGTAACTATTTTTTGCAAATGCCTATGTAAACATTAATTTTCACTGTCTTCCGTGTCGTTACTTCTCAAGAAATACCTAACTAATTTACATGAGCCCCGGTCAACGTACTTAAAGTGTCTTTTTTAAAGTCTCAGCGCATATAGAGTACATAAATAAAGAAACAATATCGCTGACTTGTTGATTCTCAATATATTCTTGAACCTCCAAATATAAGCGCTTTTTATTTATGTAAAAAAGAAAAATACGAGAGATACTATATAATTATGTTTCAACAGTTTTAAGCTTGTAAGCCTGCCATTAACGCCTAGGCACTCTGGTGAGCAGAAACCTTTTTAGTTATTATGTGTTGTACCTACACCAAAAAATAAAATTTGTATAGGCTCTTATTAATAAACAGTTTTAAAAGGCGGTTTAGTTAATAAACAATGTTTTGTCTTTGTTGCTCTTTGACAATTTTAAACTTCGAAAGAGAAAAAACATAGGGTAACTATTCAGCCGTTTATTAATAAGAGCCAATAATGTTTAGTTAAATTTACGATATGGTTAGCTGCAGAATTGGTGCCACATTCTTTTGATAAGGGTTCGTGCGTCATCGAGGCTGTGATGCGAAATCCTTCAAATCTTCAATGACACTTTCGGGGAAGGACCGAGCAAGTGGCCGGGGCGAGCAGGGCGTGCTCTATGGATGGGTGCAGACACCGCGCAGACACCGTGCGGATAACGCGTCCGCATCGGCAACGCATTCAGACAGACGCGCGTGCGCAGCAGTTCGCAGTGACACTCGACTCTCACGATGGTTACCACGATGAAGATGCTTCTGGTGAGTGTCACATAATTAATTAAACACTAATTTATAAAATTAGATGGAGTCTGTTATAATATTTTGTAATGATCGATAGCTTTTTAGGTACTTATTGTTTTTTTTATAATTAGTTTTGATTTAGTTCCAAATACTCCTTACTGTGGGGATTGATTGTGCGTGTTATTGAATTATTATCACATTCTATAGAAAAATAGGCAATTATTGTTAGTTGAATTATTATTATGAATCCAATTTAAATTAGGGATGTGTTTAACCACAAAAAACATTATAGGTAATTATAAGTTAATTGTAGTATAGGCCTCCAATAAAATAGGAAATATGTATTTTAGTACAAAAGACATCAACGTGACCTCCAACAATCATAATATACTTGTATAAGTTGAGGTAGGTTATACAATGCATTAACTCCGTGAATACTTTGTACGTATCCAATAGCATAGCTACGCGTATATGCAGTCATAATGCTTATAAATCTATAATAAGTGCCTACCTACTTATATTATAAAGAGAGTATGAGAGTTTGTTAAGATGAACGCGGAAATAGGTAATCATCAATTAATTTGCTTCACCTTGACAAGGTTTATACATCAATTTGTGGCTGTATGATACAATGAATACCTTAATTGCAACAATTTAACCTAATAATATCGAAAATTACTGGATTAATTCTGAATATTCAATAATTATATCATACTATTTATAAGTAAATTATAAAGAATAAAAAATAGAAATCCTGCACAAAAACTTTCAGGTGCAAGCAAACATTCGCGCTCTGAGGCATAATATTTAACTACCAACTACTAAAAAATACGGTGATTCTGATTATATTTTCACGGCGTGTTTATTGGATCATATCTCAAAAGCGCGTCTCTTTCAACACATCTTAGGATGGATTTGAAATTTTAATCACGTAATAGTTACACATAAAAAATAGAAATCAATTATTTATTGGTGAAATAAGACCTCTCTTGATGTTCTACAGATTATAGGCCAATGGGAAGGACCTAATGTTTTGATGACAGTATTACCTTATACCTAGTGGTAGTGTGGCTGGTAGTGTCACTGCCAATAAAATTACCTAGTGCATGGACTTTTTTATTAGTATGATAATAAATATTTTTTTGTCGCGTTGAATTAAAAACTTGAATTTTGTACATATTTATAAGGTTGTGGACCTTAATGTACGATAAGAATTAAGATATTTGTGATATCTATTCATTTGAAACTGATACATCAACCCATGTTTGAAATAAAGTGCCCAAAGTCATGTCTCAATATCAATATACTATATAGGTACCTAGTATTTTAGTTTTGGTATGTGTAACCCTAAAAATGACTTCGCTATGGAAATGAGAGCCGTGTGGTATAGAAGATTTGAAATTCTATACCTCCATGGGTATGGAGGTATAGAATTTCAAATGTTCTAGTAAAAGTGCCAAAGCTGTTATACGCCGTACAACTCCAAATAAACATAAAAGGCAGTTAAGAAAATTATATCCCTTTTTAGTTGTATGAATGTCATGTAAATGATACCATCGCTCGACAAGGATAATAATATGCAGTAAATACGATCTAAAAGAGTTCAACGCGTGCGCATTTTCCGGACACAAATGATGTCATACTTTGATGGTTTATATATACCTTAAGTTATACCGTTAAAGAAGTCATACCAAGGAGTGGAACTCTTTTCTTTCTTATTTCCTTATAACTACAACCAATACAACCCTCAAGGCTGAAATGCATAGATATCTTCTAGATTCAATTACTACGTCTTTACTTAGGTACCAGCATCAGCAGACAATTTGGTGGTATCGAAGTCAACATCAGATCAAATTTGTTTCAAAAAAACCACGCGGTGCCATTTTTGCATTAATATCCTTCAGTGTGTAAAAATAATCATCACAGTTTATGTATGTACAGTTGTGCATAAGACTTTTGAGTAAAGCTGATGATTATATAATACGTTCACGGACTTGCATTCATCCCTGTGATTTTAAATATAATCTGATTGCACTGATTTATGTAAGCTATATTGTCGTCTTATTAACAACCAAGACCCAAAAGCTGTTTCATTTTCTTGTTTTCATAAGTTCTTATCATTTTTTACTGCGATCTTCAAGACGCTTGCAAATCATGATGTATTACGGCGAACCCCATATATGGGTGATTTAGTTTAAAAAACAGGAACAATAGTAACAGTGCAGCAGTGGACGTGTTTTGGGTGATGATGATAATTATATTAATATTGTTTGTTAAACTCCAATTAATTAGATTAATTAAGTAGATTTTTGTATAACCTCTATTTGAACAAATAGACCCTGATCCATATTTCAATCCACAGGAATATCCTGTGGATTGAAAGCTGAAAATAGCATGTGCTATACCATTTTATAATCTCGATGAAATAAGCAAATTATTTTATTATTATAATTATTCCGTACATGGCCACCCATGTCACCATACATTTTTTTACACCACGACAGCACAAACTTACGATAGAAAAATAAGTAAACACACAAATTTCAAATTGAACACTTAACTAAACAAAAACTAAACCTGTGCCACAAAATTGGAAGTTCTCATTTGATAGGACGTGTATCCAACAATACAATTAAAAAAACAGACTGAATAAAATCCTTAATTTGTGATCAGCAGGGCTATTCCGTATCTCGGTTGACAACTCAAAGTGATGATCACTTGGCAAAGTGTACAACGATGAACTGTCAAACAGCTAGTTTCGTATTGGCTAACCTCAGTTATCAACTTGAATGACGTCATGAGCACCGAGTTTCGCGGTTAGTCACTTGTTACTCACCATAACTCATTTTGACAGATGTTTCTGTATCGATAGTTTAAAATTGCGATTATGTAAGCATAGTGGACATCAAATTTGATAATCACCGAGGTTTGTGATAGACACTACCCAAAAGCAGTGTTTTATAAATTCGAGTGATTAACACCGTCGATCGACAACAACGATTTTGTTGTGATTGTGATGCTGGAGTATTTATTATTATATATTTTATGATTAGATGGTAGGGCTAAGTCTTCTGCGAGTGTCCGTCTGGGTTGGTACCACTACTATGCTCGTGAAGTCTGCCACCAAGCAGTAATGTGCGAGCATTACTGTGTTCCCTTTTGATGAACAAAGTAGCCAGTGAAATTCAGTGGCTTATGCTGAGAATTAATACCTAATGTCTCAGGGTAACGAGTGTACTGCAGTGCTGCGCAGGTTTTAGTGTTTCAAAGTGTGAGTGGCACTGTAATTGTTATGGGCCGCCGTTATGTTTACCATCAGGCAAAGAACCCGCTCGTCTCGTTATCCAATAGTATAAAAAATAATTTTACAAAATATTAGCTGTTTCCCGCGGCTTCGTTCACGTAGCCTAAGTTACTCCTTGTAATATCAGCTATCTGCCATCGAAAGTCAGGTCAAAATCGGTCCAACCATTTCGAAGATTACCCGGAACAAACAGACAGACAGACAAAAATTTAAAAAATGGTTAATTTGTTGTAGGTACCGTATATACTTTCACATGCACATGTGGTAAAAAGCTGTTATTTTGATATTACAAACAGACACTTCAATTGTATTTATTTGTATGAGTTTTTAATTTGCCTCCTTTATTAATTCGGTATCATAACCTACTTACTTTATTTACTATCACCAAATTTCTAATATTGAACTAACTTTTAAACAGTAATTAATCGAATGTTGCTCGAATGGAATGAAGATTACCTACGTAATGAATTACTATGAATTTTACCCAAAGAGTTTACATATATTTTACCATACATAGTTATAGTATAGTCTGTGACTTTATTTTACCGCCACTTTATCTTAAATACACCGCCTAAAATGAAATGTCCTCAAAATGTTCCACGCACAACCCTCAAAAAGCATTAAATAACTTAGTCGTATAATAGTCGATAGAAAATAGTGTTGCGCTAGTGAAGTCCTGAAAGACACCGTTAGTCACTATAACCAGTTATCCACTCAATGTGATACGCAATACCAAAGTTATGATAAATCAGTTGACATCAAATGTCGGTGTACAACCAGACTCGGTTAATCACTAGAAACGTAAAAGTTAGCGAATAGGGGGGCAGGACACTGAAAAGAATGAGCAAACATGTCAAACTTTTAAAATTTACATAATGTCCGTAAACTCGAAAACCATGCGAGGTCTACTAAACACAATTTTTCATTTTCTGGGCAATAATAATAATAATATAATAATAATAATAATAATTTATTTATCAGACAACATGGTCCATGTGTTATTAACAGAAAAGCAATCTTAAAACTATGTTAGTATTCAGATAGTGATGTCCCTCGTCTTCTGGTTAAGGATTATCCACTCTTTACGCCACACCCTATGGCAACATTAGAGGTGATCTAAAGCTGAGCAAATACTTACCACAGATTTCACCCAAAATGTTTGACGTTTCAACGTGATTATTTGTTTTAAAGGATAATCTTTATTAATGAGTTGTACAATTATGGACATTCGTATATTTAGTTTCACCAGGTGGTAGGTTCCCATTGACCACCACTAAAACGGCTACACTGGTAGTGGCTGGGACAAAAAACTAATTCTGGATGTGACTACAATTATTGTTAGGAACATGCATTATGCTTACTATCAGACAAACGACTGGCTCGGCTCGGTATCTTGTAATTTAAAAAATAGTTCACTATGAATGATAACCTGTACTAGAAGAAATGCGAAAGTGTGTTTGTACGTTTGTTGGTTTGTCCTTCTATAACGCAGTAACGGAGCAACAGATCGATGTGACTTTTGGCATAGATATAGTTTATGGACCGGAAAGTAACATAGGCTACTTTTTATCCCGGAAAAAGACACGGTTCCTGTGGGAACGCGGCGTGGTTGAAACCGCGGGCAGAAGCTAGTAATTATAATAATTAAATACAGAGTTATCTTTGGATATATTATAATAGCCTTCTATGCCGATACCACGCCCAAGCAGCACCGGTCGGCGTTGTTGGCCGGACGCCGGCAGACACTTGCGTTGCGTGGGCACATCTTCAGCTCGCGATGACGACGCGACGGGTCAACGACACAAAACGTGTGAAAGTGTTAGATCGCTCCCTGCACCCACAGACCCAAACGGAGGGACACACGCACACACGGATAGATCATCGAAGATCTTAGCTACTGATTGGTTTTGATTAAGTACTTTAGAGAAATGATTTAAGTCGATTTACTAGAATCGTGCGAAACGTTCTTAATATGTAACATTTGAAATTCTTATTCTGATAAATGTTAAATGTAATTGTGAAGATATCCAGTTCCATGATGACGTAATTTAATAAGGATTGCATTTTGGTTTCTAGGCTTACTGCCGATTTTGTATAACTACTATCCGTCGATAAAGTTGACCAAACTTATATTTTTCGTTGAAGCTAATAACATAGAGCTATAAGCTAGAGCATCAATGTTGCCAATTTTGTTACCTCGCTCTGTAATCGCGTGTTTGAACCATATATCGACAACATTCACAGCATGCAACACGCGACAGCAATTAAAACTTGCTAAGCTTTGAGCTATAGCCGTAAGTTCTGTTTTTAATAATAAAAATAAGATTTCTGTAGATAAGTGTTCCAAGTGTGGGGTCGGTTGTGGGCGTAAAAGTGCCCGTGGCGCCAGTCAGTCTGCGCTCGTATCGTTCCCACGCACTCGCCCCGCAACCCTGCCAGCCTCCGGCCTCCGCGCCGGCTCTCGTGTATCAAAGTCAAGTTTAATACATAAAATTACATCAATACTTTCACTTCCAAATGTTACGAGATTTTAGGAAGTGCGTGAACAATTATACCTAACGTAAAAACCGGTTAAAATGCTGTCTCGCAGACGTACAATCAATTAGATCGCGGCGCGCCCACAGATAGACGATATCCATAATAAACTTGGCAGCTATAAAACCGAAACTCCCATAAGAAACATAAAGATCTCAATTCATTTAAAAACTTGCAGATAAATGTCCCATTTCCATTGTTCTTTTGAGATCATGTCGTAAAAAAATAACTACCAAATCCTGTAATATTCTCGAGACGCCATAAACGGCGATATATGTCAAATAATGTTAATATGACCATGTAATTTCCGTAGAAAATTACTAAGAGTATCAAGACGTCGTCCTACGTATACATGCAAAGTATATACCTATGCATGTACATGTACATATGCTGTCTAATGCATGTCTGTGCTCGGAGAGCCGAAGTAAGTAGCCCACCTAACAATAAGTACCACCTACTAGTGTGCATTTTCTTGGCCATAAAATGTTTTAAGGCAAGTCGTTAGGTACATAAGTCTAACGGAATATGTGTGGAGATAAGTTCAGAAGCTGTTGTATTACATTATCTATTGTATCTACATAGATGCGCATTTGTTATAATACGATTTTCTGAAGTAGAGTCATAGGTACTATCATGTAGGGATAGTATAGTAATATAATTGGCAATCAACAGTATCCAATCAACAGTAAATAAAAGCAAGCAAGCTTCTGTACATATGAGATTTGGAGGTCTAGGGATATGCCAAATTTCAAGTGTTGCTCTACCGGCGTTCTTGTCCTCCGTCCATGGTATGTACATATATAAAATGAATAGAAATACTTGCGCCATCATTAGATTCTTTAGGTCATTTTGAAGTAGCTCACTTGACGGAGGCCAAGAATGCTTGGGGGATGGCTTGCCCGAATACCGATTTCCCTATGGTTTTGTCATCACAGAAGTTGTGGGATCGACCGCTTTGCGACCTAGCACGGAAAGGTATTTTAGATACGTGTCCTAGTGTCGCAGATCGTGCTCGTCTCTTGCAGTTTCTGTGTGGGAATCAGGTCTTTGGTTACAGGCCGTCCCTTTTTTTAATACAGGTAACCTATTAGATCCATCTGCTTTTCGTCTTGCTGTTTACTTTTTTTTTATGTTATTAGGTAACGAGACGAGCTGGTCGTTTGCCTGATGGTAAGCATAACGCCGGCCCATAACGATTGCAGTGCCACCCAGAACTTTGAAACACAAAGGCCTGCGCGGCACTGCAGTGCGCTCGTTACCCTGAGACATTAGGTATTAAGTCTCATAAGCCCAGTAATTTCACTGGATACTCTGCTCATCAAACCGGAACACAGTAATGCTTGCACACTACTGCTTGGCGGCAGACTTCATGAGCAAAGCGCTGTTTGCTTATGTTTGGGTGCGAGGTGCTATGTTGCCCATCGCTGCCAGTGTGGTACTGCTGTCGATCAGCTCGGTCATCACGGCCTCTTGTTCCAGAAATGCTGGTCAAATTTCCCGTCACGCCAGCTTTAACGACATCATCCCCCGGGCTTTTATACCAGCGCCCAGCGACTCAAGCGGTGAAAATATGCTAACCTCGGGAGCGGTTACATATTTGACCCGTTTGGTGTTGAAACATTGGGTCCATGGAGGCCGGGAGCCCATATTTTCAAAATTTTGTCAGAGCGTTTGATTGATGTGATGGGCAACCAAAATGCTGGTACTTATAAGATCAGATGCTCAACGGATCAGCATTGTGGTTCAACAAGTCAATGCCGCCAGCATGCTGGGTACGCTTCCAACTGGTAGTGGGCTAAAACATTTGGATTATCCTATAGAAAAATAGATAATCCAAATGTTTTGTAGCTAGGTTAGATGTAGTGTTCATTTATGTAGGTATTAGCCAGACCATAAATTAGATCGTATCATAGATTATTATATAATATGAAAACGTTAAAATATACCTACTTATAACTACTTACAAGTCTACCAGAAAGATGATGTTTTTTATTACTACTTAGCTGTGTTAAAAAAGCCAAAATAGTTGATCATTTTTCATATAAAAATCAACAACTAGGTTATTATTATCACTCAATCAAGTGCAGAAAAAAATACTATAACAAAATACAAAATCATATTAAGCTTGAACAAGCGGAACTAAATAATGAACCAACCGCAACACTAAGTAATAATATAAGCTCAATTTTCTTTGTCAGAACCTGGTTAGCGGCCCCATACGATATCATTCAGTTTAAAGTCCATAGAGCGCCTTGGTTAACCACAATACTTAAAACTAGAAATGGAAAGTTGCCTGGGGCGTCCGGACTCTGGACAAATGTTTACTGAACGTGCCGTTTCATACAATGGAAATAGGTATACCTAATAGAGAAAAAAAGTGAATAGACCGACTCATGAATAGTCTTTGATAGAGTCATAACTTCATCGGATTCAATATCACGTTATGAATATTATCTTGAGCAGGTAGAACTGAAATTATGGAGCGGGGCTATTCAACTATACCTACCTATAACAGAAACTGTAACATTTTGTTCATATAGGTACACTAAGTTATAGAAATAAGATTTAACTATGATACAATAAAGGAAAGAAGTTCCACGCAATTGCGTCATACTCTCAAGAATCTCAAGTACTTAGACAAAGCCTAAGTGCGAGAGTTTTATATTATAATATATGATTACCGCACCTCGCATTGGGTTACGGTAGGCTCTACAGTTAGAACTACGCCTGGCTTGCACTAGTGTCATCATGAACTTTGTGTAATTTGCAGGAAGTAGTATTGCGTACTAAGTAACAGTGAAAGGACAATCGAAACAGGGCAAATTAGATGCAAAACGCCATAGTGCGATTCCCGTCAAGTAGCGCCCGAGTTAGTGATTCGGCGCACGTGCCGCTTTCACTACAGCCGCATCCATCGTATCCTGGTATTTATTAGTTAGGTGGCAACGCTTTTAAAGGACAGATTCAATGTTATTTAATGGCAAACAAAATCAAACTCTAGTCTGACCTAACATCGTATTATAAGACCTATGGTACTTAGAGAACAGACCACAACAAATTTATAAATATAATTAAGTCTATAAATTGATGCCCCTCGTTTTATTTCATTTTCTTTGCTCTTGTTATTACCTATGGGTGTTTGTGTATGAAGTTGAACACATTGTATTGAACTTGATTCACCAAGTTCTTTTTTAAATTATATTATTCTAAATTAAACAATGCCACAGTTTTATAATAATTATCGTAAAACTGTGACGATGCAGACATAGGTACACTATAATGAACAACAGAGGAATAGTTCGTTTGCTACATCACGTCTAATTGTCGAATGAATTTTAGTGTGTGCTTGAATAGTGCCTACTCCTTTTCTTAGATTAGCTTAGTGAACTGTGAAGATTCTATTTCCAGGAAATATAAAAAACCAAAGGAGAAAGAGGAAACGCGAGGTAATACTTACTGTCTTTTGAAGCGATATTAAGGACACACAATTTTAATGATGTTAAGTCAAGTTTAGTCTTATTATCGGTTCTTTACTATAGTCACTAGTGCTAATTAAAATCAGTAAAATGTATTAATGCGCCCATTGGGACACATACTCGTACAATATATGTATACAACACGAGTGCATTCTCTCCAGTTTTTCATCACAGCGATCGAGGCCACGCATTTCATGCTACCTATAAATAATAAGGATGCTGATAATATTAAATTGAGAAGCATTAATGTTATTCCCGCTGGGCCGCTTGGCATTTTAACAAGCAGGTCTCGTGCTTTAAATGTCCAAAAACCGCTAAGAACGTACATACACCCTAATTGGATATAAAAAACATGGTATAGCGATCGATCACGCTACTAATTACATAATAATTATTATTTATATTATTTTATGCTGGACTAAAAGTATTGTAACGTTAAGTTAATACAGCTCATAATAAGTAAAAGCTACGTAATTTTTGGTGACTAAGTCAGTAGAGTATTTTAGAGTGCTTATACATGCTGAGTTTGAATTGGTATGTTATCCCGGAAGGGTGCGATTAAAACAGATCCTCCCTTGTAAATAGGTCATTCCAAATTTCCAGACAAAAAAAAATTCAATTCAAACGTGAAGTGCGCGGCGTTTTCTGAAATTGTTTCTATGTCTCTCCTAATTAATATCATCATTAACAAAGTTCAATATAGTTCAAGTGAAGCCAAGCAAGAAGTCAAGCTCCGGAATGAGAAAAATGACGAATTTCAGAAACTCATAAAACAAATGTTGTTGACCTCCAAAAGTAAATTGACCCCTTTCGGGATAACATACCAATTCCAACTCAGATTGTATAATGTGTGATTTAAGTTCGAAATCTAAGAATACGTATACTACCGTCATTTTTTTATCTATACTACGAAATTATGTTACTACACGACTACGCAAAAAAGTTTTCAGGGTTCATATATGTATGTGAGTTACCTTATTTCTGCAAGGGACCTGTGATACAGGCTTTTATGCCTACTACATGCACAAGTCTTACGCAAAATAGTTTTGTTCAAAAAATTGTCTGTTCTTTAATTATTATTTACTAGCATCTGCCCGCGTCTGCACTCGCGTGGAATCAAAATAAAATGTAGTCTATAGCACTCAGGGATAATGTAGCTTCCTATTAGTGAAAGAATTTTTATAATCGGACCAGCGGCGGTTTCAGAGATTAGCGATAACAAACAAACAAACAAAAGCTCCTAAATTACTGCTTTATAGACTACTGTAACCATGTTGTAAAAAAAAATGCATTTATTTATTTATTCCACCATAACTTTTAAATGCTTGAACAGATTTGGATGTATAGTATGGGGTATCGTTAGAATCCTTACATCATCCCGAGTGACGCTGGCTATAAGGGCTGTCGTCTTTTTTAATTTTTTTAATTATACTTGTTCATACATTATTTTGTTTATGTCCCTAGATTCAGAACCACGGAATATAGAGCGTGTACTTATTCAAACATTATTGGTTTATGTCCCCAGATTCAGAACAGTGCTTTGATGTTGCTGTTGGTAGCGTCGCGCTTACCATTATTCCAAGCCCTCAGTGTGCAATTAGCGCCGGTGGAAGATGCATCGCGATATAACGCTTCTTGTGAGTTCAATTATTTTTATACCCTTTTACCGATTACAATTAAAGTTAGGTATAATGATGTAATTAGATACATTTAATGCAAAATAAAGTTCAGTTTTAAGATATCAGACACTTGTCGGACACACACGTTTTTTATGTATTTGAATCGGTGGCAGTCTGGCAAAAGGCCCGCGTGATGGTAAGCTGTCATTGTTGCCTATGGACATTGGCAACACCCCCAGTGTTGCCGACCGACTGTTAGATTTACATAGTGTAACTGATAAATAATAATTAACGAAACATCATCAAAATCTTTAGAATTTAAACTAAATTATTTATATACTGTTACATTATTTAAGTAGGTGTATTTATTAGATTGACTTAGTAGATTGTAGGTACTATTGCATAAGGCATTGATTTAGAAGGCTGTTACTTATTATTCTACTATATCTTCAGACTGAATAATTAAATGTAATTATTACCATTCATACATTTCAGATACAAATGAAAACTTTAATCCAAGCGGCCTGGCATCAATATTCTCCCCGCGCATGGACTTCGAGCAGTGGAAACCACTGACTGGTCGCGGGGACCCGCTGCGCAACGACCCCACGTATGACTACGAGCCGCCAGTGCTGGAACGTGTGCACTACTGGGCAGACGACACTAGACTGGAAAGAGAACATTATCCAGAGAAGAAATCGGAAGTACTGATGCTCGGCGTTTCCTCAAGAAAACCGAGCGTCACATCTCGCCAGCCACCTTTGCCACCCAGGAGACAACAGCAATACCGCCCTCAGCCACCGAAGTACGAAGACTTTACGTACAAGTTAAGTGACACATACCCGATGACTATTCTTGTACCACCGCCGCCACCACCTCCAGGTCATCAACCATCCCTCTTTAATCTTAACCAGGAAAAAATGCCTTTACCCAATACGCATATCAAAGTGACCGACGCACCGCAACTCGCTATTAATAAAGAGAACACCACTCCACCTGAAAAATTAACGTCTTCCTATGCACTGCAAGAAGCAAATTTAATTTATCAGTCATCTTCTACGATTCAAAATTGGATTCGTGATGTAAATCAGTCACTACCACCAAATATCAACAATGTTGTCAGCAGCGATTATGCAGGATGGGGGCCCACCACGCCACTTAACGATTATGACTCTGCAAATGAAACTCATAACCTGATTTCTAACGATCACGTAGAAATATCTAAACATCCGTATTCGTTCTATAGGCCAATGCTATCAGAAGCACCTCCTCCACCGGCAGAGAATCAAATTCCAATTATTTTTTCCACTTTTCTTCCTACGGCTCTACCACCTACGACTGAAGTTGAACAAGCTACAGCGAGTCTTTCTCAAGTGACCTGGCCAACTGAGCAAACAACTTTTGAAACTACAATAGAAATGCAAGATTATTACGAAGACACAACTACTGTAAAATCTACGACAGTCGTCTTTCCACCTACGGAAAGTATGCGGGAACCAACAGAAAAGACTAAACCAGAAGCAAACATACTTGGTATGCTTGGCCCTATGATGTCTATGCCAATTGTAAACGGTCCCGATAGACCCGAAGATAATCTGTACGCTCACGCGGCAGAAAACATGCAAGTTTTTAAAGAGAAAACACCTGAAGACATTTTGATACTAGAGAATATGCAGACTATGCAGCCACCTCCAACCGTTAAGTTTGTAGAAAGCACAACAATGTCACACAAAGAACCTTATCATGCAAATTCGAACATCGTCGACATATCGCTTGCTAGCAAACCATCTTCGCATAGCCACGACCCCTATTTACATATGCGGTATACGACGCCGGTGTCAACATCAACATCAATCGATCCTTCTGATAAAAACAAAATATCTGCCGAAGCCTCTGTTCCAATGTATTTGATAATTCAAGGCCATTCTAAAGTGAAAACCTACGGATCAAAACCAAAACCAGGTGAAGACAAACATACTATTGAGAATGAAATTCCCAAGCCCAACGAAACGAATGAAGTTAAGCACTTGCACCCTATCAAAGAAAAGTTTCCGAAAAAACTAAACATGACGGAAAGTAGTCGAACGAGTAAAGCAAAAAATCTAAAAGCTCTAATCGACGAAGGTCATGGTTCTATAGAAATTCAAGAGACTGATTTAGGCATTAAATACGACGTGAGTGATGGTAGTGAGGTTCCAATAGAATTGTACAGAAAAGGGATAGTCGATAGTGACGAAAATGATTACAAGTCGTCGAAAGAAAGTCAAAAACAAAAGAGAATAAAAAGACAAATCGATTTAGAAGATCTTTTGCCGTTCGACGAGGATACCATTGAGGAATATGTTTTTAATTTTCTGGAAGGCAAGAAAAATGAGACTAGTTTAACTGGACTGTTGGCACAGGCTGTGACGAGCGACGCTGCTGGCGCCGTCGACGAACTAGAAGACGACGATGATGTTACCGACAGCGATCAAGAGCAAGAAGATGAGGACAGATAAAGGGCCCAAATTAAATGAAATATTATCTATAAGTTATTCAGCGAAGTGCCAAAAATTTGGTGAGAAATGTTCGTTCTCAGTTACCTTTTAATGTTAAAACTCAAAATATTTATTATATATCTAACTCCTATTTTGTCCCGAATGAGAACACATGATTCCCTCCCACCGATTTATATCACCACATTTACATAATTATTTTACGCACGTTACTTATACTGTGAAAAGGAAATGATCCAAAATTACATAGTATAAATCGATACAAACTGTAGGTATGCCAATAGATTGTTTAAAATGAACGAAATAATCTATCCAAGTCGCAGACTTCAAATCCATAGGGTACCGGAGCTATGGGCTGACAACGTACGCATGAAATATCATTATCTACTCTAGATTTTCTAAACTATTTGCATGGTGGTAGTGTCTTTCCTAGTGCTCGGAAGGCTAGCTATCACCCTCAAAAAATCTGTTACTCAACACCTAGTGTGTTCCAGCAGCTGCACTTGAGAGCTAGTTCTAGTCTAGGTTTACAATATTCGCAATCAAGATCAGCCTCGATTGTATTTAGTCAAATGCTAACCTATCGTATGCATAAAATAGAAATCTCTAGTACTAAAATCAGTTATGCTTTTCTGCGACACAATATCTGAATCTTGTTGCAATAATAATTGTATAGTACATATATGATTATGGTCGCCACACACTTGGGCAGTTGTGCTGCTTGTGCTCAAATCAAGTAGTTAGTATTATGTACCATCTAGCCTGGGCCAGATACGAAAGAAAATCTCCTACGACCTGACCGAAAACGAAATGACCTACGTCTAGAGCTATGAAAATTCTGAGTGGATAATGTTGCATGCATATGATGTATCGGTTCTTTGTCAGTCTATAGCTACGATACTCATGGATTGGAGGTCTGCAACTTCAGTAGTTCATTCATTCTAATGTCTATTGACGGACAGTTTGTCCGTATCGATTCTGGGTTTTTGATCCATACTTTTGGACATTCTCCTTTGTACAAATCTGTTGGACGTTAAACGATCGAAAAAATATTATCTTTATAACGGTTATATATTTATTTATTTTGTGGCATATTTCAAGACTGTACTTGTGAAACACAGAACGAATTGGTGTTTAGTTAATTCTCGTATATTGTAATTTATTTATTCTATTTTTAAGTCTTAATTAAACGATATTATTATATCACATTTAAAATTTATTATTAAAGCCTTTGTGACCGTCGCGTCGACGTGAAAATTATGTGATAGGAAATTTTCTATTTCTCTAATTATGTTATATGTAGGTTTAGAGTAGATTGGCGCGTGTCTACAAAAAGCTGCGCGTCGCAGCGGACGCGGCCCACTAACACACACACTTCTTACCGTCCTTTTCGTAGAAATAGACACTGGCACCTTAGATAAAGTGAAAGCTGCTTATAAACCCATAAAGTCACATTTATTGCGATCCGATGTTGCCGATAAGGAATCATCAATGATGAAGGGTCCATCTGTAGGCACCTTATACGCACAAGGGCATCCTGCACCTCAAAACGAAACATGCTACTTCTGACAAGTGTGAATAAATAATTGTATAACCTAAATAAAAAACAGTATGCTTCTGATAAACTTCATAAGATTTCGAAAAATGGGAAACGATTTTGAGGCGGAATTACACCAATCCGATTGACATAAACACACCTTGTAATCAGCTTCGGGAAACCTGAAAGGAAAATATTTTTCAGCACCGTGCAAGTGTAGCCTTGAGACACTGTAATTAAACTATTAGAGTGATGAGCGCAGTGCTTGCAATGGTATCTGTCATTAAAAGTTCTGGGTGGAACTGTTATAGGCGAACGTGACGCTTACCATCAGACGAATAATATACTTACCTGGCACCACGATCTCACCAGATGAAAGTGACAATATGGTCGAAGACTTTAGCACGTTCGCATAGGGACCTATACACTCTTCGACTTGAACTCACCCAGGATGTACCTATTTTGCCAAAAACACAGACGACGCGACGGTAGGACCTTTTCATTTATACGACCTATATAGTACTATAGACTAGCTTCTGCCCGCGGTTTCAACATTATTATAATATATATAGCCCACATATACGAGCGTTCTAAAGACGGGCTCCATTCCGGGCGCACTATTGCTAAATTTTTCGGTCATTCTGCGTCTTGAGTCAGTAGGTACTACTCGTTGCCAGTGCAACTGAGCGTGAAATGGGTCGTCGTTTTGGGTACAACTATAATATATTCTGTGGTATTGGCCACTAACGATGAGTTGGAACGTTGGATTGCGAACGTTTGGATTTCTAATATATCTATCACTCTACTACGTACCTAATCCATCTGAGATTCCCGACACACGGGCGTTTTTTGGAACGTTGGATTGGAATGTTGTGGATTGGAGTGCTCGTGTATGTGGGCTCTTAGGCCTTCAGATTCAACTAAGTATACTGTGTACGAACTGTGTGTGACTCACTTTTCGTATTTACAAGTCATGGCTCTTGTGGGGATATTCAGGGAGCGCGGCAGTGGATCGTTCCCCACGGGCTGGTAGCATCCGCGCTGCACCAACCACGAGTGTTGCGCGCGCGATGACCACGCTCGCACGAAGCACATCGCGTTTTCTGCAACGTTCAACATTGAGAAAGAAGAGAGCTTGAATAACATGAAAATCACACGAAAATCGATTCTGGTACGAACACTGAAATGTCAAACTGAAAACATGCGTTTCTTAAGGGATATTATAATCTTAGAACTAACGATCTTCAGCTCCAAAGATTTTTGTTTATCTTCGATAGGTTGACACCAATTGCTGTACTTAACAAACTTTTTTTGTGCCAGAAGGGCTCTGTGGATATCGGTAGAGGTGCCCTATATATTAGATAATAATGCCATACTAACAATACCGAGCTAATAACTTTGTAATTAGGTACGTTATCCAAAATACATGTACCTGATAGATGTGACCGAATTGACGACTTCATATTTTCAGCTCCGAGGTGGAACCTACTCCTAGCCATAGCTAGGTACCTACTTCCACTTAAAAAAGTTCTACCACATTAAAAAAGGTGTCTAAAACTTACAGAACAATAAACACTAAAATCGATATACAGTAGAATCCACATATAACGACTTCGCTTATAACGACTAACCGCTTTTAACGACGATAATGTTTACTCAAGTTAGGTTTCATAGTTAGGTACTGAGAAAATGTAACCGTTTAGTGCGACTCCGGTTTTAGCGACCAACTGCTTATAGCGACCATTTTTTATGATTATACGTCCGGTTAAAACGACGCGCAATGTTTTGTTTACACAACCTACGCACCAATACCTCGGCGGCGCCCCAACTTCACCCCCGCGCCCCGCGTGCATCCTTAGTGGCGTGCTTAAATCACAGTTACGACAAGTTGTCACTTGTTATGACAAGTTCTTAAAGCTCGACAAAATGAGTTCTGCGAAGCGAAAGTGTTTTACAATTGAAGAAAAAAGTGCAATATTATTCCGATTAGAAGCCGGTGAATCAAATGCAACCATCGCAAAGGAGTTTGGCGTATCTCGTTCTACAATTTACCTAAATAAGAAAATCAAACTTTCCCAATTATAATAAATATGTATTCGTAAGTTAAGTACATGGAATATTTCTTAAGTACATACATATATTGTATTCTGTATGTACTTAAGAAATAATCCGTTTTGTACGTCATCCGGTTAGTACGACATAGTATCGCCGGTCCCTTGAAGGTCGTTATATCCGGATTCTACTGTATATAGCCAGAGTTAGTAGGTACCTCCTGTACAATTCACTAAATTAGATCTGCTGCTGTTGAAAAGGTATAAATCTGTCGGGGCGAAGTCCCCTCCGCACCAGCTCCAATCACGATGCATAGTTGAGCAGTTGTAACAGGCAAGGCTATTCGAACCACTCGACCACGATATTATTAAAAACCAAATTGATTTCCAATTCCAACACATTATGAACACATATTGTTTTATATTGACCAAGAATTTATAATACTTATAGAATAACTTATATTTATAAAAATAAGCTGTAGATCAACAATCAACTGAAAGATTTCTGATATGGTTCAATATGGTTGTCAAGACGACATTCGACATTGAGTGGCGGAATCTTGAAGTAGGTTAGTGGAACATTTTGGCATCATCAAAAAGTTTTTTCAAGATCACTTCAAGAATGACGAGTGATAATGTTATTCATAAAAAGGTAATAATTGTAGCTATAATGCCGCAATAGAACACTAATAGAACCAGCTTCTACTACAGAGCGATTCATCGTGGAGAGCTTGGAGAGAATTGCAGAGCTTTGGGCATCGGCGTAAAATTGCATGTGAGAGTTTATTCAAGAATTGGTAGTATTTGCGACCTAAGAAGACAGAATCGAAGTTTGCGACCTATCACAAATAATTGCAACCTAAGATTTTACATATATCTGATTACCCTAGATATAATTTATACCTACTTATAGAGGTACTACATAAGATTTCTAAAAATACTTTGTTCAACCAGTGGCAACCAGCTATTCTGGATGCTAACGGCTAATCGGTTGCATTTGGGCGAGTGCAATGTAGGTATCTAGGAATTACACAAATTAATTCCCCCTTCCATCAGACAACCAGACAAACAGCAATGACAAAGATATACAGTACATCACTAGAGCTCTTATTAATAAACAGAGGTAAACGGTTGAATAGGTAGTTAAACTGTTTTGTCACTTTCGATTCAATTTAAAATTGTCGAAGAGCAACAAAGACGAAACATATTTTTTCAGAAAGGGAAAAATAATAAATATTTTCCCTTTCTCTCCACCACGGCATTAATGTTTTAGCCGTGGGGAGAAGGGAATATAAAAAGCCTATTAGATAACTATCAGGCGGGCGGCGGATGGAAGTCACCGTAGTAAACAAAAATTATCAAGAATGCGCCTTGTCCTATAGAAGGCATAGGAATAGGAGGGCAGAATAATAATTAATTTGGATAGTAACTATTCACCTGAACACATGACTGTCAATGCACAGCGCAGCTTGGCAATAGTTTTTCGGCTGGGCGAAAAAATACCCCTATAAAATAAAGGGTCGTCCCCAAAATGCTTGTGGGAGAATGTACCGTTGTAGCACAGTAAAGAGTCTGTATTATGAACCAGATAAGCTAAATATACAATGTATAGTAACATTTTAAACTAACTTAATATTTCGGATATTAGGCGAGACCTACTGGTAATTTTTAAGACCAGTTGGGTCATGACAACCTGTCTAAAAGTACATTTGGGAACCCCAGATTAAAAAGTATATCTTCATGCTAATCAATTCTTATAAGTTTCTAAAGACTATCGGCCCAGCTGATATCAAAACTTGGCCCATTTTCTTTGTTGCGGTGCGGCTCCCAAGTATAAAAGTACAGCACGTTGAAATCCCATTTCCAATAAAATGACTGGAACAAGTTTTTTTGCGATTTCTGACGTTTCTAGTGCCGTAACCCCAGTTCGATACGATAGTCTTCTGATCTTAAGTAGTCTTTAATCCTTTACATTTTTTTCCAAGATCTACGAATGCAGGTGAAATTGTCCTGCTCGGGCCACACTAACGTTCCTCGTCAATGCCCATTATCGCGATAAAAACGTCCACAAAATAATGCGATAAACAGATTGACCACATCTGCGTTTAGCGCCAAAGGACAAGACCACCTTCCGAGCTATCGCCAAAGGCCAACCGCCAATGTGAATGCCGTTGTCAAATTTACGCGATAATCGTGGCTACATTTATGGTCTGGTTTTCCATAATTGTCCAATCCTGTAACCAAACTCGACGGATGTCAATTGCCTTCCAATGACAGTAGCAATTATAGTGATCCGATAGCTAAATAATGACATGATTCTGATTTGAAAATCCATCTATGACATTGGTTGGTGAGCCGTCAAGTTTGTTTACAATATTGGACAACTAAGAAAATCTCCACCATACGTTTCTCCTTAGCCGTAAGTGGGACTCGAGCATAAAAGTTAAAGGCAGTCTCCAGAGAAAGTTTTCCTGTATCTACAATGGCAAAAGTAAGTATGTAATTATTACCATAATAGTCGTTCGTGTTTTGATGAATTGAATGAAGCTACCTTGTACGATAATTAAAACTAAAATTAAATAATATACAAACATTGTTTCAATAAATGTATTTCGTAGTTTTCGTAAATTGATACTATCCACTATCGGTGAGGTAACAACTCTTGTAGAACCATCTCAGCGATCTATAACTCTAATTTCACAATCTAACTGATAATTTTGGAGTGCATTCAAAACATTGAATTATTGGACTTGTTAAGTGTACATTATAATGCTACTAATTCTAAAACACATAGAGCAAACATTTGAATAGTTTTTGTTAAATGTACTGGCCAGAATACAGGAAAATGTGTTGAATGCACCCGGAACGCACACGCACACCGCCGCCCAACTCTGGCGCTTCCACCTACATGAATGCCGCGAAGTACTTTCTACTGACCGAAGGAATCAATGAAGCTTGTAGCGCTTATGCACAAAACAAAATTTGGACCCGAACATAAGCACAAAGTTACGTAACTAAAATTAATTGGAGATATCCCAACCTTTCCAACATAACCAGTCCATATTATATCACACAAGTATTGTAAGCTTATCAGTTAAGCTAGCAGAGCATATATCAGAAGTAACATAATATTATAATAACATTTTATATCAATAATGCTCACTGACTTTACTTCTTGTTTGCCATAACAAAGAAACAGATAAGGGCATGTATACATTTTTATTCATACATGACAAATATATTTTTAACAGCTACATAAAATAAATGCACAAAACATTTGCGACATCTTCGTATTATTAGAATGTAAACGCTGGTATGGCATCAATAAACAATTTATCTAATTATTAATTTCCAGCGCTTAAAATAATAACTGAGAAATTTATACAATATGTACAGCACATGACATACTGATCTTTGTCCATAGTTGTATTTTCCCCCTTACATAGGATTCTACTGTGAATAAACTGTTACATTAGGGAAATTTGTAATTATAATTTAAATAATCACAACAACACTAATAAATTAATATAATTTCAAATTTGCATGGTATGAAACACCCAATGAAAACTTCAATATGAAGTGAACCCCTAGACAGCTACACTAAACTTTACATTACAAATCAAGTGTATAATTTTACACCAATAATTAGTTATGTAAGTACCTGAAATAAAATTTTACTCAATGCTAAGAATGGAGAGGAAAGTTATTTACAATAGATTTAATCCAATTGTTGTGGTCAGTCCCGATTAAGACGTAGTTAAACTCAAAATATGCCAGTGGAACATTCAAATATGCTATTGGTTGAGGTCATGTTAAGTACACATTCTCAAACTTCAATATAGATAATTATCTATCTAATAACATACATAATCTAAAATGTGAATGAATATGTATATATCTAAACATTTATAAGTGCAACAATGTCAAATACAATTTGGAGATACCCATTTAATAAATATAACAAGTGTTAATTCCAAATTAATTTATATTAATTGTATTATGTACATCAAACCAAAGTACATTACTAAAACTTCCACAATGGCAATGAGGAAGGTGCACATATCGGTAAACGTTAGTGAAAACAGCTTCATTTTTAAGATTATTGCGAATAACGCAATGACGGTCGGCGGTGGCTCTAGATACCTTAGCATTGCAACGAGAATACCAACTGGCTGGAAATTAAAGCACATAAGACTTTGAACTAACTACCAAAAATACTTTTAAAAAGAAATGCTATCATATAACATGTAAGAATTTAAATAATGAACACAAAAGGCTATATAAATATATAGTGACTTAAGAAATTGTTTTTTTTTTATTTTTCTCTTTTATATTGCAAATCTTTCATGTTGATGTTGGACGGCCAGGTATTATTCTCGTTGATATAGTGGCAATGTAGTAGCACTAGTCTAGCTCACAGTCCAGTCCAACCCCCAACGCTCTGACACCTTCAATTGTGCTGCAGCTGCATCCTTCAGTGAGAACAAGTGAGTCATCTCTAATTCGGTCTTAGCCAGTGAAATTGCTTTTTCAAACAGCTCTAAAGACCTCCTGAGGTTGCCCCTGAAATGATATAAAAGATAAAATTATCAAATGTTGATGGCAATCAGGTGCAATTTTTAAATTTATAATATCCATTAAGCTCTACCAAAAATGCAAAGCTCAAAAACCTACTTAAAAGATATTTGATAGTTACTATACTACAATTTGACTGAAAACGCTGTACCACTCTTTAGGAAGAGAGCTAGGAAAAAAGAGCAAAAAGATGAAATAAGGGCAGATTGACGGAATGGAGTGGCTGATACTCCCCCGTTTCACCGCGCGCATACCTAAGGTGCGGTACAGCGGTTTCGGTAAACTATAAAAGTAAATATAAAATAATCATAATAACTTCGCTATTTTTACAAAAACTGAGAAATCAGGAAACAGGATAGTGGCATTTAAAATCGGAATAAACTACTTTTGATGAAAAATAAAATGTCTATTTTACCATTTGTTGTTAGGTAGAACTGTCCTAATAATAATTCCTTAGTCCATAATTCCTATATAATGTATATCAATCACATGTAAAATTCAATGTAACCTTTTAAAATAATCAACTTTTGAACAGACCCTTCTCTCATAGTACTTCTATGTAAGGCATAGAATGTTATTATGTCTAGTTTTGTTAAGTGACAAATATAACCAGGGGATATAACGTTAAACAAAGGGTGAAATGTAATTTGCTTTTGCTCAGGCTTAGCATAGCTTTTACATCACAGTTGAGCAAATAAACAATTTTATAAACTGTTTACTTATTTTACATTTGGTCAGTTCTAACATTTAACTGTAATATGAATATTGTAGTGTTGGAAATGTTAACTGCTTGTGTGGATATTAAGAGAGTTGTAATATTTATTTCTTATTAACCTGGCCTATTACTTAGTCTTGTGGTAGGTAGAACATTCATCTTTGAAAATATCCTCCCATCACCCGAGGAAATTGTTATCTAATCAGCTGTGATAAGTCTATTGAGCAGTTTACTTAAACAATTCAGAAAAAATACTAGCTAAATAAGATTACATCAGATAATTTACTAATCTAAAACTGTTTACCTGTCTACTGATAATACAGTGCAGATAAACTCATGGATTCTGGTGGTGACATTTATAAAGTTGTATATTTAAAACTGTAGTACATATAACTAGTGATTTAGTATGTAGCTAGTGATTTCATAATAGCCATGACTCAGAAAAATCTGATAAAACTCAAGGTTGCACAAGATGTTTCATTCATTAGAATTATGTAAGCATTCCGTATTTAAAACAAACTAAACTCTTTAAGTTACCTTTGTACTTCTATGGTGCCTAGAGTTTCATATGCAAAATCGCATTTATCATCCATTTCAATAGCTTTGTTTATCAATTTGACTGCTTTATCAAAATCTGTACTTTTCTGAAGTTGAACAAGCCCTTTGTGTACATATAATGTAGCATTGTTGGAATCCACAGACAGAGCTGAGTCAAACAAGGCCTCTGCACGGCCCCACTCCTGCTGGTCAGATAACACTTGAGCAAAGAGGATATATGCTTCAGCGCATCGAGGGAATCTTTCCAAAGCACGCTCAAAATCAGCTCTCACTTGATTAAGAGCACTGACATTCTTATTAATCTGGGCATGTCTATAGTCAGCATAGCATTTCTGAATGTAAGCAATTGAGAAGTTGGGATTGAGTTCAACAGCCCTAGCAAACTCTGAAGTAGCCTCATCCATGCGCTCCAAAAGCAAGTACACCTGTCCACGGTGGTGATAAATGTCAGAGTTTTCCGGGTCTAACTGTGCTGCTTTAGCAAAGTCCTCCAAGCAGCGCTCTGTGTTCTCCAGCTGAGTGAACAATGAGGCTCTCTTGATCAAAGCATTCACTTGCACCTTTGTGGAAGCATCACTATCAATAACTGTACCCAAATCTGCCTGTGCTTCTTCATGTCTACCTAGAAGCAGATAGAATGTAGCTCGCATGAGTAAAGCTTCATTTTTGTACTTTCCATCACATTCTAATTCTTCAGTGCAAGCTTGAACAATGGATTCATAGTCTTGTGAATCCAGAGCTCTCTTGGCCTTTGCAAAACCTCCATTGTCATCAACTTGAATCTTGGTGATAGGATCCTCAGAGAATGCAGAGAAGTAAGTCTTAATAAAATGCTTAGATGGCATGACTGCCTGTCGCTTAGCGAGTGCTTCCCGTGCGTGCTGCCTGCCGAGAGCCTTCAGGATTCTGTCAGCGTTGACTAAGGAGCTCTGTACTTGGAATTTCTCAAGAATACAGGCAGATGTTACATCTTCTAGTGCTAATACGAGGTCACCACTCTTCTCAGCAGCACGTGAACGTCGCAGGAATGCCTTTATATATTTCTCATTAAGCTTCAGTGCAAAGGTGCAATCTTCTTTGACTTGTTCCCACATCTCACGTTTTTCGTAGCATGCCGATCGGTTCTGGTAAAAGGTGGCGAGGTCGACAGTGCGATCCGCAGGACACGCTTCGATCGCGTCGTTATATAGAGCGATAGCTTTGTCGTACTCGCCCGCATGAAAAGCTCGGTTCCCGGCACCTTTCAGTTTCATCGCGCGGTCGATAGCGCTCTCTGAGGCTTTGGTGTTATTTTCCTCGTTATCTAATGAAATCGTCGTCTTGGCCTTTAACTCGGCCACCTTTTTCTTCTCCGGATCTTCTAGTCTGTTTCTTAGGTATAGGTAACCTAAGCCGATGGCTAAAGGTGCGCCGAGTAGAATGGCCAATTGCCATTTCGGAAATGGCGTACTCCCAGTAGACATGTCTCTATAAGAAATGTTTCAGTGTAAAAACAATGGATATAAATAACAATTACTTCACTTCGCAAAAGAAATAAAGTCAACACAGAACAATAAATTTTTAATTTTTACACATTTCTTCTCATTTCACGGACTGTCAATAGTCATGTCGGTTGATGACGGACGACTTGACCACAGACTACTAAGAGATAGACTTGACAGTTGACACTCAGACAGCCAGCCAATGTTGCCATAAACTAAACGCTAATTCAACACTTTTTTTTTAATTCTGAGTAAAATGGTGTCATCGTTTCCGAATTTGGGTTCTTTTTTCCACATTATGATTTTTGTAAATTCTTGTTTCCGAATTCTTCATTTTCCAGATATAACAGAAGATGTAAAAGATTTCATTATTTCCCAAATTAGACCAGCGGGGCTAAAAAGGCCACTTTGGCCGAATCATATTATGATTCATTTCGTGAATTGCTAAAAGTTGTCACCGAAATGCAATTCATAAAGTGATTCACTTGCCGAATCATTGCAAGAATTCATCTATTTGACAGTTGTCTATGAAAATTCGTAAAATGGCTCACGAAATACGAATTGCATAAACGTCAAATAGCAGAATCATATGAAATTATTAGCCAGAGTGAAAAATATTATGATTCATTTTTCATAAATCGTAGTAAGGCAATTCATAATGTGATTCACATGCCGAATTATACTATGAATTGCTATATTTGACAGTTTTCTATGAAATAGCTCGCAAAATAGGCATCGATAAACGTCAAATAGGAGAATCGTAAGAAGTTACTCGAGAGGAACTTTTTTCAATTCATTTCGTCCATGTTGTTGAAACAAATAATAAATCATGGCAGATTTTTTTTTTAAATGAATTTACTTGTTTGTTACACAAAGCGTTTTATATCGCCAACAAAGCGTAGCTCTTCGAAAAATGGAATTAGCTTTCGAAATGTCCGACTCTGAATTTGTTGGGTTATACAGACTTAACAAAGTGCTTGTAAATATGTTATATTAAAGCTGAAGCTTTATTTAACCACTCGTCGTCAAAATGGAATCGGTTTTATATCCATGGTGAGTGAATAATAAAACATAATATCTATATTAGCTTCTGCCCGCTGTTTCACACGCGTTCCCACAGGAACCGTGCATTTTTTGGGATGAAAAGGCATATAAATATATGTTACTCTCCGGGTCTACAAACTATATCTATATGAAAAATCACATCGATCCGTGAAAGAAGAACAAACCAACAAACATACACATACGCATTTATTAATGTATATCCTCCAATCGAATTCGATTCCCAGTGGTTACAATTAATGTTCTAAGTTCCATCTATCTTCACTGTTCCCTCAATAACAAAACTAATAAATTAACTACCTAGATATTATATTTATAATTAAAATAACATATATTTTCATTTTAGGTATTAAGTACACTGGGCTTTTATGCCTCAGGTTCGTACCAGAGATAAATTGGAGTCATTGCACTTAACAAGATGCACCAAGTGTATCCAACTGACTTTATGAGGGCCATGATGCAAGCAAAAATGCTCAAACAAGGGAGGTTGCTGGCGCAGCTACCCAGTGTAATACCTGGAGCCCAATTCTCGCGCAAATGACATCATGTCGGCGGCGAGAGTACGGATCTTTTCGATAAATAAAATTCGATAAAATTGACAGTTAAAATCGAAAAAGTGGGTTTTATTCGATAAAATTGACAGTTAAAAATCGATAAAGTGAGTTTTATCGATTTTAACTGTCAATTTTATTGAATTTTATTTATCGAAAAGATCCGTACTCGCGCCGCCGACATGATGTCATTTGCGCGAGAATTGGGCTCCTGAGAAATTGCAGACAGTAATAAAACAGAGAAAAATAAAAAACATGTTATGCTATTACTAAAATTATAATAACTATGCACTATTTTTTTACAATAATTAAAACATAAAATAATACTAGCAAATTTACAGTAGAATTTTTGTATAGACATCAATATTTTGAGCAAGTGATGCTGTGGAGACAACCGTGATTCCGGGCACTCCCTCAAGCACCACCTTGAACACCAGCCTGAAAATGAAGCAATATGGTTTTTAGGTTCAGTATCATAATACCTACGATTAACATGAGGATATTCAGAAGAAGCAATGACAGTTAAGCTGTTGAAGAAGCAGCAAGCCCTAAAGGCTATGATAGATCATTGACTTGCTGACCAAAGCTGATCCAACATAGCTTTAATTTATTTACTTTATTAGTTAATTGTGTAAATATTTTGTATGTAATATAATATTAAAGATGATGCATGTGTACTCTATATTAATTTTATTAGGAACTAGCTATACCCGCGGCTTTGCCCACATTAAAAGTAGCCTAAGTTACTCCTTATAACAAAATCTCCCAGGAAGTAAAACCCCCTAAAAAAAATTTTTGTATTAAATTATTGCAATTACTACTTTATTTTATTTTATTTGATAATGAAAAAAGCTGGTTATTTGCCTGATGGTAAGCATAACGCCAGCCCATAATAATTGCAGTGCTACTCAGAGCTTTGAAACCTAATGGCTTTGCAGCACTGCAGTGCGCTCATTACTCTGCAACATTAGGTACTGAGTTCCAAAAGCCCAGTAATTTCACTGGTTACTCTGCTCATCAAACCGGAACACATTACTGCTTGACGGCAGACTTCATGAGCAAAGCGGTGGTACCAACCCAGGATGGTCACTCGTGGGAGAGTTAGTCCTACCACCTAGTAAATTAGTAGTAAATGATAATGATTCAAATGGAAGATAATTAAATATCTAGATAATTATTATCTTCACTATTTTATCATCTCAATCAAGACTTGTTTTGTTGCAATTAGTCATATTTCTCAGATGTTGTTAGGAATTAAATTGTACTAAGTTGTGGAGGTAGTGGTACTAAAATTATGGAGGTCTAGGAAGAAGCAGTATTTCAGATGTTAGTGTATGGAGTTTTTATTAGTTGGCCAAAAATATAAACAAACTTGATGGCTCACCTACCAATGACATTTTTAGTATCGGAATGAATTTTATTGCATCTTTTTACATATGCAGAAATTCAAATTCGATTAATGTTAACAATTGGATCATTATTGGCTTTCAACTATAAGCTATTGTGTGGAACATGCATGTTATACCACTTAGGTATGTATAGTGAAATCGGGCCGTTTCTATGGAGTTAACTTATTCTTAGTTTATTATGTGCCTACTACTGAATTTTAAGTAAAACTTGCCAAACTGTCAATAATTGATACTACAAAGTACTTCTAACAGAATGTTCTTTTTTTGTATTTTGGTCATACTAGATACTGTGGAATTAAGCAATCCAGCCATCTCCTAGAAAGAAATGCAGACTCTTTCCATCCCTGTAGGTGCAGCAGTTGTTATAACGCCGACCAAGGCTGGAGTTTTGCTCAAGAAACTCGAGCAACATTTATTTATTCCATTGCTCCTTGGAAATCCTCGATGAACGCCTTTCCTTTCCTATAAAATAAGTAAACTTTATATTTGCACCAGAATTCATTTCGTAAATAAAAATTTATGAGAGCCAACACTTACCTATTTTTATTTATTTACATAATGGAAATGTTGAAATGTAGGTCTGCGACTCAAATATCACATTTTTTCATTGGAAATAAACATAGTTCCAATTTTACGGCCCTTTTAAACGAATCACTGCTAGCTATGGGGCCTAACCTAGTGTTTCAGAGTCGAGAGGCTGATGTTAACGTTCGTTTTACTTCTTATTACATAATTATAGGCATTACATTTACAATTACTTTATTTATTGTATTATCATTAGGGCCAACGAATAGAGCTGTAACAAATCTTACTCCGCGTATTCGTTACCGAGTAACTAGTTAACGGGTAACGAGTGCCAGATTCGAAGTAACGAATCGTTACTTACAAATTTAATTCGTTTCTCGTATGTTTCAACAAAACAAAGTATCTACTGGTTTCGTTTCGTTTTCCGAGTGTTAGTTTCGAGGTTAAGTATTAGCAGTCTTATTCATAAAAACAGCTAATCACTGCTTAATTCGGTGAATAGCAAACTACTGCGTAAAATCTTAAATAGTGCATAACTATTTCTTATTCATAAACGTTTAAGTAGGCTTATTTATATAACCAATGATTAATGAAAAAAACTAGAACTGTAGCAAACCGTATGTATTTGTTACCGAGTAACAGGTACATCGCCAGACCCGAAGTAACGAATCGTTACTTTCAAACTCACTTCGTTACTTGTACGTTTCATATTATGTTAGTTAGATTCGTTATCCGAATGGATACAACCTCAGAGCAAAAATAGGTAGAGCGCGTGTTACCAAGTGGGAACAGTATGCACGGGTGAGAACATCGCACTGTTCCTACCGCAAGCGTTAATAGTCATACGCTCACTAGCGGTGTGAGCGCACGTTGCGAGTTCCTGGCGAGCATTTGATTATTTAACTGCTAAAAATGGTAAAATGTGCAATAAAAACCTGTAAAAACGATACTCGGAAACACACTAAACAGAAATCTAGCATCACATTTCGCCGGTAAACCATTTTTTAATACTTTTAAGTAAATTAGAAGTCACGCTTCGCGGGGTGGAAGGAGACGCGGGACGCAAGGCTACATGCACCGCCCGCACCGCCCCGCAACCCCTCTTGGATTGCCAACTGGGACAGTGATGTGACGCGTTCGGCGCTTGAGTCGATACGGCGAGAAATAGTTTATAATACACCGGCGCGCTATGTGCGCTTGCGACAATTACTTTTCTTTAATACTTTAATTACTTTGTAAATGATTAGAGGCGGTGAGTGTGAAAGCGTTATAGCGTTTATAATATAAGTAAATAATTCAAAAATAAATAAGATATAAGTAACATATAATCCAGTTTTTATTTCTTTGTTTCTTTTAATTTTTATCCTTTACATAAAGAGCGGGGAAATATAAAAATAAAAACGCATTTTGACTCAATTACAATAACGTAAATAACATAAATACGATATAAAAAACCATGTCATTTGAAAATAATTGTATTGTAAATTAAAACTACAATATATAAAATTATAACAATATCAATTCATAGGTCATTAGGATTATATGCGAGACCTATAAATTCGTACCTTAAAATAAATAAGCAGATAATAATGTTTACTTATCAAAAACTCACCCATACATACTTCACATTATACATTAATTATACAACATAATATAACAATAGGTCCCGTGCCGTTCAGCTGCTTTTATCGACAACTACGCTTGCAGCGCTCAATTGCCCATCCCTATCAGTCACTTACCTATCAATATAACTAGCTATAGTTCACTTGCCTACGCTGCGCATTAGGCGACCGGAGCGATGTTCGTACTCTACCTATTTTTGCTCTGAGGATACAACGCATGATGCGTGAACTGAAACTATTTGTCCAGCGATAAAATGTATCCGAGTGAGAGATAAGCATCGTGGTTTCGTATTGTTCATATTTTTATCCGACTGAGGAGGAGGGTTCTCAATTCGCCTGTATTTTTTTTGTGGGGCGATGTTACTCGATATCTCCGCCATTTGTCGACCGATTTGAATGATTATTTTTTTCATGAGTAGGGTTTCATAAATTTAATGAAAAAATACCTTATTCAAGGGTGAAAAATTAGGTGATGATATTAACACATTTTTATATAATATTATGAACAAGGCATTGCTTTCCTTAATATAAAATATTGTTATTCTCAACTTTTGGATTTCATTAGTTTAATAAGGATTTTTATGGTGTTTCTGTGCTAATCATATCATTCACTACATCTAAATGTAACAAGACGAAAATAGTTCATAAATTATACAATACATATGTACAATTGTACATTTATATATTAGTTAAGTCAGGTAAACGTAAGTTCGGTAAGCGATGCGACTCGATACTATACTTCATGCCAATACTCAATTGTATCAGAAGTAACGTAACGATACGAAAGTGCGACTCAATACGATACTTCGTGCCCGTACTCAATTGTATCAGAACTAACGAGTAACGTTACGAAAGTAACGAATACTGACTGAAGTAACGAATACATACGGATACACAATTTCTTGTTACTTTTACAGCTGTATTAAATATTAGTTTTTGATAATGATACAGATATAACTTGATACTGGCTAAAAAAACAAAAGGCGTGATGCCGAAAAAAAAAATGATATCAGTGTTGCCAACTCCCAAAAATATTTCGCCCTAAGCTATGGTCAAAAACTCCTAAAATCACCATAATTTCTTAGAAATCCCCTAAATAAATAAATGCATTCATAAACTATCTTTCAATCTAAGAAAGTTAGAAGCCATAGAGAGGTCTGGATTCTAAAATACAAAAAAACCTCTAATATATCCCCAAAAATTAAAATAAAAATCCCAACCTACATATTTTTCCCCTAAAATTAGGGGGGAAACCCACACTTTTCCACTTATTTTCGCCATAAATTTAGGGGAAATCCCACACTTTCCCCATATGTTGGGAATCCTGAATGATATACAGCTCAGAGCAAGATATACAGTCTGTTGCTAGGGTAAAGACCAAATTAATTTATATGTTTTAAGCTTTATTTTAGGGTATTTTAGCTGTAATATCTTTTACAGTTGTCATCTTAAAATTCAGACAATATTTCTAGTAAGTAAAACGTGTAATAAGATTAGATTATATCATATATTATAGAAAATATTACCAGAAAGTCACGTTTTTGTTTATTTTGGTCTGGCAATGTTAACATCTACATGAATCTGCAATTCTGCAAATGAATTGAATTGAAATAAGATTCACCAAATTAATTGACCCATTTACAAAAAATTAGAGGAATTGCTACGGATCTGCTGGTGAATCAGGAAATGAATTACTTGCAGAGGAATTGCTCAATGTGGCCTTTTTAGCCCCGCTGATTAAAGACCACCCACGAAATACAATAGATAGGTTTGATAGGTAAAAAAAATTGAAAATATAAAATAAATTAAATCATTATTTGAGACATTGTAACGGGAATTTAAAACAGTGTTTAAAACAGTGTAAATAATTATTGTAGTAAATAGAAACGATATAGCTGAGAAATTGATATTACAAACAGACACTTCAATTATATTTATTTGTATAGATAAAACTTTGCGGGACGGTATCTCAATACTGTGAACCACGGGCCGGACAGTCACTCGGACCGATTAGAACACGCAGAATGATTTATATTAACATCGCAGATTATATCGATATCGTTTCAGCGGAGGAACTAATTTTGGAAACTACTACGGAAATGGTACAACACTATTTCAGTACTTTTTGTCTATTAAAATGGCTGATATGGCATTACCTACAACATGCCTACATACCGGGATTATATTCTCTTTGCCTACAACTCTCACTACGTATAGAATAGAATAATACGGCATCTCCATGGTATAATGTAAAATATAATGTAATACATAATTATTGTTCTGTGCTCTATTAGCAAAGAGGTTATTGATCTGTGGCAAAGAGTATAATATCTATCCATAAAGGCAAAGAGAAGAAGGTGTACATAAAGGAATAGACAAATGACAATCGGAGTTTTGGCGGGAATGCGAAAATATATCAACAACAGCATATATGCTGTTGTTGATTTTGTGTTATTTACTAAAACCTATGTTCTAACGAGTATTAATGTGTAATAATGGTGGATTATTAACCATTAAGTGTTCGTAAACGTGCATGAGTGAAAGGCAAATAGTACAAAGACGAAAAACGTGTATTTTCGTATTCTATCCAAAACTCCATAAAAGCATTCAGTAAAGTATCCACCGCTTTACTGAAGCGACTCTTCGACTCGACCACGCCTAGAGTAAACTTTAACGTGACCTTGACGACTTTCATGCACCAAAACTAGAGATTTATTATAACTTGGCACTGGCTAAATACGCAAATAGCGTGGAGCCAAAAACAAAGAAAAAAAAAAGAAAATTTCTATATAATTTATGGTCAACTCTTACAAAATTGTGAAAAGTTTAAAAATTAATTATTTGGTGTTATTTCTAGCTGGTATTCAATGAACATAACCTTAATTAATCGTAATACGGTTACTTTGTCATATATCATATAAACATGTTTTCTGTAAAATTTGTAAGTACACAACTTTACAACTATCAACATTTTAAACAAGTTTCGTAACCTATGTTTTCTGCTTTATAGAAACAAATTAACCTGCCTCCCTACTAAGTACATCATCTTCATCAGCTAGTATAAATTTAGTCAATCCATTGCTGGACATTGTTTTGTACTTGCCCTTAGCGCTCAGTGGATAAAATTTTCAAAAAAGAACTAAGTGGCCTAATAATACTTCTATGCTATTAGGGATTGATTATTTTCCCGATGAGCGGGGCGGAGGCAGAGGGGAGGAGCCTCCCCCAAAAGGGTTGCGGAAACCCCCATTTTTAAAGTTTAATTTAAAATTTTTGAGGTTTAATATTTGTAAACCTAAGAATTTGCGAATGCTCTGGTGCTGCCCCTTTGCTCTTGTACATGCATCTGTCCTCGCCTTCACAGCTTCGGCTTTGGTCACAGAAGGCAACCAGAATGCCGGCTTTTATATGTTTACGTACTCTAGGGGTAAAACAGACAAGACCATGTGGAATGAGGAACTGGAGTGGGCAGCACCACTCTGACCTTAAATAACCTAATCTATCTATTGTGATAGACAAACATACACGAATAAATTACACATAATTAAGTTTTTTTTTACTTTGGACACTTATTCTTTGAGCTTTAAGCCTAATATGGACTATGCTAGTAATTTAGTCGAGTGGCGAGTAATTTAGTTATTAAACACGTCTGAACAAAGAAAATCAACTTAATTTTTGTTGTTCAGCGATGTTTAGTTACCAAATTACTGGTCACTCAGCTAAATTTCTAGCGCAGTGCTAATTAGACTATAAAATGGTTAATATGTTGCCATATTTTGCCAAAATTCTACCCAAAGTTGTAAGACCAAATTAAATAAATAATCATTGAATGGAAAATTTATATAGATTGCATATGGGGTGATGTTGTTGTATGATTTGTCTTCTTTCTTTATTTTCCTGGCTTTTGTGGAATGTTTTGATTTTTCAGTCTTTGTTGAACTTGAACACAATAATTTATTATGCCACAGGCCACAATGACATAGATATTTTATAAATTGTTCCATGCTATAAGACAAAAGATGGCTTACGGGTTTCTAAAGGGAGGTTTTATTATGCATATTTAAATCTGAATTTTTATTTTTTCAGGCAAAGTTTACCAAATATGTTAAGCCAAACAGGATACTTGGCTTATCAACAACACAATGTCAACCAAGAAGACCGAAAAGTGATCTGTATGAACCTGACTATCTAATTGTAAGTATTTCAATACTTTTTGGGGCTAGAAATGGGCACTTAGGAACCAAATCTGTACCTTGACTTGCTCACCTGGCTAGCTGCCAGCTGAAAACCTGTCATTAAACACCTATTGGTGTGTTCTGGCAGCTGCGCATGAGAGCCAATTCTTTTTTATGCCTGGTAAAATACCTTCACAACATTGTCCGCTCTGTTGTGCAGGCAGGACGAACTTGGCTTGCAGGGGGTAGTTGCTCCCCCAGGCTAACCTTGGTAGGACCTTAATAAATACAATATTATAAATTTGATATCGAAAATAACTTCCGAAGATTTCTAAATTGTCGAAATGCATGATTATTATATTTGTACAAACAGCGACCCGTCCCAGCTTCGCATGGGTATCCTGTAGCCCTGATTATCTATAGCCGGACAGCAGGTTGACTTCACACGCACGCAGACACGCAAGGACGCACGCACGCACGTACCGAGCTTAGAGTGAATCGAACCAAGGATTAAAATGTTCCATACAAAGTTTAGAACTCTGTTCCACACCCCATAGAGGTAGTTTTGAAGAAATAAAAAACCTCGATATTATTTTAAAGTTTATTTGTACCGAGTTTTGAATTAATGGAACTAAGGAATAAAATTTTCCATAGAACCATGTATTCCATAGAACATTACCAAATATATAGAGATACGTGGTAACAATCATTGACAAACACACGCACATACCCACGCCCACGCATCAACCACATCAACTTTTGTAGACTGATTTTGAGTGGAAACTTAAAACATGCTCGGAAAAACCGGAGAAATTCTTCGAGACTCGATTCCCGTGATGGACGAACTATTAACATTCCTAAAAGTTTGTACGGAATCGTCGGTGCGCGAGTCCGACTCGCACTTGTCCGGTTTTTAATATTAAATAGACAGAACCATGCAAACCTATATTTGTGGAACATATGTTACAATATCATCACAGTGTCTGACCAAGATTTTCAGCCGAAACCAAACCTTTGGCCTCAGTTTTGATTGAAACTGAAACAGAATCTTTTAAACAAGTTAAAAATTCAAATGTAGTGTTTTTTGCACATATGAAATTTATCGGTCGGACGACATCCACTACCGAAGATAACCAAAAGTGGAAACCACTCGCTTCCACTTTTTTAAAAGCAGTTTTAAAATTGTAATTTTTATTGATTCACTTTGATTTATTTATTGTAATGTTTTCATCACCATAGATTATTTAATACTCAATCTTCTTTCAATTTTTAAGTTAGTGAAAGAATGTAATACATTTAAGATTTAAAAATTTTAGGCCTAAACACTGAATATAGTGAAACGATATATAAATTATATAAACGATTTAATTATCTATAACGCACCCTTAGTAAAACATCGACCGAACTCAAAATTTGACCAAAATGAGTTATAGTGAAATAGCGACCTAAAAAAGCAAGTCCGATAACCTAGTCTAATAAAAAAACAACCCTAATTTGCTTGTAAGGTATTTTATTTTATTATTATAATGATATTTAGTTTTAATTCTACAGCAATTTAAAAAAAAATGCTAGTTACACTTCAATTGCCAAAAATTAGTGATTTTGAATTAGGTCAGTATTTTATTAAGAGTGCGAATATTCCCGTGAATAAACGCTTATTTCATACAAAAAATCCCTATCCCCTCAGCGTTTATCATGATTAAAGTATTCATACATAGTTTGACTGCTAACATATTAAACTTTTTCAGAGCATGGAACCAGACGAACCTGTGTATGACTGCTTGAACTTTCAACTGAAGGGATACGACTTCACGTTGCTGGAAGCATATCAGAGCCAAATACATAAATATGCAGAAGTCATGGGCATACAAGTAGATGAATGGTAAATATAAAATCACCCAACATGTAGAAAAAATAAAAAAGAGAGTTTAAAAAAATAAATGTTAAGAAAGAGTTTAGTACATTTCGCTTACAATACTCTAGCCGACTACCGTTTAGAGAACTTGGACATCGTTCAAGTGAAATAACTGGTTATATGATTGGGCTGTGTGGCCATGATATTTTATGACATTACTCAGCCTTTGATGTTTTAAAAATCATATTCTGCACAACTTCAGAGGCGCATTTAAGTTTGTCGTCTATCAATAGCTACATTTATGATAATGATGTGTTAAATTTAAGTGTTTGTTTCTTTTGTTAAGTAAAATAATAATGTACAGTTCTTTTTTGGTAATAAATATTATCTTATCTTATTTGAGGTGTTTTTCTAGTTGGGCAACACCAGCACAGAAGCTAAAGGTGCAGCGGTTTAAGAAGGGTGGTACTGTTATCGACGCAGATTACAACCTCAGTGTCTATGAACGCAATGTACAGGTACAGGCTTTCTTTATATCTAGAATGATGCGCGCTTTTGCCCCGGCTTCGCATGCATAATGTACAATGGTGGTACCTGGATAATTGTACAGTGTAATGCTATTCCGACAACTACGTTTGTTTAAGTACAAAATTTCATCAAAAATCTGTTCTATCGTTAAGTGGTACCAAAAATAACGCGGCGTACGCCACGGCCGAAGCTAACATCTGCATGACAATGAAACATAACCTTTATGATGTAAAAGAGTTCTGGAATCATGCAGATCAGAAGGTAGCTACAGAAATTACCAACTAAAACCATTTTTGCACGCAGATTTCGAATGGTATACAAAATCTTTCCTCTCTGTAGTGAGGTGAATAATTTTGTTTTTCGGTCAGCACCAAAGTTATTTTGCGTCTCGTAGCTTTGAAACCCAGGCTACACTCAGGATTAATCTATTTTTGAAACACGAGCGAATCAAATAACTTTGTTAGTGGTAGGACTAACTCTTCTGCGAGCGTCCGTGTGGGTTGTTACCACCGCTTTGCGCGTGAAGTCTGCCGCCAAGCAGTAATGTGCAAGCATTACTGTGTTCTGGTTTGATGAGCAGAGTAGCCAGTGAAATTACTGAGCTTATGAGACTTAATACCTAATGTCTTAGGGTAACGAGCGTCTTTGTGTTTCAAAGTTCTGAGTGGCACTGCAATTGTTATGGGCCGGCGTTATGCTTACCATCAGGCAAACGACCAGCTCGTCAGCCAGCCTTTTATTACTAATAAGTATTCTCTTGTACGGCGTCAGGTAACAGACGTCCCAGCGTGGGCCCTGGGCTCACTCCTACGCGTCGCTCGAGCCCTATTACCCGAGGGGTGCACTTTGAACGTGCACGAGCATTCTGTGGAGCACGAGGAGGTGCGTTACGTGCCCGATAACCAGCTCCTGGAACTAAAACAACAGCTGGAAGGCATGGGTGGCAGCCGTGCAGAGAAGAAGAAGAGAAAATGAGTGGACAATTGTGTTGTTTGTACGATGAACGATTGGATGTGTTTATAAACGAATGATTACCGTGTTACCACAAAAAAAACACTTAGGGGCAGCATAGACGCTTACTACGCTGCCCCTTAGATGCCTGTTTAGCTAGACAGTGGTGTCAATTCTATCATTTCATACCTAAACTAATTTTAGTTTCGCTCTCTCTCTTTCCAATGCATAACATGAGAAAGAGATGGAATATATTTTAGACATGTCAAATTAATCCACTTGATTGTGTTTAGTGTAAATTTAATGGCAATGAATTCAGTGGCATCTAATTTATCAAGATCGAAAGATATTTGACAGCTCTAAAACAAAATTTAGATCTGTCAGACATCTTCCGTCTCTTTCTCATGTTATGCATTGGAAAGAGAGAGAGCTAAACTAAAATTAGTTTAGGTATGAAATAATAGAATTGACACCAGTGTCTATTTCGATGATTGGTTAGCAAAAAAGGGCCTCTGTAAATTTAAAGACAATGCAACTGTTATGTATTTATTCGGTTATTGTCACTAGCAATCGTCAATTATGTTATTATTGTATATAGTTATTTAAATAAATAGTTTAGTGTTGTTAATATTTTAGTTTGTTTTTATTTGGTTTCCTTACGGTATCATTACGATTTACATTGTAGGTACGACTCTTCTAATAAATACGCAAGTGTGTTTGTACGTTTAATGGTTTGTTGGTTTGTCCTTCTTTCACGTAGTAACGGAGTAACAGATCGACGTAAGTTTTGCTTAGATATAGTTTATAGACCGGCGACTAACAGGTTACTTTTTATTCCCGAAAATGCACAGTTCCTGTGGGAACGCGGGCGAAACTGTGGGCAGTATTAATTAATAATAATTATTAGTACATAATAAATTGATAGAAAGTAGGAATTAGTGTCACAGTCTGCTATGATAAGATAGCGGTACCTGAAATGAAGTTGCCCGCTTCTCTATTACGTACATATTACTTTCGATCATATTTAATTTGTTTATATCTTTGTATGGCTTTGATAGGTAGGTAATGAGGATAGAACAACTACTCGTATGGAGCGTAGATCTGCGTGACACGCAATAGATTATTATATTATCTTTACTGCGTCTGAAATCGCGGCATATATTTATTGCTAGCTGTGCCCCGCGGCTTCGCCCACGTAGTCTAATATACCATCTGCTAGTGAAAGTCCCGTCAAAATCGGTCTAGCCGTTTCCGAGTTTAGCCGGAACAGACGGATAAAAAATGTTTTTTTTTTGTTTTAAGTACATATAACAAAACAACCATTTTTTAAATTTTTGTCTTTCTGTCTGTCCAGGACTGTCACTGAACGATAGCTGATATTACAAGGAGTACCTAATTTAGGCTACGTGGGCGAAGCCGCGCGGCACAGCTAGTCTCATCTACAAAAAATCATCAAAATTAATTAGAAGTAGCCTAATTAAATTGAATATACAACCCACGTCTAAATCTTCTGTTTACTATCAAATAATAACGCAACCATCACCCGACGATCACTCGGTAGATTGTCACGACCTTCATTCATAGACACCATCTGCGTATAATCAAGACGTAAAATAAGTTTACTATATTGTCACAGAATAGATAATAGTACAAGTAATTAGTTCGTGCGAGCGTCTGCTTAATTTCTCAAGTGTTGGCCTTTGATTATGCGGCTAAGATGCGTCTTTAATTTTGTAGCTCTACGCGTGGCGTAGAGCGTTATATGCGGTGTTTAGCTAGCGAGAGCTCAGAGTAGATATCGGGAGAAGCCTCACACACGTAAGGTAAAAGTTAAAATTTATGTGTGAGAGGGATGGTCTTCTACAACAAAAGGCTTCATAAATAAAAGATATTTATTAAAATCTTTTCTATCATTATCATTAGTCGGAAGGCGTCCACGGTGTGCATTGACCTCCCCCAAAAACGCCACTTGGATCTTTTGTATTAGGTATAAGTAAAATAAAAAAAATATTCTAGAATTAACTGCTGAAATTTTACACAAGTTTTAAGATTCAATGACTGTGTAATAATATGATGACTTGATGCTCCGGCCGATGTCAACAGCTCACAGTGAAATTATTTCATCCACTCGCTCGACGTCTCGTCACTTATCTATATTTGCGTTAAACCCCCATAGGTTCCGTTGTGAAAAACGTTTCACGTTCAAAACAGCAAAACACGCCGAGTCTAAAAGCTTTTCAAACTCTTCGAATGGACGATGAATGGTATAGCACGTTTATTAAGCAAATATCGTGCAATTATGCTAAGATCTCGCAGGCCTCTATTCGCTCTCTAGAACTGTGTGCAAATTGTAATTGATGGAAGCAATTACTCGTTCAAAAAATACATAGGTATACCTACACAATATTGAGTAAGTTTGTTCCATATAATGTATATATACCTAGGTACATTTCCTGTTTGTATTTGTGTAAGTGATTTGACTATCGGCTACGTCCGCGGTCCTTTCAGTAACTGTGACATAGTAGGTAGGTGTTGTTTTTTAGAATTGAGAGGTAGGTAAATATAATATAATTTTTGTAACTAACATAATTTTACCATTTACATAAGATAATTTTTGTCCCGAGAAAAAGCGAAATTACTGTTGGGTACCGTAACACATTTGGGTTCTTTTAACTTTTTTCAAAAGAAAAAGTGCAATACTTTGTATGGAAAATTTGGTTCCTTGGTTCAATTCACTCAAAACACAGTCCAAATAAACGTTAAAGTCCTACTAATAATATAAATGCGAAAGTATGTGTGGGTGTGTGAATGTTTGATGAAATTTGGAATGTATATAGTTTAGGTTCTGGAATAACACATATAGGCTATAAAGATATATATACCGCGTAAGCGAAGCCGCGGGCAGAAGCTAGTATAAACATGTATGTAGGTACATACCAACACCTTTGCTGGCAGGGTTACTTAGCCAACTTGGTCACGGAGCCGTCAATCACATCATGATGTCAGACATAGTTAAATCAAGTGTGTGTTTGAGAAAATATAATAAATTAACGGAAAAAAAGTCTGTAAATAAAATAGGTAGGTACCTACTTTATTCCTGCTGCGTTTTTTTAATATGCAGGGTCCCTTCTTTTGGATCTGGAGGCCGAGCTTCTGTCCTCGGTCTTCTGGCAGAGAGGTCAGGCGAGGGAGCGAGGTCTCCATTCCTCACCACAGGACGTGGTGCGGTGAAGACGGGACGAATTCTTACGAAAGAATTATGGGTCTGTGACCCTATCCGAAGACTGAGCCGACAGGAAATACCCCGGTGGTTTTAGTGAGCAGGAAGGTGAATAGGTAAGAAAACCACGTGGGCCGTGCTATCGTGGGTGCGTGGGAACCGTAGCTACCCGCTGTTGCCATTGACAGCGCGACAATATCAGACGTGACCTCATCAGGAGAAGAGATGGTTGCTGGCTCTGCAGGGAGACCGGGGTTCGAAGGTCTCGGTCGGAGGGGTCACACCTCACCGTCTGCTGTATGGGTGAGGGAGGGGATGCGATTGCCTGATACTTGATAAACACTCCGAAGAATTCGCTGGCGCCCAAAGCACGGTTCCTGCCCTAAGCGGCACTTATAGGCGCCGTGGCATGCGGGGATACCCCACTACTTAGGGTGGGGTATCCCCGGGGTATGGACACTGTAGCAGGTGGGGGTTTGAGGTGGCATGTTCCTTTTCCTTGGTCCCTGTTTCTTATTGACTTGTTCTTTTTTGTTGTCTTTCGCTCTTGCGTCATGGAGCGTTGGGGTCAGGGATCGGGACAATAAGCGGAGGGTGCATTGCACATTACCTGTGGTGGTGGTTGGCATGCGGGATGGGGTCTTTACTCCTTTTTCGGCCCTTGAAGGTGGACATAGGGTGTCCACCGCAGTAAACTATTTATTATATAGCTGGTCCACCCTCTGTTTTCGGGCCTCGAGGTGGCGCGCACGTATTGTGAAGGTGGATATGGCGACGATGTACGGAGTACGAGTTGTCGCTGGAGAAGAGATCCCACTACTGGGACCAGCGCATCGCCAGGGCTGCAATTGATTATTAACATGGGCCCGCAGCCAGGTATTATGGCGTTGAACTGGAACACACGTATATTTTTAGTTGGCGCGATACATAATGGGCCATTGTCGAGCAGGTGGTGTATAAAGTACTTAAAAAGGTATACCTATAGAATTCCAACCGTCTTATTTCTCTCCTTTCATGGACTAATTATTTTGCGGACTCTATTTAGCTACACGTTTCTTAATCGACTTGCCCCATTGCCCGGTATTCTTGTTACATTATGAAAGGCAAGCCTCTCAAATTTCAGTTTGTGTAATGGGGTAATACAATATCTGAGTCGGTAATCGCACCGCCTCGCCTATCCTTTCTCTTGCTAGTAAAATCGTTTGCAACCACAGCGCACCCGCAGGCGTATGTGACAATTTGATACAGAGCGCTTGGATTACCTTCCTATTTGCGTACGTTTTGTAAACATTAACTACGTGCACTGACTAATGTTATTTTCTAGCTTGATGGCAGATCTCACGTCTGTTAACGACATTTAAAAAAAGGCCGCATGCAATGACCAATAGCGTGGACGAAAAGTATGCATTTCTAATATTTTTGGAGAATTTCATAAAATATTTTGTATGATAGCAAACACATACGCGCACGACACCGGCAGAGAGGTCCTTTTCTACTTTCAGGAGGCTCATAATTTGCCTTAGAGTGTCAATGGCAGAAGACCGCCTATTTTTTTTTATCTTAGTTGATAACATGCCTAGCTTATCGTTTGCCTCATGATAAGCATAGCGCCGGTCCATAGCAATTGCAGTGCCACTCAGAACATTGTAACACAAAGGCTTGCGTGGCACTGCAGTTCGCTCGTTATCTCGTTTCTAGTTGCTAGCTCTACTCGCATTTTGCTAAATGAATATTGAATAATGAAGCCGGAAGACTTCTATATGCTGAACATAGGCCTCCCCAATAAAGGGGGAGGGCTTCCATAACATAATAAACCACGCTCTGCAGACGTCTTGGTGATCGCAATAGATTATAATTTTGACCGAAGAGAATGCTGCTGCCCATTCCCTGCATATTCCCTACGCCGGCTCTTACGGCACCTACGGGAAGAGATGACGTGATCCTCTATTATATGCAGATTATCTATTATAATGTAACGGCTACTTAACCGATATTATATATAGTTAAAATAGTGCAACCAGCTGAAAACCTATTAGAATCTATAGATAAGAAAGTGCCTATACTTCGTTACCTGTTTAGAGATAAGCTTACCGGCTCTCTTATTTGCCAGTTCAATTTATTTAGCAATAAAAATAAGTTGCATATTTGAGTAAAATATTATAATGAAGCAATAAGTCACCTTTGACCATGTTATAATATGTTGTCGTGGGATGTCACATTTAAGAAATTTTAATGAATTAATTATATTCCAATGTTAATTGTAGAAACATGCCTAGACACCAATACAAGTAGGTATTTATAAATAGATGCGTCACCCATGACCTGTGTCTCAAAATTACACAATTTGCCATCTTGTATTTAAGTCACTTCGCGGTGGGTAAATATTCAGGACGCGAGTGTGTCGTTAACCTTACATTATGTGCCTAGACACATCAAACATCCACGCACAACCTCATCTCAAAAAGTACCTTTCATAAACAAAAAAGCGTTAGTCAAAGACTACTTGATAAGGCTAGTACCGGTTTAATTATGAAAACCTTTACAAGCGCCACTCCCAATAATAAATAAATACGTGAAGAAACATCATAATGCGATATTAATTACCCACCCACCTTCTTATTAAAACATCAGTAGAGCAATAACTTGAGCGCTTGAAATAGGTACGTAATCATGAGTTCTTTGTGAAAAACTGTACCGAACAATAAACGGTCAGTCTCGAAACATTTCTGTAATTGCAGGAATCTTCGTCATCCGTTGTAACTGTAACATTCAGCTTACGGCCATCCTGCACTGCCTTACGCAACATCCTTTTACTTTGATAATAACTTCTCAAAGACGATCTACAATTCACTCGTACGATATGACTGATGCGCTCTTCATTTCGCAACACAGCCGTACTGGATTCCAATATATTTGGAACTATTGTTTACTATCTATAACATTTGTTAATTTATGTGTTTACGTTCTTATACTGATTGGCGACAGGTGCACCTACTTCTACTATTTATAAAACATGCGGTTATTTTTTTCTTTTGTATGTATGAAGTTGCTGGTTTTGGCAGCCAGTATACTTTACTAATTTGTGCTAATTTACTTTAGGTAGATAGGTACATACTTAATGTATGAATTTACGTATGAATAAATAAAGGCCCATTGATTTTAGAGTAACGTCCCTCGGTAGATTTTTTTCGGTAAATGCTGCCTACAAAAGACATCAACGAGCTCGGTTGTTTTGTGCTTTTGAGCTACGTCTAGCGTCTGTCTCATTTAGCATTTTCTACAAAAGGGAATTAACTACACCGTGCGGCCTGTGCTAGATAATGTACGCAGATTTTTAAGGTTTTATTATTAGGTTACTTCTTCTTTTGTAACACTCACTAATTCTACCTGTATAATGTATATGTACCTTTTAAAAAGCAAAAGCCAAAATTGCATATGAACGTGATTTTAATGTCTCTCAGTAAAAAACTTGTTATGTTATATTTAACCCCCAACGCAAAAAGGAGGGGTGTTATAAGTTTATCGAGAACGAGTGTACCTATCTGTGTTTGTCTGTGGCAACGTAGCTACTATACATAGGGACCAATTTTAATTTAGTTTTTTTTTTAAAGGTATTAATCAAGAGCGTTCTTATATAAATGATTCAAAAAAATCTGTTTAGTCGTTTAGAGATGGCCTTTTAGTCGGGGGCCATTTATCTTGTAGTGGCTCACTTCAAATGGATGCAATCTTGCGTTAGGCTATTCTCTCCTGACGCCTGTATTACTGCAATTGCCCAAGGTGAGCTTCGCACTGCATGGTTCACCCCACGCAGTGCCCTTGAGCACAGAATAGATAATAGTACAAGTCTTGAGCTCGTCCCCAGACACCACTCTAGTAGGGCTGAGCGCCGTAAAACGCTCTCCCAACGTTCAGTGAAGCTGTAAAGGTTGTCAAACAAAACAGCATGGTGCTTAAAAAAAGCAGTTTACTTTACATACAAGTCTTGTACAATTTTACAAAAATAACTCAATATTATTTCTTCTTAATTTTTAACAAAAATGTAAAAAACATACTATGACCTAATGGCCTTTACACAACATTCATCATGAACGAGTGCAATCTAAATAAAATAATGTCAAGTACAAGTTGAACTCGCGTGGCTGAGGCTTCCGTATAGATTATACCACTGTCGACCACCAATTTAATAGAAAGTAGGTATCGTTCTTATATTATTATTACTTTGATTATATCATGATCATGACTACAGTATAAAAGATGAACCCACGTTGTATGCACTTCCTTTTTTGCAATTTAAGAAAAGAAATAGACAATTATTAGGATATACTCTTTTTATCACGGAAACCTTATTGCAACCTTATTGTCATATGTATTGTTAAAACATAAATAAATTGTAATCATCACTGTTATATAATCGAAACAAAAAAAGCAATGGTAAAAATAATAATAATGGTAATAAACATAAGTAACGAAATCAGGAGTCCAGATATCATAATGCGTTGCATACATTGCGTATAAAGTGGGACCAGTGTGTCTCTAGCTTGCGTGCGTTACAAATTTATTTTTTGTTACTTACTATAGTAAATAATTTCACCTGCCGTCCGTTCCTGTGGAAAACCTTTGGCAATGGACAAGATATATAATGGATAAGAAATGTGGATAACAAGAGTTCTATTTTTTCATTATCAAGTAGGGAACTCTAAAAAGTACATACAAGCATACTAAACTAAATGATTATTACATTTGTTTGCGAGCAACCTTACTAGAATAAATTGGTGTTTACACGCCTCTGAGACCTTCGCTAGCATCACCCATCTGATTTGACCATACGATATGGTATGTTGCGTAACGTAACTTGGATAATGGTTGCATCTAAATGGATTTTAACTTTTGTAGATATATGCTTATTTATTCGGTGCCTTAGTGAGTACAACATTTTATTGTTGTATCTGTCTTACAATTTTATTTTGAAAGATCGGTGTAGTAAGTGGTAGGCGTGATAACTTTAAGTTTTTGTAATGGAAATGGAATGTAGTTACTATAGTTAGATCAGGTGATTATTCAGGGCGGGGTGCGGTGTCGGATAACCTCCTCGTGGTGCACCCTGGGTACCTGCCAGCAGCGTCCTCGGTTGATCGTTTTCGAACCCCGGGTCGCTGCTGACAGGTGGCTAATAATCCGACTTATCTATATGTGTATTGTGTTTATGTATTTATCCTATGTATTGTATTATGTATGTATAGTAGGTATTATTAGTATGTATATGTTTATATTGATCCAACCCCCCTTTGTTTTCAGAGGGGTTGGATCATGCGAGTAATACTCGCGAGGTGATCGCGTTGCTCTCGGTGGCTTTCTGCTAGCACTCGTTTCTTGGGTTGGGTCGGGTGGGAGTCGCCGGGAGTAAGCTGGTACATTTTTACACTTTATATATTGTTTTGTTCTTGTTTTATTATATTTTATATATTTTGTACAGTGCGGCTTGGTTTATTGACCGGCCCACGTGTTTCGACACGGGGAGAGACGAGCCCAGTATGCGCTTACCCCGCTGCTGGGCACATTCGTCGAAGCTCGTAATCCCGGTTGTGGCTGCGGTCACGTCTCGTGGCAGAAGCACCGGGGACGAGGGCCTTGCCTTAATTGGCTGGGCCGCGAGGAAGAAAACCTCTCTAAAAAATTACCCCCAATCTCAAGCGGCGGCGCACCGCGAGGAGATGCATGGCTGGGGGGTTGTCAGTCTTTAGTGCGTTCCCCGCCCGGATACCGGCCGACCTCCGTGGCGGGTCACGCTAGGCTTGCCTGAGCACAGGGGGCACTGCTCAGATGGACGCCTTTTTTCCCCCATATTCGTGGGAACAATTATGGATACTAAAACTTCTACAACAAAAAACGACGAACCCGGCACGAAACTGGACACCGATAATAGCGGTACGAGAGAGGTACGCTTGCTACAAGCAGATAATACACCAAGACTGGACGGTATAGAAGAAGCTTATGCTTCAGCGAGGAGTGATGATGGCGTCCGTACTCCGCTAACGCGAAGTAGGACATTATCTTTGCAACTTAAAGAGTGCAGCTTTGCACTGGGCCCGCGTCAGTCTGAATCGGACTCGGCCCAGAGTATGGTGTCTGTCAGTTCCGGCAACGGCACTACACAGGCACGACTCTGGAGGAAGAAACGGCACCTTGATACGGATCCGGAGTCTACTGACTCCGAAAAAGAAGGGTCTTCCAAGGACAAAGCGTCTCCACGAACTGGGGCCGCGAAACGTGGCAGAGAACGGCCACTTAAGACCGGCGAATGCGCTGGGCTGGCAGCAGTCCAAGAAGCCTTAAGTAGGGCAAATCGTGACGAATTCCGGCTACGAGCCGAGACCGATCTCGAGGAAGAGATGCGTCAAAAGCGGAACAAAAGAGCCGAGTACCTGGCCAAGTTACCCCAACAGGTAGGAACTCAAGATTTGGCGACGATCGATTTATTGGTTGAGAACTCCATCGACACAATAAATGCGATTGCCGGAAAGTCGAAAAATCTTAAGGGGTCCCTGATTAGAGACTTGAAGGAGGCAGCTCTCGCCGTGAAGACCTCCTTTCAGGAGATCCGGGCGCGCACGCTTTCGGAGGAGGTGGCTTTGTCTGTGGAGGCAAACAAAAAGCTCATGCTGGAGCTCAAAGAGCTCCGCCGCGAGGTTGCAACCTTGCGAGCCGCCCAGGCGAATTCTACACCGATCCAGGCCACGACCACGACCGAAAAGATGATGCGGGAGGTCATGATGGTTCAAGTAGGAACCATGATCAACGCCCGCTTGGAGGGTCTAGAGGAGCGGTTGCTCCCTGAGAGACGTCTGCGGCCCCCGCTGGCCGCGGATAAGAAGAGACAGCCCGAACCGGTTTTCACCGCCCCGATGGCTTCTGAGGGACCTCTCCCAACGAAGACCAGTTGGCCACCGTTGACTCGGGCCAAAAAAGCCGCAAAAGTGGTAGCCGCGACAGCTCCTCCCGCTGTCCCCACAACCGCTGAACCCAAAAGAGACAAGGGGAAAAAGCAGAGAGGGAAGAAAAGCAGTGCTTCCCAGCCTGCAACTATGACGACTGAGCCACGAGTGCTGCCACCGGCACCTACCTCTATAAACGAGGGCTGGAACGTGGTCGCAAAACGCGGGTCAAAGAAGAAAACGGCTGCTACAAAGCAGCCCAATTCCCAAACACAGATCAGAGCGGCAAAACTCCGCCCCCCTCGGTCATCAGCAGTAGTGATAACCCTACAGCCTGGTGCTGAGGAAAATGGTGTGACATATGCCAGCATCCTAGCCGAGGCAAAACAGAAGGTCAACCTTCCTGACCTAGGGATTTCCTCCCTGCGTTGTCGCAGAGCAGCCACTGGCGCGCGAATCCTCGAAATTCCAGGGGCCACCAGTGCAAACAAAGCCGATGAACTCGCAGAAAAGCTACGCGAATCCCTCTCCGGAGACACTGTCCGAGTCTCCAGGCCCACCAGATGCGCAGAAATGCGCATTTCAGGCCTGGATGATTCTGTAACCGTGGATGAGGTATCAGCGGCAGTCAGTAAAGTGGGAGATTGCTCGATAGAAGCAATCAAGTGCGGCGAAATCCGCCGCGATCTTACTGGGCTGGGCACATTGTGGCTACGCTGCCCAATTGTGGCCGCCAAAAAAGTCGTCGAGGGTGGTCGACTGCTAGTGGGGTGGGTATCGGCACGAGTCAAACTGCTTGAGTCGAAACCGCTAAGCTGTTACCGTTGCCACGTGAATGGTCACGTAAGACACGTATGCTCCTCAGAAGTAGACCGCAGCGAAGAATGTTATCGTTGCGGTAAGATAGGCCATAAGGCCAACCAATGCCTGGACTCGCTGCATTGCACCTTATGTGCAGCAGCTGCTAAGCCTACGGACCATAGGATTGGCAGTAAAAACTGCACCTCGTCCAAGGTCAATAAGAAGGGGGTAAGGGCCACTGTAGTTTTCAGAGCTACTCGGCAACAGATCCGCCCCGCAGAACAGCGGGCAGAAGTGGTACCGATGGCCATCGGTAATTAATATGGCCATCCGATTCCTACAGGTGAATCTTAACCACTGCGCCAGGGCTCAGGATCTTTTGCTCCAGAGCATGGCGCAGTGGTTAACACATATAACAGTAGTGAGCGAGCCATACAGTATTCCAGACCGGGACAACTGGATAGGCGACCAAGACGGACTGGTGGCTATAGTGTCCCAAGTTTCCACCGGCACTCCACCGTTTCAGAGAGTGGTCAGGGGTCGGGGATGCGTCGCGGCCCTTATAGCCGATATCATGGTTGTCGGGACCTACTTCTCGCCGAACCGAAGCTTAGCCGACTTCGAACAATTTCTCATCGAAGTCGAGGCCTTGTTTGTCGGAACCCATGCACACCACGGGCTGGTTGCTGGAGATTTCAATGCGAAGTCCTTGGCATGGGGATCTCCAGCAAGCAATGCACGCGGCGAAGCGCTACTGGAATGGGCCACGGCAATCGGACTGGTCCTGTTGAATAGGGGCTCTGTGCACACGTGCGTGAGGCAGCAGGGTGGCTCCATAGTAGACCTAACGTTTGCGACCCCTGCACTATCGCGCCGTGTCCAAACCTGGAAAGTCATTGAGAACGTTGAATCACTGTCAGACCACAGGTACATCAGATTTGACATCTCTCCTCCTGGAGCCAGTTTGATAAATCCAGGACGATCCAGACACGGAGATGGACCACGATGGGCGATCAAACGCCTTGACAAGGGCGCCCTTCTTGAGGCGACCCTTATACAAGACTGGCTTACGGGTCCTACCGACGACCATGGCCCAGTAGAAATCGAGACGGAAGCCGCGAAACTTGGAGAGGACATATCGGTAGCGTGCGATGCAGCAATGCCACGCGTTAGACAATACCTGCCACGGCGACAAATCTACTGGTGGTCGCCAAACCTCACGCAGTTACGCGAAGAATGTGTAGAGAAAAGACGCCTATATACAAGATACCGGAGGTTAAGGATGAATCGTGATGATGACCAGGAGGCAGAATTGTACTCCTTGTACAGGGATGCCATCCAAAATCTGCAGGTAGCTATCAGCGAGGCCAAATCTGCCGCGCGACAAGAATTGTTGGAGATCCTCAATCACGACCCATGGGGGCGCCCATATAAGATGGTGAGGCGCAAGCTTCGACCGTGGGCACCTCCTTTAACACAGAGTCTCCAACCCCAGTTCCTAGATCAGGTTGTCGACACACTCTTCCCAGATAGGGAAGAACCATCGTCGCTGGAGTCATCCCCGGCGGGAGAGGACAGAGTTGAAGATGAGGTCGCACCAGAGGTGACAGAAAGAGAGTTAGAAGCGGCGGTATTGAGGCTTCAAGCCAAAAATACTGCCCCAGGGCCCGACGGCATACCCGGTCGTGTCTGGGTACTGGCCCTCAAAGATGAGAATAAGTCGGTGGAGGCTAGGGTAAGGCGCCTTTTTACTGCGTGTCTTGTACAGGGACGTTTCCCGTGCCAGTGGAAAACCGGGAAGATGGTCCTGATCAAGAAGGAGGGGCGCCCGGCCGATTCCCCATCAGCGTACCGACCAATAGTTCTGCTCGACGAGGTGAGCAAACTCTTTGAGCGCATCGTGTTTGCTCGCCTAGTCGAGCACTTAGAAAGCCATGGTCCCGACCTCAGCGACAACCAATTCGGTTTTCGCCGGGTTCGGTCGACTATAGACGCTATTTCACGCGTACAAGATTTGACTACAGAGGCAGTGTCCCAGAGAGAGCAGGTGCTGGCGGTGTCACTGGACATTAAAAACGCCTTTAACACCCTCCCCTGGAGCTGCATAAAAACGGCGTTGAGGTATCACGGCGTGCCTCGCTATCTATGTCGAACAATCGAGGCGTATCTATCGGACAGGAAGGTGAAGTACCCTGTGCGAGACGAGTGGCGCAGTAGGAGTATGTCGTGCGGTGTTCCGCAGGGGTCGGTCCTTGGACCACTCCTGTGGAACATCGGCTACGATTGGGTACTGCGAGGTGCCAATCTGGCGGGGGTGAGCTTAATATGCTACGCTGACGACACCCTCGTAACGGCCCGCGCACGAACCTATAGAGAAGCGGCTCTATTGGCGACGGCAACCGTTGCCCAAGTGGTAGCAAGAATTAGGCGACTGGGATTAGAGGTCGCACTACATAAGTCGGAGGCCCTATGCTTCCATGGTCCTAGAAAGGCACCACCAAGTGAGGCTAGCCTCATGGTCGGTGGTGTCTCCATCAGCGTGAATCCAACCATGAAGTATTTGGGCCTCATCCTGGACGGGCGCTGGAAGTTTGAGGAGCATTTCCGCCGCCTTGCTCCAAAGCTAATCGGAGCGGCTGGTGCACTGAGCGGGCTGCTGCCTAATCTTGAAGGACCAGATGTCAGCACTCGGCGCCTGTACACGGGAGTAGTCCGCTCAATGGCACTGTATGGCGCGCCCATATGGGCCATGGCACTATCCTCCCAAAACAGGGCCCAACTACGAAGACCGCAAAGGGTCATGGCGATCAGAGTCATGAGGGGTTACCGCACTGTGTCTCATGAGGCGTCGTGCGTGTTAGCCGGAACGCCTCCATGGGAGATGGAGGCCGTGGTATTGGCAGCCATTTATCGGCAAAACATTGAAGCACGAGCAGAAGGACGACATCTTATGCCGGAGGAGATAAGACGGTTGAGGCAAAACTCCCGTAGAATCCTCCTCCGGCAATGGAAAAATAATTTGGAGGAGCCGAAAGCCGGCCATACGACCATCGGAGCTGTTCGACCCGTGCTGAAAGCATGGGTCAACAGGCAACATGGGCCGCTCACATTCCACCTTGCACAGGTTCTCTCGGGCCATGGCTGTTTTGGCAAATACCTGTGCAGGGTGGCATGCAGGGAGCCCACCACTGTTTGTCACCATTGCGGCTGTATCGAAGATACAGCCCAACATACCCTGGCCGAATGCCCTGAATGGGCAACTCCGCGAGCTGAGCTCGCCGCCATAGTGGGTGCCGATCTCTCGCTGCCGGCCGTAGTTAAGTCAATGGTCGAGAGCGACAGATCGTGGGATGCCATGATCGCATTCTGCGAGAAGGTAATGTCCGAAAAGGAGGCGGCGGAACGTCTGCGAGAGATTGATGTCTCATCGCAGCCTATCCGTCGAAGGAGAACCGGGCGCAGGCGGCTGGCCCATGACAGACGCATCCCCCCTTAACAGGGATCTCCGGGCGGCGGACATGGGGAGCTCGTCGCCCAAACGGAGCTAATTCCCTGGGACGATTAATGTGCCATTGTGCACATATAATGACAAATGGAGAACCACCAAAAGGTGAAAAAACTGATACTCCGCTTCGCGGAATCCGCTAGCAAAATTGCGGAAGTGTTACGTCCCCGTGATTTTGCTGACAAAGCGGCGAGACGTTAAAATCCGTGAGTTAGGTTTAGTGGGTATTGCCGGTGGCGGAAGCCGGATCGAGTCCCACACTACCCCCGTCATTGCACCTCAGGCGGGGGTGTGCGGAAATGCATTCCCCTCACGATAAAAAAAAAAAAAAAAAAAAAAAAAAAGGTGATTATTCAGGGCACGGCTCGTGGACCCATTGGAGTTTCCTATTGGTGGGTCGACGAGTAATTCACCTTTTCCCCTGGACCCACTGCACTACTCGTAGTATATACTTTTATTTATTTTATTTATTTATTATGTTTTGGGAAGACTATCGACTATACAATAATAAAATAAATCTTAAACTAAAAAATACAACAGCCATTTAAAAGTGTCCATACGGAAACAATAGTATTTTTATTCCGTAAATTTGTAGTTAAAACACATTTATTTTTTTATTAATTAACTAGCTGCTCCCCCGCGGTTTCACCCGCGCGGAAGTATTGGATTTCATGGTTTTTATTTTTTTGCGCGGAACCCTAATTCTTATTTTAAAATGCCAATGAAAGTCATGTAAAAATCGGTCCAGCCGTTTCGGAGATTACCCGGAACAAACAGACAGAGAGTCAAAAATTTAAAAATGGTTGTTTTGTTATAGGTACCTACCGTATATACTTTCATATGAATTTGGTGAAAAGCTGTTATTTTGATATTACGAACAGACACTTCAATTTTATTTATTTGTATAGATTATTTTGTTCTATTCAAGTAATGTTAGTTGTACAATTACCTAGATTTACGTGACGGGCGAACTACTACGGCTTACTACAAGTTTATGCGGTGCGCGAGTCTGACTCGCCCTTGGTTTTTTTCTCTTATCAGGAACTAAGAACTACTCTACCTACTTTCAGTGGTGTAAAAAATTGCCATTTTCGAATTCCTTATTGTTTATTCTCTAGTAGTAATTACAATTTCGGGTATTTTTAACCTCCGATGCCAAAAGAAGGTGTTAGGTTTTGAAGTAGGTATATATTTGTTGATTTGGGTATTGTAGATCCCAAGTATTGTTTAGGTGGGTTTTAGTAGTTTTTAATGGACGTATTTGTCAACATGCTTTTATGATTAGCTTGGCATGTTTGTAATTGTAGTTCTACTCAGTTCAATTCTTATATTCTAATTTTATAAAAATTTTGCACACACGTGTAGTTCCGATGACAACACAAAACAATGATATGATGATAAAGCCGGAAAATGACCACCGGATATCCCTCTAGCAACTTCAGCGGATTAAACGGATGTTAATTATATTTATTTTTAAACTTTGTTTCAGTCTGAGATTCATATTTTTGTTAACTAATAATAATATTACTTAATAGACGACGAGAAAGTCTCAATTAAAATTATGAAGGGCAGATTTAAAATACGAAATAAATTTGATTTCATGTATATTTACAACTAGCTGCTGCCCGCGGTTTCACCCGCGTGGAAATATTGGATCCCTAATTATTTTTTAAAAATTAAATAGCCTAAGTTACTCCTTGTAACGTCAGGTATCTGCCAGTGAACGTCCCGTCAAAATCGGTCCAGCCATTTCGGAGTTTCCCGGAACAAACAGACAGACAGACAAAAATTTTAAAAATGGTTGCTTTGTTATAGGTACCGTATCTTTCATATGCGTTCAGTAAAAAGCTGTTATTTTGATATTACAAACAGACACTTCAATTTTATTTATTTGTATAGATGGTAAATTTGATGAACCGCACTACTCAACATGTTAGTTAATAAGTGAGCGAAGGGAGATGTTTGCTCTGCCAGTGGCAAGAAGCAAGGCCGGTCGACGATGACTGTCGAAATCAGTTAGGAACAAATTACCGGCATTAGATACTTAAAACCCTATAATTTTAATTTTTAATTTATCTCTCGCTTGCAAGTTTTTGTCTGCAAGTTTACTCTCAGGGAAGTTTTAATTTTATGTAGTTAACCTCAAGTTTAATGCTAAATCTATGGATTGAGGATTCAGATATATTTGATTGATGCCTCTTGTATTTTACATTCGAATTACTAAATAATATTGCTTTTTGCACTTGCACTGAAGAATATCTACTAAAAAGATTCCTGGTAACAAAAATAGAAACTAGAATGGGCCTAATATAACCCAAAATATTTAAAATTACTTTTTGAATACAGCTAATGCTTTAATTTTTATGTATTTTAAATGCCATTTCAAGTTTCGCTCCAAAACGCCAATACTGGTCACGTGGTCGATGTGACGTCAGGACGTCACGGGCTTAATAAATTCATGGCACAGATAAGATAACTATATTCACAGAAATCACTCTAAAATACTTGGCAGAAAGAGCAATATAGGTACTCATTCCGATTGAGCGAGTGACGTCACGCGCGCGTTTTATGTCACGTGACTTCAGAGTTATGTGATTACATTTTGATTATTAAATTAAAAGTAAACAAAAATATTGTGTTTTATAGGATTTCTGTCACAAAAACTACCGTTTCGCGGCAAAATTATATTTTTATTTGAATACAGTCAACATCCCAATTGTTTTTTTTATAAATTTTATAATAATAGGTACCTACCAAATATTAAAAAATGTACGTATGTACTTATTATTATTAAATTTATAAGTATACCTATAACAGCGCTGGACTACATTGAATCGGGGTGGGCCAAGCCCGTTCTTGAATATTTGGCATCGCTTGTTATTAGACTAAATATAGTGATTTGATTTAGTCTAATGAGCTATAGCGTGTTTACCAAGTCACTGGTTTCAAAATTTCCTTATAAGGTACCTACTTAGGTACTGTTTTTTACAAATTGCTACTTCGCATTGGAATGTAATTCTCGCACTATCAACTCAGTAAGTATTACCTACAAACCACAGTGCTATAACCGTCATCGTAGTGTGAACTATGAAGTATGAATTAAACTTGGCGTGAAATTACCTCTCCAAAATTAACATCAAATCTAGATACACGTGAGATAACAGTTACAACATTAAGAATATGTAGCAGGCACTTAAAACTGTGAAATAAATAAATACTTACAAATGGTTAAGTTAAAAGATTAATTAGTAGACTCATTAAGCTATGCAGCTACATTGAGAATGATCAGTAAAAATAAGACACACTTTTATTAGTTTCACTTGTAACTAACTAACTAGCTAAATAACAAATAATGTAATACAATTTTATAAGTCAATATTAACTTACTTTTAATTTGCATATCGAAATGAATCTTTGTATGTACAATTGTACAGTCATGGTAAGAAAACTTTCGTCGGTTTTCAAATTCTTTCCTTTATCATCATCATGTAAGGACACTTAGTAACTTTTAATCTTACGGCATCGGCAGTTAGCAGAATACTTTATTACTTTACTATTATTAATGCAGTGATAACAAAGATTAAAATAGCATTCACCTTTGACCAATGCCTAGTTTAAATCAACAAATATAAATACGGTAAAAATTTTTTTTCTGTTATTTGGTTACGAGACGAGCTGGTCGTTTCCCTGATGGTAAGCATAACGCCGGCCCATAATAATTGCAGTGCCACCCAGAACTTTTAAACACAAAGGCCTGCGCGGCACTGCAGTGCGCTCGTTACCCTGAGACATTAGGTATTAAGTCTCATAAGCCCAGTAATTTCACTGGATACTCTGCTCATCAAACCGGAACACAGTAATGCTTGTAAACTACTGCTTGGCGGCAGACTTCGCGAGCAAAGCGGTGGTAACAACCCAGACGGACACTCGCAGAAGAGTTAGTCCTCCCACTAACAAAATACGGTAGCTGTGTGAAACTCCACGCTATATTATATAATTAGTTATTGGATTATCTATAATTGGCTAGCAGATAGATTATCCAACTGTTTAGTACCTAAGTTAGATATATACCTAGTTTACCTAGTGTTTATATGTATGACCACTTTGCTCGTGAAGTTAGCCGCCAAGAAATAATGTGCAAGCATTTTACTGTGTTTCGGTTTGATGAGCAGAGTAGCCAGTGAAATTACTGAGCTTATGAGACTTAATACCTTGAATGTACAGGGTAGCGGGCGCACAGCTGCAGTCCCGCGCATGACTTTGTGTTTTAAGTTTCTAAGTGGCACTGCAATTGTTATAGGCTTACCATCAGGTAGACGACCAGCTCGTCTCGCTATCAAACAACATAAAAAAAGATAATACCGAAACTACCGGAAGCTTTTTCACTATTCATCTGTTTTAACGATGAAGTTTATATTTATATAATGTATCTAGCATAAATAGGTAGGTACGTGAACAAAATGTATGTTCGAAATTCGAATGCCTGTGCGTGGCGACTGCTTGTACGAGTAGTAGGTACATATACGGTGTACCTAATTGATTGTTGGATTTAACGCTAGTTATTGGTGTGTTGAAATCAGCCAAATATTTGTTTACACTTTGCGTTATGACCACTATCTCGTCTGATCTTATGCGATATAATTTGGTCCAAGATGTCGTCATACGCTAAACCTAGGTTAGAAGTTCGCTGTCAATTCCGCTTCGCTGAAATTCGCTGCCGGAACACACTGACAACTCGCCGACAAATTTTCAATGAGAAGGTGGTTGCTAGCCCGGCGAGCTCTAGAAAATGCTCTACCACCATGCTATTTTTGCGTCACGATGTTTTCCTTCATCGAAAGCTCATTATTGGATTCGAACCCCTGACCTACAGATCGGCGGCTAAGTTGACAACTATCACTGCCCAAGAACCCATCATCGCTATAATGCACACCAACTGCTCGACAATGACCAATTACATATCACGTAGTCTCAACGTAAAGCAAGATATTGCCTCCCTAAAGATAGTTGTATGAAAATCCGAAGGGAATTCCCGAGCAAGGAGGTTAAAATTTTAATAAAAACTCAGCATACGGGCATTGTAATAAGAGTTTATTCGAAAATCGAACTGGCCAACATAGGCACAACAAAATTATGTAGCCCTGGCTTTTTTTCGTCTCGCAGAAGGTGTGAAAAGTAGAGTATTCACCTCTAGGATAAAGTCCATCTTCGTCTTGGGCGGCTTGAATCCCTCGCATTTGTATAATCAGGAAGTTATGGCAAGTCATAATTTCCCTTAAGCTGACTTAAATGCATCCCTAAAATCAGCTGGACAAGGGAATGAAGGTGTGGCGCCGCCCCAAGTGGGTGCAATGGAGGGTGCGCCCGTGCGCTGCCGAACCTGCTCCCCTCGCGCCAATTGGATCATTCATTGTGAAACCGGAGGGAGCGCGAGGATGGAGCACCGGTTCTTGACTTTGCGTAGCTCCTTGTATTAGGGTAAAAAACAATTTTTTTAGAAAATGTTAGTTCGTTCATTAAACATTAAGCAAATAGATTCCTTATTAAAAATAAGGACACAAATTTCAGTATTGCTACACCTTGCAGTTACACCCCGTATATAAATATAAGTATTTCTGTTACCTCGGAAACGGCTCTAACGATTTGGATGAAATTTTGTATTTAAATAAGGTTTTGCTTTTTAAGTTTACCTGTATAGTTGTATTTCTTGTAAAAGAGCAATTATACAAAATAAAATGATTTTTCTGTCACCCAGATATCATTTTAATTACCTACACCATAGTCAATAAACTATTAGCTATTTGAGTTATACTTATATACCTTACCTATGATGTAAGCCGAATGTATAGGTATAATCCCATAAGTATCTAGCTATTTATAATGAGTAAAACTATATTTTTGATTCTCAGAAATAATAAAGTCTGTGCATTATGATGACCATGTAATTAAATATGCAGATTGTTTTGCGTTACGTAAACTATACAGATTCATTAATAATAATAACACAAAACTATTACGTACTTACAGTCTTGACCTCAAAATTATATGTTTTTGTATTATTGATTTGTCGATATTGAATAATTACTTAATGAATTCAAGAAAGTAGACGGAAACCTCGACATAACTTTGTATTTTTTTGCAAAAAGTGTTTAAATGAGTTTTTTTTAATATAGTACCTAATAGATGCAATTGCAGTGTATTAGTAACGCAAGTTTTGGACTTGTGGCCAAGGGCGACTCTAAACACGTATAGTGCTTCTCCCTTTGAGTGTGGTCTTGAATTTTGTATAAGTACCTAATTAAAAACGGGCTTCTATTTTAGTGCGATATAGTATTAGAGACATAAATTGTATACTTAGGTACACACGTACGACTGTGGCACGCCACATGACAAATCGACCATCACAGGAAAACATCAATGAACCTGAAAAAGAAACAAAATGGAATCAATTTTGACTGATTGATTTTTTTTTTTTTTTTAATTTTTACTGTCTAAAGTTCTAAATGGTTTCTAACCGTGTGGTCGTCTCCCCTATTTGACCGTCACGTCGCGGTGTCGAGGTAACGCTCGGTGACCTTTGCGTGTATCGCCGCTATTAGTTCGTACTGAAGCATGAAGTTAAAGTTTCAGATCTGATGTAAACCTGATTTTAAGCTCAAAGTAAACATAACCTTGTTGGGGAAGCTAGGGCAAGATTGGTACCTATTAATATTTTGTTGGTAAATAAAATTTAAACTAAATTAGACTTAGGTATTTTGTGCCAAGAAAGCCGATCATTACTACCGTTGTCCCCCACCCGCTGTACACCACTGGTGGACAGTGACACATTTTTAAAAACAATGGTAATATAATAAAATATGAATTACTCCAGTTTAACAGTTTAGTGCTTGGAATAAAACTGAACATCGAAGTTCTTAAGAATCAGTTGGATCTGAACTGAAGTGACCACACAAGATGACCGTTCGCCTTATTTACAATATACTATTAGATAAGTAAACGAGCGAGTCGTTTGCCTGATGGTAAGAATAACGCCGGCCCAAATCAGAGCCACTCAGAAATTTAAAACACAAAAGACTGCGTGGCACTGCTGTGCGCTGGCTACTCTGAGACATTAGAGTATTAAAATAAATAAATAATAAGTTCGTTTAAGCCCAGTAATTTCACGGACTACTTTGCTCTTCAAACCAGAACACAGTACCTACTGCCATAAAACATGCAAGAGTGTTTACTCTGGTTGTTTTATCCTGCCTGTGTGTCCCGCCCACTTACCTCGTAATCCTCTTTATAAATCTTCTCATCGATTGCAGATCGATCGATTTGCAGATGGCAAATACTAGGTATAAAGGCACTTTAGGTAATTTTTATGGTATTTTTCTCTGAACCTGGCTGGAATTATGCAAAAGTTGGCATTTTCAGTCATTATTTATACCCAAAATACCTTGAAAAAACCGTTAAGTACGTGGAACCCCAGTCTAAATAGGGGTTCTAACTGGAAAGCACGACCTATTGTTACCAACACGGGCCAGTCGATCCCATACGGGTTCATAGTGTAGACAAAAATCATACTAGAAAGTTTTATTGTTTGTTTGTTTTGTTTAGTATTACCTAATACTAAAGCACAACGAATACATTGAACGAATTGTACTAAAATGTATTCTTTAGTTCAGTAAATTATTCCTATAAAATAAACTTTTTCGGGTAAAAATCTATTTAATTGCGGTTCATACCACGGACTGCAACTGGTCTTATTAAGTTAACCTTTAAAACTTATTACTAATCTGTACCTCGATTAATAACAAGGAAGTGACAAAAGCTAGAGTACCTACCTACCTACTAAAGCATATACTTGACTCTTACCACAAAATAGTCATTTCAAAGAGATAATTACGTACTGATTCGTTAGTACATCAGGTTTTCACATCATACCTAAGGTTGAGGAGTTTTTGATTCCGTCTACCAGGGTCATTGTGGTTTAGGCTTTTTAGCTTCTTATTGTACCTAACCCAGTTCTTTTAAAAACGTTGCTTTTTGCAATCATTATAATATTCGCGAGTGTTCAGAAAATCATACAAGGATAGATATAGATAGGTATAGTTTTATAATAAAGTATTATAATCATAGATACAACTAAATAAAATTGAAGTGTCTGTTTGTAATATCAAAATAACAGCTTTTTACTAAATGCATAAAATATGAAATTATATACGGGACGTACACCAAAACAGCCATTTTTAAAATTGTTGTCTGTCTGTCTGTCTGTTTATTCCGGGTAATCTCCGAAACGGCTGGGCCGATTTTGACCGGAATTTCACTGGCAGATAGCTGATGTTACAAGGAGTAAAATAGGCTACTTTTATTTCGGAAAAAGAATTAGGGTTCCGCGCAAAAAAATAAAAACCATGAAATCCAATATCTCCGCACGGGTGAAAACGCGGGGCAGCAGCTAGTGTATAATATGTTTTGACTTTGCAAGTAGGTAGGTATTTGGATTGCAAGCTTTACCTCACCATGTTGTGGTCACAGGTCGATGTTGGCTGTCAAGGGCCAGAACACACATCCATAAATACTTGGCGACAAATTGTCAGTAGAGCTAGCCAGGCAAGCATTAGAAATTGCCCTACTACGCAAATCAACCCATGTTTGATTTTTGGATGCCATTTAAAGTAGATTTAAGGCCATAAAAGCTAGTTTTTTAAAACATTTATGATAATGGGTTTACCTACATTTAGCGTTTATTTTATAGATACCTAAATCTATGCGTAGGTAAGATATTACTAGAATGGCTCGTCTGATGAAACCGGGTTTTCTAAGTTTTGTAGTTCCCCTAAGAGTATCCTTAATATGATATGATAGCAGCGGAAATATGCCGACGAAAGCTAATAACTTCCATATTATGTCTCTGGTAATAATAAGAAAAATAATTAGGTCTAGCTATGTAACACCTATGAGAAGTTTGATAATATTTTTGATGGGACCAAACTCACATTTATATCTATGGATCTTTTTGCAGTATTTTCACCCAACAAGTTTTGTAAAAATCATAAACAAGACTTTTCCGAACTTGTGGGGTGAAAATACTCGAAATCTTTGCGCAAAAGTGCTTCTGGTCCGCTAGCGTGTAAAACTTCCCGCACCGCCCGTGCCACGCACTAGGCTGCCAGCTACATTTGCACGCAGAAATTCGAATGATAGGTAAACAAAATATTTCCTCGCTGTAGTGAGGTGAAAAATTGTGTGTTCAGCTCGGCACCAAAGTTATTTTGCGTCTCGTACCTTTGAAACCTTCGCTACGCTCAGGATTTTATTTTTGAACCTTAGTTCAACCTCAATCATAGAATCCTTCGTTTCCTCGGATGTTAATACAAGTACCCGCGCCAAATAATAACTTTGTAGCTTTGCATAACAAATAACTATTGCTAACCCGGTAGACGTTGTCCTTTCGAAATTTCAATAATTTTGTTATACCTTACTATGTAATATGTATGTCTAACTAGGTATGGTCATGAGTTCGTACAAAAATCCCACATAAAAAGCACTTTCAATTTTCTCCAGCACTTTCAATTTTCACCAACATTTCCAATTTCCCGATTAGTTTTTCCAGTTTTTCTTTCCCCAAAATCTTTTTATTCGGTAGTCCGAATAATAGGATTTTGGAAGGATTTTTCATCATAGTGGATGAACATTAAAAAAAATACGCAAATCTATATTTAGCCGTTCTCTGTGATGCGCATACCAAAGAACAGCATTTATTTTTTTATAGTTGGAACCAAATCCATTTTCAACTTTTTTTTTAATATGTTTTGTGATCGTGAGATTACGAGTAGGCAGAGCAATTGTACGCAGCCTTGTATAGAATGTACAGCTGTCTAAAGAAAAGCAATGTCTAGGACCTTACCCATTCATGATTCCTTCAAAACCCACACCTGAAATATTTATTTATTTATTTATTTTTAAGGAAAACCAACAGCTGTATTACAATAACTTATAAAACTAACATAACATTAGAAAGCCAATTATAGGTTCTCACGAATAGTAACAGAGAAAAATAAAAGGGAAAAAAAAATATTTCAGTGTCTGATCGTAAATATTTCAACGTCTCATCTACTTAAATTCCCAATTGGATCTGATTGCGCTACTAAGTGGAGAATTAAAATAAAGTAAATCAAATCTTAGAACACAACAAACCCTATACACAAATACCTAAATGATAATTATGTTAATGAAACTGCAATATAATATATATAATTATACATGAGTAGGACCTACTTCGAATGATCTCATCTGAAGGAAGGGACGAGCCGACAATGGGTTGCGTCACTTGGTCCACGGAACTCCTTCCGCTCGCCTCTTGAGCGCTTTGGCCGCGAGAGCCAAGCACCCGCGGTGGGAGTGCATCGATTCATATATAACGGCTACCCGCCGACCCCTCAGCAGGCAGTAACCACACAGCTGCATCATGAAGGTAATACCACTTTTATTACTAGCACCTTCAGCTTTGCATTTTAATCGACTCTTGTTTTTGTGGTAGGGCCTTAAGAGTTTGGCGAGAGAAAAAGCTCATTAAAATTTTAGTATTGAATTACATTCATATAAGTAGTTACTTACCAATAAATATTTCATTAACTCGCCCTTATCAACTCCTAATTGTGACGATAAACAAAATATGTGAATAACTTTTTTTTATTAAATCCACATTTTTTTATACGGGGGCAATGCTTTTTTTAACTAGCCTGAAGCTTTTAGAATTATACCTAACTATTATTTTATATTATATTATAATTATATCTATTATTATAGCCTAACTAACAAAAATAATTACTTAGAACATTACAGGCCACTTAGACCTATAGATAATCCTCATGTTCTAGAATCTAGCCCACTACCAGTTGCTACTGCTAACTGACAGGGTAGGTACTCAGCATGCTGGCGGTATTGTACCGTTGAACTGCAATGCTGATTCGAACAGCCAAATAAGTATGTACTAATTTTGGTTAAGTGACGCATTAACAATGCGCTTTGATAAAATTTTAAAAGTAAAAATGTTTGATATTCAAAATTGACTGTACATATGAATCTGCCAGATACTTACTTTGTCTTGTCCAGATTTCAATCAATTTCAGTTACGGTCTTGAGTTCATACAAAAATCCCTTGAAAGAAAATCATTTTCCAATTTTCCGGCCTACTTTCCATTTTTTTTCTTTTACTTTTTAGTTAAAAGCGTTATTCAGACTATTACGATTTTTTTTAAATTACATCTGTCCAGACGTTCATAATTGATGCCCGTACCAACGAAAGTAACAGCATTTAATTTTTATTAAAGTATTATATTTTATGCAAGCAATATCTTCGTGCACGTAGGAACTTAAAGATAAAACCGAAATGTTCACGATTTCCTCCTTTCATTTGTTAGTAGGTATACAAACTACTGTAGAGCAAGAGGCATCATGATTTGTGTTTTTAAATTATTATTTGATATTTCATGACTTGGAGTTATTTGTAGAGTACATAATTTGCTACAAATTATTTCATTTCACAAATTATTGTCACTACTTATTAACCATTTTAACGTTGTCTTTTTATTGTGAAGTTTTAATTTAATGCTGTTTTAACTGTTCATATGTGGAAATCAGGGTTAGGCATTTAGCTATGCAAAATTGCAAAGCTGTGGGAATGGGTTTCTTACGAAAATGTTAAAACTCATTGTAATCACGCGTCAATTCTATTGTTAGCGAGAATAGTAAGATGTGTAATCATCTCACTCATTTAGTTTAGAAATACTAACAAAAGCCTGATGCGTGTTTGTATAATAATTTAAAAAATATGAAAACTAGGTGCATATAAATACCTAAGTGTTTGGAAATTAACAAGTTTTTTTTACAAAATCTTCAATTGACATAGTTTTCTCCATGTAACTTATTTATCGTTTACTACCGAAAGCAAATTTTCATTACATATATGTACCTAATATCTACCTATATCATTTTGTTCGTTCCACAGGTTTTCGTTTGTTTGTTAGCCATCGCCGCTGTGGCGCACGCTGGTTTCAGCAGCGGGTGGTCAAGCGGCGGCGGTGGAGGCGGCGGCGGCGGTGGCTGGTCTAGCGGTGGCGGTGGCGGCGGCTGGAAGCTCGGCGGTGGCGGCGGCGGTGGCGGCTGGCCCAGTGGCGGCGGCGGCGGTGGTGGCTGGAAGTCCGGCGGTGGCGGCGGCGGTGGTTGGTCCGGCGGCGGCGGCAGCAGTGGTGGACGTGAGTTTATTTCACATCACTGACATAAAGATGCGTATTCTAATACTTGCAGCACAATCATAATATTCGTTAGCAACGATCTCCTAGTTGTGACTTAGAGGATTTTGACCATCAATGTAAAATTACTAGTTTATCATCAATATCCTATACTTATATCAATAGTAATGTTCTAAAGATTTACACAATTTAACTTCTAATTCATGCTTGGTGGATATAAGTAGACAGGTACCTCCAATTTGTTCAAAACGTTTTACTTTTATAATTTATTACCTGAGCAACGAAGGACTATGTGCAAACATTTTTGTTTCCCAATCAAGATAACCTGGGGGCCTTCAAGCCCATGATGAGATACCTTGTAGGCAATGATCAACCGCACTGCAACTTACAAACGTGAAAGATAGTGATCAGAGTGCCAAATGAGTGTTGCACGGGCATAACAAAACTCTTACCACACGAGATGTATAGAAACTAAAACCGGGACTAATTCATTGATTCATAAATGTATCCTATTAGGCTCAAATTTTGCCGCTTTGCTTGTGAAGTCTGCCGCTAAACAGTAATGTGCAGGCATTACTGTGTTCCGGTTTGATGAGCAAAGTAGCGAGTGAAATTACTGGGCTTATGGGGCTTACAATACCTAATGTCTCAGGGTAACGAGCGCACTGCAGTGCTGCGCAGTCCTTTGTGTTTCAAAGTTCTGAGTGGCACTGCAATTGTTATGGGCCGGCGTTATGCTTACCATCAGGCAAACGACTAGCTCGTCTCATAACCAGGAACATAAAAAAATACTACGGCGAGATTAGTGGCTCTACCTTATTCGACCCATCATGCACATTCTTGGGCATGATGGGTCGAAAGGTTGCATGGATGGGATGCACATTCCTTGTGCAGTAGACTTTTTAAACAATTTTACATGAATAATTTGTGTTGTTCAACAGAAATAAAAATCATCAAGATCATTACCACCGGCGGAGGCGGAGGTGGAGGCGGTGGTTACGGTAAGACAAACACTATTTCCAATTTCAATCAGATTATACCATTATAAAACACAGATATAAAGCGATAGGCACAGGTACCGATCTGCCTACATCAATATGCAATGGTATATTATAGGTACCTATATATACTTATCTGAACATACAAAGTGCAAGTGCCGGCAAATGTAAACAGACTCTAGGATCTGTTCGACTCCGATCTAAAGTTTAAAGGTCGGTAGCTGGTCCACACTGGGTCATCCATTCGCTAGTCGGCGCGGTCGTCGTGCCATATTACGAATTGCACAACCATCTGTCCCATGCTCGGTTACGTTTGTCCGCAGTCCGGACATTAGATTTGTTCGTTATTATAACTAAGACTTTATGCAATCTTCAAATTACTTTAATGCATGTTAGAATTAGAAGGTACATCCTATTCAAGGTTCGTGGATTGCCGCTCAATTGTAGGCTATTTCAAAAAGCGATGGAGGTCAGTGTGGCCGTAAAAATATCAAGTCTTGTAGGTACTATTTTTATTTACAAATTGTGAAACAACAATATAGCACCAGTTCAATAACCCGTACCTATCAATAACGCAAAGCGTTGTTTAGTTAAACAATTAATTTTTTTTCTCGATTAAATGGATTGCCTCACAGATTATATTGCCTATGTGGACTGACTGCTAAGTAGGTAATAAAATAGGTACCTATCTCACACGCTATGGTACTACACCAAATATAAGTACCACAGTCTTAATTGAACACCAAATACTACGAAGAAAATAAAAAATTGCATGAAACAAATATCTAAATAATCTTACAATAGGTGGCCTTATCGCTAGCAATTTCTTACATGAACCTTTGGATGGATAGGTTCTACTCGTACTCGTACTTTAGACAAAACCCACACGCTTCTTTTTCGGCTCACGCTAGCGCCAAAAGGTAGATATGAGGTAGGTACAATGTATGGGAATGACATACCTATAGCATAGAACATATTGTTATACGCCTATAGCTTGCGAGATGTCACGTGAATATTTTTAAATTGGTTGATGGTAATTGGTCGTATTGGCTTTTTACTTTATGGTACTTATTGGTTGGCGTTAACGTGAGCAGAAAAAGAAGCATGTGGATTTTGTCTAGAGGGCTAGGAATTATAGGTATCTATAGCTATAACAAATATAGGTAGGTATAGCTTCTGAAGCTTTTAAACGATTGCTTTTTGTTTCATTACCTACATATAGCAACGAGTTCCTAAGTATAAAACTACCTACTCATGGCACTACTCTAAGATTACCTACTTGCCTTCTTTCAAAATAATGACAGCTTTTTATTTTTGCAGGCGGTGGCAGCAGCGGCTGGTCTAGCGGCGGCGGCGGCGGCGGCGGTGGCTGGAAGTCCGGCGGCGGCGGTGGTGGCTGGTCCAGCGGTGGCTCAAGTGGCTGGCCCAGCGGCGGCGGCGGTGGTGGCTGGCCCAGCAGCGGCGGCGGTGGTGGCTGGAAGTCCGGCGGTGGCTCATCCGGTTGGTCCAGCGGCGGCGGCGGTTCCTCCGGCTGGTGGTGATTCCGAATAATGTGATAATAGTACAAATTACGATTTAATACAGCGATACCTCATATTTATGACTTTAATTGAAGATCATTCCCAAGCCCAATAATCTGTCGCGTTGTCGACGAAAAAGTCCTATTTTCGTCGCACAAATCTCCGTTTTCATAGATACAAGCATAAAAAAATACAGTAGTAGGTACCTATAGCCAAATGTTTATATGTGTATATAGAAGACTTATCTATAAAATATTATATAGAATCTTGTAAAACTACGCAAAAAAGACCCCGAAACATTTACTTTGTCCCGGAATGCTCAATGTTTTCAGCGACAACTAGGTAAGTACCTAGATGTCGCTGAATCATATTTTTTTAACTAAAAAAAGTTAAGGTACCTACATACAATTCCTTTAATTACTTATCTAAAGACATATGTAAAAATATTTAAATATTATGGTGTCTGTTTTTCTAATAAATAAAAACTACGAAATAGCCTTCAACTAAAAGCACACGCATCGCCATTTTTAACCTTATCGTACTCGTAGAAGTGACTTTCGAAAGTTTTATAGTACCTACTTAGGTACCCGGGTTTAGAATAAATCTTTCCTGGCTAATGCTGTCAGATTCTACCGTAAAATTCCTAAAACATTTACTGAATTACCACAAGGAAAGTTTAAACGTATTCTAAATAAAAAGCATAATATATTTATGGTTATGTAGATGGCAAAGGGGGAAGGGGGAGAACGGATCAAACATCTTTCCAGCCCCAATTGCCATCCTCACCTGCACGCGCAGATTTGTATGATTCTGCGGCGGTAGCCCTTGGGTTGCCGTGGTCCCCCCTGCTAGATAACAGACGAGGCACTGGCGACCGAGCAATGGCGGTATAACCATACACCTGACCAGGAAACTGGTCAGAAGAGGATTCAGCGGCCTTGGGGCTTAAAAACCCCCATAAAAGTCTGGTGCAGAAGGCAAGGGGAAACCACTGCAACTATTTTCCCGAGATATTCGTCATGCAAGTAAATACAAATGAATCACGATTGCCATGCGAGCCGCTTAGCGACCGGCGCCGCGCTGCGTCCGGGGCGCGCGGTGGGAAATGGACTACCGGCCATGTAGGAGTAGGAGACCAGGCTTCTCATGGAAACCCTGCTACTGGAAATTCAAATTCCATTAAGCTACGTAAAATCCAGAAGATAGGAACATGGAATGTACGTGGCTTGCTACAAACTGGAAAACTTGACATCTTAAAACGAGAGATAACCCGGTGTGGTTTAAGTATTTGCGGACTAGTCGATACCCACTGGAGAGAAAGCGGACATTTCCTCACCGACACCCATGCCGTTTACTTTTCTGGGAACGACAACAACAGCCGAAACGGAGTGGCATTTGTAATTTCAAAACATCTAAGGAATTGTGTGTTGGGTTACGAGCCGGTTAGCGACCGAGTAATGACTATTAAGCTGAAAGCATCACCAGTAAACCTAAATCTCGTACAGGTTTATGCCCCCACTGGTTCTGCGAAGCCGGATGTTATAGAAAGCTTCTACACAGAATTGGAAACCACCATCGCAAAAATTCCCAACAGAGAGCTACTTTTAATCATGGGTGACTTTAATTCTAAAATTGGAGTTAATTCCAGTCAATTTAGCAAAAGTGTAGGAAACTTTGGCCTTGGGATACGCAACGAAAGAGGTGAGCGACTGATGCAATTTGCTGACGAGAATAACTTAGTAATAGCAAATAGTCTATTTCAACATCATCCTCGGAGATTATACACTTGGACATCACCAGGAGGTGCCTACCGCAACCAAATTGATTACATCCTGGTTCGGTCACGCTGGCAAACCTCCATCCTCAACGCTCACACGCTGCCTGGCGCTGATTGTGGATCAGACCACGAACTCCTCATTGTGAAGCTGAGACTTAAATTGACAGCTGCGAGGACCCTCAATAAACAAAGGAGAATCGAAGTGAAAGATGCCGCAAAATTTACTATGGCCGTAGAGCAAAACTGGACAGAGTGGGCCGACACAAACCATAATGAAGCAACACCAGAAATGTTATGGAACCAAGCAAAGCACCTAATCCAAAATGCAATCGCAGAGTCCAAACCGCCAAATGAAACTCATAAACGGCAACATTGGATGACGGACAGTACACTTGCTTTAGTTGAGGACCGACGGCAAAAAAAAGCGAGAGGAGTAGATATTAGGGAGATCAACAAGTTGTCTGCCAAAATTCAGGCCAGCTGCAGACGAGATCACAACTCATACCTTCGCAAAATATGTGAAGAGGTCGAAACACACGCAGGGAAACATGAATCGAGAGATCTGTATCGCAAAATTCGTCTCATAACAAAAACACTACCCTCTAAAACTTGGGCCATTGATAACAATAATGACGAAACGGTAACAGAATTAGAACAAATCTCGGAAACATGGAAGAAGTACTGTCAGTCATTGTTCCAGGATTCGCAGTCACGTCTTTTCTCAAATACAAACCCGAATAATGAAGAACTAGAGCCAGATATTCTTCTGTCTGAAGTGCGAGCTGCTATAAAACATCTCAAAATTGGAAAAGCTACGGGTTCAGATCAAATTCCCATTGAGACTATAAAGGCTTTAGGGGAACGCGGCGATCACATCTTCCACGTCATCTGCAATAAAATATGGCAGACAGGAGTGTGGCCATCTGAGTGGACTCACACAGTATTCACTCCCTTACATAAGAAGGGTTCCACAAAGAAATGTAGCAACTATCGCCTTATTGCTCTAATATCACACGCTAGCAAAATTTTGTTACATATTTTGAATGAACGACTAAAGGCGTATCTTTCCAAAGAAATTGCGCCAGAGCAGGCCGGATTTGTGAAGGGAAGGGGCACCAGAGAACAGATTCTCATTGTTCGTCAAATTATCGAGAAGGCTCGGGAATTTAACAAGCCAACATACATCTGCTTTGTCGATTTCTCCAAAGCATTCGACTCGGTGAAATGGCCAACTCTATGGAAAACATTACTGGAAATGGGGACGCCAAAGCATCTTGTACACATTCTAAGGCGTCTATACGAAGAAGGTACAGCCTCAGTACGGACAGATAACATCCTATCCGGCAATTTCGACCTTAGCGCTGGCGTCCGCCAAGGATGTATTATATCACCGCTCTTGTTCAATGCGTATACGGAGCTTATAATGCGCATCACCCTGGAGAATTGGACAGATGGAGTTACAGTTGGTGGCTATAAAATTGCGAATTTGCGCTACGCGGATGACACCACTCTATTTGCAACTAGTGCTCAACACATGGAACAGCTACTTCGTAACATGGAGCGAGTGAGCCTTGGGTTCGGACTAAAGATTAATCGCAGCAAGACCAAGATGATGATTGTGGACCGCACTAACAATAATTCGCCAGAAGTCACTCAGATTGCGAATTGCAAAGTAGTCCAATCCTATATATACCTTGGAGCTTTGATTTCGAACAATGGCGGGTGCATAGACGAATTAAAGAGACGTATGGCGATCACTAGAACTGCAATGGACAAAATGAATAAAATATGGAGGAACAGAAACATCACCAAAACCACAAAGACCAGGCTTGTGCGATCTCTTATTTTACCCATATTTCTATACGGTGCAGAAACGTGGACTCTGCGAGAGGTTGAAAAGAAGAAGATAGACGCTCTGGAGATGTGGTGCTGGAGAAGAATGCTTGGGGTATCGTGGACCGAGTTTCGCACAAATGTCTCGATACTTCAAGAACTCGACATCGAGCAGCGTCTGTCTTCCGTAGTTCAGTCCCGCATACTAGCTTTTTTTGGACACGTTTCAAGACGAGACAACCAGTCCATAGAGCGTCTCGTCGTCCAGGGAAAGGTGGAAGGCACTAGACCGCGTGGGAGGTCACCCATGCGTTGGACTGATCAGATCAAATCTGCTGTGGGCGGTCCTGTGCATGAGTGCACCCGTATGACCTCTAACAGAAAGAGATGGCGAGATATTGTGAGGCGCATTACATCTGCCCCCACTAGTACTTCATGACGAGCACGACCGCTCTGTCAAGAGCGTAGCGACCAAGAAGAAGAAGAAGATGGCAAAGATGCATGGAGGCAAAAAGCTCTGGATACTCCTGGCGCATAATATACTATAATACTTATGCCCGTTTTCACCAACGACGAATGAGGCGACACGCCTAAGGTTGGTAAAACGTTTTTTTGCCCTAGGCAACTCCTAAATATATAATAATACAGTAGAATCCACATATAACGACTTCGCTTATAACGACTAACCGCTTTTAACGACGATAATGTTTACTCAAGTTAGGTTTCATAGTTAGGTACTGAGAAAATGTAACCGTTTAGTGCGACTCCGGTTTTAGCGACCAACTGCTTATAGCGACCATTTTTTATGATTATACGTCCGTCCGGTTAAAACGACGCGCAATGTTTTGTTTACACAACCTACGCACCAATACCTCGGCGGCGCCCCAACTTCACCCCCGCGCCCCGCGTGCATCCTTAGTGGCGTGCTTAAATCACAGTTACGACAAGTTGTCACTTGTTATGACAAGTTCTTAAAGCTCGACAAAATGAGTTCTGCGAAGCGAAAGTGTTTTACAATTGAAGAAAAAAGTGCAATATTATTCCGATTAGAAGCCGGTGAATCAAATGCAACCATCGCAAAGGAGTTTGGCGTATCTCGTTCTACAATTTACCTAAATAAGAAAATCAAACTTTCCCAATTATAATAAATATGTATTCGTAAGTTAAGTACATGGAATATTTCTTAAGTACATACATATATTGTATTCTGTATGTACTTAAGAAATAATCCGTTTTGTACGTCATCCGGTTAGTACGACATAGTATCGCCGGTCCCTTGAAGGTCGTTATATCCGGATTCTACTGTATAAGGAATCCAATTTAAGCGTCTCCTAGGTTTGGTGAAAACGGGCATTAGACTTAAATTTTAAACTTGATTGTTAGCATTAAAATCATTGTAAAAACAATTTTAAAAAAGAATGCCGACGAGTTTCTTGATCGGCCTATACCAATTTGGAACGGACACAGAGTAATTTATTTTAACTTTCATGAGCCCCTGTTTTCACCATGATGTTTTCTTTCACAAAAAGCTCAAGCAATGAGCTTGAGTTTAGCTAGTAACACACAAAAAATACACGTAAACAGCGCCGTTACTAGTCTTTTGTGCGCCCGGTGCGAGCAAAGAGAATATAATCCCGGTAAGAGGCGGAACTCCATAGAGCGGTTTTTAATGCTAACAAATGAATTGCTTTGGCAACATAGAAGCGGGTGCGAGCTTCTATAACTACGCTCTAATGGCCTTATGTGCGCCCGGTGCAAAATTTACAACTGCGCCCTATAAATGTTGTAATCTAACCCGGGTCTGGGCTCCGCTGGCACTTAAGGCACTGCACGTAAATATATTAAAATATTGATGAATGATTTTGGAAACGATGATGGCCGGTGGCCCATAGATGTTGTTGGGGTCACTTGCTGATTTGTAGGTCAAGGGTTCGATCGAGCCATACATGGGCTTTGGCTTTCAGCGAAGGAAAACAAACGGATCACGACCCGTCCACCCACTTGACTTTCAAATTCAAATTTGGCAAAAGCTATAGAACTATATTTTCATCTAACAGTATCATACTCTATGTCATAGATAAGTAGACTGTGTCACTGTGGTATTAAAAACAATGGGTAAAAACGAATCACTTATTTTATTTTATAGTTAAATTACAAATAAAAAATATCTTAATTAACAATCACGGAATCATCTGTTACTAGATCTATCTTGTATTGGATATATAATCATTTTTTCATTGGTTTCTTCTTTGAACTGGGCGCTTTTTTCTTTTTGTTGGGATTATAGTTCTCTTTATCTGAGGAATCAGTGCTGGTAGGAGTAAAGCCGCGCGCAGCACGTCTTGGTCTCTTACTATGTTTCTCTACATTCTCAACTTCAGCTAAGATCCCATAATCTCTGAAAATAGAACATAAAACTGATTAAGTACACTTCTGTTGTACTCAGGAAACATGACAGTGACAACATTGACCAAAGTGAAACCTACATCTCCTCACATGACCTATGTACTTCCGCTGTCACCTCTAATGACACACTTGCTTCAAGTTCTTCATCACTGTCTGATTCTTCTATTATTACATTTAGATTTGCAGATTTTAAATTCATTCCTTTGCTAACAATATTGTCCACACTTATCTTTTTGTTAACTTGGAATAGGTGTTGACTTGGTGATTTGCAAAATATTTGTTTAACAATATCCTTATGAGAATTTAAATGATTATTGTAATTAATATTTTCTTCATTAACCATTGATTCAGTTTCTGTTTGTACTTCAACTGATTGCATCTTGTTTACAGTATTGTTAGTACTTTCAACATTTTTAACATTAACTATGGCTACAAAACTTTGATTCTCAACTATAATTGACACATCTTTAGTTGGGTCTGTAGTGTCAAATTTATCATCTTTATTTCCATTACAATCAGCACAATTATCAGAAAGATAACTCTTTAAGTAAAATGGCACTTTTAATGAAAGTTCTAGTTTAGCTTCTATTGGTTTTTCAACATCAACTAGTGGGAGCATTCCTCTAGATTTTGAACTGACTATCGATGCAGAATCATATTGTATATCATTTTCAGCCTCTTGGACAGCTAACAAAGCATTATAGTCTTTGTCAACTCTTATACTTTTGGTGTCATCTATCACAATAACAGCCTCATCATCCAAAACTATACCACTCTCATCTTTATCATTATCTTTAGTCTTAGTAATATCCATTTCAAAAAATTTAGAGTTATCAGACTTAGAACCAAAATTGTTTTCAATTCTTGCCTTTTTATTGTCTTCTGGTGTTAACAGTGATTGATTCTTAACAACAGATAAAGCAGTTTTGAAATGTGATCTTTTTCTTGTTGTTCCATGCACAGGTGTGTTTTCAGCGTCCATGATGATGTGTTGTTTTTTTACATTGGACTTTCTCAATATTGGACCATTTGAATTTAAATCTGCAAAGGGTTTTCTAACATACTTTGTTAGCCATTTTTCAACATTATCACTTGACTGATCCATTTTGTGATCCCAAAGAGATGATATTTCTTCACCAGGAATTTGTGACAGTTTATTTTCTTTATTATTTATTGTATTCTTAAAGCTTTTTCTTTTGTTAAAATACTTGGCGGGAGCTTGGATGCATTCTGGAAACAGCTCTTTTTCTGCTTTTAGCTGTTCTGATATCCTTTGTCTTTTATAAACTGTAATGTAATAAAATAATTTACCAGGCTGTTGTAATGGACATTTGTAATATCATAACAATAATGTAATGTAATGTACCATGTTTCTTTCTATTTTGAATGAATTATCATTCAGATAATCAGCTATTATTATTATTAGATACTAAACTTATATGTTTTTCATTTTGATAAACATATCATTTTTAAAATATGGTAAAAATATTAGTAATTATACAGATTGCATAGAAATATGGTACATACATGGCAAGGGTATTTAATTCATTCAGATAATCAGCTTTTGACACCAAACTTGTTTTTAATTTTGGTAAATATAGCATTTTAAAAAGATGGTAAAAGTATGTATTAGTAATTAATATATTAAAGATTAATGTGAGGTATTCATAAAAATAAATCAGGGATAGTTACTAACCATCTATGTGAAATTCATTTTGAAAAACATTTTTTAGATTTACAGCATTTTCAGCTCTTACAGTGAAAGGTGTATCTGCTTCTGGTTCTTTAGAATCGCTTTCAGGTGTCAGGCAAATAGAACAGTTTGTTGCCACAACGACACAGTCTTCACAGCTCGAATGTCCACAAACATATCTCATGCGAGTTCCATCCGTCTTATCACTGAAAATAATTTAATATTAATACAAGTTACTAAAATTGTGCTTGTTGTGTCAATAGTAAGCAAGCAGAAAAACAATCAAAATTTACCAAATAGAGCAGCGATTTTTGTCTACTATATTCTTAATATGTTCTACAGCCGCATCAATATTTATAGACTCATACATGTCATGAATGTAGATTTAAAATTATAAAGTTTTTTATTATAAACTTTACCAAAAAAGCAAAAATATTGAAAATTGTATATAATTTTCTGTCGACGTAGAAGTTTCAACTCAAAGAGAATATATGTTTCAACTATTCAAGTTTGTTTCACAATTATTTCACGTTTGACAATGACATTCATTTAACTTTTTTTTTGTTTTTGGCTCCACGTGATTTGCGTATTTAGCCAGTGTCAAGTTATTTATATAACTAGCAGACTCGGCCACGCGTTGCTGTTGCCGTGTTGCGGCTATAAATTGAGATGTAAGCTATCCTATCTTTTAAGTTAGATCAAACTGCACACGGTGTGCAAAGATTAAAATCGGTTAAGTAGTTTAGGAGTCCATCGCGGACAAACAACGTGACGCGTAATTTATATATATTAAAATATTAAATAATAAATCTCTAGATTTGGTGCAAGAAAGTCGCTAAAGTCACGTTAAAGTTTAGTCTAGGCGCGGTCGAGTCGAAGTGACGCTTCAGTACGGCGGTGGATACTTTACTGAAGCTTCTATGGAGTTTGGGATAGAATACGAAAATACGTTTTTCGTCTTTGTACTATTTGCCTTTCACTCATGCACGTTTACGAACACTATAATCCAGCATTACTTACGTACATGAGAATTATTTCAAGGCACTAGAATTCTAATACCTGACGTGGGAATACTTTATGATAATAATTCTTTATTAATATCGTTGGTACTTATTTTTTACATATACATCATCAGCCTCTTACGCTCCCACTGCTGGGATACCGGCCTTCTCTCAGAGAGAGAGGTATGGACCATAATCCACCACGCTTTCCCGGTGTGGCTTGGTGGATGTCACAATAATATGTCCTCGAATTTTGTGGTCCTTATTACATTTTTCAAATAAAAAACGCTGACACCATGTCATCATCTCAATTATAAAGGTTTTGATATAGTACTTTTGATTCGTTTAGAACTATAGTATCTTTAATAGACGCGAAGGTGATCGGTAGACGTTATTATAAGTTATAAATTATTATAGTAGAATCGTCTATCGTAAAGTCAAATAGGAATACCTTTATTTTATCGATATGCGGCCAACGCAAGCCCAACTATAGAGCAACACATCGCACATGTGGCACATCCCTGATTTGTTTTTTGCGTTGCGGCCGAGCCGGCTTGAACCGAATGTTTATTGTGAATTTTAAATTGTTTGGTTATCGTGAGAATGTAATTAATTAAGAACAATGTCAGCAATATCGGAATATAAACGCTATTTTCCTATTGATAATTTGCAGAAAGTATGTAACATATTTGAAGAGCAACTACGTAGTGACAAAGAAGCTGATTTGTCTCTATTTTCTATTATTGTTGGAGCAGTTGAAAACAATTTGACAAATGTAAAAAACAATGATAAAGACGTGAATTTGGCGGCAAATAAATTCGTAAAGATGAAGTTTCCATCCGTAGAGTGGGATGAGGTACGATCGTTGCACGACAGATTTGCGTCGTTGATGCGAAGTGGCGTCGACTCAAAACTTTTGAGCGGGATATATGCAACTCGCGACTTGGTGAAGAGAGTCGCTGATGTGGTTTGGAACTCTTTGACTCGTAGCTACTACAAAGACAGAGCACATTTGCAATCTATTTACAGTTTTTTGACAGGGAACAAGCTTGATTGTTTTGGGGTTGCATTTGCTGTGACTGCAGGGTGCCAAGTATTGGGTAAGCAAGATGTTCACCTAGCCTTGTCTGAAGATCATGCATGGGTCGTGTTTGGCAAAGATGGTACAGAGACAGCAGAAGTAAGCACATTATTTTGTATTGCTTTATTTTCAAAAGTTTTTATATATTGCTGTTTTAATAAATACATGTTTTGTAAAATACATATTGAAATAATAGTAGTTTTCATTTACCTACATTAGGTTTCATTACCTAAAACTGCGAAAAATCTTGATTAACCTATTCATAATTTTTTTGGGTCAAGCTTTAGTTAGCCTGTATAAGAATCTATTTTGAAAAGTAAAAATAATACATATTTTCCAGGTGACATGGCATGGAAAAGGTAACGAGGACAAAAGAGGCAGATCAGTTGGTGACGGAGTTATAGCGCGCTCCTGGCTGTATGTTGCTGGCAAACCTGTTGTTTGTACTCGTGTAATGGAACTAGCTGCTCTGGTTTCATCAATCAATCCCACGCTAACTCCCACTATTGATGTCCATGAGGTGGCTCAAATGCAGCATCGACTGCTGTGGCTGCTCTATGACGGTGGTAAAATTAAATTATAATGTCTCATTATTATTACAAAACAACATGTATTAGATTATACTGGGCCTATTTCCATTTTATTTTCCTCATCATTGCTCAAGGGGTTCAACATTTGCTATTGAAAGATTTATATGTCAACCTATTTTTGGCCTGGGTAGTAAAACAATCCAATCAAAACTCTAGCAATTATTGGTTTAATTTTTTTTATTTTGTCTCAATTCTTATAAATAGCCAATTTAATAAATAAGTACTTGAGTAAGGGGCAGACAAGAATTTAGTGGTAATTTTGCAAAACATCCGATCCATTTTCAAAATAATTGTTATTCAAGCTTTATTTTTACAGGTCACTTAGATGCCTATCCAATGGCACTAGGAAACCTTGGTGATTTGGATGAATACATGAAAATATCAAACTGTCCTGGTGATACTGAACTTCAGTCACCATCAGGCAACCTCAGTAGCACAAGGCCTGATGGAACCATCAGACCAGATTCAGCTGCATTGTATGCCCAGGCTATAAGATCATCTCGAACAAATTATGAAGACAGACATGTATATCCATACACTTTTCAAGGAGGTTATTATCATCGTCACAAAATGTACAAAGAAGCTTTCCATGCCTGGGCCTGTGCTGGGGATGTTATACGACAGTGTGTATTACTTAATTTCCTTGGCTAGTTTTAAAGTAATAGGGGATTTTCTAGTGCTCTTCTTGCTAGCTAACTATACCACCTTTAAAATCTGTCTCGAAGCGCTTCTTGGTATGTTTCAGCTGCTGCACTTGACAGCTAGTCTTATTCCAATTTTGTTCTAGGATTAATGTGTTTATCTCCTTTTAAACTTGAGATGTAACAGTCAAACAATAAATACTTAATTCACGTCAAGGTAACCTAAATAAAATAAATTATATGAATACTAATATTATAAAGAGGTATAGTTTGTTGGTTACCACTAATTTCTGGAACTACTGGTCGAAATCTAAAAATTCACTAATAGAAAGCTACACTATCCCTGAGTGCTATATGCTGCTTTTTATTGTGATTCACACATGTGAAGGAGCAGTGAGCTTTTGCCACACATGCCAAGTGAAGAAGCACTAGCTTCTACCACACATGCCAAGTGAAGGTGTACTCCACATTACTATTTTGCAACTCCACATATTTCATTATTCATACAGACGAGTGCACTTTGACACACCGCGACAGACGCACGCGGACGAGTGAGAATCAGAAAAATCGTGTCAATAAGATATAACTACAAACTTTTACTATTACTTACTACATCCAGGGTTCGAACTTGTACCCTACATCTAATGGTCCTTCGTGCCGGATGTAGTAAGTAATAGTTAAAATTTGTAGTATATTTGCTTGACACGATTTTTCTGATTACTGATTTATTAGAAACTAAATAAAATTGTCAATGAAACAATATGTGAACAAATGCCGCGATTTTCATTTCATTTAAATTTTTTCAGCTATAATTACTCGCGTGATGACGAAGAGATATACAAAGAGTTTTCCGAAATTGCCAATGAACTTATACCACAACTAATGAAAGCAGAAAGCTCCGGCCATTCAGCAAGATCAATTTTAAAGGACCCAGAATGTTTTGCATCGTTGCTAAGGTGAGATCGACGACAGTACTACATTAATTTATCAGTATAAAAGCCGAAATTTAATTACATAGGTCATGCCATTCTTGAGCACTTGGAAGTCGCGAGTGACTTTGTAGTGCGAATAGGTATAGGAATATAGGTGTCAGACGGATGTGGAAGGGGATCGCGGAGGACACTATCAAAACGCGAGATCATCCTACCTCGGAAGGAACCCGACATAGGACGAGACGGCACCTTTATTAACCTCCTTCCATCTACGGACCAGACTTACGGTGAAGCGCCATCGTTACATGGTGGATATTCCATGCCATGCTTACGCATAAAGCGTTTCGCTACCACGTTTATTATGCGTACCGCTACCACGTTTATTGCGTACCGCTACCACGTTTATGCGTACCGCTACCACGTTTATTATGCGTACCGCTACCACGTTTATTATGCGTACCGCTACCACGTTTATTATTCGTACCGCTATAAGGAGTGGAACTCCTTGCTCAATTCTGTGTTCCCCGTTCGCTATAACCTGGGCTGCTTCAAGGCGCGAATGAATAGGTATCTTCTAGGCAAGCGTATTTCGACTGCCTCATCGCGCTTACCAGCCTATAAAATATGCTGCAAATAAAATTGACAGTTCGAATGGATAAGAATTTAAATTAGAAATAAGTATAGTTCTTTATTTTTTCGAAAACGAAACCAAACCGAATCTTTATTCACACATTTCATATATGGTAAGAAGACTTTTAACATTAATCAAAAATAGTTTTAACGTCGTTCGCAAGTTTCGCAATGGTCTTCGAACTTTCCTTCGCGAGATTAGTTATTCGGTCAGTGTAATGAAAATGGAACTTCATTGTTTAGGAAATGCAATCGATACCAGCAGGGTTATTTTAATTCACTCGGAATGATATCGGTCTCGGAAGCGACAGCCTTGATCGCTTATAATTCGGAATCGCATCCCGTCAGAGAAATTTCCCGTTAAGATTCCACAAGTCACCTGTATGAACACGGATATAATCCCGACAATATTTCTTTGTCGGGATGCGTATATCAAGATAGTCGCTTCCGACACGGATATCATTCGGAGTGAATTAAAATCACACTGCAGCAGGGTGATTTTACTTCACTCGGAATGATAACTAATTTAAGCTTGTAAGATTCGACCTAAACAAACATACATACAAACATTGCAAGTTAAACAAAAAGCTTGCAAAAACAGGCTGTGTTTCGCAACTCTAAAAATAAGAACAAATTTATTTTTCAGATTTTACGACGGTATATGCAAATGGGAAGAAGGAAGTCAAACTCCCATACTTCACATAGGCTGGGCGAAACCTCTGGTAAGCACCATATCTAAGTTTGACGCGGAAGTTCGGGCACAAGTTCACATAGTATGCAAACCGGATACAGGCGATGATATGGACGAGGAGGCCGACGAGAAGGCTGCAGACGGTGAGCCTAACGGCAAGTGGAATAATGCTGAGAACACAGAAATGAGCGTGCGCGAACAGCTAACGGCAGCTGTGAACAGTCGCCCGAGAGTGACTCTGTACAGTCATAAGATGGCAGCGTTGAAGCCGCTGCTATTGGCTGAAAGGCTAAACACGCATGCTTTGCAGCTTCAATTAACGGCGCAGAGTCAGTTGCAACGTCCACATGCGCCGGCCAAGAGGCGGGATGACGATGACCACAGCGCCACCACACCCACAGCTCGCGCCAAAAGAGCTCGCCGCGAGCGCTGAACTACCCACCTGATATCATACAAACAATAGTTAACTACATTATCAGCCTCTTACGCTCCCACTGCTGAGATACCGTCTCTCAGAGTTATGGGCTATAATCCACCACGCGGGCCCAGTGCGGCTTGGTGGATGTCACATGTCCTCGAATATTGTGGTTCTTGAACATGCGGGTTTCCTCACGATGTTTCCCTTCACCGTTTTAGAGCGAGTGCCAATAATCCTCACATAACTTGATATATTTCATATTTATCATTGGTGCGGGCCGAGTCGAGATTCGAACTATGGTGCGTCGGATTGAAAGTCGCACAAGATCCCGCTCGGCCACTCTCGCTCAATAGTTAACTAAGAAAGCATAATATGACAAAATAGAGATGTAATGGTATTATTTTCACGATTTTGAGGCATATTACTCAAGAACAAACATTATGTAAAGTATTAAAATGTGCATTTACTTAAGTAGTTCCGGTACAAATACCGCTAGATCTGTAGGTAAACCTTATTTTAATAATTATGCTTTGCTGTTTTAGTGTAAAAGGTGATAGAAGCTTTTTAAAGTCTGTGTCGATTTACATAAGTTATTATGTACAGTATAGAAGCTTTTTAAAGTCTGTGTCGATTTACATAAGTTATTATGTACAGTAACGCGCAACGTGTTTAGGCTAATGTGAAGTTAGTGATAGACAGGTTCTATGGGGCAATTCAAACAAAACTGACAAAATATCCTCTCGCAGTTTTTATGTCACTCAATAAAAAAATCTTTTATTACTATTTTATGCCAATCAATAATTGGGTTGTTGACTGTATTCAAATAAAAATATAATTTTGCCGCGAAACGATAGTTTTTGTGACAGAAATCCTATTAAACACAATATTTTTGTTTACTTTTAAGGAATTAAATTTAAATTAAATAATCAAAATGTAATCACAGCAATCCGAAGTCACGTGACCTAAAACGCCCGTGACGTCACGGTTTCAATCGGAATGAGTATATATTTTTTTTTTGTTTTGTTTTTGGCTCCACGTGATTTGCGCATTTAACTAGTGTCAAGTTATATAAATAATAATATAAATAAATCTCTAGTTTTGGTGTATGAAAGTCGTCAAAGTCACGTTAAAGTTTAGTCTAGGCGCGGTCGAGTCGAAGTGACGCTTCAGTAAATTGGTGGATAGTTTACTGAAGCTTCTATGGAGTTTTGGATAGAATACGAAAATACACGTTTTTCGTCTTTGTACTATTTGCCTTTCACTCATGCAAGTTTACGAACACTTAATGGTTAATAATCCACTATTATTACACATTAACACTCTATAAAACAAAGGTTTTAGTAAATAACACAAAATCAACAACAGCACATTTTCGCATTCCCGCCAAAACTCCAATGAGTATATATAGCTCGTTGCGCTTAACTGCTTAGTATTTTAGAATGATTTCTGTGATTATTTATCTGTGCTGTGAATTCCGCGCCTATTTTTCTAAATTTATTTCGACTCTTGAATATTCTCTCATGATGGAAAGTGGCTTCATAAAGGCAAATAATTCCAATTTGCCGAGAATTGATTGTTTTACGGTGGCCAATTTCTTCTCGACAAACGATAATTTCTGCTCTGCTGAATTTAGAAATGTGAAGACCTCCGTGTAAGTACCTACTTATTATACCAAAAATCATTGATAACCAACAATGAATATATAACAGTAATCGTAGATTCTAAGATCCAAAGTGTATTAATTAACCAAAGCATATATATAAATCAATAAGCTCAAAAAACTTAGAACTCATATTTAAATACATAACAATACATACACAGAAAGCATCGAATGAACTTGTCACTAAACGTAGCAAAGACTAGGTAGTAGTGGTTATATTCTCTTTGCTTGTCACTTTACAGTGTTATAGAAAATTACTCTGTGGTAATTGAACACGTGACGTCACTGCCGTTTTGGAGCAAAATTTAAAACGGCATTTTAAATACATGATAATTAAAATATTAGTTGTTTTAAAAAGTAAATTTAAATATTTTGGGTTATATTAGGCCCATACGCATCGTTTTAAACACTTTCCCAAAATCAGTCAACATCCCAATTGTTTAAAAAATTCGTGCGCTCGAACAGCTACGCAAATGAGCAAGGAAATTATTTTACTTAAGAAAATACTAACAGTTTTTATTATTCTGTGACATCAAAAAAGTATAGAAGGATTTTTCCGTTTGGCCTAAACTAACCCTCAGTGCATTGTACCGTTCTTTTCGATAAATAAAATTGACAGTTCGAATGGATAAAAATTTAAATTAGAGATAGGTAGTTCATAATTTTTTGCAAACAAAACGAAGCCGAATGTATTTTCTTCCATAAGAAGTGAATATTCGCATCTCACTGGAGAACTCAAACTGAACTCAAGACTGGTTTACGGAACGATAACTATTTTAACATAAATGTATAAATGGTTTTATCGCCGTTCGCAACGGTTTTCACACGTTCCTTCGCGGAATTACGGTCAATTTACATAATGAAAATTGAATTTCAATGTGTGTGTGCAGTCGATAACAGATTACAAGTAAAAGTTATCGTCGCGTCGTTGCAAAACTGGTTTAGGAGATTAGTTTTCGTTCTTGGGGACAAGGTTGTGTTTCGTTTTCGAAAAAATCAACAACGACTTGCCTACTTCATGAATCATGATCTGTCAATTTTATCGATCACATAGTTTCGCACTTGCACCGCCCTGTCTCATTCAGTCGTCAGTTTCTAAGGCACACAGACTGTTCTATTCGGCCTAAACTCGATACGCGTATTGTAACATCTATGGTTGTTCAATCAGAGTTAGAGCTAAATGTTATATAAAATACAATTATGAATAATGTTAATAAAACCCTATTTTATGTAGATATATGTATATCTGAAAAATTAAAGTACAAGTCTTTTCCTTGTTGTGTATTAAAATAATTTGTAAGTTGTTTACTACAAGCTTGTAAAACGGACTTAATGTGATAATTAACGTGCGTTATTTCTGGATGAAATGGTAGAAGCATGCATTTATTTGTATATTTAGTTTTAAGATATACCTAGCTTGATTCCTCTCAAACTATTATTTGAATATAACAATATGAAGCTACCAGGTGTCTGACCTAATAGAAAAATAACAATTTGAGGCTAGAATGTCATCTGACCTAATAGATTATTGTAATCAAATATTTATAATCATGTGATCCAAAAACATTCTTGATTAGATAGAGCTGGTTCTCTTATATCTTCCTGTTTTCCCCAAAAAATAATGTACTACCGAAATAAAGAGTCAAACTCTCACCTAAGATTTACCTGTATTATATTAATCATTTTTCACTTATGTATTGTTAAATGTATTTGTAGCAATATTGGCTCTACATCACATAGAAACTGTTATGTTAATGCTGTTTTATTAATAGTTATTATTTACAATTATGCTGTTCTTGGTAAAGCCCTTGAAATGTTTACTAATTTAGCATACTTTGTACAGGGTAGATGAATAAAGTATGACCTATCTTTAAAGACTCGTGTTTTATTGTCGACGCAATTTGCAATCACCGGATTCTTTCTGCTACTACAATGTAATACATAGTCACTACACGTCATGCAACTAGCACAGAGTACTTTTGTATATAGGGGAATAGAGATAAAAGACCTATCTCGGCTGGCAAAATAGGAAACGTGAAAGTGTTGCTCTCCGACATCGTGTGGCGTGGATAAAGCTATAATATATACCTACCTACATAACACAGCTAGATACGTGTCTATAGCTATAATAATACATAAGTATATGTATAGCTGCAAATTACATTTTACTTAATGGCTAAATAACTAACTTATTTACAGTAACAAAGTTATAAAAAAAGTAATTCTCATAAAATTATGCCTGCCTACGTAGTGCTCAGTATTTTTACAGCCGCTGGGAGCACAAATTCGACACAGCCAGAGGAACATAGTGAGCTTAGTGGGAAAAGTACTATTTAGTCATTTAACGACAACAATTTGGAAAAAGCTAATAAAATGTCAAATATACTCTTATATACTCTTTGGTCAAATACGCATGACCGGCCATGTCGTTTTCACTAGCTTTAACAATGATGTTAAATAACGCCATCTGTGATTGGGCTTAGTAACGGTAATGTAGTAAGTTAGTAGCATAATAATATTATGCTACAAACTTAGAAATCACTAAATAAGTAAGGACAAGCGACCATTTTGGTGTCATTAATTTTTCAAACGTATTTGTAATTTATTTTTAATTTTTCAGTACTAAGACCGTAGTACGTCTAAGTAGTCTGTGCCTAAGACTGCCAACCCCAAAGGAACTGTCATAACCACAGAGTACTTTTCTATGATGAATACTATAATACGTAGACGGACTATCTACAAGAGCGTAGTAGTCTAGTAATAGTTTAGGGATGAGCGATATTGATAAAATATCGATATTGATATTGAGTGCTTACTATCCAACGCCGATATTATCGACATCAAAATGTCGATATTTTGAGGCTTTTTGATAAATATCGGTAGTTTTAATACTTTTATTTGAATGCATACTAAATATTTATAGGAGACCATTAGCAACGCCAAATAGGAAGTGATAATCATACAAGAAAATAAGATATATATATTTTTTTGTAATAATTATATGTATAATTATATTATTATTTTGCAAACAACGCTCCTATCACACGCATAAGCTTAACATATTGTAAACATTTTTCAGACCTCGATATCTTTAACACATCCAGGCACACCTTCAAAAGGAAGGTTATCCAGTGTTTACTGGGTGCGGACCAATCCGCACCCGGTGAATAGTGACAGCATGACCTCTTTTGGATTTTATTTTAAACGTAAATATGTACGATTGTACGTACCTGGTGATAATAGAGTGAAATTATTTTACTACACCTCCTTCCATTTACACACATATATCACATACATTACATATACACACATACATCACATACATCACACACACCACACACACACACACACACACACACACACACACACCACACACGCACACATCACATACATTCATACATTCACGGATACATACATGCATGTTTATTTTTTTCTTATTTTTCGTTTGTGTCTCTTTCAAAATGCTCAACAAAAAAAAAAAAAAAAAACACTATTATCGAGACCTATTATTGGCTGTATTTTCAAAACTTTATGTATACTGTATCTGTATTTATCATTTGTGCTGTTGGTCTTTTAATAAATAAATAAATAAATAAATAAATATTAAGAAGTATAAAAACATATTAATAGAAAAGTTACACAACATAAAAAAAAAACAAATCTACAAACACAGTAACAAAGGGATATTTGTCGTCTGCTACTATTGTTACCTAGTTATTATAACTTACACATCATATCAACATTTGACTATAGAAAACTAAAAGACCTAAAATTTTTTGTCAAGGCTCTGTAAGATAAGCAATTTTTACTTTAGCTTACAATGTTTGTATGTAAGTATGTTTATTTGTTGGCTAGTCAAATCTAGCATGTTAAATTTGGCGCACTTTCCGGTGTTTGATTGAGCCAAAATTTTACACACGTGTAAATCGGATGAGAAATAATGATGTCACCGAGCTGTCTAATGACGGAGCCGGAAGATGGCCATAGGAGCTCTGTAAAGAAATGACATAACCTTACTCATTGAGCTTGGGCTCGTTCGATTCGTCTTTACAAGTAATCTGTTTCTAGATAATGCCCCGAGTCCTGATGATGGAGCCGGAAGGTGGCCACGAGATTACAGTACCAATTACGTAATTTAAGTAATTATTTACTTTGATTTATGTTGTGAATAAATATTAATTCTCCACAATCCCAGATGCTAGTGATCATGAAAAAAAAATATCGATACCACGATATCTTCTTAAAATATCGCTATTTAGGAGATGCCATTATCGATATTTTGGTCATGAATATCGATATTTCTCCAATATCGCCAACCCTAGTATAGTTTGACTTTTTTATACCCTATATAATTTGTAGCTAGGCTAGCCAAAGAGTATAGCTACATATATAGTAATCTGTGATAATTTGCGACTTTTTTTAAATTCCGTGAAAACCGAAAAATACAAAAATAATTACTATATTTAGTGTAAAAGGAACCAGAACAGGTACTTACGTACATTAACTTCTCTTTCCGTTAAAAAATATGAAATCTAATTTTACAGTGAATTTCCAAAGCGAAAGAGAGATAAAGCGATATCGAAAGAAGTATAAATGTATTGTGCGACAAATAAAAGCATTAATTTTGGTAAGTAAACAGCTATTCACACTGTAGAAAGTAGCATGTATGTAGATACAAGTATCATACTCTTCTACTAAGAGTACCTACTTAAAAAAAATAAGGCATATACTCGAATTTTTTTTATACTATTAGTAACGCCGGCCGATAATAATTGCATTGCCACTTAGAACAAAGGGCTGCGCGGCACTGCATTGCGCTCTTTAGTCTGAGCCATTAAGTATCTCATAAGACCAGTCATTTCACTAGCTTCAAGTAAGAAGTCTGTAGCCAAACACCTGTCTTCTGCCAGCATTATATTGTACTAGCCTAGTACACTGTTCAGCTGGCTTCTAGTACTTCTAAGACTGACTGCCGAGTACAGTTGCCTGTAATAAAACTGTCCTAGTCTTGGTTTTGCATGTTCACTAATTTTGTAATTATCATAGCAGTCAAAAACTTATATAATTTGTAATACCTACGGGTATAGCAAATTTTAATATCATACTTTAATTGCAGGAAAATGCTGCGCTGTGTGATGAAGTGGCTAGAAACCAAGAAAGTATTAGTATTGTGAAGGATGAGAGAAAATTTTTGCTGCATAAGCTATTAGAATATGAAAATGATACAGATAGCACTCAATCATCTTATAGAAATAAGAAAAGCCAATAATTAATATTGTAATATAATTTGCTGACAAAATAGTTCCATATTTTATAATCACAGAAACAAATGTGTAAATATTGATGTTAACCAAAAATCGTCAGGATGCTCCATCATGATGTATCAGTGACATTTATTTTAAAATTATTAAAAACCATGTTCAAAGATGAAGGTTCACAGGGAATCAAAACAGCAATTTGTGGAAAAAAAAATGTTCTTGGTTTTATTGTGAAATTCAATAAGTATTGTTGTAAGGAATTAATATTGTGATGGCACCCTGTGCCTAATGGAAATAGATTGCAACATTTCATTATTTTATACAATTTGTGAAGTTTTATGAATATTTTATTTTAAAAAAACAGCTTTAATTCCTGAGGTATGTATTTCAAATGCAGTTTTTCACAATTCTAAAATTGACAAACTGGTTCCATTCAACGAAATCTTTATTTCTTATAGTTTCAGACTTACGTATCATCTTGTATTTTAAACAAAAAATGTAGCAGGACTATACTATTCAATTTGTTATCGTCACACCGGCCCGTTTATTTTTGTACCACCTTGCTACGATTTAAATGATGCAATTATGCATATCAGTGACACACAACAGAGATACTCCATGTATATATTATTCATGTATAAAATAAATAACAATTTTTCGATCCAATGAACTTTTATTTTTAATCTTAATTTAAAATTTGTTATATAACTAGATTGAAAGTAATGGATTAAATTATTTCAATCAACTTTCTTCATCATCTTCATCATCATTAAATGATAGCACTGGTTTGCTTTTCTTTTCTTTTGATGATTTACCACTAATATCTTTTCGTGGACGTTTGTTATTTGAACTTTGGGTGGTTTTAGATTTAAAAATGACTCGTTGACTCAGGTCAGCTTTTGTTTCAGTTTCTATTCGGTCTAGTTTTTGTTGTTCTGTCTCTGCTTCTTCAGCTGTAAGGTCACCCTTTTTTAAAACTACAACTTGCGGCTTCTCACTTTCTTCATCGTCAACAAAGTCCTTTTCGTCATTTTCAAGTTCATCAAACTTGTGATTACGATCGTCGTATCCAGCCTGTCTCTTTAATACTTTGAGAAACTCTGGATCTTCGGGCTTTATGTAGTTGACGTTACGCTTTTTGTTCATTCTGTTGACTGTTCTTTTCAATTGGTCAAGGAACTAAAACTAGCTCAAAAATATAATAGCAAAACACCTTAACTTTCAAGTTCATGCAACACAGTCTCATTCGTACATTCCAATAACCACTTCAATTTATCTCTATTTAATTTGTGCTTCAATTCAAGAAATTGATTTGGCTCACATCACAGATTACTATATTGGCTCAAATTATGAAATTTATAATTATGTATTGTAAATCAAAGAGAATATAATTGTAAATACTAAATATGCAAAGACTACTCCCCAAGTCCCCAATCCCCATAGAACATTATTATTTATTACTACTTTATAGAAAAGTACTCTGTGAGTGACTGTGAGTCTGTGCTACTGTGCTACTCACTCACTACTAGAGCTGTAAGAAACCGTATGTATTCGTTACTGAGTAACGAGTACATCGCCAGATTCGAAGTACCGAATCGTTACTTACAAATTCAATTCGTTACTTCGGTATGTTTCGTATCATGTCAGCTTGATTTGTTATCCGTATGAATACAACGCACGATGCGTGAACTGAAACGGTTTGTCCAGCGATCGAATGAATGCGAGTGAGAAATAGCATCGTGGCTTCGTATTGTTCATATTTTTATCCAACTTCAAAATATGGAGCAGAAGGGCCCTCAATTCACCTGTATTTTTTTTGTGGAGATGTTACTCTTTATCTCCGCCATTTATCGACCGATTCGACTGATTTTCAAATTTTTTTTATTTCATTATTTTACTAAGGATTTTTTATGGTGTTACTTTGTGCCAATAATGTCATTAACTATATCTAAGCAAGACGAGAATAGTTCATACGTTAGACAATACGTATGTACCTACATTTTTATATTAGTCATTTTACGAAGTCAGGTAATCCTAAGTTCGATACTCGATTGTATCAAAAGTAACGAGAAAAGTAACGATACGAAAGTAACGAGTACTGATGATTTCAATACCGAATACATACGAGTACTCGATTTCTCGTTACTTTTACAGCTCTACTCACTACTGAGACTGAGCATTGAGCAACTACATACTCGTAAAAGCTATAGCCGCAGGGAACTGTGTTGCAAACTTAGAATATGACGTTAGTGCCTCGTCTCATACTTCACCCCAGCCGGGTGCAGCCGCTCAGTGCCCGTTGTCGACGCCCGGCGCGGCGGCCGGCGGCCATATTGTCAATTGGGATGTTGACTCCATTTTTTATGATGCTAATCATTTTCTCGTGAAAATCAAATGTCTATATCGAAAAAACTGGAAATCGAATGCTAACAACATCAAAAATGAGAGCCAGTCAGGTGGATCTAGTGAGCGCTAAAACGCCCCATACTAATTGGCTTTAACGCGTGACGTCACATAATCAACGCGGCCCGTAAAGTTGTAGTAAAACACACATTTTGTTGATTTTGGCCGTGAAAAACTGCGTTTAAGTACATACATAGGTGTCCTACATTTGTTATTCATTAAAATGTAAAGAATCTGATAGCATAGTTTAAATTACTATTTGATGATAAAAAAAAAACGTTGAATTCTGGAAAGTTTTAGATCCAGTATTTTTGTGGAAATTATATATTTTTTGTGAATTTCATTTTTATTGTGTTAATGTGATGTTCTTAAACCGGTATAACCGCAGTATTTATGTGTTTTGTGTTTCATGCAACTACCCAAATGTGTGATGTGTCGATGTAATAACGTGACTTGACTACCGCAAAACAAAATGTTTCGTAAGTGTTGTGTTCCTAAGTGTGATAGCCAACGACAGGGCGTTAAATTACATAGATTTCTTGTGAAAGCACGGAATCTGTGGTTAAAATTATAGGACCGAATAGATAGTGTGACTAATTAACAGAATATTTACTGTTTGTGTGCCATAAACACTATATCTAACATTGTTTAGGGACGCGTTAATATGTATACTAAAAAATAATCAGTCATTTGCCTGTTTCGGTTTTTCTTTACCCATGCCCATATCTATAGTTACTAATTTACTATACTATAGTGTAGGAAGTAGGAACTATCACATAAAAGATAGTATTACAAATACAACTGCTAGTAAGAAATATCAAGGTACGATTAACATACATATGAAGATTACATATAAATATCTATAACACGGACTAAATGCTGTCAAAAATACGCAAACCATGAAGTTCAAAACAATTAAAACTATCAACTGTCATTTTCTAGCTTTGCAATGATACAGCGTCGACATAGATAACATGACCGTCTGATACCTAGTATCTCTATATAGTTTGTGGTAATATCCCATTGTATCCATTACATAGCGCTAAATACCATTTTTAATACATACATGAATGTTTAAAATATGTTGTGTCGACGATTAAAAAAAAAATTATTAATAAGAGCCTACCTATTAAACTTGAAATTGGAATAATACACAAACCGTGTCTGGCCACGAAAGAAGAAAAATAAAAGAGCCTACCTAGAGTCCGCGCCACGACTGAAGTCTTGTGGAATAAAGAGGAACTAAAATCACCCTATCTTCGCATAATAAGCGAAGATTCTTTAAAACTTGTAATACTTTAATACGTGGAAAGGAAAATGGGAAATATCGTTGGCCTAAGGTTGGCCTCGTATTTCTGAGCTACTACAGGGCCGCGCCTATCGACTTTAGTGGTGGCGAGGACCCTAGTTTTTGTCTAGCGAGATTTGAGCGCTGACCCGAGATCCTTTACTTCCTCATCACTGATTGCATAGCGCTAAATAGCGTTTATTAAAATACGAATTTCCTTAAACGACGGTTTAAACCATTGATTAACTTTTAAATTTCTTTAATTAATAAGAGCCCTCGAGGATAAAGTTGTCTTCGACTTGGGCTACCTGAATTAATTAGCTATTTGCGTTTGGTATGTACAAGTTGCATCCGTGACTACCTATAAAACGCTGCTTTTCCCTTGGTGCATATTATTTTGTGTAAATTGCCTATGTTCTATCTGACTGTACATCTATCGACGGGCGATCTTCTGAGAACGTTTTCCTGTATAGGTACACTTACAGCCCCATAACCACTGCCTTGTCTTAAAAATTCACTGTGTGTAAGTAGGTATTGTTTTACTTCTATATAGTATGCAATATATTTAATATATATATATATATTTTTTTTTTTTTTTTTTTTATGTTATTAGGTAACGAGACGAGCTGGTCGTTTGCCTGATGGTAAGCATAACGCCGGCCCATAACGATTGCAGTGCCACCCAGAACTTTGAAACACAAAGGCCTGCGCGGCACTGCAGTGCGCTCGTTACCCTGAGACATTAGGTATTAAGTCTCATAAGCCCAGTAATTTCACTGGATACTCTGCTCATCAAACCGGAACACAGTAATGCTTGCACACTACTGCTTGGCGGCAGACTTCACGAGCAAAGCGGTGGTAACAACCCAGACGGACACTCGCAGAAGAGTTAGTCCTCCCACTAACAAATATACTTATTATAAGACTAGGTAGGTACTACCTACAGGAGATCAATTTGCTCGACCGTAAGGTTGTTTTGGGTTGGTTTTCAAGTAATAGTTTCCTGTATTGTTCTTGGTCACATTTTCGCCCATGTAGCCGTATTGAACACATCGATTTTCCATGTATTCTTGCCAGTTGCTGCATTGATAGGCTGGAAAGGCTCTTGGAGTAGATATAGATTCCGCAAAATAAGAGTAGGACCTTCCATGGCTGCACGCTTCTGTGTAATTAAAAAGGTTATTTATATAAATATGTAGGTAGATTATAGAAAATGATATATGCTATTATTAAACTATCTATTATCTATAGTTTTTAAAATTTTTGTGTCTGTCTGTTCCAGCTAATTTCCGAAACGGCTGGACCGATTTTGACAGGAGGTTCGCTGGCAGATAGCTGATATTATAAGGAGTAATTTAGGCTATGTGGGCGACCCCAACCCATAAGGGGGTAAACAGGGTGGTATTTTTTACTGCGATGTCCAAGATGTATTATGGCTACAATCATTGCTGCCTTAAATTACGTAAAAAATATGGGCGGTAGTTATAAGTGCGTTACTTTGAGAAGTATAGATACCTATGTCATTCTTGGTTACATTTTCATCTCACCTAATATTTTCGGAATAGTGTCACATCCCGGTTGTGGTGGAATACCGCTGTTAGGGAAATAGTCCGCAGTCCCAATAGACCCTTCAATCCCGAGAACACCGGCACATGTGTGAATGACGTCCACGAATGTGGCATCTGTCGAATCTAATTTTGCACTTTCATCTCGACTTGGATACTCGAACAGAGGTCTGGCAGGGTCAAGTCCTGCAAATATTCTAAAGTATGACCAAATCGTTTCTATACTCATAGGTAAACTTATCATTTTCCACCTTATTGTAACTTACCAGTAATCCGGTCCAGCGTAATGTTAGATTGGTAAGCAGCGATGCCCATAATATGAGCTCCAAGGCTATGACCTATCAGGTGGATTTGGTCACCAGTTACATTATACCGCTCGCTTAGAGCGTTTAAAAATGCTGCTATCTCAGTGCCAATGCTCACGGTTTGGTTAGCCACCCAGTGGTAGAATATAGAATTTGCTGTGTAGCTCCAATCGACCGTAATTACGTTCACATCCTGCTTACGTAGATAAGCGTTTTTAATTCCCACAACGGCATCACTTTCGACTGAAGATCTCCAACCGTGGGTGATGATTTTTAAGGGAGTTTTTGCTAGTTCAACTAGTTCCGTTTTGATCGTCGGTTCGGCCAATACATTCATGACTATTGAATCTTCTGTGTTGTTCATGTGCCTGTAGAGTTCAAAGCTACAAGTTTAAAAGCACTTTTCGTTTCAAGGAAATATTGGTGGCAAGCTACTTATTTAGGTATGTACCTATAGGTTGTTATTTCAACAATTAAAAAGGTCGGCTCTTAAAAACCGCCTCTCACAATTTTCCAGTTTCTACATAGGAAGGTAGTATTTGTATGAACATTGAACAACAACAAATCTGAGGAACAAAGCTGCTTTACCATTATTTAGGTTTAATTTTAAAAACAGTAGCCTCAATGATGTTGTTTCGTGCACACATGACAATGATTAAAGAAGTCAACCCAACTGTAACAGCGTGAAAGACAACAAAAATAAACATTACACTTTTACAAATTAGCAAGGAAGTATGAAGATCAAAATTAAATAATGGAGCTGAGATGGTGCGAAATGACAATTCTACTGATAAGAGTGAACTTGCCTGGTATATAGCCTAAACTCTACTTCACTGTATAAACCCCGCGTGAGTGCAGCATTATCATTGAAATCATCGGTCAGGCTCACCAAGTGCGGTATGCCATCTCCATCCGGAAAGTATATCCACTCTGTGCCATAGCCTTCTCCATAAAGACTGATAAATTTGTCCAATACTGAGGTTACATTGCCTGAAAAATGTGAGAGAGTACCTACCATTTGCAATGTTTGTTTTTGATATTAAAGTTTTTTGAGCAGATGTATGAGTAAGTAAGCCTCTAACCTCTTAATAAACTTCTTAGTGCCTACCACCAGAAAATCGTCCTATTCAAAATACTTTTCGCGAAATTAGCAAAGTATTTGTGCTTCTATAATTATTCTACCTATATAGCTATTACAATGGCTATTGAGCATCGGATCCGCATTCCGCTGTAACGTACGCCGCGGCGCCGATCCTCGTTGGTCAACAGTAGTTGCACAGACACAGAATATATAATGGAACAGCTGTAGTCCACAAATAGTAAATTACCTACTATGGTCAAGATTTCGAATTCTACAATTAGTTTGACCTTCCCATGGCATACGTCTCTCAAAGAGAGTCTGCTCAACTTATATTTTACTCTGAATCTCTAATGACCATACCAGTATCTGAACACCTCAATGATACGACCACAGTCCTCGACATGTTGTCTTGCATATAACTGCAATGTCCTATGCAAAAGTAAAAAATGGAAACAGCGAGCAATCAAGGACGCCAGCAGGTGCATGAGGCCCCGCGCATGCCACCATGCAGGTGTTCAATGCCCGGAGATTTGCTCATAATATAATTATTATATGGTGACGATGGTTATTTCGACACAGAAAAAATTAAAAGAACAAGATTCCATTATTTTGCTTAGTAAAATTTTGCGGGTTGTCCTATTTTAACGTACTTATTAAGTACTTTTAAGTAGGTAGGTACCGTATTTAATACTATTTAAGTTTAAAAACTTACATTCAATGTTGTTTCTTAGAAAAATCAAATAAAATATAATAATTGTTTGGCTTGAGACAATCATAATTTTTGGCCTTAGACAACAGGTTTTGATGTTTGAGACTAAATACGACTAGTTAGGAATATTCCACTTAGGTAAATGAGGCTATTTTCGTTGATATGGGGGCAGGAACCGCATAAAGTTGCTGTAGGTACTAACTACCTAAACACTTACAAGAATAAAGGAAGTAATTTATGCACCAACATTCTTTATTACACTATTATAGGTAGACCTATTTTCTATTTATTAGTAGTAAAACTACGGAACAGCGAAGTCTACGATACGCGTTCTTCGAGCGGAGAATAGGTAGGTACCTATACCTAATTGATTTAGACGTGAGGGAATATGTATGGAGGCCCTGTTGACAGGGTCAGTAACAATTTTATTCGATTTAATATTAATAATCTTTTGCGCCTTTGATATTAGGAATTAATGGAGCCTAGCCGTAGCAATAGCTGTGACGCCCTAAGAGATGGTCCCCGAAATTATAATAATAGGTATGATTAGATCAAATAATACAAAAATTTGTTGTACGTTACCGAAACTGGGTAAATTAGCTTGAAACGTTCGGTAATAAGTATATACGGTAGGTATCTAAATACCTACTGCACGTCTGTACTGCCATTTATAGGTTATGCAATTTATCACGCAATTAAATGGTTAAAGACCCCTAAAGATAGCAGTAGGTAGTCACAATTTTATACGGGTATCTCTGACCGACGTTTTATTTAAATAATATGTACCTAGGTAACTTTAATGACACCACATAATATATATTAGTACAAGTATAGAAGATTCACTCCGCAAAATCGTTTAGGTAAATAATAAATAACGACTCTCCCTACGACACAATAGCAATTCAGATCACATAGCGCTAATTACATACAGTTATATTCACCTAGAAGTTTCCTCTATTTCTACCGCGTAATTCTTAATACGTTAGGGTTGTAATCTAAATATTTAATTACCAGTTATGTAGGTACCTACCTATTACTCTACTTTTGTAAACAAATGCCATTGCAAATGCTTCTTTCCCTTTTAGTCGGAGATTTTTCAAGAAAATTATTTATTTCTTTTACGATTAGCTTTCATCCGTCGTGGGTATTTTAAAAATTATAATTTTGTTTTTTTCTCAGGAACGCGTGCAGGTATCGAGTTGAAATTAATATCAAAATACTCGGGTCTGCAATCCCTTGGAGCTGTGAAAACAATCTAACTTCTAAACCAATATGGTAGTTACTTCCCTTTGACCTAGAATCATGAAAGGTAAGAAGCAATGTCATAGAGAACAAGTAAAGCGAAAAAAAGTAGTTACATCACAAAAAATCATAATGGGTTCATTATGGTTTTTCTGACTGATGATGACAAATTACCCGAAAAAAGTAAAAGCTTTATTGGACTTGGCGCACTTGGCCGTTTTTTATATTCGATAGTTTAACATATCGACTATGTGGTCGACAATGATGAATCTATCTAACATTGATTAGAACTGGCTCTCAAGTGCATCTGCCGGAACATCAGTACCTTCGCAATATATTATCAACTTGAGGGTGGTAGGTAGCTAGGTGAACATTATGAAATGCCCTACCACCAAGCTATGGTCACATTGCATCACGATGTTTTCCAATGGGAATACAAATACTATGTTTTCCTTCACCGAAGACTGATAACCTCATTGTAGGACCATCGACCTAAAGATAGTCGGCCGACGCGCGCGACGCGACGCCGATGTCACTAGCTACCACTGAGCCATCATCGCTAAAATGTTCATAGATTCGGATAGGGTAGTTGACAGTATTAAAAATATTCGGAGATTTCGGTTTTTCATGCTAGTCTAAGGTCTAAAAATGTAAAATATGTTGTATTAATTAAAATATTAAGGATTTATTTATATTTTTGAGAAATAAAATACCTAGTGAAATTGCAGCCATTATTAACGTGACATTGAACGGCAATCAGAGCTCGTGGCATCAAAGTTTGCAATACAACTTCAGTTCGTATACTAGATGCTTAGCACCTCAAATCTCAACTACACAAATGTTGGTTTGTGCAAATTGTGACGTCATCTGACACGCCATGATAGTTTGGCGTCAGTGGTTTGGCGTGTTTTAGTCAGGAAATGTCAAAATGTTTATAAAAATGTAAAATAAACTATGATAATGTTAGGTTTTCATACCACAGAAGCCAGGAAATAAAGAAAGAAGAAGAATGTTAGGTTTTTAATTGAAATATTAATATTTTGGCTAAAATAGCCCAGTCACAATGAAAACCAGATTTTCAAAAATTGTCAACTACCCTATTCACAAATGGTTTCAAAATGGCAATGGTTTCGTAGCAAAATGATCACTAGAGTTAGAAACTTTCGGTATTTTATAGAGTTCGAGAATTAAGACCCTCACTCAGTATTACAAATTAATATTGAAATCATGGTCTAATCTTCGGGAAAACTGGAAATTCGAATTTTACTATAAATAAAAAAAAGTATCTTAGTATTTATTGGTTTATTTTAAAACACAAATTGAAAGACTGGACAGTTAATCGGATCCAAGTGCATCTGGAAACTTTACAGTCAACGTTTAGATTCCCAAACCGTTACGAAATTAGTTCTGACAATATTAAACAAAACATAAAAATATTACTAACAGCAATTCACTTTACAAACTTCTCCTAGAATCTAACCGGTAATACTCAGATTCTGTAGTGCAATGTTGAACATCCGACACTGGTTTCCATCACAGAGATTTCATTACTACTGAAGATTACTTAAACCACAGAAATAATAATCTATTTCTCGTCTAGCAATGTAAACTGATGCATGATTTTCTGCCTATAATGAATAAGGCCAAAAATGTCCTGTGCTTGCAAAACATACCTTCGAAATGGTCCTGTGTAGACCAGAGGGCACTATTCTTGCATTCATCTTCTTGCATCGGTCCATGCGTCATCTTTACATACTAACATTACCTACAGGGAAATTTGCAAGCGCAAGAAACTGACCTATGGTATGACAACAGCTCACATTTCGACCAACGTTAGTAGGTATATTTATTTATAATATAACATGTACAATGCGAAAATATCAGTATCTATACTATTACTCTCTTAATAAAGTTAAACTGTACTGCATTTGCGTGTGAAAACTTACAGTAATACTTTATTGAAGTACTTTACTTACAAGGAAATAAATGCTAGAGTCCAGTGAACTTACCGAAAGTTAAGGGCACAATCTATACAGAGAATAACACACACTTAACTTATCAAGGGAATATATCTTAATATAATGAATCAAGTTTATTTTCACTAATATTATTGTCTAATAAAACAATATCTTTACGATATATAGCGATAGTAATTGCAAATTAAATCAGTAATTAGATATTTCATTCGCCAAATTTGAAAAAATTGTACAAATTACTCTACATACTAACATCCAAAACACTTCATAATAAATAAGCAATCATTAAGTATTACAAGGGACAGTTTAGTGTCAATAATCAGTATACAAAGCAGCCCAAGTACCATTTTATTGTATAGTCGTGGTAAGAATACATTCGTTAGTTTTCAAATTCTTACCTTTATCACGAGGACAAACTACTGTATAGAATACTAGTATTTAATGCAGCGATAATAAAGGTTAAAATAGCATTCATCTTCTTAGCATTAGCCTTCTTAATGGCCTGGGGCCTGTTTCATACAAAATATTAGTCTAATATTATGAGCTTTTTTTTTCTTTTCTCCATACAAAATATGAGACTAATACTTATAATATTAGACTAATATTTTTTATGAAATAGGCCCCTAGCCATTTCGAAAAATTATTCTAATTTGTTTTATTCTGTAAAAGTCTGTCAGTATCTCCCCATTAATTTTATCTTTGTTCATAATTCTTATTATAACAGAATCGATGTCACGGTTACGCAATACTGGCATTGACTAGACAAATAGCTACAAAACAACTGCTATGCAAACAAAAATAGACCTTAAGGTGACAAACCTTTTCTTACTGCGACTTTACAATAAAGAAATGAAGTTTAAATCCTTCAAGTAGGTAAAAGATGTTTTATGTTATTTAGCGTGTCACATTTCACGCTATTGGGAAAAAAATAACCGTATCATTACAACATTTTGGACACTTGAATTTATTTTACGATGTTTATGGCTGTGGAACAGACTCTCACAACCAGCTCAGACAGCGATAGGTGCTTGGCAATAAGTTTTCATGTGGAGGGTTGTAGCTAGCCAGGTGAGAAGTGATTTTGGGACATTTGGTTGGACATTTTGGGACGTTTATGCTGTTCTATAGTTGTAACATAACATTGTTATCGTACAATACTTGAGAGCCCGTGTGAACTGTTGTCATAACTACATTAATTATAATCTATTTAATCCTGCATTTCTTCAGGCAGCTCGTGCGGATTGAGAATACCTGGCACCGATAGCTGAATTCTCCGCTTCTCTTCCTGTGCTTGGCGGAGAGCAAACAAGCGCTCTTCTAAATACAAGTCGCTGTCATCTTCACCTGTGTACTCCTGTAAAATAAGAATGATTTTATTATCATAAAGTGCAAATGTCTGAAAGCTAATTATATTTTTTTAAATACTTCACAGTGCTTTTATATTTGTGTAGTATTTTATGATCATTGATCTACGGAACACATCATAATAACATAAAACAATGTTTTCTTTTTTTGTATTTTTTTTTCTTTTAATCCATAAATGAGAGCTTAATAAATAGACAGTTTGCACCCTTACATGTCTTTATCCATTATTCTACAGAAATACCAGAAACAAAACAACTAGATACATTATACCCACATGCATGCAAGTAAATGGTACTAAGATATACCTAATTTAATATTTATCATAGACAATTAATTAAGTACTTAATGTTACAGTTCCTATTTGTCTTTTTTTAAACACAAATTATATCTATCTTTCTTTCTATTAAGCATTATCCGTACTATACCCTATATAATTTGTGCCATACTATAATAAATGCGAAAGTGTGTTTGTATGTTTGTTGGTTTGTCCTTCTTTCACGTGGCAGCAGACAACAAATCGATGTGATTTTTGGCATAGTTTATGGACCAAATAGGCTACTTTTTATATAATTTTACGATAAATATTCCATATGAGGCTGTAGGTGGTTTTCCCAACTATTTTGATCATAATCTTACTAGTTTCCAGTAAACTGATGATATTAAAATCAAAATTCTTACCCTTATCTGAACTAAGAAGTCTCGCAGGTGATCTTTGAAAGCAGGAATATCTTGATTCAAATTGAACAATCCTTGTACAGTAATTTTGATTTGATTGTCAGACAAATGAGGGAATGCTGTTTTCAAGAGATTAGCCACATATTCCTGAAACAAAAACAATTAATATTTGTAATATAAAAATCTTTAAAGATGCCTACAAATTATAGTATTAGTCAGGTGTCATTTAAGCCATCACAATGACAATGGTTTAAGTACATGATGTGTTGTTGTGAATTAAAATACAAACCTGAATGTAAAGGACATTGTCAGGTGTGGGTCCCAATGGCACTGTCACCTGCCCAGCTTCCACCAAACTGAAAACGTATGCCAAAATGGTGGAGTGCATGGTTAATCCTGCACCATGGGATGTGTCTGTTACCACACTGAACACATGCTCTAAAATGTCGCACAAATATGTTTGATAGAAACTCTGTGCAGCTTGAGGATGTTGCTTAACATTGTGTAGCAATCTGTAGAGTATTTGAAGTCCAGTGTCTGCCACATTTCTCATTGTGTGTTTAAATGCCCAAATAATGGAATCCAGAACCAGCTTGAATTGAGCTGGAGGTATGCTCAGGAATGCCTTGAAGCAATGTGTGTTCACAGCTTGTAATAATAGGAAAAATTCTGTCCGGTGCTCAGGGTATTCCTCAAAATCTTTGTTGATCATTTCAAGGGTACATTCGAAAACTGCATCGAAAATTTTGGGCACCTCAGAGGTAATATGCCCACCGAGTTTGTAGACAATTGCACCCATACAAGACAGCACTTCTGGCTCTCTTGCATCGGGAACAGCAGTTCTTTGGTAGTCTAATAGTACAGCATCAAGCAGAGGCGGAATGAAGTTCTCTAAAACCATGTTGTTGTCTGTTGACCGAGACACCCAACTAGATATCAATTTCAGTGTTTCTTTTTTGATGATTCTCATGTTTTTTATGAGTGGTTGTTTCGTAACCACTACACCATTCAAACCAATTGCTTGGCTGATGTTTTCGGACATGACTTTGTAAACATTGAGCATGTCTAAATATATTCTGCCCAGCTGCACTACATATGGGTGTCCAAGGGCACGGCAGGCGCGTACATTCGTTTTCAGAATACTGACTAGTTGTTTGACAGCTTCTGGGTCTTTAAGAATATCAACATTGTGTGACGCTTGAGATATTATATCATCCCATACCTGATTGGGTAAAAGCATGTATTTCTCAATGAGCTGCTCCTGGGCCACCTGGTCCACTTGAGCACTAATCATGTACCCAACTGCTTCATAGAATGTGTGCACTTGCAATGTTTGTAAATCACAGATAATGGAACTGATTGTGCTCAGAATTTCTTCAATGAATGGACAAGCTTCACCTACTTGAGTAGTTACAAAATGACGGCGACATTTGAGAGCAATTTTAATAAATGTGTCGCAGGCCATGTCCTGCACTCCATCATGAGTTTCGTGCATAAATTCGAATAGTTTGTTCACCACAGTTTTCAAAAACTTCCAATGAGCACGAAGGAATCGGGGGTACTGTCCCACAACATACATGATGTTGCTAGCAATGATAGCCTTGTTGTCTTTACCCTTTTTCTGCTCACATAAACCTAAAAGCTCCTTAATAACTACAACCAGGAAGCGTTTCTCATCTTCTTCACTTGTTGCTCCAGAAATGGAACCAATGGCCCAACAAAGGGTGTTCAAGTTCTTCCAGGACCATTCTGTACCATTCACCTGATTTTGCAACTTTTCAGTCATGATGCGCTCTGTGTCCTGGTAATCTAAGTGAGTGAGATACACCAATGTTTCCCTCATATTTTTATACAAGTTAATTGAATCAGTATCCTTCATAAACTCTCTTACAACTTCACCATTTTCATTTTCAACCACCAAAACCTCTTCAGGTTTTGCCATTCTAGAGATCATGATGTAGCGTACACTGCTTAGAACATCAGAATACAATGCTTTTCTTCCAACTCCCTTTCCGAGAGTAGTGTACATATTTGATAAGTGGGAGGAAGGAACAATCTTATATAAGTCAGCAGTCAATGCATTCCAAAACTCCAAACAAATCTTGAAGATTTCAACTTCATCCACTTCTGATATTAACACAAGGTACCGTAAAGCATTCATCAAGGTGTTGTTTAAACCTCGTCGTTCAATTAGCTGTCCATGTTCTTTTAGGTATGTGCAGAGAAACAGTGCCAGGTTTTGTATGAACACCTGATCTTGGTCTCTGCCAGCCGCATATGCATCACGTATGTTAGTAGTGAGGGGCAACATAGCCTCCAGCTGCTCCATTGTCTGGACAAGTAAAGCTACAAACTGTTCTTCATAGTTACTGACAGTCACACCGGCAATCTCTGTGAGACAACTTAATGTGACATTGCGAAACATCGGCACATTCAAGAACTTGAAAATGAGTGTGCTTAATAATTTCATTTCAAATATGTAGCCCAGTGGAATCCAATTCAGAAATCTTAGAAGAGTGTGAAGTGTAGCATCTACTAAAGGTGCATTCTGCGAGTTCTCTAGTACAAATTGACAAAGCTGGAATATTTGACTGAACTCTGAACACATAGTATCCTTCAAATGCTTTGCTTTAGTCTGTGTGAGTTGCCCAGTGCTAAATACAAAAACTTCTTCACTGAGGAGCTTCAAAATAACCATGTTGTTTTGACAGAGGCTTTCATTTGTCTTTGAAGCACCCACAATATCACTTATGAAGGTGTCCCAATTATGAGGCCATTCTCTCTTTAACACTTGAATTAATATCATGTTTAGCTTTTTTAAATAGACTTTGTTATTGTCCATGGTAACAGGGTCTGATGAGTTTTTGATAATAAGCCCTACAATGTATTTCTTGATGCCTTCACATTGATTTCGGGGTAATATTTTCCATCTTGTCTGTATAACTTGTTCTAATATTTGTAGGGCATAATACTTGGTCTCCTGGTTCTGGGAGAACTCCAGTATAGTATCCACTCGGGTCCAGGCATCGGGGTGCTCCTTCAGGGCTGTGAGAATGTCCTGAGCGATGCGCTGCTGTTCGCCGACAGTTGAATACAAGCATCCCACAATGTTATCCAATAGATTAATGTCTAATTTTTGATTGAAATCCAAAAGTTTAGAGGCTTGTTGCTCCAAAGTTGCCATTCTGGTTTTGTGTCAGTATAAATATGAATTTGTTCCCTTTTAAAAAATCAAACAAAGATTGATTTATTCACATTCATTCCTCACCTTATGCAACACTGAAAAAGATAAATACTAATATTAGGAGCCACTTTACTTGGTTAACCTCTTAAAATACGCAAATAACATAAAATATCATAATTTAGCGTATGTTCTACAGACAACCCAAGAGTATGCTTGAATATGGTAAATAGAAGGAAAATACATCAAATGTTTCAAAAACAGCTAATGGTTTATTGTGGGAAAAAGAAAATATAGAGCACACACCCCGCGCTGTTGTCACAGGTAATGCTTGATGTTTTGTAACAGTTTTGGTGCTATGAATCGTTTGTCCATCGCTTGCAATCCATTGCAAAGAAAGTAAATCATATTACTAAATAAATCAACTCACCCGAGAAAATAATTTGCGGCGCAATCAACTAACGCACTACCATACATACTAATCCGTTGTTTTCGTGAAGCTTGAAAAAGCTTGCGTACATGTTGTCTATGCCAAAATATATTTTTTATCTTCATGAGGTCACGATAATATGGACTATCCATAGAGATGTAGTACATACATTTTTAATTTTTATGGGAATAAAGCGCGAGCGTTTCGTTTCTGCTGGTAGCTATAGTTTAATACAGAGGGGAAAATTGTGATGTAATTTAATGTACTAGCATTACAACGAAATAATAGTAATTAATAACTCTTAAATAGTTGAAAATTCTATTTAATATGGACTACCGATACTCTTGCATGTTATTGATGTTAATTTAGGCTTAATACTATTACGCGAGTAAGGAATTCTAGTCATTCTAGCACATTTTACAAGGTTACCTCATAGTATAATAATTAAGCCTCAACGCATTGTCTATCCTGCGGTGCAAGTACGGATCTTTTCGGTCGATAAAATTCGATAATATTCGATAAAATTGACAGTTCGAATCGATAAAACCCACTTTCTTTGATAAAATTGACAGTTCAAATCGATAAAGTGGGTTTTATCGATTTTAACTATCAATTTTATCGAATATTATCGATCCGAATAGATCCGTTCTTGCGCCGCTGTTCTCTATTAGATAATACGTATTGCTTGACACAATATTTGGATCGTAAAACTGTGGCTTTCGCCAGTTAACTCATCTTATCTAATCACAATAATCGGATAGGTATTGAACGCAGCCATAGTAATTATATTGTAAAATCCCGTTTCGCCAGTGAGCTTCTTTTGCCGTAAAGATTATCTGTGGCTGTGTTGTATATTGTCTATGGTCGAACTGCATGTCATTTTCCTTTTGTTTCGTTCAACAATCTCCTTCGTTTGATGTTCTATCGTACCACGCGACATTGGCGAAATTGTGGTGGCACCTCCACAGAAGCCACATAAGAAGAGTTGAAGTTGAAGTTTGTTTCGTTCATTCAATATTTCAAGGAAAACCTTTCCCGTCTAATAACCAATTTCAGTTCAGCGGCGCAAGTACGGATCTCTTCGATAAATAAAATTCGATAAAATTGACAGTTAAAATCCATAAAGTGGGTTTTATCGATTTTAAATGTCAATTTTATCGAATTTTTCGATAAAAATGGCAGGTAAAATCGATAAAGTGGGTTTTATCGATTTTAACTGTCAATTTTATCGAATTTTGTTTATCGAAAAGATCCGTACTTGCGCCGCAGTTCAGCATGTATAAGAGTTTTTTCTTCTAAGTAATAAGAGAAAAGAGATTTTAATTTTAATCATTGAATAAGAGTCGGTACTTACATAGAGAAAAACTAAACAAAAAGATGCCCTAAAAGTGGTGTCTAAACGTTGCCAACGCAACCGCAACGTCCGCAACGTATAGTCCACAGACTACTTCGAGGTACAGTCGTAACCACAAGGTGAAACAATCATCAAATTCCAATTTAGCCAACATGCACAAAAAATATCTAGTGAAGTGAGCTTATTGTATTGAAAGAAAATATCGACATCGATGGATGAACTTTCAATGTCTAGTAACTTTTTAGTTTTTATTAGTTACTGATTCTGTTTTAGTGGTTAGATTAGAAAAACTCACCCATACATACTTCACATTATAGACCAAAAGCAAGGTCAATAAAAAAAACATCTACACTACTACTCTATAGTCATAGAGAAAAATAATATCAGTCTGTGTAACTCTGTAATCATCCATATCATCCATATGAGTTTGACTTTGACGATTTTAAAGCGTAGTTACCTTCTCTGTCTACGACCTCTAGGCTCTAAGCTCTAAATAGTCTGCTGCCTGTGATAGTCTGTGATTTTGAGTTTGACGAATTGGATCAAATTGGATTGGAAAAGTGGAATTAAAATTTTACTGTATTCTTGGATCTTTGTTAGCAGTTTCATTTTCTAAATATAATCCCAATGATCTGAAGCCGTATAGAATAAATACAGGTCACAGATTACTGCACGCAGGTTACCACAATGGCCAACTCAACGCCCAGTGCATCTCCAGAGGAACCTTCTGACGAAAATGCGGTCGCTGAGACCACTGGACTAACTACTGCAGACAACGTAGATGTATGTATTTTATAATAATTATAATTATTTCTAATATTAGAATAGTTAGTAAAATAATCAATGTCATCCCATCAAGGGCCAACCAAATAACACATATTTTTTAACCTGTAAATTTTAATATGGACTTGACCCTTTTTTCCTGTTAATAGCACTAATATATTATTATATACATATTGAAATTTTGATGAACTGTTTAAACAATTAACATATCACTTGGACTCACTACTAATTTCATTTGTGGAATACGGTCATGGACACTATTTTACAGTCCAACTATCCCAGCAACAAGATGAAGTTTTTTAGACAAACATTTTTATAGTTATTTTACCAGATTTATAGATTTTTTATTCTTGTGTGAACACATTATTTACTCCTGTCTCCAACTATTAATTTGATGCAGTAAACTGACAGTACCAAAACATGTAAATTTGTGAAATAATGATATCATAACCAAACTAATAATGAGTTTGACAAAGAGTAAATGACTTTGTAGTTCTTTTAGCTCATTCAAAATTTAGATTATTTGTACAACTTTAGTGACCAAAAACATAAAAATGGCATTAATAAAAAGAGAAAATACCCATGTACCATACAAAAGGCTAAAACTATATTTTGCAGCCAAAATGTATAAGTTTAGTATAACACCTGCCCTGTAAGTATGGAAGTTTGCGATGGATAAAATTGACAGTTTAATAATTTAAAATTAGAATTGGATAGGATAAATTAATATTAGAATTAGGTTGTAGTTGATTTTGGCAAATACGAAATAGCCTTATTGCCGAAAACGAAAACCAATCTCCGAAACCAAATTTGCGACAACCATGGCAAGTTTTACTAGTAATCTGTTATTGGTTGCAAAATAAAATAAACCAAATATTTTCGGATCTATAACATAACTTATTATGAATAATTTAATAAAATAAAATGTTTATTTATCATAAATAAGGAGGACCAATTTATTAATTTTTTTACTTGCCTGCCTGACACTTCGAATGTTGAAATGATTGCTTAGAAGTAGGTGAACTGGGGTCATAGACAGTAAAGAAAAAGTTCTCTAGTTTAAAATAAAAATAGATTAAAAAATTTGAAAAACCCCCTGCGTAAATATTGTAATAAAAAAAAGATTTAAATATTTTTTTTGAAAAACCCCCATCTAATAGGGAAAGTAACGAAACATAAGTCAAAAATAATCTGTCCCAAGAAAATCTGTAGGGAGCTGCCAATGCCATCTGTGTTCCCAAATTCAGTTAAAAAGAAGCAGTACAGAAAAGCTCAATAGCTTTTCTGTACTGCTATTCTAGAGAGATGCAGCAATTTATATCTAAAAAAGACTACATTAATTACGTACCTACCTAACATAATTTCAATTTGTCACAACCTCATAAAACTGCAAAATTCCAGTTAATTTTGCAGGCAACTGCAGCCCCAGGAGGGTCTTCCTTTTCCCATAATTGGATGAGCCCCATTTAGCCATATTTTATACCTTTCCTTTTAAAACCCTACTAAACTTAGATTATATTTTCAGATCAATGCTCAGATTGACGAGCAACGTGCAAGGATGCAGCCAAGTAAATTGGAGTCATTTTTTGCCATTACAAAATCACTTATAATTAGAGCTTTAGTGGTTTACTTCATTACATCAATGTTCCGCCAGCCTTCAGCACCTAAAGCCGATGTTGCGAGTGCCACTGGAGCCCCTCGTACTCCTGCGGTTAATATGTTTGCCAATGGCACAGTACTAGATATGTATTGTTACATATCAGAAAATGAATTCTATGATAATTTAAAGGATTCAGATTTATTATGGAAGCAGACTGAATTGACGTATGGGGATTGGACTAGTGGCCCCAACAATGATGGCACATATACAATTTCAAAGAATATTACTGCACCTAATTCTTTAAAAAATAATGGATCTATATACCTCCATATATTCATGGTCCGCACAGGCAAGTCACCAGATCCTAAAAACAAAGATGCATATGCAGGACCATTTATTGCATACGGCAAGAAAATGCTTAACAAATACAAAAAACTGCGCTATCTCAAGACCCATAATTTGTTAACTGGCCAAACAGAAAAGTCTGCGGAAGAAATAATGAAAGCAGAGACTATGAAAGAAGAGATAGTGTCTCATTGGCACCCAAATGTGACTATAAATTTAGTCACAGATCAAACCAATTGGATGCAAGGCAGCGTGCCTCCACCTCTTGATGAATTTATATATTTTCTGCCTGATGGGAAACAGTACAAGCCTGCTGTATTTCTAAACGATTACTGGAATATGATGCGCGATTATGTTCCTATTAACAAAACCACAACAACTCTAGAGCTACAGCTTACATACCAGCCGCTCAGTCTTTTCAAATGGCAACTTTACACAGCACAAGCAATGAGGGACAAACTGAGCATGTTCTCTGCATTAGGGGCTGAGGAACAAGATGAAGAACAGGACACGGTCAAAGAACTGCTTCTAGATACATCTCCTTATCTTCTCGGTCTCACTATATCAGTGTCTATCTTGCACTCAATATTTGAACTGCTGGCTTTCAAAAATGACATTCAGTTTTGGAACAATAGGCAATCTCTCGAAGGTTTATCAGTGCGATCGGTATTCTTTAATGTGTTCCAATCAACTGTGGTGCTGCTGTATGTGCTTGATAATGAAACTAACGTTATGGTTAGAATTTCGTGTTTCATTGGTTTGCTGATTGAAATATGGAAGATAAATAAAGTGATGGATGTGAAAATAAATAGAGAAGATCGCATTTTTGGAATACCAAAACTAACATTTGCAGACAAAGGGTCTTATGTACAGTCTAGTACCAGGCAATATGATATCCTAGCATTTCGTTACCTTAGCTGGGCATGTTTTCCTCTATTGATTGGGTATGGAGTGTACTCTCTATTGTATCAGGAGCATAAAGGCTGGTATTCATTTGTACTCAATATGATGTATGGTTACTTGTTAACATTTGGATTCATCATGATGACTCCTCAACTATTTATCAACTACAAGATGAAGTCAGTTGCCCACCTCCCATGGCGTATGATGACATACAAGTTCCTGAACACATTCATTGATGATATATTCGCCTTTGTCATCAAAATGCCAACAATGTACCGAATTGGATGTTTCAGAGATGGTCAGTACCCTTTTTATAAACACTACTAGCTTTTGTACTATCACTTGTGGAATCAGGATATAAAGTAGTGTTACTATAAGATTATATAATGTGGGTAATTTATAGTTTTAATTCCGCGATAAAGAATGTCTAATGGCCTAATTTCGATCTATACTGAATTTAACCAAACGTAACGCGCGACGCTGGACAACGAAACCTGGGTTAGTTGTTATAAAAATAAAAATAAAAAACTTCCTTGAGCTCGCAACGATGGACTTTAAAACCAGCAATTAGTATTTTTTAGTTAGTTAAAAACCCTTGGTTGGAATATGTGAACCACCTCCGGCACCGCTGGAACTCTAAACGCAGAACTCAAAAAAGTTAGTCAATTTGTTAATACAAAATGTTAGTTACTCGCAACGCTGAACTGCAATATCCTTTGTCAGTATGGTTAGTGACGCGACGTTTCTCAGCATGGACCGAACTAAGACCGACCTTCGACACGTGTTTCGCCTCTACACGAGGCATCCTCAGGGTGTTGACTCGCCGAACGCTGGAACGAGAGTGAAGTTACTACGGCAATGCCCGCCTTTTATATAGGCGGCCCAGCCGGTTGTGAGTCGTAATCGTGACGCATTGTTTGTGAAATACGTAACAAAGGCGATGAAACCATATTTGTTTGGTCATTCAACAACGTAAAATTGGTGGTATTATATTTTAGAATCTCTAATTGTAACCAACCAAATCACATATTCCAACCAAGGGTTTTTAACTAACTAAAAAATACTAATTGCTGGTTTTAAAGTCCATCGTTGCGAGCTCAAGGAAGTTTTTTATTTTTATTTTTATAACAACTAACCCAGGTTTCGTTGTCCAGCGTCGCGCGTTACGTTTGGTTAAATTCAGTATAGATCGAAATTAGGCCATTAGACATTCTTTATCGCGGAATTAAAACTATAAATTACCCACATTATATAATCTTATTTAAAATGGACTTCCGCAAAGTAACGCCTGATTCCATCAAATATAGTGTTACTATGATGGCTAGTCTATTTGCGTAACACAATTTCATCCAAATCTGTTCAATCATTACATAGTTGAGTGGTACCAAAAATAACGCAACAGGTGAAAGCTAGTATGACAATAAAAAATGATCCACACCTCTCAGGAGTGTAGCTTTTTATTAGTAAAATAGTTTTTAGAATCGGTTTAGTAGTTTTTCCGCATCGAGGAACTAACCCCTAGAGATGCAGTAACGTTTGTATTGCACGAAATAAATTCCACCATTTTTGCCTAGGTTAATGCCCTCTGATTGGCTAAGCCACCACCACGCGCCGATTCCCCGTGCGCTGATATTTGTTAATGACATCACGAGATTGTTGTGGAATCTGGTAGTATCTCTCGGGGTTAGTACCTCTATGTTTTCAGTCTTTAAATACTCATTGTGTAGGATGAGGTTGACCTGACTGCGCGGCTTGCAAATATTATGCAGGCTTTACACAGGTAATAACCGCAGGATTATCGCCGCACGCCGCACAGAGAAAATCGTCTTTTTAAATGGCAATTCGGCTAGGCCGCAGGTGACTAAAATAGCTAGTTCCGAAGTAACTTCTGGTTTCGACATTTGTTGTGCAGCAACAAGGTCGCATGCGGAGCGTGACTAAAATCGATCGTGGAAAAGCTCAGTCGCTAAGGCGATCGCCCGACGCATGAGGGTGTGTTGTAGACTGTTGGTTCTGATCGACATTTTGATGCAAAATAAACTAGTCAGTTCACCTCCGATTTTTATCGACCTCTGTAAATGGGGCGGCGGTTCGGCTTGCGAGGCGATTTATTAAGCGACCAGCCGCACGGCGAATATAGACCTAGACACCTTGTGTATATCCCCTATTAGAATGTATTTTACTAGTATTTAACATAGCCTATAATAGCACTGATGTATAACGTAGATTCCTAAGCATCCTATTAGAATTGAACCAGCAATTCCAGCGATTAGAGGAAAAAAGAAACTTACAACAAACTTCAATCCTTTATAATATTATCACAGTTAAAATACAATCTTAGACGTTCTGCTTCCTTATCAGCTAACAATATCGTGTTCGTTTTCAATACCAGACCGATTAAAACCAGCGGTCACTAGTCTTCGTGTGGAAGGAGTTGTCAATAGTTTTCGCTTCTTTTCGTTTTGTAAGAGCTTATTTCTTTAATAACCAGCGAAAATTCTAGACTATTGTTAGATTGTTAGCTGATAAGGCAGCTGGTCTGGGAATTATATTTTACTGAAGATCTATTGTTATATTTGCTTTGTTCCAAGATAACCTACTCACTATCAAACATTTGCATATTTTCTTATCTGATGTGCTTGTTAGTATTTTATTTGTTATGTAAATGTTTGTCCTATATTACCTCTGGAACTAAATTTGACTTTTGTTTCAGATATTGTATTCTTTATCTTCTTGTACCAGCGTTGGATTTACAAGGTGGACCACAAGCGTGTCAATGAATTTGGCTTTTCTGGAGAAATGGAAGAACAACAAAAACTAGCTAAAAATGGGACACCCGCTATCACAGAATCAGAAGAACAACCAGATAAGAAAAATGATTAATGCTTTTATTACTATAGCTAGTTTATTTATTTGTATTGAACATAATTTACATTTTAAATATATCTGTTGTACAATTTCACAAATAGCTTACTTAATGTTATAAATTATATTAATTATATTTAGCCCCTTTGCAATAAATGTTTAAAGACAGAATATTGTTATATTTATTCCAAGGAATGTTGCTTGGAATGATAAGAAATTAAATTCAATGTTAGTTGATAGATAATTGTGTGAACCATTTATTTGTGTTAGATGGAATGTTGTAAACTTGCATGGAAAGATTTGACTGTCGGAATCATTTAAATAATGTTTTGATAGGTTACAATAATGTGATGTTCATTCAACATTAAAATAGACAAAATATAATTTATGAACATAAGTATTCAAGTAAAACTTTATTAATGAATGGTGATGTATGATTTGTTTATTTGACAGAATATTGTTATTTTTAAATATAAAATAAACATAACACGTTATTATAACAGGTAAAGTGGAAATTCTTTTCCCTTTTGCTTATGTAGGTATTTTTTGTTGACATTAAGTTATTGAACTTACAATGAATTTGGTATTTATAAGTACTTACCTATGTATTTAAAATATTTCAATGTTAATCTTACACTTTGGATTTTTGTGATGGTTGTGTGATATTTTAATTATTATTGATAGTAAATTCTCAAATTCGATTTTTTCTAAAGTATCTGACTTAATTGGAATATACATATTATTGTATGATCGACACTTCCTAAAATCCTATATGTAGATAGATTGCTTTCATTCAACTTTCAAAAAGTAGGTGGTACTATACAATAAGTCAACAACACTGGCTGGGCGCATCGGTTCGAGCGCCTTATTTATTGTCTTATTCATATTAATAATCGTTAAAGTGTAACAAGTGATAAAATAATAAAAAAAACTACTTACAGAAGTCACAGGGTATTTTGTTAAATAAATTGATACTTATTTGGATTCGTAAAACACAATGCATTTGCTTGATATGAGTGTCAGAACATAGTGCGGAATTCATTATTTCACAAAAATCATTTCTTGAATCTGTACTCTGCTGGCAGCATTCGAGTAGTGGCGAAGTCTCGGTCAAAATTACTCTGCAGTTATATACAAGTAGCTTTTTTCCCGGATAAAAATTAGCCTATGTTACTCTATACGGTCCATAAACTATATCTATGCCAAAAATCACGTCGATCCGTTGCTCCGTTACTGCGTGAAAGAAGAACAAACCAACAAACACACTTTCGCATTTATAATAGCATGATTATTATTTGTAGACGAGTTTTTAACCAGTGGTTTGTTGTCGTTATCTGCAGTGAAGACTGAAAGAATATACTGAAGAGTAAATGCAGTGTTCATTGTGTAGCTTTGTACAATATTAAGCATTTGAATGAGGAAATTCGCAGCACTAGTTCTAGTTACCAACAGAAAACTAAAACAATTAATTTAAGTGCGTAGGCAGGTCGCAGCTCGTACCTACTGCTGCTAACGGTCATGGACTGGAAGAGCTAATGATCTCTCATAGCATTCTATGACGGAGGCATACCGTCAGTTGTGGACCTGTTTCGGAAATCTATATAGCTTAACATATTCTATAGAATTGTAGACAAACGGTGCGCTTTTACTTTTATTTATAAGCAAACAATATTAACTATTATCTACTATATCTTATTAGCAATTTTAGGAGGTGTCGTTTTATCTTTAAGAAATAGATAAATTTATATTTCTCATTTCCTATTATTGTAGATAAATTAATTAAATGTTTTAGTATATTCTATCCTTATAAATTGATTTATTCATACACTTGTTGTCTGTACGTACTTTGTTATTGTATTTTATCATCTGATAAATTCTTCATTTGTTATACAATATCCATACAATTCAAAATGTTTCCTTTGCACAATAGATATTTTTAAATTATTTATCACATGCAGATTTTAGTGTAGTAAATTTGTTGATCCTAAGATGTGTTTGTATTTTTGACTATAAATGGTTCGTCCAACTCTTCTGAATAGCCTACTCTTAGATATTGGAAATTCTTACCTAGTTATGTTTATTTCTAAGATATTTACAATATATATAAACTGTATATACCTATCTACATAGAACTCACAATATTTCTATTCGAACTCGGGAAAAATCAGGCAGTTTGGTGGTTTAGTCTTTTATCAGCGTGTGCTGACCAAAGGGTTGGATTTATATTATATATACAGTGGTAAAAGAATTAAGAACGATTAATAATACGAAGCCAATACTATATTTTACAATAATTTCAGTGCACAATTGATTTCTAAAAATACTCTGATAGTGTTGTAGAATCCTTAATTTAAATTTCATGTAATCTTGTCAAAATTATGTACCTTTTAATTTTTCTATGAAGCGAACAATATTTAAAAGACAGTAGGTAAATTGAACAGTAATAATACAAATTATATCCCAATTTATTTTTCGATTATGTTAACCCTGTAAATGTACTAACTGGCAGTTATAGACAATATTTATACTTTTTTGTTATGAACATTTAGATTTCAAAATGATGTCTTTGTTTAAAGTGTTCTTAATTCTATGACCACCACTGTATCAAATCAAATCAAAATTCTTTATTGTACACCAGTCTTAAGAGAATAAACACAGTTACAGATCTAAAAATTAAAGTACAATGGGCGGACTTATCGCTAAAAGCAATCTCTTCCAGTCAACCTTTGGATGGAAAGAGATTAATGGAGTGTGAGAGGTCGGTGGTGCAAATAGATATAATACTTATCGTAACAGATACACATTAGTACATACTATACTATATATTTATATTATACTACATATTACATACACAATTCATACATATATATATATATAAAATGTATATAGATATATAAAACTACGAAAAAATAGCAGTTGAAGGACCAAGGTAAAAGTTCTTGAGTTGAGTTTTAAAAACAGACAGTGACGGAGCCTCCCTGATGGATGCTGGAAGCGAATTCCAAAGATGTACGGCTTTAACTGTAAAGGAGCCATTGTAAAATGTAGTATGGTGAACAGGTGTTTTCAGTTTTAGTTTTTCTGATGATCTAAAAACATGTTGCGTACCACTCTGAATAAAGACAAATCTTTCTTTTAGATAGGGGGGAGTGAAAGGATTGAACAAAACATTGTATAGAAGAGAGAGAATGTGAGTATTCCGGCGAAGACGTATAGGCAGCCACTTTAGTTTAGCGCGAAATTGGGAGACATGGTCATATTTTCGAAGTCCGAAAATAAACCTTATGCAATAATTCTGGAGTCGCTCAAGTTTATTCAGCTGGTCCTCCGTAAGGCTAAGGTAACAGGCATCGGTATAATCAAGAATAGGAAGAAGAAGAGATTGAGCAAGCGTAACTTTAGTAGCTGTTGGAAGAAAGTTACGTAGTCTTCTAAGAGATGCCCCTGAAGCAAATATCTTCCGACTAACAGCAGCTAGTTGAGAGTTGTATATTAGTGACCGACCGAAACAAAATGTCAGTATCGGCCAAAATCGAAACTTTTAGACAAGTTATAAAATTTCAACTGTGTACTGAAATTTTCTATTTTTTGCACTATGAGATTAATCATCCTTAGCCGGAAGACGTCCACTGATCGTCCCTAGATCGTCACTTGGATCGGCTTCGCCCTTTGCTACGGTTCTCCAATTTTTTGACCAGCAGGGTGATTTTAATTTCTTCGGAATGATATCCGTGTCGGAAGCGACTGTCTTGAACATTTATATTTTGGATTTGCATCCCGTTAGAGAAATTTCCTGTTTAGATTCGACAACTCTGCTGCATAAACACGGATATAGTTCCGACAATATTTCTCTCTCGGGATGCATTTCTGAGATATAAAGTTTCAGAAACAGTCGCTTCCTACACGAATATTATTCCGAGTGAATTAAAATAACCCTGCCGGTCGTTGGGTCTGCGTTGTGGAGTCTACACTACGTCTTCGGGTTCGTGGTTGCCACTCAAGAACCTCTCTTCCCCATCGGTTGTCGGTTCTGTTTGCGATGAGCCTGCCCATTTTAATTTTAAGTTGCTTTTGAGAGCTATGTCGGTGACTTTCGTTGTCCTACGGATGTCCTCAATCCGTATTTCATCGCAGGGAAACCCCGCGCATAGCCGTTCTCCGTAGCGCGACACTGCGCTTACTCAGAGGCCAACGGTAGGAGACTACATCTCTATGACATAAGTCGATCACACACTGGTAGAAGGTGAAAATCCTTGTTTTCAGGCTCTGCGGTATTGTGAATGAAAATATGGATCGAAGGTGTCTTGTTTTTTGTTGTGTCTGTTCCGGCTAATCCCCAAAACGACTGCCGCTGGACCGATTTAGAAGGGATTTTCACTGGTAGATAGCTGATGTTATAAGGAGTAACATGGGCTACGTGGGCGAAGCCGCGCGCGGGCACAGCTAGTATCACAATATATGTTTCGGCGTTTATAATATTAGTAGGACTTACAAACATATTGTTTTCTCGCTCCTAAGTTCGAACGCAGAAGCTTCGGCTGTCGGATCGCGGATCGTGGAAGCCTTTCGGATCCAACGTTCGATTCGATGTACTTACCTTGACATTTTGTCTTTCTATACTTTTAGGCCGGCTCTACACGTTAGTCCCAATGCCACTCGTCCAACGTGTGGATTTAGAAAATAGCACAGCGAACGCTTGCGCTAACGTTAGGGGGCTTGGGGGTATATTTTTCAGACGACGTTGGACGAGTGGCATTAGGGCCGCGACGTTGGGCAAGTGGCTTTAGGGCCGAGACGTTGGGGTCAACGTGTGGAGCCGGCTTTATGCTAGAAAAACTGCTATCCGTCACCCAAAGCTTCGACGTTCGATTTTCGGCGTAAGGATTCAGAGTACCTTCGTCTAACTTGTTTCGTGCAATGGTTAAAGACGTCATGCGCTCTGGGGCCCAAACACACTAAGCCACAATGGTCAAAATAGTAATAGGATTGCGATCATTATGACGACAACTGACTCTTTTGGTAACGCGTTAGCCACAGTGGTGACCGGCCATCACCATTACGCTAATTTGGCAGTTTGGTAAATTATTATCATATCAATTGCCCTTCGGCAATAACATAGTTGCAAATATGACATTTGCGACTTTTGCCACAATTTGCAGTTATGATAGATAATTAATGGCATCACTGCCATCACAATTTCAGTTGTTTAGCGTGCTTGGCCTCGGCCACGGGATAAATAATGGTAGTAATTTTGTTTTTTCAAATTTTTTTTAATTTCTTTTATCTATATATTAATATTTAAAAAATATGGTTTTAGATATTTAAACATTACCATTAATCGTTTACTTTATGAATGTATTTACAACTACTGTCAACTTGCCTGTCGAGCAGGTGACATATTTTCAACTTGGGGGTGGTTTGTATTCAGGTTTAGGAAAAGACTCAATATAAAATAATAATATTATATTTTCAATTAAAACGAGAATGTGTGCTTCAGTTTATACACACACAAAATTATACACATTATTTAGAACATTACTTATTCACCATCTTCGATCACAACATTGCTGACCAGCGGCGCAAGTACGGATCTTTTCGATAAATAAAATTCGATAAAATTGACAGTTAAAATCGAAAAAGTGGGTTTTATATTTAGAATTGAGTTAGACATTCTTTAAACCAAGATTTGTGGTGTTCATACTTAAACATGACTAAGGCATGTTTAGAGGTTAGACGCAGTTTAACGCGTGTTTAGAGTATGTTTAACTTTTTTTGTAGAAAACTGTAACCATGTTACCACTTTTAGAGGCCTGTACAGACTTGACTTTTAGACAGTGACGTAAAGATAAACGTCTAAAATGTTTCCAAATGTCATAGTATAACCGTTGTCTAACTCAATTCTGTTGTGATATTTCTAATCATTTTAGACGTTTATCTTTAGACATTGTCTAGCTAAACAGCGGCGCAAGTACGGATTTTTTTGGTCGATAAAATTGACAGTTCAAATCGATAATCCGTACTTGCACCGTAGGTGTCTAAAACAGTTTTTTTTGTGGTAATACGGTTAATGATTGTAACTGTATCCATTTGAATTTGGTACTGGTAACCACACGTCTGTACAAGAAGGAAGTCTGGTACAGTTTTACACAAGTAATAATTACTATCGGTAATTATTAGTTCATCCCATACTTTATACATTGTAACGGCATATTTACCGTGATTATTACACTCCCGTATTACGATTACGGGTCTACGGGAGTATACCCGTGAACACGATGCTTGCAAAAGCGTCGAAATATCGGGAGCGCACCAGCTTATAATAATCACGGTAAATATCCCGTTACAATGTATAAAGCAGTAAATATTAGTTGTGTAAAACTGTACCAGTTTACTTTTCGTTTACACTTTTACACAAGAGCGTAGACCGGTTTTTCGACAGTTATAGCCAGTGTAAATAATCAATCGGCCACGGTTTTGGGCGCGAAATGGATTGACCAATAGCAGCGCATCAAACGGTGGATCAAAGTTTCGCGCGTTCTAAAATTGGTCTATTGCGCAGGTATGTACATCGGGAAGAATTTATTATTATACTCTGTTCCAAAATCTTAGATATGTTATGTAAACAATAGGGTTAGATATGTTATGTAAACAATAGGGTTGACAGAACGAAAAAATTAATAGAAAACTGTGCAATCCATAATTTGTTGATACACATCATTACTAATTGATTTTAAATTATAACATGAGAAACATGAATTATTGAAAAATTTAAATGGATCGTTTTTGCCAGATTGTTATTATAAACAAAACAATAAAAGGAAGTTTTTTCGTGCAGTTATTTTTCTTAAACTGGGAACACAGCAGAGACTTGAAACATTTTGTGCAATCGCCGCTATTTTCCTTTTCTGTCTGTTGATCGGTTCCATAGAGATATAATCTTTTCCAATCTCCGAACTCGAGTGTGTATCTTGCTGCGTATGTGTTAAACTAGTAGTGGTTTTGTTTGTTTTTGTTATTTGTTTCTTGTTACATTATAATTATGCCGCGCGAGAGCCAAGCCGGGGGAAATAGAAACAAAAATATCACAAGTGAAAATGTTTTGGGCAACTGGCATGTCACTTTGACAGTGACTTTTCCTGACATTTCTTTTTTTACAAAAAATATCTAAGATTATGGAACAGGGTATAGGTGTGTAAAGATGTAACTACGATTCTATGAGTATCTATTCGATTTGAATGAAGGGCGAAGGCGCTTGGTTTGTGTGCCTATCTGAAGGGGCAGCCGGGGGCCCAGTGGCCCCTGGCGCCGCAGTGGAAGCAACGCCCGTAGCCGCCGTAGAAAACACCTGGTAAACCTGCGACGTCGAGTCCGCTGTTGGGCCACCTTCTCCCCCCTGAAATAATGTAACATTAATACCGTAAACTGAACTCATTTTGACACTGGCAGAAAAACATCAAACAGCGTTTAAGAGGACCCAACCCGCCACCCTTTCTATACAAACGCTCGTACGTAATGATAGTGTTGTATCAATTTTTTTCTTTGGGTGTTTTGAATTAATAGGTATAGGAGTGTCAAATTTAAAATTTTGACACTCCAATTCAGTAAGAGCCTTAAAAAACAGCCTTTTAAACAAACTTTACCTTGACTTTGTCCGTTCACAATATTCTCATAAATGTAAAAGTAAACAAAACACTTCCATAGGATCCTCGAACATGTATTGGAGATTCTAAATAACAAAAATTTTTTTCACAAACTTGTAAGGCATTTTCAAAAACACGTATTTCCTGGAACAAGTTTTAGGAAATTACTACGCACTAATTGTCTTCGGAAATTTTCTTTGGAAATTGATTTCAAAATTTTCAGAATGCCAACCGAAGGCTCTGTTTTTCTTCGATGAACCAACAAGCCTTTGAGGACATTTTTGCGTTCTACTTAGGTGGGCCGGGAAGGGGCACCTTAAAAGCCATAATCTGAAGAAGAAGAACAACTGGGGACCGAGTTTCGCTCGGTGTTTTAAACAGCCTTTTTTTGTGTAAAATTGCGTTTTTACTGGCACTCGAAATGAATTATGAATGACTGAGCTTCGCACGGTGTAAAAACAACCAAGCAAACGAACGAAAAAACTTTTCTTTTGTGTAAAAAGCGTTTTTACAAGAAATACAACTATGCTAGAAGTAAACTTACAACGCAAAACCTTATCTAAATACCGAGATACCCGAAATAAATTTATATCTATACAAATAAATAAAATTTAAGTGCCTGTTTGTAATATCAAAATAACAGCTTTTTACTACATATAAGTAGAGAAAGTATATACGGTACCAAACAATCATTTTTAAAATTCTTGTCTGTCTGTCTGTTTGTTCTGGTAATCTCCGAAACTGCTGGACCAATTTTGACGAGACTCACTGTTATTTGGTAACGAGAAGAGCTGGTCGTTTGCCTGATGGTAAGCATGACATGGCCCATGACAATTGCAGTGCCACTCAGGACGTTAAAACACAGGCCTGCGCGGCACTGCAGTACGCTCGTTACCCTGAGACATTAGGTATTAAGTCTCATAATCCCAGTAATTTCACTGGCTACTTTGCTCATCAAACCGTAACTTAATAATGCTTGCACATTACTGCGTGGTGATAGACTTCTCGAGCAAAGCGGTGGTACTAACCCAGAAGGACACTCGCAGAAGAGTTAGTCCTACCACTAACAAAACGACTTAGGCTACGTGGACGAAGCCGCGAGGAACACCTGCTTATTAATACAAAAGAGTTACCTGTCGAAAGCGAGTAATCCTCAGCGGAATCGGAATCTGTGGGGCTCGTATCACCGTCATCGGAGTCGGCAGAATCGGAGGCAATTCCGCCGGGGTGAACGGAATCGGCAACATTGTCAGGTCTACTGTTGGTATATCTGGACGCCCTGTAGTCACCGTGCGCGAGCCTGTTGTAAAACAATAAAAAATAAGTTATCTACAAGAGTACAAGGGTAGCAAACAGAGTGATGCCAAATAGATGATAGAGCCGCCATGAAGGTAACACACTTTTCTACTATGCCGGAGTGGACAGTGATTTGTATTGATTAGTATTATTGAGTATTTAGTAGCCAGTTATTGTAACTATATAGCGACGTGAAATAACGTCCATACCTATTTTGTGAAAGGGTCAATTAGCGGCCGACGTAACATCATAAAAATTGCGCTGCCAACGGGATTCGAACCTGAATCTTCTGGGCTAACCAGAAACTTTACAACCAACTGAGATACTAGACGAAATTTTAAGCTAATTCATATTGTAAGTGAGTGTGGCCGAGCGGGAACTTGTGCGACTTTCAATTCGACGCACCATAGTTCGAATCTCGACTCGACGCACACTAATGACATATCAAGTTACGTGCGGATTATTCACACTCGCTTTAAAACGGTGAAGGGAAACATCGCGAGTAAACCCGCATGTTCAAGAACCACAAAATTCGAGGACATGTAACATCCAGCAAGCCGTACTGGGCCCGCGTTGTGGATTATGGCCCATAGGCTATACCTCTTTGAGAGAAGGCCGGTATCCCAGCAGTGAGAGCGTAAGAGGCTGATAATGAACATATTGTAAAGAGGAGTAAGTTACCGTTACCAATAGAAATCCTCATCGACCTCGAACCCCTCGTCGTAGTCCTCCTCCTCTTCGTAGTCGCTGATCTCGGATTCGTTGTGGCTAACACTTCCTCTGAAAATAAAATAAATACTTGTAAGTTTCGCTTATTGGTTGCAGGGACGGCGTAACTGGGCGGCGGTCCACCCCGAGTGGCAGGTCGGGGGGAGGGGGGGTGCCAAATCGTGCTAAGCTGTTATGGTCGCGCAACGTCCGTTACTGCGTGAAAGAAGGATAAATCAACAAACCTACTTTCGCATTTATAATATTACTAGCTGCTGCCCCGCGGTTTCACCCGCGTGGAGATTTTGGTTTTCATGGTTTTTATTTTTTTTGCGCGGAACCCTAATAGAATATTGAGATGTAAACTATCCTATCTTTTAAGTTAGATCAAACTGCACACGGTGTGCAAGTTTGATTAAAATCGGTTACGTAGTTTAGGAGTCCATCGCGGACAAACAACGTGACGCGTAATTTATATATATTAAAAATATAAGTTGGATTTATTAAAAAAAAAATGTGCCTTTATGATGACTACTTCAGTATGTCCTTAAGACGCGCTTCATTGTTCGAGTGGTCACATTTTACATTGGCTCAATGCGCAAACCGTATATAGGACGCCTGTATATTTTTCTTCGACATTACCGCGATCTTAGACGAATCTTTTAAATAGAAATATCAAAATATAGTTTACTAGCTTCTGCCCGCGGTTTCCACCCGCGATGCCATATGAACCGTGCACTTTCCGGGAAAAAATAGCCTATGTTGCTCTCCGGTCCATAAACTATATGTCAAAAATCACGTGGATCCGTTACTGCGTGAATGAAGGACAAACCAACAAACACACTTTCGCATTTATGATAATATAAGGATAGTAGGATTATTGTTCCGCAGTACCGTTTAAATTATAATAAGATTGGTGAATCATACCGGCTCGTCCCTGCGGTCTCACTCGCCATCTTTGACACGAGTTCTGCAAACAACACAGCTTCATAATTCGTACCCTAATAATCAAACCTATATTGATGCCTACCTATTCCAAAAAGAGATTGGAGTGAAGATAGATAGCATTATGCTAACGTAAAACCTATAAACTTAATCATACGGCCATAATCTAATACATTTACAAATAAAAACCACAGGCAACCAACATATTATTAACAATACAGTTTGGATTTTTAACCGACTTCCAAAAAAGGAGAAGGTTATCAATTCGGTGGGTATTTTTTTAATTTTTTTTTATGTTTGTTACCTCAGATCTCCGTCTTTTATAAACCGATTTGGAAAATTCTTTTTTTATTTGAAAGGATATACTTTCAGATTGGTCCCATAGAAATTTCATCAAAATCGGTTCAGTAGTTTGTCACTGAAGTCGGTTCATCGCTTTTTTAAAGCAATTTTTACTTCGATTTTCCTAACAAATTCTACTTCTATCACTCTTTCTTCTTCTTCTTCTTTAGATTATGGCTTTTAAACGCTGCTTGACGTTTTTCTGCCAGTGTCAAAGTGAGGCCAGTGTACGGTATTAATTGCCCCTATCAATCTTTAAAAAAATAATTCGAAATCTTTGACGTTTATTGACCGATTTGTATAGTACGTCCTTAGTTGTAACTTCAGGGTGGCCCCATAACATTTAGTCAAAATTTGATGATGCACTCTGAAGGTAAAGAGAAGCCAGCATCTATACTTTTAATAGTAATTACAATTACAAGAATATACTATACTATTTTCGTGAATTTATTATGGTAATAATCCTACTAATATTATAAATGCGAAAGTGTGTTTGTTGGTTTGTCCTTTCACGCAGTAACGGAGCAACGGATCGACGTGATTTTTGCCATAGATAGTTTATAGACCGGAGAGTAACATAGCCTACTTTTTATCCCGGAATAATGCACAGTTCCTGCGGGAACGCGGGTGAAAACCGCGGGCAGAAGCTAGTTTTCAAATAAACCTCTTTTATTGATGTAAACTAACTTTGTCTACAACAGAGGAGTAAATGATCCTATAGGCGGCCTAATATTTCCTCGTATTATTTTTATTTATTTTATTTTTATTCTATGTTTGTATTTTATGTTCTATGTGTGTATTATGTTATGAAGCTGCATTGTTTACAAAAGTCTTGTATAGTTTAATAGTTACCTGCTCTGAATTTGAGTATATCCTGTCTTTTAGATTTCATTTCTTCAGTGAGATTTTGCAGCATTTTCTCTATGAAGGTGTCCAGCACCAAGCTTCGGTTCTCAGCTGTTATATACGCCCTGTGACAAGAATTAATAATAAACATTACATATATTATATAGGTTCCAACGTTTTTTAGCTAGGTTAGATGTATTGTTTACGTAGAAACTCACATACATACATGAACCCCGAAAACATTACACTCCTTGTTTGGACAACCGTGTAAGGAATATATCAGTTGGCGTTGCATTTAAGAATTGGTTAAAGTGCCCGGCAATGATGTTAGGCTTTAGCCTAAAATCCTTACTCTGCTTATCAAACCAGTAGTAATGCTTGCATGCACTTTACTGCTTGGCCCCAGACTTCACGAGCAAAGCGGTGGTAACAACCCCGACGGACAGTCGCAGAAGAGTTAGTCCTACCACTAACAAAAATACATTCAAGCAAACAAACATTATAAATTTAGGCAAACTTGAAGTGCGAAAAGAGACCTTATTACCTGCAAATAGGGCAATCCTTCTTCTTCTTTTTCCACCTTGTGATGCAGTATTTACAAAATGTGTGAGAACAATTCAAGGTAGTCGCTTCTATGAACAGTTCTGAGCAGATGCTGCACTGCAGCTCGTTCTCCATTAGCTCGCCAACCTCAGTAAGGGCGGACTGCTTGGAGGTGCCTTCGCCTGGCACGTCGCAAATGTTTTCTAGTAGAATATTCTTCTCTGACTCTACAGATTGAAGTTGTTTTCTTACCTGTCAAAATTACGAACTTAGTACATTAAAAAATTATGTATAATATTACAGTTATGTGTTAAAAGAGCGAGTGTGACCGAGCGGGAACTTGTGCGATTTTCAATCCGACGCACCATAGTTCGAATCTCGACTCGGCCCGCACCAATGACTTATATCAAGTTATGTGCGGATTATTCACACTCGCTCTAAAACGGTGAAGGAAAACATCGTGAGGAAACCCGCATGTTCACGAAACACTAAATTCGAGGACATGTGACATCCACCAAGCCGTACTGGACCCGCGTGGTGGATTATGCCCCATACCTCTTTCGCTGAGAGAAGGCCGGTTTCTCAGCAGTGGGAGCGTAAGAGGCTGATAATAATGTGTTAAAAGGTTTGCTTAGAATTAGTGCGTTATTGAAATAAAGACTTGAAGATTATGCATAATAATTAAAAAAAGATCTGACTGATCTGACTTTGGCATATAACATTGGCTTACTTACATACTTTATATATACAAACTAGCTTCTGCCCGCGGTTTTCACCCGCGTTCCCACAGGAACCGTGCGTTTTTCCAGGATAAAATGTAGCCTATGTTACTCTCCGGTCCATAAACTATAACTATACCAAAAATCACGTCGATCCGTTGCTCCATTACTGCGTGAAAGAAGGACAAACCTACACTTTCGCATTTATAATATTAAAGTAGGATAGCATACTCTTTCTAACTGTTCCTGAAGTGTGCTGATAACTTCGCTGGACCTCATTTCCTGTTGTTGTATTCTTTCAGCAGCCAATGCAGCTAGCTCGGTTTCTCGCTCGTCTACACGTTGCTGTTAGTAAAACAAGAATTAAATAATTATTAATTATCTGCACAGTGCAAAGACATAAGAAAGGTAACTAAAATGTTTTACCCGTAAAGCTGCCAATGATTTCTCTGCGTTTTCACGAGCCTCTCCCAGCTGTTTTTGTATTATTTCTCTTTCTTTTTGCTGAAATAGATAAATTGTACTTTTAATTGTGAGCATGAATTACATTGTATGTTCGTAATCAATACTAAAAATGTTACATTAAAGTTAAAAAAAGTTAATAAGTTAAAATATTAAGAGAGGCAAAACAAACTATTTTACTATACAATAACTATATGTAGTTTAGAGAAACTAAAAACACACTTCCACCTCCTGGCTCGATCATCAGAATCTCGACACCAAGTGGAAGGACAATCTATTGGAATTGAATTCAAAACGCATCATATGAGCCCAAACTTGAAGGGTTTACTTGCAGCCACTAAAGAGTCCCACTATCCACCTCCTGGCTCCATCATTTCATTCCGTATCAGCAGTTACTACTATTACTTTCACAGCTGTATCTATTTGTGCATAGTTTTGTGATTTTAATAGAGGGATTAGGGTGAATATATTCCATACCAATTCATCCATTTTGATTTTATCTTCATCGCTAAGTTTCTTCATTTGTTCCATTTGGACATTGAGCTGTTCTTCAGCTTTGAGCCTTTGTTGTTCCGTTTGCTCCACTTGTTCTTGGAGGTGTTTCTTAATGTTGTGTAGCTCCTGTTCCAACTCCAGTTCCTTTAGCTGCTTTTGCTCTTCTAATTCTTTTAATTCCTGTGTAAAATTCATACTATCATTTTAAGAATATAACTTGTGTAACATGCAAGAGTTGGGTTCAACAGCATGAACACAATATTTGTACACTTGGTGTTAATTATGTCAATAATACAACATACTAGTACATACACAGTACCACATTTAAGGAAGTACCTAGTTATTTACTTACAAGGGTTTAACCCATACAGTATACATAGTAAGGAAAAAAGTGGTAAAGTGATAGAGCGTAAAGAACAAAAAACCTGCGGTCATACCGGCTAATAACATCGTCTTCGTTTTCGTCTCCAACCTGATTAAAACCAACGGTCGCTAGTCTTCGGCTGGAACGAATTGTCTAGAGTTTTCGTTTTGAAATGAGCGATCAGTTATTTGAAAACGAAAACTAGCGAGAACTCTAGACAATTCATTGTAACCGAAGACTAGCGACCGCTGGTTGCTAATCGGGTTCTCGAATACGATTTCGTTAGCCGGTAAGGCAGCAGTTCGAAGTCAACTCATGCAGCTGGAGTCATCTTAATAGAGAAAAGAGTAGTATTTAGAAATACGGCTGTTGCAATAATTTTGAGATTGTAATGTGAAGATAGAAAATTCAATCATATTATGTAATACATATAATATATTATTAATATATCTCTGAAACGGCTGGGCGGCTTTTGACGGGACTTTCACTGGGAGATAGCTGATGTTACAAGGAGTTTTATTTTAGAAATAGAATCAGTGTTCTGCGCATAAAAATAAAAACCATGAAATCCAATATCACCGCGCGGGTGAGACCGCAGCCAGCAGCTAGTATAATTATAAATATTATTACAATATGTAGGTACATTGTACAGTGTATGCTCTCGTTGAATAAAGCCCCAATTCTGTTATCACAAATGTATTATCACTAAGTTTCTTTCCAATTAAAAGGGTGGATCATATTTTAAATCTATCAAAACCTTCCTTTATCACCACTAAATTCACACTGGTAAAAGCCAATTATTAATTGGATATGTCTAATAGTATATTATTACACAAGGGATGTAGATGATCGCGTGTAAAAACACACGAGATGTTTCGTGCTAATAGTTTGAAAGTGTAAAAGATCACCTATTTGCGTGTGTAAATAATCTAAATAGTTTTCATCACTAGTGGTAAGGAGACATAAAAAACCTAGAAAAATCAGTTTACATATAGATACAAATTTAGAGGAACCAACCCAAAAATAAGTTTCATTTCTCATGTTGTAAGTAATTATCGATATCGTCCGTACTGGCCATAAACATTTATGGTATTGGTATACAATGGTATTTTTAGACATGGGTTTCTAGGTTTGATGCTCGCACTGGACCCGCGTGGTCGATTATGGCTCATACCTCTCTCTATGAGAGAAGGCCGGTATCCCAGCAGTGGGAGCGTAAGAGGCTGATAATGTAACATATCACATAGTCTCAACCTAAAGCAAGGCATTGCCTCCCTACGGAGAGAAAGTCGTATGAATATCCCAAGAGAATTTCCGAGCAAGGAATTTGAATGAAAACTCAGCATAAGGGCATTGTAATAAGAATTTATTCGAAAATCGAACTGGCCACCATAGGCACAAAAAAAGTATGCAGCTACATCAATGATTAAAGAAAAGTAGAGGATAATATGAACAAAAGGTACGTATTGCGCGCCGAAACAGAAACAAAAATGGCGTCAAATGTCGAGCCACAGCTCTTCACACACTTTGGCATGGTAGCCTGTATCACATGCAACTTCTCACTTGCATTAATAGTTCTGTAGAACTATTTTTTATATAATAATATGTTAATTTAGTCGCACGATTGAATTTAATGACAATTCAAACACTCGCTCTGGAAAACAAAATGTCAGCCTTGAAAAATCTGCCGATGGGCGGGACGTATGTGACGTCATTAATTGTATGGATATCTAGAACACATTTCCATAGATAATTATGGCCACTCTATCTATATATTGGAATCTCTTTGAGCTACATGAAATTTTACTAACTGGACTAATTTGTCCAACATTAATATTAACATAAAATAAATGATTTATTTAACCCTGGCTTTATATTCTCACCGAAGGTGTGAAAAGTAGAGTATTCACCTCTAGGATAAAAGCCTATCTTCGTCTTGAACCCCTTGCTTCACTCAGGACTATACATAACTCCGTAGTTAAGTCTAGAGTCCTTTGTTACACTCAGAGTGCAATAAGCCGTCCATGACATGAGACACTGCATTATCCTCTTGGTACATAATCTACTATTGCCTCCTCCCATCCATAGGGATGGAGGCAAAGTATTATTTTCCACCCACATTTTGAGAAACAATTACTCACTTACCGAGTGCTAGTGATGAAAAGTATATTCCATCTTTTTCTCATGTTTTAGTTGGATTAAGAGACTTAGTTATGTAAAAATTAGTTCTTTTTAACATGTAATGAGATGGTATGGTCATTTACGTGATGTTGAGCATACCCATAACAATTGCAGTGCCACCCAGAACTTTGAGCAAAGGTCTGTGCCACTGCAGAGTGCTTGTTATTACTTATGTATGGTTATGACAAAGATGGCCATTGTGTATTCTTCTGAACCTAAATTATGTTCATGATAATCTTACTTTTTCTTTGGCTAATCTAAGTTGTTCTGTTTCCCTCTTCAGTAGCTCCTGTAGTTCTTTTTTCTCTTTCAATCGCACCTCTTCCTGCTCTTGTATTTTGGCTTCCAATTTGTTCAACATGTCTTGTTTTGAAGAATTCTCTCGATTTAAGTTCAAAAGGAACTCTTCTCTCTCTTTTTGGAGATTTTCTTTGAGCAAGGCATTCTCTTTAAAAAGCTCAGATTCTGTTTCATTATGTTTTTTTATTTGCTCCTAAAAATGTATAGTAGGTATTTAAAAATGTGGGTTTGTTTTTCTACAAACAACTAAAAGTCACTTAATACAATAATTTAATGAAAATTGTACAATTGTTACTAAAATGGATTAAAAAAGTGAATTACCATTGTTGGTGATGGTTTATTTTTAAGTGAACAAATACACATTATCAAGCTAACCAAATATCTACTTATTTTCTGATAGTCCTGGATTTAGTTGCAGACCTGGCCTTACCGGTTAACAACAATCATAACAAGGAATTATACAGAGTTCTTGCTAGTTTTCGTTCTGGAACAAACAATAAAGGGAACAAGTTGTTCCAAAACAAAAACTAGTAAGAACTTTAGACAATTCCTTCCAGGAACAAGCGACCGTTGGTTCGAACACGATTGTTGTTAACCGGTAAGGCAGAGCAGGTGGTGTTTTTTTATGGCCAATAAAAACAATTGTCTTTCAAAGTAACTGTTTAGCTGATTTTTCTAGCTGACCAAATATTTAAAGAAAATATAATTTAATAGTGGTTTAAGAATCCATAAATTACCATAAGTTCTGCAATTTTTCCTTCCATATCACTTTTAACCTGAGCCAACTGCGCATCTCTTTCTTCAATAAGTGATGCTTTCTGATTTTCTACCTCATTTTTTTCACCTTTCAAATTTTCAATTTGCAGGGCAAACTCAGTTTCTAACTGTTGAATCTTTCTATCCATGTCATGTTGTAGTTGTTGCTTCAAAATAATAGAAGATTTTTGTAACTGTTTTGCACTTTGAATTTTGTCTTCTATATGTTTTATCTCATCATTTTGGGACTGTTCAAACTTCATTTTTACATTGTGTATGATACAGTTGTCATCTTTTGGTTCTAATTTTATGCGTTTGCTAGGTGTAGGTATGTCAAACACATCTGTGTCCGGTTTAATGAATTTGTATACAAACTCTCCTGATGGCTCAAGGGTTATTATATCTTCATGTTCCACCAACCTTGGTATTTTAGTTTGCAGCCTTTCTTTATTGACTATGATGCCAAATGTACTGAAGTCTTCAATAAACCATTCATCGTTTTCTGATTTTGTAAATATGCAATGAAACCTTGATATAGCTACGAATGGTATGGAAATACAGTTATTAAGACCGCGCCCAAGGGTAAACTGCAAATATAAAGATGATTTAGGTATGTAGCCAAAAGAAATGCCTACATTAAATAATTATTGAGTAGTTTTATTTACGATTCTATAGATATTGTTGTCAATCAACAACAAAATAAATGGCGTTGCTTACCTTTTCCTTGTTTATAGATATCATTTTTAAATGTTTGTATTGAGGTTTCAAAGGTTTAAGAGATATTAACATCGGTGTGTGATCCAGTTCTTCCTCAACATCTGACATTGTGTAAATTAAAAAAATACAAAAATCACAAATAGAACGACGCACGTCGGTTAAATAGAAAAACAGTAAAAATTAAAAAATGCAAATCAGAATGGTCTGTTCAATGTGATTTCCATTGTATTTTCTTTGGTGATTTCAATGCAGTTTCAATGAATCAATTCAACACGACAATTCCACAAAGAATCACAGATCAGTATCACGGCCCACGGGTGCCAATCTTGATACAAAATATACTCGCCGTAGTGTCTATGGCTCACATATAGAAAATGACAGTCCATTGCCGCCATGTTTGATTTTTATGTCAAATCTTAATTTGTCAAACCTAAATAAGTAAATAACCGCCATTACAGTTTTAAGGTTGATCGAGTGAAGTTTTGCGTCGATTTAATTCCGTACCTTACCTCTCAATTTGTGAAGCTGTAATACAAGTAGCATTATGTACAACAAGTGCTGTGTTGTGAATTGTGCTAGTAGACGAAAGGATGTCAATTTGCATAGATTTCCAAAAACAGATAAGACTCCAAAAGTGGTTACAGTGTAATCGATTGTGAAAATTTAAGAAACTTGAGCTTCGAAGATCTTCACAAGCTGTTTGTATGTGAAAAGAATTTTGAATAAAGGTTTTTCACAAAAGCACTGCAGAGGTCTCGTCTGCGTATCCACGCCTATCCAACGTTATTCATTGATGAAGAGATAACTAATGGAGCTCTGTGATGGAGAACATTGTGATGTTATTTCTGAATGCATTATTGATATGAATCTGCGATTAACTGTTTTTAACTGGTGCAGTGTTATCAATAGAATATTAAAAGCAACAGATGTTTTTAGGTTAAGAAATAAAAGTTTGCCTTGCATGCAAGAAAAAGCATATAATAAATGTAAAACAAAATTGAAAAATAAAAAACTAGTGAATATACTATGTAGTTTTTTTATATTCTAATCCTAATTAGGGATATTACTATATAGCCAGTAGGTACCAAACATGGCAAAAATACCTGAACCCAAAAAGAAAAAAAATGTAATTGCATAGGTAAAAGACTATATTCTCATTCATACAAAAAAAAACGAAGCAGTTGTCAAAATCTATATGTGAGCCTCGTTACGGCGATTTTTTCTCTATGAAAGTCATCCGTCTGATCCTCTCAGTAGTCTGTGATCAGTATATAATCACATTTATTTATGCAAAGAATAATAACGGTCACGCTAGATCACAGACATTCCTTCATTCCTTGGACCACTTGGACCACAGAGTACTATTCTATATACTCCTTGGACATTCCCCTATGTTTATAGTTTATTATACTCTTTGATCACAGACTTGAGACTACAGAGTAATTTTTTTAAAGGGGCGCTAGATATATACTCTTTGAACGCTAGTGACAACTGACAATATAATTTTTTTTTTTTTTTTTTTTGAAGGACCGTGCTGTTGGTCTTGCGACCTCTACAGCGTCACCGGACTGTTGGAGAGCGCAGAAGGCGCTCAGCCCGAAAAAAGTGTGTTTGTGGCGACTAGCGCAAGGGCACCGCGTGGGATCGAACCACGTCGGTACGGACCTCGGCTTGGGCCGTCGCCGTAAGAAAGGGAGGATCGGGAGAGAATAGCCCCGGCCGCACGAGTGCAACCGTTTAAAGTAGGCTCTAATCTAGCTAAAGCTACTTCTCGCGGGCCCGAGGTGGGCGCTCGCGGAACTTCGTGTATGTGTGTGAGGTGTGTATGACTCTAGTTGCCTCGTTCCAAAGCCTACACCATCGAGAAGAAGGGCAAGAAACTCGACGGCGGAGTGAAGCTCGGTCCCTACAACCTAAGCTATCTGACGAAGAATCGTCCTCGCCGGCGAGGACGATGACTTCTAATTTGGTACCCAATACCAATACCGAAGACTGAAGGTCCACCTGCACCAGCATATGAACTGGTGCTAGGGTTTGAAAGCACGGGCGAACCCAGCGCGGCCGACACAACGGCCGCGATGGAATCGTCCGGATCGCCCAAGATATGCCGAGGGCGGCGACGACGGAGCGAACACAATATAAATCAAAATCAAATCATTTATATAGAAACGCTGGTCGCTACCACAGATCAGTAATATGTAGCTGTCGCTACAACCATATAATTTGTGGCTACAACCCGCTGAAATAACATCGATATAATCTGCGATGTACATAAATCATTCTGCGTGTTCTAATCGGTCCGAGTGACCAAAGAGAATATAATCCCGGGTGACTATGTTTGGCCGATACTCGGTAGTCTGTGGTTCGGCCCGTGGTTCACATCATCGAGATACTGTCCCTCAGAGTTTTGTCTATACAAATACTTCATCATCAAGTGCTGAGGAAATTAAACCAGTCAATTATGTCAAGGATATAGGTAAATTAGGATATAGGTCAAAGACAGTAATCCTATCTAATACCAGCTTATTTTGGATGTGCCAAATTCATCAAAATAAAATGACTGATCAGCTGTTGGGCCGACTAAGCCATTTATTAATACGTAACGAATGTGGAATGATTAATAAATCGTTCGCTTTATACGACGAAATGTCTGCAGATGCGGCGACGAAAGCGCAGCAGCTGACCATATAGAAATAAAGCCCAAAGATTTGTTTTATTTTACCATCATCATAGTGTTCGCGATAGTGTAAGTGGGTCTACCTTGAATTTCAAATGAACAATTACTAGGAATCCTACATTTTTGTAGCTTCATATATTTTATCGACAAATAATGTAAACGCATACATCCCTAATTGATGTGATTATGTTGGCAGCTCTGCCGTGACGTCATACGTTTCAATATTGTTTTGTTTTGTTGGTGTTGAAGTCTAGTGCACGTTTCATACAAGCGTCGTTTTCCAACTTTTTCTATGGCACTCCCGTCTCTTAAACGTAGTGATTATATTCTCTTTGCCAGCGGCGCAAGTACGGTAACGGTATGCATTCGCAAAGAGCATATAATTACTTACACTATCGCGAACACTATGATGATGGTAAAATAAAACAAATCTTTGGGCTTTATTTCTATATGGTCAGCTGCTGCGCTTTCGTCGCCGCATCTGCAGACATTTCGTCGTATAAAGCGAACGATTTATTAATCATTCCACATTCGTTACGTATTAATAAATGGCTTAGTCGGCCCAACAGCTGATCAGTCATTTTATTTTGATGAATTTGGCACATCCAAAATAAGCTGGTATTAGATAGGATTACTGTCTTTGACCTATATCCTAATTTACCTATATCCTTGACATAATTGACTGGTTTAATTTCCCGTTCAAATATGTTCGTTGCATCGTCTACAGTTTGACACAGTTGCAATGTTGGATACGTAAGACAAGTTTTATCAGGCCACCATTCTCTTGGTGCGATGTAATTATAATAAGAATTAGGCTTAGGATTTAAAACTTTCATACAACTGATGCATTGCTCGCAACTTATATTTTTTAAGAGCGCTGAAGCCAAATATCCGCTTACATAAACAGTTGGCTGTTTGTCGAACGATTTGAAAATTTTTTCCAGCTCTTCGTCGAAATAAATAAATTTGTGCTTCAGGAATGTGTACTACGGGATGAGCGACACTGTCCAAAATTATGTTTTCATTCTCAACAGCGGAGTCTGACTTTTCTCTGTCTTGTTTGTGGTTCGAGAATACAATCTCCTGAAAATCAAAAATAATTTCGTTCTCATCCTCTTCGCAATTCGACCCTCTACTTTTAATTTTCTCGTAATTTTGTAATTGTGTAATACAGCGCGGTTATTGTACACATTAATTACACACCAAATTTAATAATTGAAAATAAAATTATATTTTAGAAAAAATAAGACATCAAATTTAATAACATACACCTCTAGCATCAACGGAACGTAAATGTCAACTTTGACGTCTACCATGACAATTTATCCATAAAAAACTTGCAAATGGCGTGTTATTTTTCAATTTATATCGAAACTTTAAAAAATTATATCTCGTAAACCGTGAATCTCCGCAACTTCAAAATTTGTAAAAAGTTTTCTATTTAAGAGTACTAACTACTATAAAAACGTGAACTTCCAAATCGACGGTCCACAAAGGAAAGTTTAGCCAATATTTTTTTTTTTGCTTACCTATCCTCATTCAATGGAAATTTAGCCAAAAAGACCCGCTTCTGGCTATCTGAACGGCCGGACCTTATATTACATATTTCACACGTTTTATAATGCATTACTGGTTTATTAGGCATTATTTCACAATATATATAACGCCACACTCATTCCACAAACAAGAATAATAAAATATACAAATTCACGATCTTGATGAAAAACACTCGTGCAAAAAGAAATATGGCGCCAAAGAGAACTATGCGCATGCGTGGGGTAGTTTAATATATGTGAGAGCAAGACAGCGATACCCGACATTATTTCTAGTACACGTTTCATACATATTATTGTAATGTAATCTCAGTTTTTTACTTGGCACTTGCGCCAGACTGTGCATTCGCATCAAATATTGCTCATCAAAAATTCAATTGTGAAGTATTTTAATTGCATGATTCGAAATAATCTCGATGCATGTTTTGATAGATTAAATCACAACAAAAATGAGAAGACAGGAGCATTAAACAATAACTGCGTCTAACGTCACAAAACACTTACAAGCGCCAGACAACGAGAAAGCAACATAACTTGCGAAAGTAGCGTGTGATTTTCCTCCACGCTAATGGAGGTACGAGAGGCGTCTCGGAATGAAGAGTCGACGAGAGTGAAAGCATATTTCGCGGTGGATAAAACGAATAGATAGAGGTCTTTAATATAAACGAAGCAGACTTTAGTACTCTCGAAAAATGCAAGAGTGCCGGGTGGGTACATACTGAATTTTTAAAGCGCAGGCAGTGTTTGTGTCTCAGGTCTCGCGGGCCGCTTCGAAACCGAGACATTTCATTGGAGCAGCTTTACATTGCCCCTAGTTTTATTAGGTAGGTAGGACGCTGTTGTATCTTGATATTGGGCTAGATTGCTTTTTTGGCCGAATTCATTGAGGAATATTTGGCCTATATCTACGTACTAAAATAAAGTTAGTACCTACTATGAGGTTATTATGAATTTATGATTGAATAATTATTATTTATGGCTATGGTTATCTCGCTAATCTAGCTAGGAAGGTATTCTTACAATGATTTAGAACACAACTACAATTACATTAAATTCAATAATTAAAATCAAATTTGTTTTTTTATGATAGCTAGCTGTGCCCCGCGGCGTCGCTCACGTAGCCTAAGTTACTCCTTGTAACATCAGCTATCTGCCAGTGAAAGTCCCGTCAAAATCCTGTTATTTAATATTTTGAAATTACAAACAGATACTTCAATTTTATTTATTTTTATAAAAAAAACGATAACAACCAATTACATTTATCACAAGGTAAGGTTAATGGTTTTAGGATTAAGGTATATATATACTTAATAAGGTTAACAAAGAGAAAAGTATTTTTAAAAAATATAGACACAATCCTATTAATGGATTCCAAATCAATCATCTTTTTTATTATCAAATTATATAAGAAATAAAATGAAAATAAAAATTCGTAGGTATCTGTGAGATAACGTAGAACAATAGATAGATAGATAGATAAACTCTTTATTTGCACACTACAATGAGAAATACAAAAAATAAATAAAAATAAACAATGTGTGCGGAGATGTTAAAGATACTTAACTAAGATAAATCTAAGAAGATTAGGCAACTTATTTAAACTTATTTAGTGTTACTAACCTGTTTAGCTAGACAGCATCTAAAGATAAACGTCAAAAATGATTAGAAATATCACAACAGAATTGAGTTAGTTAGACAATGGTTAGACACTACTTAAATCAGGATTTGTTGTTGCTCATATTTAATCGCGCTACTAAGGCATGTTTAGGCGTTAAACAGTGATTAACACAGGTTTAACATGTGTTTAATTTATTTGTGGTCAGACCCATTAAATGCTTCTAACAAAATTCTCCTTCATTTGTCTCCATTTGCCTACCTTCAATTCTTTCGGTTAGAAGGCTTATATTTCCGGTAGTAAACAAAACTTCTGTGATGGAGAGCTACTAAAGAAGAAACTTACTAAAGCCTCTGAGCATCCAAAACACTAGGAGAATCACAGAAACACGGCTAACCCTTTAGGCTCTTCATCGAACTGCATGCTGCAACAGCAATCCGAAAGAACTGCTGATGAAAACCCATTCCGCATTATGCGTGTCTGAAGAAAAAATGATTAGGTAGGTAATTATAGAATAGTGTATTCACCTTACTCTGCGATATGTGTACGAAATTATTTACTGGCATTATGTTAAACTGTAATTCAGCTATAGAAGTGGTAAGAGATACCTGCACATTGTGTGGGTTCCTATATAATAATATCTTTAGGCTTGCAGTGTGCAATGAGTTCGGAATAGTCAACAGTAAATTGTGACAGCTCTACGTCTCTTTGCAGACAGAACCAAGATCCCACAACCAGGAATATCTCTTCTACGAGTGTCCATCTGAGAGTGTGAGTAGATACCTACTATCCACAGCTTTGCTCATGTATTCTGCCGCTAATTTGTATGTAGTGTGTAAACATTACTGTGAGCAGTTTTGATGAGCAAAGCAGTCAGTGAAATTACGCAAACTTTTGTGTTTCGATGTTTTGGGTGGTACCTACTGCAACTGTTATGGACAGGCGTTTTGCATTCCATCCAGCAAAATATCTCTCGTCATCTTGTAGTCTAAAATGAAACTCAATATCCAATGGAAAGATCTATATCGTAAAGCAATTACCTAGTTAAGTACACATTTATAAAAAAGTAAATGAGTTGTGTCTAAGCGCAGCTTGGGCGCGAGGCGGCACCGCACTCCACATCGCTACATCGGCCCTCAATATATCAACGCGGACAGGACGAAAATTGGACTGGACCCTTGTTAATGTCCCGCACTTAGGTCCTTCCGCCCTTGTTTCTGATTATTTATTTAAGACCTATTGATACTTAACCGCTGCGGCGCGCCGGTGGGTGAATAACGACTGGCAAACCAATAACAAAAGTCATCGTTAAGGTGGTAAACCAGCCTCTTGAGAGCACTACCTTTTAAGGCTCCTATAGCGTCGAATAACATGTGGCCGACACTTTAACCTAAATACGAACGTAACACGTAAAAGGTGTCGTTTGCTGGTAATTTGCATTTAGTTCTGAAAGAAAACTTAGTATTATTATTTTAAATTTTCTCATTTCAATACATATTCTACTAACTAATATTATCAACGCTCAAGTTTGTGAGGATGGATGTATAGATGGTTGTTACTCTTTCACGTAAAAACTATTACACAACCTCTAATTATAGACCAGTTTCTGTACTTCCAGGTCTTACCAGAAGTTTAAAAAAATTTTATTAATTAGAACAGTTACTTTCACGTTTCAAAGACTATAGAATATTGCACGATCACCAGTTTGGTTTCACTAAGTGTAAACTGACGGAAAAATAATTTTTTGTGCAGTTGTGTTGGTTTGTTCTTGTTTCACGCAACAATGGAGCAACGGATCGAGTTGATTTTTGTCATAGATATAGTTTATGGACCGGAGAGTAACATAGGATATTTTTTATCTTGGAAAAATGCACGCGTTTTTATGGAAACGCGGGTGAAACCGCGGGAAGTAGCTAGTTTGTGTATAATCTGTAAAATGTTTCATCGAACTGCTTTTCAGCAAATTTTGTTTTCATACTTTTGATAGGAATTCGATCTACCTACTCTTTTTGCTGATTCTGATTCTGCAGGTAGAGAGGTAGGTACTACCGTCTTGTGAAAAAAATTCTACGTAGTATAACTTAAGTGTAGTTTTAGATCTTAGATCTAAACATACCTAATAGGCACTAGGTCTGATTCTCAATACGAGTTATTCTTGTGTAGATAACTAGATATCTATTACCTATGTTCGAAGGTTAGATAAATCGCAGCGATACGATTCGGGAGAAGAGTCCAATATTCTGATATTAAGTTTGTCGAAGCAAAGGTCATATTGGGCGTAGAGTTTGATCATGTGGTCGGTAAACAAAAAGTCAATAAACTTGCGACTTTAGCTCCGAACCACAGAATAAATAATAGCTCTGCATACTCGACAGCAGAATTCACAAAATCCAATATTTCTCTGAATATATCAACCATGAATTTTCTGTGTGAATCTAGTCATTATTGACTACTTAGACTAAGTTTCAGAGACGAATCTAAAGGTGGACCAATATCTACGTCAAAATTGTATACACTTTTGACACATGGACCCAAAAGTCCATGCTTATGCTTGTTTCTGACTTTAGCCTTAGATTGTAAAAAAAATTCCAAACATACTTTTCACCTCACTAGCTCGGAAATGTCTTGTTTAACATTGGAAATTTGCGCGCGAAAGTGTTTTTTATTGGCTAGCGCTCGGACTAGATTTAATACCAAGCACTACATTAGACGGTACGATATGCGACAAGCGGTGACTGTGGTTTTTCCGTGGTTGGCGCGTGGTCCGTAATTGATGCTTATCCATCAATCATGCATTACGTCTAGCGGGCCCCTTACATAACGCCGTAGTATTATTACATGTTCTGTAATAACGCGTAGATACAATAAAAGTAAGATAGGTAAACGACTTATGGGATCACAAACATCTGTAAAGGTTTACGCACTCACCTGGCTAGAGCTCTTTATCTGATCTTATTAAGGGAGGCATGAATCCTCGATTCCGATCACGTAGACAATTATTCTACTAAAGTGTGCGGGCTTGAATCACTAACCTCAGTGAACGGCCAACTTTTACAATAAATCCATCCCGGCCTCGACACTTAATCAGTCCACCGATAAAAGCTTTAATCGTGAGTTGGGAGTACCTACAGGGGAAACTGATTTTATTCCGATGTTAGATGGACTAAATTAGAAGAATGGGAGACTGCGGTTTCAACTTTCCAAAGTTGGCTGTAGTAGGTATTTGTATTCTCTTTGGTTGGCTGAACTTACTGACCTATTTAAGTAGGTACCTATCTACATTTACATTTCGTTTATTTAGTTCGATCTAATTTTTTTTTACTAATAACTAACGAGACGAGCATGTCGTTTGATGTTAAACATAATGCTTGCCAATAAAAAGTGCCACTCAGAACTTTGAAACCAAACTCATCGCGGCACTGCAGCGCGCTCGTTACCCTGAAATCATGTATATTATTAATATAATATTGTAAGTCTCATATGCCCTGTAATTTCACTGACTACTTTATACATCAAACTGGAACACAGTAATGCATACACTTTCACTGGCGGCAGAGTGGTTGATGTTTAGTTTATAAAGGAATTGCAGCTCATATCCTATAAATTCTAAGCTCGAAATCTAAATATGAGCCTTTCAGCTACAGCCACAGCTATATTGGGCAAAGCATCAACCCAGTTTGTTTGTGTGGGCCTGAAAATATAATTATATTTTATCAATATTTTCTGATCCTTCAAGAGTCACAATGTGTGATGTGTTAAGATATGCAGCTGAAGTACCTATGTCTTTTATTATTACGTGTTTATTTTTTCTCCTTTTAACAAATACATAAAATTAAATTAATTAATATTACCTATACTAAGTGAGTGCAGTACGTTTCGAAACTGTTCTCATGTGCATCCGTATCCATATGCATTAGTCGAAAGGCGATTCTACCCTACTAGTTCGTACTATTCGCACTTTTATAAATGTAAGTATGTTTTTTTGTTTTGTTGGAGTCTGGGTTTGTCCTTACAAGCAGGTACGACCAGCTCATCTCGTTATCAAATAGTTTAAAAAATAATATGTAGTTAATGGACCGAAGAGTAACAATAGGCTTTTTATCCCGGAAAATGCAGAGTTACCATAACAATCCCTACGTGGGTGAAACTGCGGGCAGCAGCCAGCTATAGTAGGTAATATCATAAATACTGAAACTGTTTTTAATGATTTATCCTTCTTTTTGCAAGGACGTAGTTTATGCACCGGAGAGTGACATAAGCTTAGGTACTCTTTATCTCGGAAAAAGTGCACAATTTCTTTGGGAATCCCGACAGGGGCACAGAATAGTACATGTAACAGAGGTGATACTACGGACCGCAGTCTGTACCTAGTCAATATTTAGACTATACACTGCAGTTGCCTAAGTAACGTTTCGAATCCAACAGCTAAGTTTAATTTGTCAAAGTAAACGTATGTTCTATTATTTCAAGTAAAGAAAATGTTTGATTACTCAGTTGCGGTCATAGATTTTGGATCGTAATTATAGGTGTCTGTGGTTGCGGTTTCTCGGTAACAATGAAATAGAGCTAAGACAGCTAAGTCATAAGTACTGTCTAAAGATTATTATTGGCGCAAGTATTTCTACCGCACCTAGTTGTTATGGGAACATAATAGTTCCCGTAGTTCTTGATTTCCTAGACACAGAAGACGGTGGTATAGTTAACTACGTTTTATCTTTGTTGTTCTATGAACATTTTATATTGAATTGAAAGAGACAAAACATTTATTTATTGCTACCATGCACTCACATTGTTTAGCTATTCAACCGTTTAACACTGTTTATTAATAAGAGCTAGGGAATTCAAGTTGGGGCCTGTGTATGTGCTCGTTTCGCGTTATTTATGTCTAAACTAAAGCCGAGAAAAATGTACATTATTAGGGATCCGAATGTGGTGTTTTACAAAGATCTATTGTCGGAATAGATATAAGACCGGGGTTATTGATGGCCTAGCCGGGACTAAGACGCCGACTTACTCGATTCTTTGCAGTTAATTTCACTTTGCAGTCAATATCATTTTGCGGTTACTCTTTGATTTCATTTGCTTTACACCTAATATAGGATACATTTTAGTAACGGACCCTTTTGTCAGTGCTCAACACGTATAGGTTTCTGAATTAAAAGGAAAATTTGTTTGAAAACTATATATAATACATTACTAATCTGCTCAGGAATGTATTACAACCAATCAGGGTAACTTTGACAATCTGGGTAAGTTTGGCACTTTTGATCTATCATGATTCTTTATTTTTTTACTATAGAAACTAACAAAATCACAACTAAATTCCAAAACAAATCTATTCTTTGCCATATCCGTAAACACTCTTCAGAAAAAAAAGTTAAGTGTCAAACTTAATTCATCTATTATTTCAAAATGAAAAGCGTGTAATTATGCGTTAATTCTAAACTAATGCGTTAATTCTAAACGAAAAGCGTGTGCATGAAAAACGTGGCGAGTATTTTTGCAGTGATATTGAATTTAAGTTTTTGAGGTGAAATACTCTGATTTTCATGTAAGGTGCGTTTAATTATAATAAAAAAATCTTTTTCTATCTTAGGCCTATTTTTTTTGTTGAAAATTGCAAATATTTACTTGTTATAATAGTTTTCTTAATAGATATGTATACAAATTTACTTTTAATAAATTCGGCCCTTACATCAGGTTATGAAATTAAGTAGGTACCTATAGGTAAGGCCAATTTAATCGAACATCGGCTCAATCAAATTGCTTTTGGTATCACTTTTTCTTATTTTCGGTCAAAATCCAATTAATAAATTCGGCAAAATATGATAATAGAAAATAGCACTGCGAACTCTCGCGCTCTCTAGATCCAGACATTGGATGCGTGGGATTGAGGACAACGTATAGGTAGAGCTGGCGTTACAATTACCTCAAAATCATGCTCTAATAAATAATTTTGGCAACTACCTACTTATAAATGAGCTTCTAAAACCTTTGTCCTTGTAATATTTTTTTATTATTTGTTCACTTGAATAAGACCTGTGAGTATTACGAATAACAATTTAATGATATAACAATGACAATAATAATAAATAATAATCGATGAACATGAAAGCAATAGCGATATGAGAGGAAGTTTGCGCCGGGTCGTCTATCAGTAGGTACAAGTTCTCAGTCCATTTTTGAGTTTAAAGTTTTATGGGGAGTCGTGTCCGTTGCACATTGTTTACGAACAAAGCGAGAGAGATCTCGTACTGTTCGGTAGCCGGATCGAGTCTGCCATTCGCAACTTATCCGTCTTTGTTCCACCAACTATATAGCCACCTCCTTGATCAAAGTTTTTGCGCCTCTACTGCTAGATATTATTTTTACATTGACATTGAGATTCTATATTCTAAATAAAGGTAAGTCACCCCGTACATCTAATAAGTAAGCATCAATCACGGACCATGCGAAAACCATAGAAAAACTACGATCGGGTGCATATCGTACCAACGTGGATTTTTAATCGTTTTATATCAAGCCGCGCTTGCGCGTGATTTATCGTGATTCGCGCTTGATGCAAAATCATGGTTATTTTGACAGCAAAACGCAAACATGCATAAGCGTGTATATGGCCAGCCTAAGAAGAACGCCCAACGATCACGTGCGTAGATTCTAACCCCTATCTGAATCCTCTCATCAAGGAACCAGCGACGCTGTCGAATTTATTTTTTTACTGAAATAACACAAAATGTTATACAAATTGAAAGTAGAGTGACGCCGGCAGCGGGGTAGGGGGTCAGGTACAGATACCAGAGTACGTGACAAACTACCTGGCAATATGCCTTGTTAAGGAGCAGTTAAATACTTAAGTAAGTACATCTGACCCTTGAAACCGCCTGAAAATACCTTCTATATCCTTATATAGTACGTAGTGCGTACCGTGAACCAACTTGACGAACGTAGATTTGATTTCGGAGCTTGTCAAACTGTGTCATAATAATCTATACGACCCATTTTTTCAAGATGCGACCCATTACACCCTCACCCTAAAAGTTGAACCCCCAAAACCTCGCTACGCCCTATTCTGTTTTATAGGCTCTTTTAATACTTCGTACTAAAACTGTACGTAATTACAGTTTTCACTTCAGCATTTGGTACGCATCACTTGTACTTTTGTTGCGCCGTATCGTCTGAATTACAAAAATCACCTTTTACTTTGCACTGAATTTATGTTGAATAATTTAGTTTTATATAAAGCGACACATTTCCAGTGCGGAAGACACTCTCACACGCGCAGATGAAAGACGTGATTCAATTTGGATGGCGCAATGGACGGATTGCCGCGTGATCTTTGCCTCTATGCATAAACAAGCTTGTAAATAAAGGCAATGACAGTTTTGTAATAATTAATACGATAAAGTACCTATTTCATTACGTGCAAAATAATGCAGTTTTGTGCGAAATGACGGTTTTCCAGCGTGGAAGACATATTCACGGCAGCAGATGAGAGACGTGATTCAATTTGCATCGCGCGATGGAGGGATTACTACGCGAGCTTTCACCCTTCGTATAGACAAATGGTGAGGGGAAATAAAGAGATGTGTTATAAGTATTTATGTCCTATTATATAAAAGGTTTTGTTTATATCAGCTGAGTGGCAAAAGAAATATCTTGTTACAAGGAGATATAATTCAATGGCTTAACTACGAGTATATAGGTAATAATAAATAGTGGTATAAGGTGTCAACATTTATTAAGATCTACTTTAGAAATTCTTTTAATACAGAGCTACCTGCTCACGTACTTTTAATTTCCGATGGAAATATCACTCAAAATGATAACCACTTCAGCGTTAAGTAAAAAATATATTCACAGCGTTTAATTTAGGTGTACGGAAATTTCTTTTGGGGGACAAAAAATGTGGTCTATAGTTGAGTGGGACACCCTCCCCGGTCCTCTAATGAAGGAGCTACTCTCTTCGATAGGGGTGGTTTACATGCTGCTATGGATGATTTCACTGAGATTGAAAATAAGACAACATGAATTGACTTATCTTCTTAATTAATAATAATATAATCCGGTTTACTTACAAAACTATTTGAAACTTCATTGTATTTGTTATTTTTTATGATGAATCGCTGTATTATTAACTGAATATATTACATAATTTAATTGTAAATGAGTTGAACTGACGTAGTATTCATTACGTGATATCTTAATATTTAATTTGATCAATTATTCCATGTCGTTAGTTATGTTTCTTTTTTTTATGTTATTTGGTAACGAGACGAGCTGGTCGTTTGCCTGATGGTAAGCATAACGCCGGCCCATAACATTTGCAGTGCCACCCAGAACTTCGAAACACAAAGGCCTGCGCGGCACTGCAGTGCGCTCGTTACCCTGAGACATTAGGTATTAAGTCTCATAAGCACATTAATTTCACTGGATACTCTGATCATCAAACCGGAACACAGTAATGCTTGCACACTACTGCTTGGCGGCAGACTTCACGAGCAAAGCAGTAAGTAACAACCCAGACGGACACTCGCAGAAGAGTTAGTCCTCCCACTAACAAAAATGTTACATCATTATAAGGACATATTTCACGTATTATTGTTATGTTACTGTGTAATACGTATTAATTTATTAATGATTTATTAATTAATGAAGTCAGATAGAGCGAATGGGCTCTCACGAGTGAGACTGCAATCGCCTATCACGTTTCGCTTTCCCGATGAAGGAGAATTTTTTTTCTCAGTCTCTCTCATCTAAACCATTTGAATTAGTGTAGTGTAGTGTGTGAAATGTTAGAGTAAAGTAGCACAAGTGTTATCTAATAGGTCGGGGAAAAAGTTTCTTCGCATTTTTTAAGAAAATTCAAAACATTTTTTAATATAGTTTATTTACATTTAACTAAAGTATGTAGGTACCATTTTGTTCGATAACTTTTTGCCATCTTGTAGGTAGGGACATGATCCCATTGCTATAGAAATTTTGGGACTTCTGATCAAAATACCGCGACAAGTGGTTTTGGCAGTCCTCTCGTGATGTTAACCTGACACTGCCTAAAGAATTCTGAAGAGACCGAAACAGGTGGAAATCTGAAGGTGCAAGGTCAGGACTATACGGCGGATGCATTAACACCTCCCAGCCAAACTCTCTTAATTTTTTCTGAGTGGCTAAAGATGTGTGAGGTCTAGCGTTATCATGAAAAACCATGAAATGAAAACCACACCCCTTCTGTTGATTAATTCCGGCCGCTTTCTCTCAACTTCTTGCTTTAATCTCATCAGTTGTTCGCAGTAGAGTTCAGAATCGATGGTCCTGCCTGGTGGTAACAGCTCATAATGAATAATGCCCTTCCAATCCCACCACACACACAGCATCACCTTGTTGCGAGTTAACCCGGGTTTCGCCACAGTCTGTGAAGCCTGACCGGTCTTTGACCACGACCTTTTTCGCACGTTCTTGTCGTACGTGATTCACTTTTCATCACCAGTTATCAGCTTCTTCAAAAATGGTTCAGTTTCATTACGTTGTAGTAAAGAATCACAAATGAGTACACGGTTCATTAGGTTTCTTTCAGTGAGCTCGTGAGGTACCCAAATATCGAACTTTTTTGTGTACCCAGTTTTTTTCAAATGCGCCAAAACTGTTTTGTGGTCAATTCCCAGTTCTTCAGCTACGTCGTAACTACTGATATGCCGATCTTGTTCCACTTTTTCAAAAATGGCATCCATTTTATCCGTAATAGGGCGACCAGAGCGACGTGCATCTTTGAAATCAAAATTTCCGGATTGAAAACGCTTTTTTTTTTTTTTTTTTTTTTTTTTTTTTTTTTTTTTTTTTTTTTTTTTGGTGCCCGGGGGAAAACTCGTTTATGAGCCAGCCCCCCCGTGCCTGGGTGCGGTCACGGGGGGAGTGTGGGCTTCCCGCTCGCCCACTGCGCAGCGGACTACCCACCAAAAACCCCCGGGGCGTTTACGGCTCAGCTTCTGGACGGGGTTGCGGTGCCACTTTCGCACTACACGCGGAACCCCGTCAGCCGTCGTCCGCCCCTCTGGGCGGACCCGCCTCGCGGGGAGCTCTGCTCCCCCGCTCAGCTCGGGCGGCGCGCCCACGCTAGACGCGCCGCCCCCGCCTCGGGAGGGCCCTTACCTATAAAAGGTGAGGGACGCCTGATGTCCCCACATCCGACGCCCCAGGCCCTCCCGGAGGAGACGGAGGGGTTAGACCGCGCCCCCGTCTCCGTGCTCATAAGAGCACCGTCACGTCCCCCACCTGCCACAGCGCTCACACGGAGCGCCGCTTAGGGCGGGGGCGGTCCCAATGGCACGCGGTCGCGAAAACACGGCCACGCGCTCCACCTCGTCTTAGTCAGGTGCAGAGGGGGGTACCTGACCCCCCCTCTGAGTCTAATCCGATATTGCCCCCACACCGAGTATGGGGATTGAAAACGCTTAAACCAAATTTGTGCTACTCTCACAGGCACTGCACTAGGTCCATAAACATCGCAATTTTTTTTCGCGGCTTGCGTTGCATTTTTACCTTTTTTGTAGTAAAATTTTAAAATGTATCGAATTTCTTCATTAGATTCACTCATTTTGACAGTACGAAAAACAAATGAAAATCACACATTTTCCTAATTTGAATTTGGAATTATGTTCTTTAAAATTTAAACTTTCATATGATACCAAAACCAGCCAGATACAAATAGTATAGCCAAAGAGATTTTATTACAAGTTCATACATACTATAATGCGAAAAGACTTTTTCCCCAACCTAATATATAGATTACATGAACAGAGTGTCTTCGCCTTAATAGAGAGAGTATGAAAAGTGTTATTGGATACATTCTTTAATATCGATCTAGAAGTTTAAATTAAATGTAAATTGCTTATTAGCCTAATTCTCTGGCTGGATTATAATATAAAAAGAGTTAATTAAATAATTAGCCCGAAGGAGGAAAACAAGTCTCAGTCGATTTGTATTTATTATTATATTACATTCATTAACTATCATTCAGTCCCATCGTTTACAGATAAAAAAAAATACGTTTTATAATACCGCATCACCAAACTGACAGTTCCGGTCGGCAGTTATAAATAGCGTCATGTAAACCGTCGGACAAGGGAGGCGCTAATGAACCGCGCGAAGAGCATCGTACTAAAGACTTTCGAGTGATCTTGGGGCGGATTTTTCGAGCGCACCTTCCCTTGTTCATTAGTGTAATTAACTTATGCCGTAGGTACCCATTCTTTTACGATTCGCTGCGGGTCTCCCTTATTAAATTACTATCTGACTGCCAGATATCACAATTCACAATCTTTTATTTCTAAACTAAGATATTCAATATTCAGAAGTCTTTTGTTGACTTTTTATGTTCAGTTTAAGGAGATTTAGGGAAATTACGTTTGTTACTCGACCTTTTCTCTGTACTGAGCTGTATAATCCTTACTCCTATATACAATAGTTAATAAATAATGTATTTTGAAGCCGTTAAAATTGGGCTATAAAATATATCAATTCAAATGCCTAAAATGGCGGAAATATCACAGAGGACATTGCATTAGGAACTATAAGGTCTGAGGTTTTTTTCAATAATAAAAGATAATATTTTTTACCTCTAATAGAATAACAATGACGAGTTGAGCAGGTCATAACTCTGATTTTAAGCGTGGTAATTTGACGTGAGCCTGGTAATTTCACTGACTATTCAATCTACTATTCAATCTTTATTAGATTTACTAAATTAAAAACTCAAACCGTATTAATGCATGTCGTCAGTCTAAATATCGTAATTATCAGGTGTACATTCCTTTAATTTTTCCACATTAATCACACACTAGGTCCAGCCCGCGGTTTCAGCCATGTAGAGTTTCTACTTAGTATTTGTATTCTCTTTGGAGATTCCCAAGGAGATAAAAAGTAGTCTACTCTATGTTACTCTCTAATCTCTCTATATGTACTACCTCTATGCAAAAAATCACGTTGATCCGTTGCGCCGATGCTTTGTGAAAGAAAGACAGATCAACAAATCAACACACCAACGAACACACTTTCTCATTTATAAATAAGTAGCTGCTGCCCGCGGTTTTACTTACGTGGAGATCCCCCCGGGAACCATGCATTTTTCCGGGATAAAAAATAGAGTAGACTGGGTACGAGTGTAACTAAGGATGGTTGAAACAGAGGCAATATATTTTGAATAGTAAATGCCATGAGTACAAGGGAAGAAGAGGGGGGTTTAAGTACCAAAAGGGTGCCTAAGAACGGTATACTGTATCGTGGCTGTGCCAACGTAGAGTGGTTGTGTGGACAGGGGCTTGTTTGTTTCTAAACCCAAAAGTAAGTATTTTTGATCGGTATGTTTTGCTAGCTATTCCATAATTATTAAAGGTCATTATTTATTTATATTTGACTATATACTTGCTTTTTCATGATATACTGCCTGAGTTTGAATTGGTATAGTTATCCCGAAAGAGGCTTCATCTACTCCTGGTGGCCAACAACATTTGTATTACGACTTTTTGAAATTTGGAGTTTTTCATTGATTAAATGATGATTTTATAAGGAGTAACTTTTAAGCAGTAACTTTTTGAAGGAGTAACTTTTTTAAGGAGTAGGACTTTATTACGTGGGCGAAGCTGCGGTGCACACCTAGTTTAATATTACTGTATGTTCCTAATGATAGGTTTAGTTAGTTTTTTGTTAATAACTACTTAGAAAATTAATAAACACTTAGATTCGCTAGACTTGTTTTTTATGGTGTTACAACTGCCCCCAACCTCGCTTACAACCGCCCCGATATAGAGGTCAATTGTAACAGAAATGTAGGAGACGTTATTTTAAATTGTGATTGTCGTCTAAATAAACGTACGGCTAAGATAATAATATGCATTAAAGGTAAATTTACGCCATTTTATTTAATTTATTGCATAGAGTGCTAGGATAAATAGTTATAATGCTATGAACGATAGAAGAAAAAATGTTACAACCGTACCCAGTCTCCTCTAGTCTATATTACTCTCCATACCATAAACTATCTATATGCAAAAAAAACACGACGATCTGTTGCGCCGTGTTCTTTCGTGAAAGAACGACAAACCAACAAACCTACAAACTACAAACACACTTTTGCATTTATTATAGAGTGTTTTGTGTTTTCCATTATAAATATTTGTAGCGTATTGTAATGAAGGATCTAAACATATTTATTGTGAAAGCCATTTAAACTAAATCTAATGTAATTTACCGTGATGCCACTTACAGACTTTGTAGCTCCTCTTGGGCAAACTTGGCTAACTACAACTAAGCGGTTCGTGTATTAATTACGACGAATCCATTGGCGCTTGGGAGAGTTCTGAAGCGATTTCCATATTTCGTAGTTTAGATACGAGCTGAGTTTTGTTTGAATGGCTTGCTTTGTGGATACTTCGGTATCCGTATCATAGGCGGTTTTTGTTCATTTTGCGGTGGCTCCCTACCGTAATTGATAGCTAAGCCGGTTTCCACGTCCGCACAACTTGAACTAGTTTTGCAGACAGGTCGCAGCGAATCGAATCACTGAAACACGAGGAAAAAAGAAACACAAATTGACATTTTACATTTTGACACAATTTCATACTTAACAGTTCCCGTGGTGTAGTTGAAAAGTTGATGGAGTTAACATCCCTAACTTAAAGTTAAATCGTACCCACTCTAATTGTCTTATCGAATTGTAACTTTGTATGTAATTTGATATCATGGAACTGATCTGATGACGGAGCCTGGAGGTGGATAATAGAACTTTTCAGTGGCTATACAAGTAAAACCTTCAAATTTGGTCTCATATGATTCGTTTTCACGAGTCCAATAGATTGCACTTGGTTTCGAGGTTCTGATGATGGAGCCAGGAGGTAGATATGTTTTTTAGTTTCTTTAAACTACATACAATTATTTTAAATGCTACGGGAATCAAACCCACAGCCCTTACAACCACAGAAGTTATTTATAAGAGTTCAATAACTTATTCGTGTAGTGGTAATTCGAATACTAGGTAATACCAAATATTTGTATATATATAACTATATAGTTATAGCTGACAAGCGCTACAGCCGCAGGCTTACAGCCGCAGGCTTACAGCCGCAGGCTTACAGCTTTAAACATGCCTCTAATGTTATTGCATTTAAACATACAGTGAGGTTTACAGGTAATATAATTTTTATTATTACAAACTTTTACTTAACTTGTATTGTTTGCATGTATGTTAGTAAGTTTGTTTAGGTCAAATCTTGCAAGCTAAATTTGACCCACTTCCCGGTGTTCTGTGTGCTGAGCGAACATTTTACACGCACATATATAAATCCGATGACAATGCAATATAATGTTAGAGTGCTGGTCTGATGATGCAGCTCGAAGGTGGCCATAGGAACTCGTTTCGGTTTAATTCGTGTTTATAAGTATTCTGATCCTAGATGTTGTCCAGGGTACCGACGATTATAAGCCAAATAAAATCAAAATATAATTTTGACTAACCTCGACGTTTCGATCAAGTTGCATTGATCGTGGTCATGAGAAGACTGAAGAAAGCGGGTGTCTGCGTCTTGAACGGCGGGCGTTGTCATCATCTACCCGCATTTGATTTTCTAAAATATCGCATTCGTTTTTGTCTTAATACAATGAATTCAATTCGCGAAAGTTTAAAAAGTACGATTATAAGCCAGACGGTAGACATGGGATTACAGTATCAATTATGTTTAATTATAAAAGTTTGTCTGGAAAAACATATTTTTCCACAAAAACTTGTTATACGTCATAGATTAGCGTTTGATCTGATCATGTGACAGTATGGTCGAAGACGGTGAACACGCTAATAGTGTAGGACTGGGTTTCAAGTCTAACTAACGGACCATTACGATATGTGCTTGGCGACAAATTTTAAACTTCGGGTAGCCACTTACCCAGGCGAGCAATATTATAACAAGAATGCCCTACCAACAGAATTCTAGCTAATCTTAGGTTTGAATTTGAGTCTAGAAAAAATAATAATTTTTTTAGTAGTTTGCGACATTTATATGGGGCAATAACCGGGAAAGGTCATCTCGGGAAAGATAAACCACGTAGGCGCAGGGCCGGATTAACCATGTCGGGGCCCCTAGGTAATGCACGTCTCGGGCCCCTTTTCTAACCATAATATTATGCTATAATAACTTGAAATTCGTTCTGAAATATGACGATATAATATAAAAAACAACGCAATATTCATAATATTGTCATTGAGGGTTTGTTATATACAAACTTCAAATTTCATTTTCACTCGAAGAAACATTTTCAATTTTTCCCGGGGTGCGGGGCCCCTAGTTGGTGCTGGGCACATCGGCAGTTGCCTACTTTGCCTTATGAATAATCCGGCCCTGCATAGACGTACTGGATAGCAGTTAAATAGAAAAGACAAAATGCAGCCTGGCTATACCCGAGATATTATAAGGTATTTGTCAAAACATCGGATTTAGAGAGAGATTCAATCATTCAATATAGGTAATAGAGACATCATAAGAAGCCACGCTTCTGGTGCAGATAAAAGTTCGTTTTTTGCTTCTCAAGGCTTGTGACCAGCACTAGTCTCAGCCACCCAGAGGCTTTTGACATGGCCTCCTCAAACTAACGATCTTCAGCATTCTATCCTCTTTGCTCACATTGTCGGTTCGCGTTTATGTAAAAGAAAAGGAAGACCACGCGCGCCACTGAGATTGAATAAACATAAAAAATAACGTAGGCACTTAATTACTTCAAAATCAGATGCTTAATCGAAAATGTACTACATTAAAGTTTTTTAGTATATGTAATACGTAAGTCTCTTTAATTTTATCAATATACATTCATAAATAACAGATATTTAATTGCAAACTTATTATTAGAGGTAACTTTCCCATTATTTTTGGGAAATTGGTAAATTTGGTAAAAACTTGCCCCCCAGCACTGCACCTTCCCTGCCTCCATTCTACGACAGCTTGCTTGGATGCGTGGTTAGAGCCCCACCTCCAACCGCCCACAAGACCAAAATGTCCCCTTTTAGTCACCTTTTACGAGAGCCCTATTCTTTTGAAACCGGGACTACTGGGTTGACTGGCTTTGGCCACCGCCTCGCCGTCTTCGCCGCCTCCTGGAGGGATCTACTCTCTCCCGTTCCCGCTCCGTTACGTGACCTCTAAAGCACGAAAGCGCTCAGTTGTAAATATCACACAGTGGTCACATATTTAAGTATACTGACCCTAGCAAACGTTGCTTAGATATATTACTATACTATCCTCTGCGCTTTGGTTTTCACCCGCGTTTCCACAGGAACCGTGCATTTTTCCGGGATAAAAAGTAGCCTATGTTACTCTCCGGTCCATAAAGTAAATCTATGCCAAAATCACTACAATCCGTTACAGCGTGAAAGAAGGACAAACCAACAAACACAATTTCGCATTTATAATATTAGTAGGACTATAAAGTACCTACACTGTGCAATCTGCTACGCCACCAACGTAAGACAAAAGTTTAGGTTTTGTCTTTGTTGTACATTATATAATACACAACATGTTTCAATAATTGACACGCACATTCTATTTGGGTTAGCTCTCATTATTCATTTGCCTAGTTTCCTGGTTTGTTTTTGTGGTCTCTAATATTGCAGATATAATGGATCCCTTACATATAAGTAGTCCACTAATGGCGTTAAGTCGGTCAAAGCGAATATATGTACATACTCGCTAACAAAAGATTTAACGTGCAAAACCTCTTGCCTTAGAAATTCGTACAGCACTTGAGAAAATGTTCATGCTAGGTCACGCATGGCATGTCGAGGCACGCTTCCGGCGCCACAGACCGTGTGATGACCTACACGTGATGCTGGTACTGAGGGGTGCACAACTTGAGAGCACCTAGGGGATGGGGTTAGAACACTAGCTGGAATAAAATAGGGAACTTTTACTTAGGTTTTACAGTAGGCACTATCCCAACAAAGTCATTTAAAGTATTGTAAGTACGTACACATGGCGTAGATCGATAGATTTCGCTAATGCTGAAGACAAGTAAGAAGTATGGGATATAGAGTGAAGTTACATTCCCTTCTTACTTACACCAAAGGGAACATGGCATAATAATAGAAAAAAAAAATATCCATCGCTTTACTTTCACTAAGTGTATTACTATATAAGGACTAATCTGGGATGTACATATACCCTTTCGTATAAAGAAATTGAATTAGCAAAAAGGCAGATAAAACAGACCGGCTCTAATTTAAAACCTTTCCTTTTAAATAACAAGTAACAAACATAATGTATCTTGGCCGCAAACTTAGAGATAGGCGGCTTCTATTTTTGTCAGTAGAAATTTGAATTGACATTGACTGACAATTGATATTATGGGGTGGTCCCGGCGAATGATTATCATCACTTCATCTCTTCCCATGAGCGCTGTAAGGACTGAGTAAGGGTATATGAAGGGAATGGGCAGAAACTGCGATCACTATGACGCCAGCCAAGCGTGGTTTTTTATGGAAATCCGTCCATTTCAGCAGTAGACGTCTTCCAGCTGGTGATGATGCATATATAATATATATGTAAGCCAGTCGGTGGCCGTCCCCTAGCCCGAACGGTTGTATATGTTTGGTGCAAGATAGGTGGGCACGTGCGTTTGACTACATCTGACATCATCTTTAGTGACGATGTGACCAAAGATGGTGAACACGCTAAACAAAAACTACTCTACAAAGGTCGTTCTTCGGCTCTAAGTTACATTTCTGTGAATTAGATAATAGTAGTCAGTGAAATTTCTGGGCTTAATAAAACTATAAAACTTAATACCTAATGTCTCAGGTTAACGAAAACTCTCGGGCTTTAGACCTAACGAGCGCAATGCAGTGCCGCGCAGGCCTTTGTGTGTCAAAGTTGTGATTTGCACCGCAATTGTTATGGGCTAGTATTATATTATAATGCTTACCATTAGGCAAACGATCCGCTCGTTATGAAATGGTACAAAAAAACGATTCCGTAATTCAGCAATGCATAGTAACATAAACATTTATAATATTACTGATTTCATTAATTTAGAGATTAAAAGGAATGGACAAAATAGTGTGACAAAGACTGACCAAAGATCTTACACAAATGTGGACCCTCTAATAGATTAATTTGGGTTGATTAAACAAAAAGATATAATGATTACGAAGTTCTTTTAGCTACATTTTTGGCAACGTTATTTTCCTCGTCACTAATCAAGTTTATATAAAGGCTTTGGAATGAGCCTAGTGGGTCTCGGAAACGCGGCTAGTTGTAAATAAAGGCACGTACACACTGCGACGCTATCTTCGGCCGCTACTGTCCGCCGCGCGACGTTTTTACGCCGGAACTTTGTATGACTTAGTGGGCCGCTGTGTCCGGTAGCGCCTGGCCCGTAGACTGGCTTAATTAGGTAGACAGCGCCTTTGAACCTCGCTAGTAAAGACGCCGATGTAAGCCAGCCCCTTTATAAATGCAAGCAATACAATTAACTTATTTAGTTACCTGTATTATGGACTGACTTATACATGTAAGTGTACTTATAATGGGGAGGCATAGGCAAAACTAATCTCAGATCTACTACCTACTATACAGATATACAATATACTACTACTAATCAGCGCCCCCATCTTTGGTGCTTGTCATTGATGTTTATTGATTGAGAAGTGCTCCAAATTCAAAATAAAATAGGCATAATATCTCTTCAGTTGAAATAACGAGAGGATTCTATGTGGTGCTATTTTTTCTGTTAGTATTTTTTTTTCTTAAATTACGAAACATTTAAATCTTTTATTATCTTAGGATTCTTAGGTAGGTATCTATTATAAATAATCGACCCATGCAGAAGAAACTTTTGTTTGAAGTATATAAGCACAGTCTGCTGTTGTTACTCCTTATACGGACAACGTACGCTGAAATGCAATAAATTTAAAGTGCCGGTAATATCAAATTTTTTGTACTTATTGTTTTAAATACAGCTTGCAACTTTGTGTGGACAGCGGGTGCATCATAAAAAAATCTTATATAGAATTAACTAAGTAAGTTAACAAAATTGCTTACTTTCCTTTTGATGTGAGTGAGCGCGAAAGCTTTTGTATACGTAGCTTAAATCGAAGGTTTGCTTTGCTGTGTTTATAATCCAAGGTGGCTTACTTTGCTGGCTATATTAAGATGTTATAAACGCGCTGTCTATCTTGTTCTGTTGGTCTATGACCTGGCCTTTATTATTTAATCTAACTACCAACATGATATGGAGATGTCAAGTAAAATCGCGAAGGTTTCACATGCACGGCCCACAAGTATTGTGTTGATAAAAATAGCGTGAGGTAGGTGAAATATTAGCCCATTTTATGACCCTTGTTGGTATTTTAAATTTTAACGTATATTACTTTTGCGATGGGTTATAATCGTAAATTCTTGGTTGAGCAGTCAATGATGTTGAACATGTGTAATTTTATGATACTGAGAATTTTATCCGAGCTTTGAACAGATTTTAAGCCTTGGCTCGGTCTAAGTGCGGTATAAAATAAGTTTTGCAGGCTATTCTCAAAATTATGACGCAGCAAATAAGGTTTAACATCGCTGGAGCAATATTTGATGATCTCACGGGATTGCGCGTAAGATTCTTTAATTTTTGTGGATTCTCTCTATGTATTGCTTTAATTAGTTATTTAATAAAATTTGGAGTTGCTTTTCACTGATACAAAATTGAGCTACCTATTTAATTTACAGAAAATACTTATGCTCAGTTAAAAACTGGAGTCAAGCGATATCCATAAGGAAATCTAGCCTATCGTCAGACTCCATTAACCTAACCCACCGACTTCCAATGATAATTTTTTTAAAAATTATAAATTAATTTAAGAACTTGTTTTGTCAATGAGTATGGCAATGTGGCCGTAAGGCACACGACATCCTAGATTTTACGGTCCAAAATTTTACTGAATCGCCATCGCTTTTATATCTGAATCGTAGAAGAAAAACGTTTGGTGCGTATATACAGATGGAACATCTTTGAGTTGCGTTGAGATTTTAAGAGCGAAACTTGACGAACATCACTATGAGGTCACAGACTTTCATGTACATTATTAATTGTACTGAAACCACAAGCCATTTTTGAGATCATCAAGGATCTTAGTGATCTTATGATAGACAGACAATCCGCCAACAAAGTATTCCTATGAGGGATCTAATTTTTATTCCACTCAATGCTAAAAATCACTGAAATGTGTGATTCCACGGTCTATAACTTAGAAAAATGTGCTGGTGTGGGAAAAGTTATTAGTTTTTTTTATCTAACGTTTCTTAGAGCAATGTTAGTTCACGCTTCCTTTATACCTACTATATATATATAGGTAATATGGAAATTTACCGAATACCTTATGAAATCTGACTCTCACCCTTGAGGCCCGGGTTCACTCCGCGGTATCTGAAACCCTTTTTACATTTCCTACGTTAGCCATCGTCTCCAGGGAGACACATTTTAGACATTGTTTTATGGAAACTCTAAAGCATGCTTTTTTTCAGTCAGTATTTGTCAAGTTCAAGCATAGTGGTAAGGCAAAAGATAAAACAAGTTTTTTTTATTAAAAAATTTTGCCCGTATCTTAGTGCGTCAAGTTCGAACGTGATACGCCTGGCACATCAGGGCCCCGATCGCGCTAATTTGAAATGACAGCGTACAGTTATGGTTTGGTTGTGGTTTGATACCAACTGTTGTTTAGTTTCGGTTCAGGCGTGTGGAATTCGATATTGCCGTTCATTTGACAGAGTTAACTGTCAGTCGTTGTCGAGAAACGTCTCAACTTTTGGTAAAACTATTAGCGCGACACGAAACGGTCAAAAAGCTGTAAAGCGGTTGTGGTTTAGTAGCGGTTTGATTGATAATTTTTAACGCGATTGCCCTCCAGAACAAGAGCTCGATTCTCTTGTTTTTTTTAAAATAAGCTTTTTGTAGTTTATTGTACGTTCTACAGAACCACTCCACATCTCTCCACACAGTTCTCTCTATACCGCAAGCGTAACGGCATCAAAATTGACAGAGTGTACATACATTTCATTCACGCCACAATCCTCGTACGCCATAAAAAGCTGTCTCGCCTGCCGGATTACATTTTAAGATTTTAAAATTCTTTTATTTGTACCGTAGATGGCTCAAGCACGTCGAGAGTGTTAGGGACATAAAATTATTAGCATAAATGGGCCATTGTTCTACCGAGATCGTTATGCTGGCAGCCATTTGTATAAATATCTGTGGCGGAAAAAGTCGCGGGCGGATTAAGTTGCGCGTCGTACATTATGAGAACATCCGCATTATATTTCACTGAGCGGCATGAATTATGTCCCGTTGGACCGTACAGTGTAAAGTTACTTTGAATCAGGCGATGGAAAATTCCTTTTCGGCCGCTTGAATTTTTCACAGTATTTTCGCTCAATTTGTGAAAGCAACATCTGATGATGGTTTCGGTTAGTAACATTTTTCACTCGTGTTGATTTGGTAATGTGATAATGGCATCCTTCCGTAGTATTTTAATAAATGCGAAAGTGTGTTTTTGAGTTGGTTTTTTTCGCGCAGCAACGGTGCAACGGATCGACGCGATAGTAGACGTGGCCACTTATTGGGCCAAACTATATACGAGTAGACTTTAATTTAAAGCCTAAATTAGCGGCATGAAAAGAAGAATTGTATTTTTTACTTTCGATAAACTCGTTAGCTTTTAAACACTACCTCTGAAATTAATGTTGTCGTAAGGCAACAGTCTTATAACGCCTTCGGGTGGTTTAAAATTTAATTATTCTAATAGGGCTGGTCAGAAAGAACCTGATATGTGACAATGTGATTAGAGGTGATGGCTACGCCTACACGTAGAATAAGATATGTATAATGTAATGAGTATTTCGCTGTGTAATGTCACATCTGTAGTCAAGTCATACTGAGGCATAACAAGTAGTCTAGTTTGTAAAGCGCCTTAGCATGGCTCATTATATGGTCTGTGGCATGGCGTTAGCCAAATATTTGTCAGCCGCGTTATTTTCCTTATTTATTTCCGAATTCAAATGATTTTATTTCATTGTTTGCTTGTTGTTTTATTCGTGTTTGTCAACAGTTAAATAATGTGTTATTTAGTCAAGGTAAAGACAAATATAAACAAGCAAACAGTACCTATTTTGTTGTTCTGCCCTTTTTAAACATAGCAACATTGCTCTACTGCTGCCCACGGTGTCACCTGTGTGGAAACACAGGAACCCTGTTATTTTTTAGGGAAAAGACATATATGAAGCTTTTGCCTCTCCAGCCCAAAAATAATGATGAATGCTTTTGCAGATGTATTTATTATTAACTAGCTGCTGCCCCGCGGTTTCACCCGCGTGGAGATTTTGGATTACATGGTTTTTATTTTTTTGCGCGGAAACCTAATTATTTTTCTAAAATTAAAGTATGTACGGGGCCAGGTATTGTTTTTAAAATAAAATGACGATAAATTCGACGTATACGTGTACTCCATTCAACAGCAGACAGAAAGAAGTCTTAAAAATCAATATAGGGTAGACGCAAATAACTTATTAACATTTTTCTTCATAAAACTAGGGTAGGTAACGGACGGTTAAGATCTCAATTTTCAACATGCCCCCACGCGTTGAAAGCTCGTCTTTCAACTGGAGACGTCATCTTCAGGCAGCAATGGAACAATCTTGCTGAAAGATCTTCGAACAACGCCGTTAGCCGTTTTAATGTCAGCTACTCTGCTTATCTGATCCACACCAGGATATACAGCATCTATACGTCCCAGCTTCCACCTCAGGGGTTGCAGATTATCTTCTTTCAGAAGCACTAAAGTGCCAGGTTTTAGAGAGTATTTGCACGATCGCCATTTTACGCGCTGCTGGAGTTCAGACACGTACTCTTTACTCCATCGAGTCCAAAAATGCTGGCGTATCTGCTCAATCCGCTGGTAACGTGTGAGCCTGGTAAGAGGATAGTCCTGGTAGTCCTTGTCGGGCAGAGAAGTGAGAGGCCGGCCGATCAGAAAATGGCCGGGCGTGAGAGGCGTCAAGTCTTCAGGGTCCGATGACAGAGGAGTGAGTGGCCGAGAGTTAAGTATCGCCTCGATCTGAACTAACGCAGTAGTAAGCTCCTCAAACGTCAAATTACAATTGCCCAGCACTCTATTTAAATGGTACTTGGTCGACTTGACACCTGCCTCCCAGAGACCTCCGAAATTAGGGCTATACGCAGGAATAAAATGGAACTTAATATTATCTTGGGCTGAAGTAGCAGCCAAGGAATCACAATTGGTTTTGAGAAACTTCGATAAGTCATTATACGCGCCAACAAATGAGGTACCGTTATCTGAAAATATGTTTTTAGGTTTCCCTCTACGCGATATAAATCTACGTAACGCCAGTAAGTAATTATTACTCGTTAAGTTACCTACCAATTCCAAATGAATTGCCTTAGTAGTGAAACATACGAAAATGGCAATGTACGACTTGATAAGCCTACAACCGCGACCAGTGCGACTTGCGCAGGAGACGGGGCCTGCATAGTCCACGCCTACTGCACTTTCAAATGCATAACCACGCGGTTCAAGTCGCTGCTGTGGTAAATTCCCCATCAACGGAGCAAATACTTTGCCTTTCATACGATTACAACGCACGCAACGACGATAACATTGTCTCGCCAAATTACGACCGCCTATGGGCCAGTAAGTTTCTCTAATATTGGCCAACAAAAGTTGAGGGCCAGCATGCATTAACCTTTTGTGTTCAAATTCAAACAGTAACTTAGTGACATGATGTGTGGACTGTAAAACAATAGGGTGTTTTTTCTCAAATGGAAAACTTGAGTTATCTAATCGACCTCCAACGCGAATAAGCTTGTCTTCATCTAAATAAACATGAAACTTAATCAGTGGGCTTTTACTAGGCAAATCATGTTTTCTAAATAATAAATCATACTCAGGGAATGACTGTATTTGCGAATGTCTCATAATTAAAACTTTAGCATTCTGCAATTCGTCAGTATTTAAATATTTATCTGCACGTTTAGACCTTTTCTTCAGAATGTTTACAAAGCGCAACACGTAAGCAACGGTGCGCAGAAGCCTTGAAAAGTTTGAAAAGCGACTGAAGTCTATAAGTTCGCGAGAGACGTTAAATGACGTGTGTAATGAAACTTCATTTCTAGTTTCAGGCAACTTTTCGACAGTACTTGGAGTGGTGGGCCAGTGCGACTCATCGCGCTTCAAATAATCTGGACCGTGCCACCACAACTTGTGAGACTGAAGAGAACTAACATTTACACCGCGCGATATCATATCGGCGGGATTCTCATCAGTTGGAACGTGTCTCCAAGTACAGCTGCCGGTTTTATCTAAAATCTCTGCAATACGATTGCGTACAAATGGTTGTAACCTTGACGGCATCATTTTAAGCCAACCTAGAACAATAGTGGAGTCTGTCCAGAAAACAATGCGGTTGATGTGCGCTCGCAATGCAGTAATGCATTTCTCATAAATGCGAGCGCCGATCAACGCACCGCAGAGTTCTAGGCGCGGAATAGTTGTGGATTTTATCGGGGCAACTCTGCTTTTAGCGAGGAGTAGCTGAACCGAGGCCTCATTGTTGCAGTCAATACTACGAACATAAATGCAAGCACCATACGCACGCTCCGACGCGTCAGTAAAGATGTGCAGCTCCAGCTGAGAATATGAGTCACAGATGACGCGTCGCGGTATGCGCAGGCTGCATAGGCCTGGCAGGCTTTCGACCGTCGCATTCCACAGCTGGCTTATCTCAGGAGGCAACTCCTCGTCCCACGATAGTCGTTGAAGCCACAACTTCTGTAAAATAATTTTCATCAGGATAACACAGGGTGAAATTAACCCCAAAGGGTCAAATATTTTAGCGATGACGCTGAGAATGTCACGCTTTGTGTTTCCCTTACTAATAACAGGACTGACCGGAAAATATAATTGATCTGACACTGAATGCCACCCGAGGCCTAGTGTCTTATTCGGTTCAGCATTTCCTAAGTTCAATTCAGGGGACGACTGACTCGGTTCTGACAGTAATTGAGGCTCATTGGACTTCCACTTCCTCAGAGGCATGCACGCTGATGCTAGCTCGGCAGTAACTTGCTCACGGATATGTAAAGCTTCGCTAATTACGTCAGCTCCGGTCAACAAGTCGTCAACATAAAAATCGTGAATAATAATATCCGCTATTTTACGATCTTGACATTCTAAACCTATTTGTTTCAAACATCGAGTCGAAAGGTAGGGGGCGCTGGCGGTCCCATAACTAACTCGGTTTAGAGCATAACATTTTATTGAATCTGATTCATTTTCGCGCCAAATGATTTGCTGTAACGGTCTGTCAGCTTCATGCACCATGATCTGCCTGTACATTTTCTCCACGTCAGCTACAAGAACGTACTTATGCTGCCGGAATCGTAGAAGAATTGACAGAAGGTCGTCCTGCACCGTAGGCCCTATCATTTGAATATTGTTAAACGAAACTCCCGAAGAAGTAGGGCTACTCGCATTAAATACGACGCGCAATTTAGTGGTCGTACTGTCTTCACGAAGTACGCCATGATGTGGGATGAAATAATGAGGCACCTCAATAATCGGTTTACACTCTGACATGTGACCAAGATTTTCATATTCACGCATAAAATCTTTATACATATTGCTAAATGAATCATTACCTTTAAATCTGCGCTCCAAAGATAATAAACAATGCTTAGCTCGCTGATAAGAACTTCCCAATACGTCAGCTGTTTGTTTTAATGGGATTCTTACGCAAAACCTACCGTCTGCGAGGCGAGTTGTATTTTTAACAAATTGTTCTTCGCATAACTTCTCATCAGGAAAATACTGACTTGACTGAGGGCAGACTTCTTCAAGCTGCCAAAAACGCATTAATTGGTGTTGAATGTCATCATTAATATTATGCGAAGACATAGAATCAACTTGAGTAAAGTTACATTTAATATTATGTGGCAAAGTCGATGCGCGGCCGCTGGTCACCGGACCGGAAACTATCCAACCTAGTCTAGTCTCATAAAGAATCGGCTTTCCACTTCCCAATTTAATACTCTGCGAACCTAAAATGTCCCAAAAAACATCAGCACCGATGATCAAATCTACGGCGGCGGGCGAATAATAATGAGGGTCCGCTAAGCAAATATCTGATGGAATATTCAAATTCCTAACATCTATCTGACACTTGGGCACGTTGTCAGTAATAGATGGCAAAATAAAACAACTTAAGCAAGTTGAAAAGTCTTCATTTAAAGATTTGATTGGCACGCGACAAAATTGACTAATGTGTGAAGTTATATTATTTATGCCTATGACAGCCCTGTCTGTGCGATCAGCTGGTAAATTTAATTGTTTATGTAATCTTTCGGTCATGAGACACGAAGTACTACCGCTGTCGAGTATCGCACGAGCAATGACTTGACGATTATCGCTGTCATATACTTTCACTAATGCAGTAGATAATAAAACATCACACTGACCTTGACCTATATTCTCGCAGGTAGCGGTAACGTTTCCCGTAAGTGCGACGCTCGGATTCTTAGAATAATTGCCAGGCTCAATAGAAGGATGCAACTGCGTTGATTGCTTCGAGCCGCTGTTATCGCGATCAGCTGGCACCGATGCAGTCGACGTTTTCGCACTAAATTCGTTTACATGTATGAGTGTGTTGTGTTTGCGCTTGCACACCCTACAGCCAGGTTTTTTACACGAATTCGCGTAGTGTCCACTACGAAAACAATTAAAACATATTTTATAAGTAGGCACTAACTTGTACCGTGCTTCACTACTTAAAGCGAGAAACTTGGGGCAATTATTAAGGAAATGTTCATCATTACAGTTAGGGCATGGTTTCATTGACGGCGCAGTGGAATTATTTTTATAATTATTATTAGAACCACCTTCCACAGAAACCATCGCTTTAATTTTTGTCGCATTTTTACTACCAGTTGTCACATTATTTTTTGATAGTTCAATCGTCTCAATTAAATCAGCCCGATTACGTAAAAATTCTAAAAAGGAATCGAGTTTAAGGGGCTACTCCAGATATTTCAGGGTTTTTCCACCAAGATGCTGGGTCAACCACATACGTGATCAACTTGAAACTAACATGTATGTTTTATGAGACCTTTATCTCTCTATGATTGAAGACAAAAACACGATTGATACATTTTCATTCGATACATTTTCTTATCAAAAATTATGCTTTTTTCAGTGTAAAATACACTTTTTTACTCAACGGCTTAAATTTTATTTTCAAAATAATTACTCACACCAAGAAAATATATTGTACTATCTACTGACGAAGACAAAATTTACCTAGAAAAATTATTAACCTGTTAATAAAATAAATTAGATTTGAGACTTACGTCATTTAGTTCTGAGTTAAAGTGTGTTCAAACAGTGCACACTAAATTCGACCTTATTACGCTGGCACCTCGCGTTATAATAGTTATCCGAAGCGAGCAGTCCTCAGTATAGCGCCGTGCGCCGATGCGGGTGGACCTGTGATTGTTTTTGTCACAAGCGAGCATGCAACTTTCGATATTACAATAGGGAACAAGGACAATAAGAAATTATATGTTCGCAAAAGAGAGAACCGTTTGGTAGATTGTGCAAGAAAAAAGAAGCAAAGATGTAATTACTCGGAGTTATGGTCTGATTATTTTTCTTGGCATATATACCTATTACCCAGTCATATTCCTGGCAATTTTTATCCGACTTCAAAAAAGGATGAGGTTCACAATTCGTCCGTTTTTCGTATTTGTTTTTTGATGATACTCGATTTCTGTCCTAAAAATTGTCAAACGATAGAGATTCTTTTACTCATGGTAAAATATTTACCCGACTTCAAAAAAGGAGGAGATTGACAATTCATCCTTTTTCCTATTTTTTTTATGTTACTCGATCTCTCTCGTAATAAAATAGTCAACCGATGGAGATTCTTTTTCTCATGAGTACAATTTTAACCGACTTCAAAAAAGGAGGAGGTTGTCAATTCGTCCTTTTTTCCTATTTTTATGATGTTACTCGATTTCTCCCCTGATAAAATTGTCAATCGATAGAGATTATTTTTCTCATGAGTACAATTTTTACCCGACTGCAAAAAAGGAGGAGGTTCTCAATTCATAGTTTTTCGTATTTTTTTGATGTTTCTCGATTTCTCTCCTAATAAAATAGTCAACCGATAGAGATTCTTTTTCTCATGAGTACAATTTTAACCGACTTCAAAAAAGGAGGAGGTTGTCAATTCGTCCTTTTTTCGTATTTTTTTGTTGTTACTCGATTTCTCTCCTAATAAAATTGTCAATCGATAGAGATTCTTTTTCTCATGAGTACAATTTTTACCCGACTGCAAAAAGGAGGAGGTTCTCATTTCATAGTTTTTCGTATTTGTTTGATGTTTCTCGATTTCTCTCGTAATAAAATAGTCAACCGATAGAGATTATCCTCGCTGCTTCGTCCTCGAGATTACCAATAACTATTAATACACATGTAGTTACACCGTACGGTGACGCCAGTTTGCACTGATAGTTGAGAATATTACAATTATTATTATTTTTATTTGGGTACTTTATTTTCCTCCTTACTCCAACTAGATAAAACTTCATTCACAGTGCAGTGCTCCGCCAGTTAGTACATTTTTCAGCATTAGTCAGTTTTCCAGGTAAAAAATGGGTAAACGGAAACACTCGAAAGACGATAATTACGAGTACATTGCAAAAAAGTTAAAAAAAACTGGAAAGAAAACTTAAACGTAGCCGTAAGAAGCGGCATGTCTCCTCGTCTTCTACAAGTTCTGGACCTAATGTCGACGACACAATGTTGGCAGACAAAGAAGGTTAGTTCTCCATGATTTGATACAAAGAATGTCCCTTCAGACAGTTACATGATAAGTCAGTGATATGATTAGACGATCCTCGTAGGATTATCATTTCGCTGACAATACGGTAACAAGGTCAATCGAGGAAGGGTGGCCTACACTTTACTGGAATAAAATTAGTATTAGTAGGCAGTTACATGATAAGCCAGTGTTATTGTGTTATCACTTCACATCATTGGCAATACGGTAACAGAATTTAATTATGTATGTATACAGTTAGGTGATATAATCACGTTAACTAATAGCATACCAAATTATCGGCGTAACAGCCTAAGCTCGCACCGCGCATCCAGCGCGTAGGCGCTGCACCGTCCTGGCGGCGGCAATGTAGCTAGTTATTTTTTAACTTTAAAAATACAGCTACTTACAGTATCATAGGTTATCTACCTATCTTTTTATCCAATTCTAAGAACAGATTGCTTGAGATCGGCTCCATATTTATCTATGGCTTTAGGTGTCATAGAAATAATTTTGTATACCTTTATGGCTTATAATTCGATATCTACCTACATATAATACACATTGCAGCGGTTATTTCGTATAACTCAAAATTTCAGACGACTCCACGGTCGAAATTGATCCTCTTGTGAATGAAGAAGTGGAAATTTTCGAGTCTGCGCCTACAGTTATAAATACTGACCCCGTCCCTTCAACAAGTGCCGAGCCCACGCCGTCTACGAGCGCTTGTGTGCCGGCTGTGCCGGCCCCGTTTATCGAACCGGAGGAGGAATTGGCTGTAGAACCAGACGCTGACAATGGTATTTTCGAGTTACTAGGTGATGACCCGTCTATAACTACGTCGTATGGTAAAGAAATTAATCCCGATCTCGCAGTACGGCTTCAACACTTTGTGACGACAGGCCTATCAAAAGAACTTCGCAAAGACCTGCAGGGTAAATACTTACCGCCCAGCAACTGTACTCTTATTGATGCTCCGCTTCTCAACCCGGAGATTAAAACAGCTGTATCGGATATTGTACTTAAAAGGGCTTACACCAAAAGTTTTGAAAGATGTAAATTTTAAATCTATTAAATGACCCAGACAATTACTACAGATATATGTATTTACCAACCACACTGCAACCCGATTTTGACTGGTTCTCTCGGGCTTTAGATAAACCTGTTAATAGCATTAAATATGATGAATACTCGTTGGAAATTTTCAGTGATGCTTCAACTACTGGGTGGGGCGCCGCGTGTGGTAGGGAAACTGCAAGCGGTGCTTGGACTGAGTTAGAACGTGCAAAACATATTAATTATTTAGAAATACGAGCAGCATTCCTTGCTCTTAAAGTTTTTGCCAAGGACTTATCTGATTGTCAAATTTTGCTTCGGATTGACAATACTACCGCCATTTCGTACATAAACCGTATGGGTGGCGTACAATTTCCACATCTTACGCAAGTTACACGAGACTTATGGCAGTGGTGTGAATTAAGGCGCATAATAGTTTTCGCTTATTACATAAGTTTGGCAGAGAATTCGATTGCAGATGCAGAGTCTAGACGAATTCACCCAGATGTTGATGAGTGGGAACTTGCTAGCTTTGCTTTTAATAAAATTGTCAATGAACTTGGAACACCTAAAATTGATATATTTGCTACTAGACTTAATAAAAAGTGCAGCAAATACATCTCATGGAATAGGGATCCCGACGCGTTCGCTACAAATGCTTTTACTGTATCTTGGTCGCAATTTTTTTTATGCTTTCCCACCTTTCACGATGATACTTAAAAGTCTACGTAAAATTAAGAAAGAAAAAGCTGTTGGTATTGTTGTAGTTCCTTGGTGGCCTACGTAGCCGTGGTTCCCTTTATATAAGAAATTTCTAGTTTCAAAATTAATTTATTTTCACCCTAGTGTTAGTCTTATATTGTCTCATTCCAGCAATCGTCAAGTGCACCACCGGCTTACACTGGTTGCCGGAGTCTTATCAGGGCGTCCATTCTAAGGAGACAAATTCCTCAATCGTCTGTGCACGTAATAATAGCGTCTCTATCTGATAACTCAATCAGACAGTATGACACGTGCTTAAAAAAGTGGTTTGACTTTTGTAAAGTTAATAATTACGACATTCTTGATACGTCTATTTCTAATGTGATAGCCTTTCTTACGCAACTTTTTGATTCAGGAGCTCAATACGGTACACTGAATACTTGTAGATCAGCATTATCATTAATTCTTGGCCCTCAAATTGGCTCTGATGATAGCATCAAACGGTTCTTTAAAGGAGTATTTCGATTACGAACCCCCTTAGCAAAATATAATTTAACATGGGATACATCATTAGTACTGAATCATATGATTAACTGGTATCCCAACGAATCAATAAGTCTAGAAAATCTTTCTAAAAAATTAATAACCCTTTTTGCTCTGGTCACAGCACATCGAATGCAGACGTTCTCTAAAATTGATATTAATAATATTGAACGTTTCTCTGATCACATAATAATTAAAATGCCTGATCTCATTAAGACATCCCGTATTGGCTCATCACAACCTATTTTATCGTTACCTCTTTTTCGCGAGAAACCCGAAATATGTCCAGTCGAAACTTTGCAAGCATACCTTAATGCGACTGAGTCCTTACGAAAAAATCATAGTAGCCTCTTCGTGAGTCTAAAACGACCACACCATAAAGTAACCTCGCAAACTTTGAGTAGGTGGGTTAAAAAACCCTTGATGAATGTGGTATAGATTTGTCAACTTTTACAGCACATTCTTAAAGACATGCAGTTACATCTAAGGCTAAAAAATTAGGTATTAATCTTGATTTGATTAGGAAGACCGCTGGCTGGAGCGGTAGTTCCAATACATTTGGAAAATTCTATAATAAGACTATTGTGTCTGAAGGTGATATGTCTTTTGCAAGAACAATTATATCAGAAGTATTACAAGAACACTAGTTCAATATTATGATTTTGGCATATATATTTTAAGTTTCATCATTAGCAGGTAGTCTCTACCAATAACATAATTATTTGGGGTAAATCTCAACAAATGTTATAATAATTGATCTATTGTGTCAATAAAACCAGATTTTTCACAAAGTAAACGGATCTTATATATTTCTCTCAAAATCTACATTTGTATTAATAGTTATTGGTAATCTCGAGGACGAAACAGCGAGGATAATTAATGATTAAACGAACTTACCTGTAAGTGAAGTTCTATCGTAATTATCCGAGCTGTTTCGTCTGAAGAGATTACCAACCCTCCCAACCCTAATAACCCAGTGTCAAAAATCTCAAAACTCTGAACTAAATGACGTTTTATCTAGTTGGTGTAAGGACAAAAATAAAGCACCCACATAAAAAAAAATTATTCTCAACTATCAGTGCAAACTGGCGTCACCGTACGGTGTAACTACATGTGTATTAATAGTTATTGGTAATCTCTTCGGACGAAACAGCTCGAATAATTACGATAGAACTTCACTTACAGGTAAGTTCGTTTAATCATTAATTCTTTTTCTCATGAGTACAATTTTAACCGACTTCAAAAAAGGAGGAGGTTGTCAATTCGTCCTTTTTGATATTACAAACAGACACTTCAATTTTATTTATTTGTATAGAGTACCATCAGTAAGTGTGGGAAAATGGGGGATGTTTCATATATCACGATATTTTCGTCGAAGTCGGTTCCCGCTTTTCAATTTTTATTGATTTGATTTACCTAATTATTTTCTCCATCATTTAAAACGGCGGAATATATGCGTTAGCGTAAACCATCAAACATTGCATTATTATTGAAATTAAAAAATAATATATACTATAATAATAAAGTATTCAAGGGTAAGGAAACTCTATTATGACATCTACGTTCCAGCGCGCAACCGAGAACGGCTCACGCTATAACGGCTCGGGCCGCGGCGATCTAGCAGTGGTCTATCGCCGCGTAATATTAGCGGGGTGTGAGCTCCGGCGCGGCAGTGCTTGTTGCGCGTTGCGGGGTGTGGAGGCGGAGCAAACGTGGGAAAATTATATTGAGAGCCTCGTCTTAATGGACTTATCTTTACCTAATTGACCTTTGCGCTCCTCCCATTCACGGTACGTTTTCGCGTCTAACTTATGCGTGACAATATAAATCAAAAGAGTGTCCCAGTGCGAGACCGGTTCTCCCAATGATTCAAGTGCACGTAAATTCTTATTTATTTGATCTATCACGCGTTTCAAAGTGACGGACGACTCCTTTGTGATCGGTTCGATGTTAAATAAGGCTGAGACATGATTTTGTATTAACAAACGTTTATTGTCAAACCGTTCACATAAGAGCTTCCATGCCACAGAATAGTTATTTGCAGAAAACTCAATGGATTGAATTACCACAGCAGCCGAACCCTCTAACGACGCCCTCAAGTAATGAAACTTATTAATTTCATCAATATCATCATTGTCATGAATTAAGCTTGAGAAGGTGTCATGAAACTCCAACCAACGCTCGTATGAGCCTCCGAACTTCGGCAGCTGGATAGTAGGCAACTTAACGACTCCATGATTAGAGCGAGAACGTGACGCATTCGATACATTTTCTAAACGATCGTGTTCTTTTTGATAGATATCTAAGGTTTCTTGAGCATAAGCGCATGATTTATAATATTGTCTTTCGAAATCAGTCCTCTCATCTACTTGTTGTTCGATATTTTCAGAACAACACTCTATTGCTAACTGTACCTCATCGTATAAATCATATAAAGCTTCGATCTTACCGAGACGCAATTGTAACTCCCTGGCCTCCGCGGCAGCGATCTTCGATACATTTATAGTTTTCAAATAACTCGCGAACGCTGTTAAGCGACCCTTAATGCTGCCCCGCTTTTTAATCAGTTCCTTTTCTTCGGTCATTCTGGGAGACTGGCAAGGTCGACCTGGAATTGATACAGATATCGTGTTTACTTGTGTACTTAGGATTATTACACAAATTACCTAGAAACACCTAAATGTACGATGAAATTACGATCATTAAAACTATGTAGGTAGGTAGATAAATGATTACGATCACACAATATTTCGTTAACAAATGAGAGAATTTTACTATAAAATGATTAAAACATGTACTCAACAATGAACTTTATGATTGGACAATAGGCATGATAATAAATGTTATAATTTTACACGTATTAGTAACGAGAATACACAAAATAATTTTTCGACAGAATATTTAAGTACCTACTTTTAACAATTAATAACTGTAACCTGATGCAAAAGATGTTGCAAATTAATTGTAAATCGGTTGAAATTAATGTTAGCTAAACAGTTTTGTCTCAACAAATTAACAGAACAAACACACATAATATTTAACTAACTAACCTGACTTTACATAACATCAAGCAATCGGAAACAAAATGGTATATAACTGTCACTACAATGAAACATAAAATTATTTAAATTGAAATGTTACTAACCTCTTAATTACGTCGAATTATACCTAAAATACCTGATTATTAGAGTGTTGGGTTCAAATAAATCACAAATATTCACGTCACAAAGGATTTTCACAATTGAACTCTGCACTCTCGACCACTCCGATGGCGCGCAATCCCGTTTCATTAATTTGCACTCCACGGCTTCAATAATGTTTGAAATCTTCTTCTTCAACTAAATGTAAGCTGGTAATTACATCCGGCGTAGATCCAGGACCATGTACGGGGCCAGGTATTGTTTTTAAAATAAAATGACGATAAATTCGACGTATACGTGTACTCCATTCAACAGCAGACAGAAAGAAGTCTTAAAAATCAATATAGGGTAGACGCAAATAACTTATTAACATTTTTCTTCATAAAACTAGGGTAGGTAACGGACGGTTAAGATCTCAATTTTCAACAAAGTAGCCTATGTTACTCCTTGTAACATTAGCTATCTGCCAGCGAATGTCCCGTCAAAATCGGTCCAGCCGTTTCGGTGATTACCCGGAACAAACAGACAGACAGACAAAAATTTTAAAAATGGTTGTTTTGTTATAGGTACCGTATAGGCGTATATACTTTCATATGCATTCAGTAAAAAACTGTTATTTTGATATTACAAACAGACACTTCAATTTTATTTATTTGTATAGATTAATAATTATAATTGAGACACAAAGAAATCTAAGTGTTGTGGTGTTCCCACCCCTTTAACTCAAAAGGGTCACGTAGTAATACAACAACACTGATACATACACCTATAATAACACATTCGTGAAAACTATATACTAATAGCTAATACAAGTCAAAGATTGCCGGCTGGAAATTGTTTTGAAATTAAACATTCGCGGCATCGACAAGAACTGAGTTTTACCGCACATCAGCGAACTTTCTCTAACAGGCACCTAACTAAGAAATCAATACTGGAAACAAACACTTGGCACATTTTTAGCGCCTACCGTCCGCCACTAATGTTGTTACTTTTAAAGTTGTTACCTACTACGAATGTTTGTTTTTATTTACCTAGAAATAGCTTTATAAAATATTAGGTCAAGTTCAAACGCGATATGCCTGCAGTATTATAGTAGTATTAGTTTGAGAAAAAGGTTTGTGGATGGGTTCATGGGACGCGCACCCAAGTGTATGGGATTCCTGCGTATATTTTTTAATCCTGATTTGTCTACGAATAAACCCCATTTTTCTTTTTCTTTTTTTTCTTAGTCGAGTGTAGTAGAGTATCACGGCGAGGGCCCAAGCTAAGGTTCAAGGTGCGGCATGGTTCTTAACCCATCAAGCAGTGCTATAGAACTAGTCGCCGGCTTTATAGAACCAGGAGCAGTGCAACAAATACTTATAATCCTATTTCCTATCCTACGGATGTTTATGACTCTTTCTACACGCAGAAACTACTGAACGGATTTTGATGAAATTTTACCGTAATATAGCTTAACACATATAATATATATGTATATACATAGACTATAATTCATAAACATATATATTACCACGCGGGCGAAGCTGCGGGTGGAAGCTAATAGTACCTAATTATGGCACAGTCATTCGGTTCTAACCATTCTCACTAGTTCTTGTGTATGTTATTATTAAATATATATTTCACTGCGGTTTGTTGTTGACAAACTGAAAATAGAACCGTTTGCCTGCTTACAAAACATGAAAAAAATGAACGACTCAATTATTATGGTACAAAACAGCTAAATTAGAAAATTTGTTTACATAGATTGTGTTTTTATAAAAGTTAAAAACAAGTTGTTCGCCTAACTGTATACCATAACAATTGCTTTGCCATCCAGAACTTAGAAACTCAATGGCTTGCGTGACACTGCAGAGCACATGGTTAGCCTAAGATATTAAGTTTTATGAATGTATATTATACAGCCTGACTTTGAATTGGTATGTTATCCAGAGAGGGTCAATGTACTCCTGGAGGCCAACAACATTTGTTTTACGACTGTTTGAAATTCTGAATTTTTCATTGAAAGAAATGGCATGTACGGCAAAACTCTACAGAATTTCCAGACAGCCCTAGATCAGCTGATTCACTTGAACTGTGTTGAATTTTGTTAAATGATGATGTAGATTAGAAGAGACTTAGAAACATTTCCAGAAAATGCCGCAGACTTCACGTTTGAATTTGAATTTTTTTTGTATGGATATTTGGAATGACGTATTGCCAATGGAGGTAACCATGGTCCTATAATCACCCCCTTCCATGATTAAATACCAATTCAAACGCACCCTGTATAGATATTAAATTTTATATGCCCAATTGACACACTAGGTACTGCTGCTGCATCACTCACTGAGAGACAAATTCAAATTCAAATTCAAATTCAAATTCAATTTATTTGTCAGAATATTGTGTTAGTGATCTTAAATAATAATAGTTACAAATATTCTACCGTTTCCGGTGTACAAATGCTTTCTTACTCAAACAAAAAAAATATCATTACAGTACATATTACATAAGAAAAATTATAAACTAAAATAAATTTCAATGTTAAGTTTTAGGAAAACAGTCAAAATTAAAAAGATATTAATGTCAAAAATAGAATAATGATAGGTAATGTCAAGAGTAAATAAAGAATAGTCATGTAAATTTGTCATCCAAAAACTCACTCAAAGAATAGTAGCATTTGTCAATTAGTAATTTGAATAGTATATATCTTAGTCTATTTAAACATAAGTCTTTGTAGTCTGCTGGCAGTTTGTTATAAATGCGAACAGCCATACAGAATGCATTGTCCCTAAATAATTTTATGCTCTGCTTGGGAACATATAATTTGTATTTATCACGACCATTCTTACCTACAACATCGCTGTGCAACTCAAACAGAGCTTTATGTCGATGGACAAACAGGGATATCTCAAAAATATACAAACAAGGTAGAGGTAATATATTATGTTTTTTAAACAGTGGCTTACAACTATGTAGGAAATCGACACCGCACAGTGATCGGATACACTTTTCTGAGCTCTAAATGCTCTTAGAGAATCAACCGAGTTACCCCACATAATCAAACCATAACGCAACAACGAGGACACATAACCATGGTATGAGCTAAGTGCAGCCTGTAATGTAGCCACACGTCGTATCCGGCCCAAAACGTAAACATACCGATCTAATTTGGAGCATAGTTTTCCAATATGTTCCTTCCAATTACAGTTCTTATCAATGATAAGACCTAAAAATGTTGTTGAGTTTACTTGTTCCAGTACATTATTTTCGTGAGTGATATGTAATTGCATCGGATTACTATTATAATTTTGGAACTGTATGAGTTTGGTCTTATTAATGTTTACCTTTAGATCATTACATTTAAGCCAAGTAATGATCGAACTGATTGCATCATTAATGTCAATCTCAAAATTGGCTTTATTATTTCCTTCAATGACGAGGGTAGTGTCATCTGCATACAGAACACATTTGTGTTTAGTTATATCAGGACGGTCGTTTATATAGAGAAGGAAAAGTAGTGGTCCTAAAATACTTCCTTGTGGAACTCCACACATATTATTTTTAAATGTTGATCTGCACGTTTTTTTATTATGTCCTGAAAAACTTGGTATCTCAACACATTGCATCCGATTCCCTAGATAACTTTCCAACCATCCTAATGCATTGCCTCGAATACCATATTTTTGAGCTTTGTACAGTAAGAGCTTATGGTTAACGAAGTCAAAAGCTTTAGACATATCCAAAAAAATAGATACTATTGGAACTTTTCTATTAAGACAATCTGTTACAATTTTAATTAGAGAAAAACAAGCTAAAGTTGTGGACATATTCTTTCGAAAGCCAAATTGTTCAGATTTAAGAATATTATTTTTTGCTAGATAATTTGAAATTTTGGTGTACATAACTCTCTCAAATACTTTAGATAAAACAGGAATAAGGGTAATGGGACGGTAGTTGTTCATATCATCAGTGGGGCCTTTTTTATGCAACGGTTTTACAACAGATAATTTTAAACGTGTTGGGAAGGTACCTTGCGAGAGAGACAGATTAATAATGTAGCTCAAAGGAACCGCTAAGACTCTTGAACAAACTTTAATCATCTTAGTGTTAATGTCATCATATCCAGTTGAATTAGTATTATTAAGAGAGACAATAATTTTAAAAATGTCAGATTCATCTACGGGAGTCAAAAAAATTGTATTAGTATTGTTAGGAATGTCATAGGGATAGTTAGTTTTGTCAGTATAGTATATGGAGTCATTATTATTAGTTAAATTGATGAAAAAATCATTGAATAATTGAGCTATATCTTCAGACTGAGTGTATTTTCTATTATCAACCTGTATTAAGTCAACTTTTGTAGGTTGTTCGACCTTGCCAACACTACTTTTAATAATCTTCCAGGCAGCTTTACAGCGATTTTTCGCATTTTGGATGAACGTAGTATTATTAATTTTTTGGGCATCAACAATACATCGTTTCAAAATCTTATTATATCCAAGATATGTCCTTCTGTTTCTATGTTTGTTAGATCTCGATAGGTGATAATATAGGTACAGACGACGTTTAACTACTGATGATCGTTTAAGGCCTTTTGTTATCCATTTGTTTTTTATCGGTTTATTTGAGATCTTGATACGGAGTATAGGAAAACACAAATTATAAAATAAAGTCAAAATGTCGTGAAAGTTATCAAACGCTTCATTTAGATCCTCCGTTTCATAAATTTCGGAAAAAGATAAGGATGCTAAACTTGTCAAAAATTTACGAACATTGTCCTTACTAAAATCTCTTCTATTTTCGAACCAGAAAAGACGATGTTTTCGAGTTGAGTTTGTTTGGTCTAACTCAAGGTTAAAAGTTAAAGTTTGACCAGTTTCATGGTCCGATAACGCTAGATGGTGAATATCTGATTTAACCTCTGATAAATTACTTACAACTAAATCGATGCAGGAGTTCTTGCGCGTAGGGTTTGAGATATGGTTGGTTATGTTGTGGTTGCTTAATATAGAAATTAGATGCTTAGAATTATTGTTTTGAGTGAGAATATCGATATTCCAGTCACCACATAATATAATATTTTTATTGTCCTTTTTTAATAATTTTCGTAGAAGCAAATCTAAATTGTCCATAAACACTGCTATGTTAGAGTTGGGAATCCTGTAGATGCAAACCACATAGAGTCGCAAAAGTGGAATTTCAATTGCACAATATTCAAAAGAATGGAAGACCGGATCAATTATATGTAGCGATTTACAATCCAAATATTTTTTAACTAGGATACAAGTTCCCCCTCTTTTTTGGTGTGGTCTAGAATAAAAAGAGATAAGTTTGTAGTTTTTTAGGGAAATATTTGATTCGGTACCTCGCTTTACAAAAGTTTCCGTAAAACATATAATATCTAAATTAGTATTCTTACTCTCTAGTTCCTCAAGAACAATTTCTAGCGTATCCTGCTTATGTAATAGGCCAGCGATATTCTGGTGAAAAAGGGTAAATAATTGCTTAGGAACGAAAAAACGTCTTATTTTCATTTTGAGAGTTTTTGTTCTTTTGTATATCTGACATTTTGGAGAAGAAATAGGGAATAGTTCCTTTTTTCGTTTCACTAGGCATATTATTCAATGTTTTCAATACTTTTTGGTGTTTTTTGAAATAATAAGGAATTGTTCCCTTCCTCAGTTCTTCCGTAGTCTTGATAGAATTATTTGCAATACTTGTTGTCTTTGGTTTTAGTCCAACATATGCTCCCAGGTGTTCTCTTATCAGCTTTTCACAATTAATATTATCAATTTCTATATTTAGTTTTAAGCAAACGTATTCCCTTGTTATATTTTTATGTATTATCATGTCGTTTAAGTCTATATATTTACAATTCTTATGATTTTTTACTATTAAATTAATATTTCGATTTAGGTGATCAACATTTAAATATGGGTTATAAAGCACGCTAAACAAAAATACTCTAAAGTTCCTTAGTTTATATAGAATATTGCACAAGTTAGAATATGTGATAAAGGGATTTTTGTCATTAGCTCCTACACCTAAAATCACAACATCCGCTTTGTCTAAAGTACCTACTAATACCTCGGCATCAGTCAGTATGTGCGATGATGTTGCATTGGGTTTGGTCATAGCTGTAACATTATATATATCATTCCATTTATTTGATTTTCTTTGATTGATCATCTTCTCTGCATAGCCGCTGACTTGTTGATCTCCCAGTATAATAATTTTAGGTTTATTTTCTGGTGGTATCTTACGGCAACAATTAGCCGATTCTTGATTCATCGAAAGAGTTTCACGTCTATTGTCTAGAGGTGGTAGTTGTGTTCCGACAGTTGATGTTAGTTCTTTTTTGGTTAAGTTGTAATCTTTGGATTCGGAGTCTTTTATCGCAAATTTAAGGTTTTTGCAAACAGTACTCTGAGAGTGTAAAGGTGATACTCTCGGTGTTTTCATATGAATATTTAAAATTCGTTTCGCTATAGGTGTAGACATAGTATGTTGTATTTGTGGTGAGTAACATAAACTAGTATCTGTAGTCAGCTTTTTCAAAATTTCAAAATTTTTGTTTTTGTCTTCTAAGGCTTTTTTTAGAATAGTAACTTCTGAATTCAGATTAGCAATTTCTTCATGTGCTGAATTCAGAGATGTAGCCTGGGTCTCAAGTTTTTGCTGTAAACTAATAATTAATGAGTTGTCTATGCCATTATTTGTTGGCTCACTTTGCGCAGTCACGTCCAATAATGTTGAATGGATGAGAGATCGAGAAAGCTCCAAATTCGATATTCCATGGGCTGAGCGAGCTCTCCTGTGTCGTCGCATAGTTACAAACTCCATTTGATTAATAGTATTATTTAATCGATTAATTGTAATACACGAATACAAAGAGTAACGGTATTATCGATTTTATCGATTTCTGCTGCTAGCCTTCACTACGTGTATCCGAACACAAACTTTTTCGTTTGCAGTGGCTTTATCGATTTCTACTGCTAGCCTTCACTGCTTGTATCCGAACACAAACTTTTACGTCTAAATTTTTGCAGTGGCAACAATTTCATGTCATGTAGACATTACAACAATAGGCCAATCAGCTGTTTTTTAGAAATAATGACAGTCATAACAGCGAATCGTGATGTACTATTTCGTTTCCAAAAATACTTTCATCGCGTATTTTGAACTGTAACTGAAAATTGAATTGGCTCACCGTGACTTAAAATGCATATTTTCCATAATTGTGGCTGTGAAATAGTGCTTCAAGTGGTCTTCAACTTGAGTATAACCTCAAAAGGATGTTTTCACTTAGTTTTGGTTCGTAAAAAACAACTTTATCAACAATTTGGTAATAAAAATCGCAAGAGACGTTACAGTCAGTGTTTACTTCTCGGAAGCGGAACCGGAACGGTCGCAGAAGAGATACTCCTACCACCTGGTATCAGACATGGAGCTAAACATTACATATTATTGGAATCCATTGTGCATCGAGTTAATCTTACTGATTCTACAGAAATTGAATACATGGTGTTACAGCAAAGTGTTAATGTTTGGTTTTTTTTTCAACAAGAAACTACGCGTATTCAGTTACCGATACTCCATCCCCGCGTTCCCCTGGCTTCACAATGAATGATCCACTCGCGGCGGCACCTTCATTGCCTTTTATACAGCTGATTTGAGGGGTGCATCTAAGTCGGTTTTAAGAAAACTTCAACTTGCCATAACTCTTTTGCGAAATAACTTTCTGAAATTCTGTTTCCATGGAAAGTTTATAAATGGGCGGCTTTATACGTGGTTTCAGTATTGCTAAACATTTCTACTACAGATTGTATAAATGGAATAAGTAACAGTCACAAGATTTATTTACTTTGAACTGAAACAAAAAGGTTTCTGTCGAGTAATATATGTTCAACCGGATTAAATTGACTTATGTAGTATACAACCGAGTTTTATGACGATTGCTTGATCGGTTTCAGTACCTCTTCAGCTATGCGAAGCTACACGCGCGCGCTCCGACTGGTCCTCGCGAATGCACTGTAAAGCCGGCTATACTACGTAAGTCAGTTCATCCAGTTAATCGGTAATCCAGTTGAACATAAAAATAAGTCATATTTACAAAAGCTTTAATCTTTGCCGCGTAAATTTTACATTACTTTAAATCCCAACGTTTCGACTTTTTGAAGTGTTTGTGTCTGCCGTGACCACGAACACCGCAAAGGGTTCGAAACACATAGTTTACTAGTAAACACATCTGTTTATTTATGGTTTTCTTCTATAACTTATAGTTTACGTAGTTTCTGTGGTTGTACTTATTATGATATTTTAAAACTAAAAAGAGCCTCTGTGACTGCTCCATGGTTATGATCCCCGGAAGGGGCTAAGTTTGTTTGTGAGCAATAAGATTGTTTTCAGGTCTTGGTTGTTTGTGTTATATATGGGTGTACGACGTACATGTGTGTCTATGCAATATGAGTGTGTTAAATAATAACCAGAAAATATTAACCTTACTAATAAATTATGTATCGATTTTATATAATTATATAGTAATATAGTTACAGAAAGTTTCGTCTCTGTCGATTCATTTTAAAATTGTCATAGAACAACAAAGACTAAACATAGTTTATGTATACCAACGTTATACGCTGTTAAAAGACCCAATATAGAACACCTCTGTAGAATGCATGCTGCTTATATTCTTAGTCCGATGGTAGTTTTAAGACGGTTTTTTTGTACTTATTAGTTTTTCCTTTGGCATGCTTTCCAAGTATTACGTATTATAGATCTTAACTACTATTTATGTATTTACAGTTTTACAGTGTTCCTTCATCGTCTTCATTTGTTCTCTGTGTAACCGAGGTGAGATTGTCCCAGATTTGTTTTGTAACCTAATTGTAGTGATTTAGGAAGCGCGGGCGCTAAAGTAGCCGGCACAAAGGGGCTAAGCTCTGATATAATCTTAACAGAGACATTAAGTTGGAATATAACAGACACTATTTCTCTCCGAGATAACAGTACCTACAGAATTGTTTAATTTAAGTTATTAGAATCGTGAGACTTAAAAGGAAAGTGTTAAGCGGGGTAACGAACAATAGGTGATAGTAAGATCTTTGTGCAGGAGCTAATTGAATATCATGAGACTGGAACTTCTGAAGTTAAATAGTTTTTACTGCATTCAGTGTGTTACGTTGAAAATACCGTTGAAGGTACCTAGCTTAAGTATTTACGTTAATAAAACTTTATCGATTCAAAATTCAAATTCAGAATCAATTCACTCTTTGGTCCCAGCACTATTCGTATTATATAGTCCCGGCTATTGCATAATGTCAAATACTCCACCATTTCTATTTTTTTCGTTTTTTAACACTCTTTTATTAGTTTCACTTTGTAACTACTTAACTATACCCGTATATGTATTCAAACCTTGAAGTCCATTTTAGCCTACTTGTATATAATAATCGTATCGAAATGAAACTTTGTATGTATATATTTAGAGTTGCCAGAATGAAGAAGCCAGGAGGTGGAAAATAAAACTCTTCAGTGGTTACTAGTAAACCCCTCAAGTTTGTGTTTATAGGAATCGTTCTGACGAGACTTGTCTCGTAAAATAAATTGGAAAGTGTGTTTTTTAGTTTTTTTAAAGCGATAATTATTATTATTTAAACCTTTGAATACCAAATAGAATTCGTAGTATTTATAAGTATATATATTTTTGTCGATAAGTAGCTATGTGGAATGGAATGGAATGGAATGGAATGTTACTAAACTTTTATAGAGATAAAAAAATATGTTGAAGAAAGATAAAAGTGAGTTCTCCGAAGATTCTGAGCAAGAATGAGGATAGAGTTGGCAATATCACGAGTGGAAGTTGTTCTCAAAAGAAGCAAGATCGCTCTCGTGGAACGTATCCATAATCCCGGCAGAATCTATTACAAACTTGCTTTTACAATAACTTTCCCTATAATTTCCTTATCTATATTTTCCTAGGCCAAACTAGTTTATTAGACCCTGCCAACCAGTGGGCTTTAAAATTGGCAAGCGTACTTACATCGTCGACCGCACCGTCACTTTGAGATTGACATCAATTGAGATTGCGGCTTATTGAAAAACTATTTATAATAAAAATAAAAGCTGTAACATTACGAATCCCCCTGTTTAATACACGACTGCACAAAAAAGGAGTGTAATGTTTTTATTAGTGTTCATGTATGTATGTTTGTATGGATGTGTATCTGTATGTGAGATTCTTTATTCCACTATAACGTTTAAGTGCCTGAACAGATTTGGATGTATGTATGTATGAATCCCGAGTGACACTGGCTAGGGCAGTCGTGTTTTTTGTATGTTACTTTTTTTGTTACATGTTAGGAAATATTTTTCAAGATAATATATCGTTCCTGCATAAACCACTTATCACTGCAAATAGCTTTGTTTACATAGAATCTACATTTAGTACACCTACATACAGCTACTATGTAGGTGAATATAGACACATTCATACAAATGTTTATATTAAAAAGAAAAAAATATATTCTTTAGAGCTAAGAGAACAATATCGACAGAAAGTAGTCGAGAATCTCGGCTCAGGCTTACTCTGCGAGCATTTATTGCCTGTTTGCGAGACAAAACGCCGCAATTGCAACGAAGATTTTAGGGTTTCATAGAATGGATTCTTCTTATCCGACCAATGTAACGTAGCTCCGTACAAGCAGAGAGAATAGATAATGTTATTGCTATGTAAACAATGCTGTAAAATTTAGATAAATCTCACAATGTTGCGGGACAGAGCTTGGTTGGAATGTTACTACTTTAGAGAACAAAGAAGTGAGCTATATCCATCATGCGGCCTCAAAGTTCGTCTCATATGCCTTTCAAAGTTACATGTTATTAGTGAGTAAAAATACCTTCACCTTGTTTGCTTTTTTCAGTAGCTTTGTTAGGGTTTTGTGTTAGAACGTTGTGTTAGGGTGTAGAGCGAGTGTGGCCGAGCGGGAACTTGTGCAACTTTCAATCCGATGCACCATAGTTCGAATTTCGACTCGGCCCGCACCAATGACTTATATCAAGTTATGTGTGGATTATTCATACTCGGTCTAAAACAGTGAAGGAAAACATCGTGAGGAAACCCGCATGTTCCAGAACCACAAAATTCGAGGACATGTGACATCCACCAAGCCGCACTAGGGTCGCGTGGTGGATAATGGCCCATATGTCTCTGAGAGAAGGCCGGTATCCCAGCAGTGGGACAGTAAGAGGCTGATAATGTAAAAAAAATTTAGGGGTTTTCGGGTCAGCCGTATGCCCTTTAATTGGAACTGTGGGAGGGTAAAAATAATTGAATGTGACATTTTACATCGCTCCCGCAGTCCCAGCGGAGCACCGGAAGTTCTGCGAGATAATTAGTGGAGCGCTAAACACGACGTTAATAGATCTGTAAGATTGATGGAGCGGCACAAAGAAAAACACAAGCTCATGCATCAATCTGACACGTGCGGCGTACTCGCCGAGTTTTGTTCCGTATTTCTGTTTAATTTTCTTGAATTTATCATTTAGATTTAGGGTCATATACAAATGAACAATTCCAAAAAAATATAGTGGATTTTAGATTCGCGTTAAAGAAAACATTGTGCAATTGTTATGGGGATGGCGCGGGCAGGCGAACGATTGCACGTCATATCTTTAAAAATCTACCTACTTATGCTTATTTTTAAACATAGACTATAATATTTATAAAACAGTTTATCTATTCAACCTTTTAACGCTGTTTCGAATGTTTTGAAACAGCAAAAGGTTAAAAGAGCACTACTCAATTTATTTAAGCGACTGCACAAAAAAGGAGAGTACTTATAGGTATGTATTTAAGGTTCATATAGGTATGTATGTATGTGAGTTTCTTTATTCCACAATAACTTGTAAATGCCTGAACAGATATGGATGTATGGGATATCGTTATGGAATCCTTACGTATCATCCCGAATGATACTGGCTAGGGCAGTACTATTTTTTATGTAACTTTTTTTCTACCTTTGCCGCATAGTTGCTCCTTCTACTTTAAAAAATAAAAATAAAGTGTTCATTTTTGAACAAAGATTACCCATTCCATATGTTTGGTTCCTAAAGCGTAAGAGTAAAACCTACCAAAGCTGATGTCTACACGTAGACATAAATAAATTAAGGTTCAATCGTGCGGAGCCTATTTAAGACTTGTCTTATTCAAACTCTAAATAGGACCCTAATTAATAGAATGACAACATAAACAAAATACGTGCCCGTTTTCATTAAGGACCTGACTACCGCAATCAATCTTTTCCTACGCTAGGTGTGTTTGTGTGAACGAAATTCATGTTTAGATTTGTATATGATTTTTATATTAAAAAGTTCCCATTTTATTGTTAATTGTTCTTATTTTTTCACATCATCTAGGATCAGAGCACTTGTAAAGACGAATCAAACGAGCCTAAACTCGATGGGGTTATGTCGTTTCATTACAGAGTTCCTATGGCCACCTTTTGGCTCTATCATCAGACCAGCTCTATGACATCATTATATTATATTATATTGTCGTCCGATTTACATAGTTATGTATGTAAAATTTCGGCTCAATCGAACACCAGGGAGTGGATCAAATTTAGCTTGCAAGATTTGACCTAAACAAATATACATACATATAAACATGTAAATGTAACATGTAAAGGATGTCTTTTATTGCCTGTTCGTTCGAGTATTGTCGTAGAGATATAGAAGCAACGGCGACTTTGAATTTTTTTATTACATGCATACCTCGTATTTCTAAGCCATAGTGGAAAATTGTAAATTTGCTTTGAGTATAGTGCGATGCAAACTTTTCGATTTATGCAGGAAAACTACAGAAACTTCGCGAAGTTTGCTGACCAGGCACAACGCATCTAGAGTTCGACGGTTCGACGGGTTGACACTTCAAATTAAATCATGGCTTTTTACCAAGGATAAAAGAAAAGTAGCTTTTTACTCATTTTTAAACGGCTTCATAAATGGAGGTGGTATATTCAACGCGTAGGTTTTTTTTAAATGTATATTCAATGGTAATGTTCACTGATTTCTCAGAAAGAGCTAAACTGATTTGGGAATCACAGCTAAATTCCGAATTTGGAGTTTTGAAAAATGAAAACCATTTAATTTTGTTCTGTAAATAAACTGCACTCCTTTAGCTACTTGACAATGCAAATGAAACCCAACTTCATAGTGATCGTTCTCACTTAGTAAAATAAAGTTGTGCTACTTTTGGGAGCTAGCTGAAAACATCGAGTTTCCATTATAAACACGATGGCCAGTCACCGGTCGCCGTTTTGTTTATGTACCCACCCGTATAATTGGATTAAGATTAATAAGGTACGAAGTGGATAGATACAGCTGGGTTTGCGATAAGGTTGTATAAAGATATCTCTATGGTATTAGGCGGAACCCCACTTTTCAGCATGCCGACCTTTTCGGAAAGGTGCTTCGGCCCAATATGTTATGTATACCTGCGTTAGAGCTCATTACAAAAAAATGCGCGCTGGAATTTAATATGATTATCTTTGTGGAATGTACTGGGTAATCAATCTGGTGGGTGATCTAATTAGTACAAAAGAGACATCTGTGCGATCTTTCTATTACAGTTTTGTTGCACTAATACACATAGTAGTAGAGTATACTGAGTAGTAGGCACAGATGTGTATTTTTTACATTTACTTTTCCGCGATTAGTTTCAGAGATGTAAGTTACGCTGGCTCCCACGTTCTTCGAATCCACATAATAATAAATATAAATTGCTTACATACCCATACCACTATGGGTATGTAATGTGTCGCTGGTAGCAGGACCGAGTCATCGTATAGATATGTAGGTAACAGACTCTTCACACCGCGCTCAAATCACAGGCGCACCGGGAACGAACTTGATTGAACATAAAAATATTTTCTCGTAAAATATCTTCAGAAAGGTGCTGATAACGCACATTTCCGAAGGTAGTGATCCTCGCTGATCGAATATTTTTCTCAGTCAATGGGCCAAAGGAAAGATTTGTCAAAATTTGTCTGCGTAATAAATTACATCCCTCTCCAATTATTTAGTTCGCGGCGGGTAACAGAGATCTGCCTCCGGAGAGCGTTTTAATTTATGTAACGCTTCCGTGCTGGGGATTGTTCTTTATGAATTTTTAACGAATGCGAATAGGCATAATTAAAATCAAGAATTAAATAATTGAATCCATGTTCTTGTCGCTGAAATTTTGCGAAGATCACACCTCATTAAGACCGCACAAATTGGTTCGTTAGCAGTCTGGATAGAAATAATGATGGAAACAAACACGGGTGTTTTGTGCCACATTTATGGAAGAATTTGTAGCATTTTGACTTTTGACATGTCCTGTATAAATATAGCGAAAATCTCTATGCTTGTAACAATAAGCATAGAGATTTTCCCTATATTTATATGACGCACGTTTACTATATCATTATCTAAGTAGGTATGTGTTTTAATTCCAATTAGTACGAGTAAGTCATTATTAGGTCACTACGTATTCCCATTCTAGATTTAGCATATTTTACAACTTAAGACTACATGAGATAGTAGACAAATGCTAAACTATCAAGAATAAAAAATATATCGCAACTTATGTTAGCTGACGATGATTGTGATATAATGTAGCTACAATACAAATGGATATGAATATGGATTGCAATCAAGTCGACCTGACGCACGACAAGTCGTTATCGTGCGATATCGACGTATTTACAAATCATGAACATTTCGTTTTCCATTAGTTATAGCAATCCATCGTTTTTCTCCTATGTAGAGCTTCGCAGACATATCCTCGCCTAATCGCGCAACTAGCGCCTGAAACATTCTACGTAATGGCCTTTTTTGTTTCGTACGCTTCGGATCTCAGGTGGGGGTTTTTACCATTGTTACGTGAAGAAAAAATGCTGGTGTTTGCGGCGGATGGGTAATCGTAACAGTGAATCACCAGGCTCACCACTGCAAGGGCGCGCCCGTGCCCATGCGGTACTTCATCGTGAAATTATGACTTTGGTACGTGCCCGATATTTCGGATGAGATAAGAATACCGTTTTATGTGTATTCGCGTCGCAGAAGACAAAATTACTCTGAATGATAAAGTTTATAGCGACCGAGTGAATGTCCAATCTTCCAGGCTCGCTTACTTTACTATCTACGCTCCTTCGTTTACATTTTACATTTCCGTTAGGGTTGCTGAATCGTACAGATGTCGGAGCTTGTTTACGTATTGATGACTTTGTTTTAACTTATATATAAACTCACTGTGATTACGTCCGCATAATAACAACCTTAAGCCTTATTTTATTTAGGCAATGGTCTGGCACACTGTAGGTACCATGTAGTAGGGCTTGACTTGACTGATAAAGCAGTAGGTGGTTACACATCTCCTCTGAGAACGACTTTAAATGGGTTTGTCTTTGTTTACTGTTTAGTTTGCTCTGCAAATAAGTTAGAGAAGTGAGAGGGGCAGTGGCTTTGAACCAACGAAGCAGTATAAACAAGAGGATTTAATGGTTATGGAGCAGTCGGTGGCGCTAAGTGAAAATGAAAGTGATTCCCGGGAGCCCTTAGCTTCTCGGAATTATGACGAAAATTTTGGCGTTCATGCGTCTTCCACCGCTTGTGACCTCACTACGTCGCTTTTACGATATTGTTACGTTCATTACCCATACCCACATTACGGGAATAGAGTCGGTCGGTCTGCTGGTCTGCGGACTCAATGGTGCTACACAACTTGCAGTGATAGCGCTATCAAACTATATTACACGGGGTAGGTAGTGTAGCTCCGCAGACGTGAAGGATATGATTACAATACCACCGCTGTTTTGAAATTATCAAAATTATAAGTGAATAAAAACCAGTTATAGGTAGGTGCGTGTAGGGCCACGGATATAGAATAGAAGCATTCTTTTTTTAAAAACTCAAAAAATGTTAATCACGTGATAATATGACATGAATCTATTAACTAACCCAACCAAAAATAATGCTTTTTAAATGGTTTTAGAAACTGCAACACATATTATTGTTAGTGACTTTGGTACAAGCTTTCTTGCATAGTGACTAAAAAAATGAAGAATAGCGTGAACTCATTTTTAATTACGTTTTTATCAGTGTCGCACTCAAGGTGGTGTAGTAAAATAACAACTCTACTGTGCGTCTAAAATATACATTATAATGAATTTTTTTTTCTTAAAATGTGATCTATAATTAATCTAAATTAACCCCATGCGTAAATTTGATTGGGAAATACAGAAGTTATGACGCTGTGAAGAATAGAACGGTCGGGCTTGACCTTAGATTCCTCGTTTTATTACGGAACCCTAAAACCCGTGGTTCGAAGAGTTTGTAATCCTCTTGGCGTTACTTCTTTAGCAACGGAAAGGAAACGTTTCGAGGGTATAAGGCAACCACTGACAGAGGAACGTAAATAAAGGAAAACGCGGAATGGGTTTTTATTTTAGAGATCCGTAGTCAAACTGGAATTCTTTCATGAGGGCACGGACTTGTACCTAACCTGGTATTTTTATATACTTAACGTTATTTGCATAAAACTTCTTGTTTATTTAATATAAATTATGTTATTAGTTATTAAGGCGTATATAACAGCAAAGTATGTAACTTCAATTAAATTTTTCTTAGCAAAATCAGGTGAGATTCTGGGCACTTAAAAATATTTGGCATTATTCATCATATTAACGATGATCTTGATGTCGAAAAACGTATTCACGATTAGATAGATCTATATAGTTTATGGACTGGCGAATACCATATAGGGTAGGTACTTTTATTTCCGGAAAAATGCACTGTTCCTGCAAGAATCACCACGCGGGTGAAAGCGTGGGCAGCATATAAGTAGTGAGTATATACCTCAATTTTAAGAGAAATGATGTCTCAGTTCGGTGCGCTGTAAAGGTCGCAAGGAAAAAAAGAACGGTCCTTCAAAAAAAAAAGTTGTCTCAGTGGTTTGGACGTCGAAGGCCGATCAGTCGATCAGGTCGAATGGTTCTAACCCTTCGGTGCTAAACTATAGAATCTAAAAAAGAAACGCTTCCTGAAGTAACTATAGACTAATCTTATGTCGGGCTATTCCTTGTTTATCACTGTCAATCATACTTTGACCTCCAAACCCATACATATTATACAACATTGCCGACATAATAAATATATGAGTAAAGAGCAACTCGGGCTCTCGTAAGAAAGTCTTGCGCCCCCTGGTTCTGGATGTTACCGTCACATTAAATTAAAGGTTTATTTTTGTATCATGGTCACACTCGACCGCAATCTTACCTAATGTGATTCCTCCCTCCAACGCACTTTCGCATTCAGGCGTTATTCCAAGCTTTTATATAACTTCGCTAGTTAGTTTGTATGTTAGAATGTGTGGGTCAAATTTTAGCTGAATTTTGAACAAGTGCCCGTGACTCGAATAGACTGAAAATTTTCAAAATACGCGCTCCTTACGCGTCTTAATTTTTAATTGCATGGTTGTCTTGAAAAAATTGCTATTGTAATACTTACACTTAAGTTGTCTTATACTCGCTTATACATTTTTGCGTTTTGCTGTCAAAATAACCATGGTTTTGCAACAAGCTCGGGTTATATAGTATTACACGCACACGCGCGGCTTGTAATAAAACCTTAAAAAATCAGAACACGCATCAGACAAGAACAGCAATATAGCCAGATAGTGCTAGCTCTTTCACTCCCTGCCTGGGTTTAAAACGATAACTGCTCCGCTTTACGCTACATACATGACTTGCGCACCACCGCCTATAGTTACCGCGGCTTCGGCATTGAACACGCAATGGTCAAAGTATTTTTTTAGTAGAGATCGTAGAAGAGGCTGCCATGCCTCTCTTTCACTCCCTCCGTGGTACGGTTAGCACTCGGACTAGATTTTCACCAAGTAGAAGTACCATATCAGACGGTACAATATGCGTCAAGTGGTGATCGTGGTTTTTCCATGCCATGGTTTGAGCGTGGTCCGTGATTTATGTATCCATCACTCATATATTGCGTAAAACTAAAGGGTCCGTATCTACCCTTTAGTTTTAATATTTCTGTATTGTGTTGTAGGTACAATATAGATCCATCATATTATAGCTGATTTGTGGCGGCTGTGGAAAGCCCGACCCCACAATTCCCAGGTACATACACTTGCATGTCCTTTTATTAGTGCACACATATTTGTCTCGTTGCAGGAATCAAAGTTTCAAAACTTACTCTCTACAGAAGTTAAGTTCGTCGACCTTTCAACTACGTCGAGCTTTAAAAAACTATAGGTATAGTATAGTTGTGGCAGTTATTAAAAGTTCGGGTTCATAGTAGTTCATTAAAAGAAACGCCTACAGAATATTATTAATATTATGTATTCGTGAAAACCTTAAACCAACTTCATGTACTAATTTTAATTGTGCTCATTATTTCGTTGTAAAATTAATAAGAGCCGGCCATTAAACAATTACTCGTACTCCACTTTATTTTTTATAATATTTTGTATTGTGTTCAGAACCAAAGCTCTGTGTTCTATCATATTGTTTACCATGCGGACATAATATGTGTATACTGTACACATTTAAATGGATTCTGAAAACGGTACATAACGATTTCATAGAAATTAACGAGTAGATAAGCGTTGTGGTTATTAGATGTAATAATAGAATAAAAATATTTTTATTGACGTTTTGAAACCAGCTACTTACTGTTATTATTTTGGGCGAATACCACTTCCATGCTCTTAAATTCTATCACCATATATCGGTGTATAATGTACATTTTTTTTTTTATGTTATTAGGTAACGAGACGAGCTGGTCGTTTGCCTGATGGTAAGCATAACGCCGGCCCATAACAATTGCATTGCAGTAAAGTAAATTATAAAGTGAGAATCTGTTATTGGCAATATGTACCAGCAAAAATGTTTTAGTTTATAGTGTTTACCTAAGTGCTGTTGATTCTGAGATAACTAAATAAAAAAAAAAAAAAAACAAAGGCCTGCGCGGCACTGCAGTGCGCTCGTTACCCTGAGACATTAGGTATTAAGTCTCATAAGCCCAGTAATTTCACTGGATACTCTGCTCATCAAACCGGAACACAGTAATGCTTGCACACTACTGCTTGGCGGCAGACTTCACGAGCATAGCGGTGGTAACAACCCAGATGGACAAATAGAGAATACATAGGTAATAATAGAGATGGGTAGATCTAACGATTTTTCACTTCACATAAAAAACATTACGCTCCTTATTTTTGTCCAGTCGTGTAAAAAGAAAACACGTACCCAGTGTGTTCTTAGCCTAATTCATGCTACGCTACTACTCCAAACTCCCAACACACACAAATACACGTTCATTCATTCACGACCGCTGCTGCATGACTTCGCGCACACTAACATCTACACCCTACACGTCTTTATTTTATTATTCTTAATTTGCAAACTACCCACAACTTAGTATTTTTAAATTAACTAACAAATAACATTCTTTGAGTTTAGAAATTGGTATTTGAATGTTACATTTTTATTTTTGTTCTCTTTTATACTATAAGTAAGTATATTGAATTCGAGTCAGAAATGTATCGTGCCGATTTGTTCTATTGTCTATTATGTGTCCTATTGTTTGTGCTTATTTTCTTTCTCAACCTAGCATTGTTCTCAGTTCTTATCTATATTATTAGAACCCAAAGGAAGGAACTAGTCACCCACAACACAGGGTATCCTAGTGTGGGGACTAGGACTGTATAATTGTTGTAATACCTTATTTTTTTTTGTGAATAAAAAATCTTTTTATTATTATTATTTTTTTTTTATTATTATATGGATCTATATTCTGATCCCTTGTCCGTCGTCGGAGCTCTATGAGCCATCCTCACTTCGAGTGGAGGGAAAGTACGGCTTAGGCAATGAATCGTGCAAGTGATTAGCGATCCAGCTCAGGTCCTCCGTGATTTACCCTGTCCGCTATCAGCACCCACGATTCCTACTCTAGTCAGTTACGTTACTGTGGGTTTTTAATTTCCAACTCCAGTTTGTAGGCGAGTGTTCATATGTCTAATCTATTTGGGCTCGTGCAACCGGTTCGTGTATAAAGCGTTACCTACGTTCCATGACCTAGTTCATTCCACCCATCAGTACAGTAGTAAAAAACACAAGTCCCAGGGTGATGGCGGTCCAGTGCCACTCAGAAGTGTCACTCTAAGTGTGGGCCTAATGTTTAATCTCAATTGAAAGATCTCATCACACGGCCTGATAAAACAACATATGTATTCGTATTTTTCGTTATGATGTATATGTATGTATTTATGGTAATCAGTAAATAGTCTGCAGTACAGCGAAAAGTGGTATACATCAACAGTGGTATGCAAGCATCATGTTCACGGGAATACTCCACATGTTCCCGTGAACATGATGTTTGCAACAGCGTCGAAATATCGGGTGCTCATCGTTCAATAATAATCACGGTAATCACGGTAAATATCCCGTTATAATGTGTGAATTAGTAAATAACCGTGAAAGTTTAAATCACGGTAAATATCCCGTAATAATGTATGAAAAAGTGGTATAATCTCGGCAGTCGCATCTCGCTCGAGTCGAGTGCTCCCGGTTTTTTGTGCAGTCATTTAAAACAGGAAGCTTTCATATAACGAGCTAGTTTAATGAGTAATTTTGTTCGTTATTCATATTAGGCCTACTTTAATTGTAATATGATATGATTCGACCGCGTCGTGGCTTAACATCAGGTGGAGATGGCGGTCAAACACGAGACTATTTGCTATAAAAAAATAAGTTTTACAATATATCTAAGACCGGCAAATGCAAGCAGCACTTGGTCTAAACCGATATCATACTAATTGATGCAGGTTCTATCAATAAGAAACAAGTTAATTATTTTTGCTCTAGCTTCGCTGAAAGAAGCCAATTAGAGGCGATGGTCGTTCGTCGTAGATTTGCAAAATGTGTTTCAGGGAAGAATTTTCATACGACAATTTTTTAACCGAGTATATTCATTTCGGTGCATTTTTATACATATGTGCATTGTGCATATTTAGGTGTCTCGCTTCACTATTGAAAGTAGGGCAATATGGTTCAAAATTCTTGTTTGTTTAAAGCAAGCGCTTGAATCTCTATCAGGGGCCCAGACATACTAACCATAATGGTCAAAATAGTAATGATTTGCGATCATTATGACAACAACTGATACTTTTGGTAACGCACTAGCCACAATGGTGTCCGACCATCGCCATTACGCTAATTTGGCAGTTTGGTAAATCATTATGATATCAATTGCCCTTCGGCAGTAACAACATAGTTGACAATGTTGACATATATATGACATTACCGACTTTTGGCACAATTTGCAGTTGTGATAGACAATGACACCACTGCCATCGCAATTTCAGTTTTTTAGCGTGCTTGGTCCCCTGGTATTTGTCTGCCTACATTTTTAATTTGGTCTTTATAATGGAAATACCTATACTATCTGCTTTGTTTCATTATTTTTTAAGCCGTCCATGTGGCATCTTACGCAGTTTTTCAGTACCTATTTACTGATAGGTTATTAAAGATATTCAGAATAATGGTATTCTACATTTGGCTATATATTGTCAGGTAAACAATAAAGACGAACACGAACGCTGGAAATATTGAAATGATGACCATCATTGGTCAATGGTCCTTTTACTATGACATGAAAAAATAATACAAACACGTTAAAGACAGTTTTTTTATATCCTAATCATTATTATAATAAAGAAACATACATCCTAGTTACTTAGACTGGAGCTAATAACAATAAGTAGTAATCAGACCTCGTTAGTGTGTCACAAAGTTGTAAGGAGAAGAGGGAACATGAGTTCTGACATTAATAATGATTAAATCTACTTACATAATTATCACTGTTACACAATAGGTATTCTATCACACTCATAATATGAAATCTCAGTCGTGGATAAAGGAAGATGGACCTACATTACTTTCATCGTATACGCGCCGTACGCATTGTATTACCGTATTTTATAAATGACTAGCTCCTGCCCCGTGGTTTCACCCACGTGGAGATTTTGGATTACATGGTTTTTATTTTTTTGCGCGACCCTAATTATTTTTCTAAAATTAAAGTAGCCTATGTTACTCCTTGTAACATCAGCTATCTGCCAGTGAAAGTCCCATCAAAATCGGTCCAGCCGTTTCGGAGATTACCCGGAACAAACAGACAGACAGACAGACCAACAGTCAGAAAGACAAAAATTTTAAATATGGTTGTTTTGTAGTAGGTTCCGTATATACTTTCATATGCATTTAGTAAAAAGCTGTTATTTTGATATTACAAACAGACACTTCAATTTTATTTATCTGTATGGATAAAAAAAAACAAGCGCTTACACACTCATAACTTTGTACTAGGTAGGATTCTCTGTGTCGGAGGTGGGATGGATACACAAAGATACACAAAACTAACATCCAAGACCCGAGAATAAACTTTGAGCTCACCACACAAAATCTGGTAATCGAAACTGGGAAGTGAACCCGGGGTCCTCGCTGTGCAGGCAGGGTTACTACCAACTTATCTACGGAACCTTTGCTTATTGTTTATGTAAGGATACTAATATGACTCCTGAAAGCATTACAGACTGACCTATCGGTTTACGGCACGATAGTTACATTACGAAGGGTGCTACTAAATGATTCACGTCTATAATGGACTAGCTAGTCCCGGGAACTCCGTTGACTATGGTAATGATATGAATGACCGGAGCCTTCTTCAATATTAACAGCCCCGGGGACTCCCCTCCCGAGCTTTAATTGCACGTTTATGTAAATTTGGCTTCCCTTTTACTATCCGTTTTTAATATTGCATTCTCGAAATTCAATAGGGTTGACTACCATTGAATTATTGAAATTTTGTAAGTCGTTAGGGGAACTTGAGACGAATTGAAAAGCTTCTTCGAATTTGGTTATTAATAGTTGTCCAGATATTTGACATACTCAGTAGTAAGTAGCGAAAATGAGCGATGATGCAGGCGTAGTCGTAGTGAGATTGCCCGCCGGATACAAGGGTTCGAATCTTACAATGAAGGGAAGAAAAACAACGTTAGGCAACCATAGGATGGTGTCAATCCATATCCATACTAATATTATAAATGCGAAAGTGTGCGAAAGTTTTGGTTTGTTGATTTGTCCTTCTTTCACGCAGTAACGAAGCAACGGATCGACGTGGTTTTTGGCATAGATATAGTTTATGGGCCGGAGAGTAACGTAGGCTACTTTTTATCCTGGAAAAATGCACGGTTCCTGTGGGAACGCGGGTGAAAACCGCGGACAGAAGTTAGTGTGGCATAAAATTGACATTGACAGCTGTCAATAAAGTTTTATAATATTGACAAGTTGATTTAATTTGACAGATCGGTTTGACGGTTCCTGTGGGAACGCGGGTGAAAACCGCGGGCAGAAGCTAGTTCAATATAACTCAATATGCATTTATTCAAAAGAAGGTACATCTTTGAACGTCAATTACAATAAGATAAGTGTCGAAGTATTTTATAGTGCCCGTCTAATTGTCACCCTCTACTTGCATGTCTTTTATCTAGTACAGTGTGTACTGTGTATTCTTGCTGTAAGTTGCTGATGCTCTTGGCTGTAAGTAATTATTTTAGGTTCAGTTTACTGTCCTTAATTAAATCATCACGTAATACCAAGACTGCGCTTACCTATCGAGAACAAAGAAAAAAATGCCCGTGGTGTTGTTAAATATATTATATATACTTAATTTTATTTTTTTATGTTATTTGGTAACGAGACGAGCTGGTCGTTTGCCTGATGGTAAGCATAACGCCGGCCTATATCAATTGCAGTGCCACCCAGAACTTTGAAACACAAAGGCCTGCGCGGCACTGCAGTGCGCTCGTTACCCTGAGACATTAGGTATTAAGACTCATAAGCCCAGTAATTTCACTGGATACTCTGCTCATCAAACCGGAAGTACAGTAATGCTTGCACACTACTGCTTGGCGGCAGACTTCACGAGCATAACTTAATAATATATTTAGTTTGAAGATGTAAGTATGGTTGGATATAGGTACTTTGGTTTGATATAAAATGGAACAAACTCTAGTTGTAGTAAACTGTAGTAATATTTGAGTTTCTCGTTCAGATTTATTTACGAGTATGCTATCAGTAGTTCGTAAAAGTTCGGTTCGACATACTACTACTAAGTGATACTTGTTTTCGGTTACTATACATGTGAATGAAATTCAGTGTTATAGGATTTCTTTCTTTATGGATACTAGCTGCTGCCCGCGACTTCGCCCGCGGTGTATCAATGAACAATGAAGTCAAACTGAAGTCAACTACGTGTAAACACGAATTACACGAACAAACGAGCGATTTGTGTAAAAGAGCGTTTTTACAAACTAACATAGGAAAAAAAAATTCGTGCAAATCGTTAGAGCTTTTTCCGAGATAGCCGAAACAAATTTATATAATATAATATTTATATATGTACCCGTCCAAGAATAATATAAATCATAAGATTTAAGTCTAGAAACAGATTCTGCGAGTGTCCGTCTGGGTTGTTACCACCGCTTTGCTCGTGAAGTCTGCCGCCAAGCAGTAGTGTGCAAGCATTACTGTGTTCCGGTTTGATGAGCAGAGTATCCAGTGAAATTACTGGGCTTATGAGACTTAATACCTAATGTCTCAGGGTAACGAGCGCATTGCAGTGCCGCGCAGGCCTTTGTGTTTCAAAGTTCTGGGTGGCACTGCAATTGTTATGGGCCGGCGTTATGCTTACCATCAGGCAAACGACGAGCTCGTCTCGTTACCAAATAACATAAAAAAAAAAAAAAAAAGATATCGCAATAAAGCATGACGATAAAAAACGCAACGTTGTGGAGGAGCCTTTACTCTTATACGACAGTCCGTCTGGGCACCATCTTTTTTATATATTCTGCGACTAAGCAGTACTGTGCAGTTTGTTTCAGTTCATAGGGTAAAGTGGAAGGGGAAATTTCTGTGTGCATGAGCCATACTCACGGTGACAAGCAAATAACTGAGCGCACGAGAAACATGATAGCCGATTTCTCCGGGTGACAAGAATACCAATAAGAAATATTTAATGACAAAGATATTTATATACTTACAACAATCCAGGTACTAGATAATAATATATCTATATTTAAGCAAGGTGGTGTCGCACAGGATGTTAACATTCAAAGCGTCGCGTCACTTTAATAAAAATGAAATTTTACATTTAGAGCCAGTTTAGATAGTAAAATTGTTAGTTTAGTAAATTTATTTGTTCATATGGTTGGGTCGTAACTCGTATCCGACTCCTTCATTGACTTCGGGTTTAGGGATGGGCTCAAATTAGACTAGGTAAAGACAATTAATTTCTAGAAATAATAATAGTTTTTCAAGCGAGTTTTTAAAGACCTATCTATCAACGCGTCTGCTCGAAGCCACACGTGACCAAATTGCTGGCATCTACCTAGCATTGCCAATCAACGTGGCAATGCTACCAGAAGGCAACTTTCCCAAAATGCTGCCAGCATTTTGGGAAAGTTGCCTTCTGGTAGCGGATTATTAGATTAAGATTGTAAATAAATTAGTGTGTATTTAAATATATTTAAGCTTTTTTATGAATTTTTTAATTTCGTTTAGTTTATGTTGTGGATGAAGGCCTAATATTAATTTACAGTATAGTTGAAATGTGGAAGTACATTTGCTAAAACACATGTACATGGAAAAATTAAAAAAAAAATGTACATGGTACTCTAATAAAAATGTGTAATATCCAGGTGTCACCCGCTCCTGCAAGGTATACCGTGGTAATTTAACGCACTCTACGTTGAACCTTTTAAAGCTACGTACTTCCTCAACTAGAAATGTGCTTAAAATACAATAAAACGTGGCACTTTTTACATTACCCTGCCTAGTTAGAGCAACTGTGGAGCAGTCTTATCCAACCATGCTTTTGAAATATACAGCATTTTTAAGCAAGCGCATATTTGAATTTAAGTCGTGTTACGGAGAGTGGTATAATCCCAGTTTGTAAGAGTTAGTGTTATTGCGGTCCGTAGAGACGGCAACGCTTACACTTCGTAGAGGTTTTTAAAGGATTAAAAGCCACCAGCCCGGTCTGACCTAATTGCAACGGGAATAAAAACTTCATATCTTATTTAGGGAAATATTTGCGTGTGATATTCGTGGTACTCTGGAAATTAAACGTGCTATATTTTATTTAGTTTAGGTTACCCACACTTGAATCGACTGATGATCTTTTACTGGAAAGATTGTACTTATGATTATCGTCCTTGTAAAGTACTGTGCATTTTGGTTGGCTAGTTCTGCACTGTGTTAAAAGATGGCGTAAGGTGGTCCTTAGATGCAGCTATATATATTCCTATACATATATTTATATAGAATGGAGGTAGGTAATTCCAGCAGGTAAAGTTTTTTTTTTTAATATTATTTGGTAACGAGACGAGCTGGTCATTTGTCTGATGGTAAGCATAACGCCGGCCCATAACAATTGCAGTGCCACCCAGAACTTTGAAACACAAAGGCCTGCGCGGCACTGCAATGCGCTCGTTACCCTGAGACATTTGGTAATAAGTCTCATAAGCCCAGTAATTTCACTGGATACTGTGCTCATCAAACCGGAACACAGTAATGCTTGCACACTACTGCTTGGCGGCAGACTTCACGAGCAAAGCGGTGGTAACAATACAGACGGACACTCGCAGAAGAGTTAGTCCTCCCACTAACTAGAGTAGAATGTGGATAGCTCAGTTAAGACAGCGATGGAACCATATTCTAAAACATAGGTTCATGTCTCCTACGATTAGCAAGTATAACTTAAATCTAGTCGAACCGAGAACAGATAAGACTTCCGTCTATAAAGTATTAAGATAACGTCTTCAATAAAACATACGCATAAAGTTTGGTATACGTGCCTTGTGTAATATTAACATGCCGAATTTGGTAAGGTAACCAACCACCCAGTCAAACTTTGTTAAAATAAATAGTTCCCGCGGGAAGGCGGTTGTCTTTATCCGGGATCCGATCAAATCTTGCAAAAGTTTCCATTTATTAAGGGCTGAAAAACGTTCAGGGGAAACGGAAGGGAATAATATAATTGGGGCAAAACGTAGGACGTATTGAGTCACGTCGCGTTGGTAAATAAAATTCACGTATTTCTAAATAGGGCGCCCCAGGGCGGATTTACTGCTCCAAGCAAACTCGGGGAATTAGAAGCAAATATCGCGACGAAGCGCTTTTTAAATGTTTTATTTACGCCCTAATTTAATGTGTTATGTCTGTGTTTAATACTTTGGAATGTTGCCCTTTTCATTTTGGGAAAAAGTTAATTGCCGTATAAGTTCACTTCACCTTGTTCTTTTGTACGATGATTTTGGCTTTTTGAGATAATTGCGAATGAGGTGTTACTTCTTCCGTTAAAAACGATAAAGGTATTTATTTCCTCTTATAGCTCAAATAGGTGATAACCTATACCACCATATGTTAAAAATAATTGAAACTGTGACTGGAAGATATTACTTTTAGCGATCAGCCCGTCCATTGTAGGTTCGTACTTTGATTTAAGATTTAACTGTTGTTGATTTGTTAGGACTCGTGTTCAATAAAGTTTTTTGATTTAAGCTTTCGCTATCTAGCTCTGAATATTTAACTTTACATAGTTTCTTGTTTGATTAGGTAACGTCTTGCAAATCAATATAACCTATATCCACTTGACCTACTTCCTTGAAATTTTACACATGTAGCGAGGAAAGCTACTACGCACTATATGGAACACTTTTACTTCGTTCCTTCCCTTATAGGCATGTGGTCAGCACACAGCAAACTAGTAAAATATGGAAACATATCTTCGAAAACAATCGCCGCGCCGAGGCGGCGCGCCGTGTCTTGACCAGTACACACTCATTTCTTGATATTTTAAGTAACAGAAAAGTTAATAATGAAATTCCTTGGTGTACTTTACAGTGCGGCGCGTGAAGCGGGACTGACAGTGCTCGACTGCTCGGGGTGCAGTTTTTAAACCCCGCCCTGCGCGGTGTACTTCGCGTGCCAGCTCGCCTTACTATTTCTTATCTATTAAATGTCGCTAAATATGGTGTCAGAATTTCAGGCTTCTAACACTTTACGACTGTTGTCTTGACGATGTCAACTGGTGCCCTTCCAAAGCACTGTAGTGTTCAGATGTACATACCACATAGCCGTCAGCCATCCAGTTATTGACCACATCAGTGAACGTCACTTTACCGAAAGGTTTAGACTGACGAGTCGAGCTACAAGGTATGAGCACTACAAGTGCTACTGCACATGGTATATATTACTTTCTAAAAGCTCCTCTGAACAGATCTCACACTTGAACCGAATACGATCTTAGAGCACAAAGAGAAACGAACAATGCAAGGTAAATTTTGCGTTCTTCCACAACACGTCACTGTACTGTCTTGGTACTGTCTTGGTACTGTCAGAGTAACAATTCAATGACAAAGCAGCTTACTTGACTCGAAGCGCATTTGAGTTTATCTTGTTTTGTACTAATTTTTATACCAAATTATGTGTATCACGTATTTCCGCCTTAGAAGCTACCTAAGATCCAATAAAGACTAACGTAGGCTACTTATCCATTAAAATTTCACGTCTACTTCAATCAGATTCAATTAGGGTGTCGCTTCCCCGAGCTGTTTATATTCGACTGCCCTTTTTGCTAAGTTGCGTGCAAAAAATATTCATTAAAGTTGCAATGTACACCGCTTGTTTGCCGGCGGGCGCCGGGCGGGACCATGCTGATATTGCAAACCCCACGGCACCCTACACTCTGTCAATATTGCATATTAACTTTTATGAAACTCAGTTATCCGTGTGAAACTCGTCAAAGACTCAACAGAAATTAGATTAACACTCTGAAAATTAACTTTAACTGCTAAACACTGAGATGTGCTGATTCGAGTTTTTAATTACGTTAATCTTTACTATTAACTGATTCTGTTTTGGTTGTTTATTTTAGTAGAAAATATTGAACATAATATATACATCATACTTATACAGGCCGTCTAAGTAATAGTGCACAGTATTTAGCTAGTTAACTAAATAACTTCGTTCTATGGTTTTGGAAATAAGCCAAAAATCAATGTGGTTTCCGTACCATTGACCTCGATCGGCAAAATCGGGTAAGTATATATCAATGTTTAGTTTTTTGAGCAAATTTCCATAAACCGTGCTGTATTTGTTGAGTTAGCGATACCTAACAGTACAGTGAAGTATTACCTACTTATTATTAGACGGCGTTATTGGGTGCGGTTCTCATACAAAATATAGAGAATGCCATTTATTAGGAATGAAATTTTAGTTTTAATTTTTACTGCTATACCATAGTCCATATTGCCAGTCATGCCATCCATTGCCACATTATACTGCAGTTCTGAATCAGAATATGTAGACGTGCCAGTTATATTCGTACTAGCTTGTGCCTGTGGTTTCACTCACATTCCCACAGGAACCGTGGATTTTCCGGGATAAGAAGATTATGTTACTCTCTCCGATCTATAAATTATATCTATACCACAAATCACGTCGATACGTTGCTATATGAAAGGACAAATCAACAAACGTACTAACACATTTTAGCCTTTATTATACACATGGTAGTTAGTCTAGATATCAATATCTAACTATCAATTGCTCGATTTACTGATATATCTATAAGATACTAGACCACTATACTACATCAGTCAACTGTTAGGTTTATTAATGAATATTGGGTAGGCTAGGTTACCCTGCAATACCAAATTTAGTTATTACTTTTTTCTTCTTACGTAAGGTTCTTCAAGTACTATTCATTGTTATTTCAACAAAATGAAATTCTTAAAACATATATGAGTGTGTTATGTTCAGTCCAGTATAAACTAGTTAAGCTAGAATAAACTAGTTCTAGAAGGTTCTCGGTAGCTTTGTATGAAGATCATGGATCCCTCAATTAGGCACCCAGCAGGCCACAAATATAAAAATCTAAAGGTATAGCCTGGTTCCAAAATAAGCTGGTATCCCAAAGCAGTCATATTTTCATATAGGATAACGAAGCAAACCTAGCAGAATCTGGCGGTAATGTAATCTTGGTTTATGTCTGAACAAACTAAATTTATAACTCATTATAATTTAACGTTAATACAATGATAAATTAAAAGGTTTCGATAAATTCTCGTGATCCAATAAAAAAATTAAGTCGACACGATAACCGAATAATTAAATGGACCGCTAACCGTTACACGTTATGTCAGTGTAACCGTGCTGTAATAACGATTTTCCCAGCATAAAATAATATATACATATTTTAACGATAAAGTTCATTACAAAACACAGTGAATGCTGGTGGTATGGTCGCAGAAAGCAGCTTTTACAGTGATTAATATTTTCATTCGGCTTGCGGACTGTTTCAAATCGCAGAGATCCGTATAATCAGTCGCCGGATAATCGATAGTTCGGATAGCAATCGTAACAATAGGGATGTCGACTTCATTTTTTTATGATGTCAATCATTTCGTTTTCTCATGAGAATCAAATGTCTATATCGAAAAAACTGGAAATGAACGCTAGAAACGTCAAAAATGAGAGTCAAAGTAGGTCGTATCTATACTGAGCGCTAAAACGGCCCATACAAATTGGGCAGAAAATCTGACGCCACTTGTTCTACGCGGGCCTTAAAGCTGTTCATGCATTTTGTTGATTTGGCAGTGAAATACTGCGTTTAAGTACATAGTTGTCATACACTTTTATTCAATTGTTTTTCGATTGCAACATAACGTAGAGGGATTTTTAAAATTTTTAAATTTTGTTCTTTGCTCGCATTATCTGACTCTTAGCCGTAGTGCGCAACCATTACTGTATTTTGATTAGCAAAGTAGTCAGTGATATCATTGGGTCAATACGAGAGCTGATGTTTCAGCGTAGCAAGTACGAAGTTGCGCTACGCTGGACTATATCATTCAAGCTCCGTAGCTAAGCTGGTAGTGGTAATAACTCTGTCTTCAAAGCGAGGGGCCCTGGGTTTGATTCCCGTTACATTATAGTTTTTTTTATAATATTTACACAGATTTCGTGTGGTGAACTTAATGTTGGTTCTTTGTGTTTGACTTGGCTGTTTGGTTGTGTATCTGTGAACTTTAGATGTCCATGCCAACTGCGACATAGGGAACTCTAGTGCAGGGGTATGAGTGACGAGTGTGTAAGACTTAAGCGTTATAAAAGCTGTACGTAGCACTGTAACCTACGTGCAAGAACGACGCAAACGGCGCAAACTATCTGCTCTAAGTATTCGTCACATAAATACATAACAAAGTGTAATCTATATAAGGTTCACGCTAATTGCATAACCTGATTGAACGGTTTATGACCGATTAAAATTAATTGAAAAAGCTCATTACCCTCATTACAATCTGGTTGCTCTAGTGCTAAAAAACTCTAGGTTGTAAATCGTTAAGCTATCTGAAACAATCTACTTCATTGGCTAGGTTCAAACTATGGAGACAGAAGGATGGATTGAAGAATAAATGGATAGAATTAAGGGAATATAAAACTATATCTCATTTCGAAATATCTGAAAATTATTCTAAAGGAGCTTGGATCAAGCTCATTACAACCAGACTGCGAATTAAAACGAAGAGAAACAAGAAAAGAATTCAAAGTAAGTGTAGAATTTACCGGAAGGCTACCGGAAACGCGCGCCGCAATCGAGAGGAAAAGTAGCTCGCCTCCGGTAGCTTTGACCAGTCGCCTTTAGCATCGTTGAAAAATGTCGTTCTTTTTCACTTTTTACTCCAATTTCGTAGTTTTACCCCGTCAAACAGACCGCGTTTTTGCAGTTAAAATGGATTGTCCCTTTTTTCGATTAATAACTTTCAATATAATGTCAGTGCGTATAAAATAAATTATCATAATTATTCAGGTAAAAAGAATTCAAAAAGAATTTTCAAAATATTTTCAATGTACAGAATTCGACCTATTACAGTTTTATTATAAGTACCTACACTACCTACAGATAAATGTTTATATTGGACCTGTGACAGTTTTATTATAAGTAAAGATTGTGTAGTAGATAATAATGGGTAGCATTATTATTTATTCTGTGGTATGGGGTAATGACATATTCGAGGAATCACGATTCACATTTGTCCTATTCATTTTATAACTACTTATGTGTGTGTGGTATTCCATTACGGTATATTGGTCAAGGCTTTGTTTAGAAATTCTATAGAAACTGATACAAAAGTGAGTATTGGCTTCCCCATGGTAACGGTCATACGCTGACATTTTCAATTGTATATCACACTACGAGTAGCTTTGGCCTCCTTTCGCACGCGTGTAATCAGGATAAAGTGCAGTATTACTATACAACCAGCGAAATATATGTTATTTCACTGTACATAGCATCTACTCTATATACATTATACACATAAGAAAATGTCATCAAAATCTGTTCAACAATTACAGATTTGAGTGGTAGTATTATACAATAAGGCAAGCGTCCTCGCAGGTGGAAGCTCGTAATATCCCGTATCATATCATAACCTGTATCACTCAAGTATAGCTGTAGCTTTCTATCACTGAAACAGTTTTCATAATAAGATGAGTAGTTTCAGATATTTCCGCCTGTAAGCTTACAGCGTAGCGTAGGGCGAGGCTGACCTGACTGCGCTGCTTTTTATAATGGCAGGTACATAGGTACCTACCGTCTTCATTTTGCAGTATCGATCCCCTAAATATCCGAATAACATACAGTAAGCAGCAAATTTACGGTCTTACCACTAAAAAATTAAACACACCTTAAACCTGTGTCATACAGCGTTTAACTCCTAAACATGTCTTAGTCACGTGATGAAATATGAGAAACCACAAATATTGATTTACGTAGTATTTAATCGTAGTCTAACTCCATTCTCTTGTGACATAGAAATGATTAGAAATCATTTTAGACGTTTATTTTTAGACACTGTCTAGTAAAACAGGCGTCCAAAAGTGTTTTTGTGGTAACACGGTTTATTTTCATTAAATTTCACCGATTAATTTATTAAATGGTTAATTTTTGTAAAAATTAACAAGCTCATCCTAATAAGTGCCTACGTGTATCTAAATGATATTATTCAAATCATTATTCTTTAATTTTTGTGCTTGCTTATTCCAAAACCATTTTATTTACCGTCCCACAGCACTCAGGAGTAATGTAACTTCCTATTAGTAAAATTATTTTTAGAATGGGACTAGAGATAGCCAGTAAAAAACAAAGATAAGTTTAATCAAAGATGTGCGATGTGTTGTCCAGATCATTCTGTAGAAAACCATTGGAGCGTGTTCTATATAGGAAAATGTTGGCACACCTTGAAGACAACGAGCTCCTTAGCCACAGATAATAATTATGATTTCAGACGAAACCGGTCGACTGCGTGGACCTTCTTGTGTAATTGTGTATGTCACCCAGATATTAGGCGAGGCTATCGAGCAACACGGTGAAGCCTTTGCTGTCTCTCTGTAACTTAAAATACAATACGCCGTAGTCAATAAAAGCGAATTAAATAAGTTAGATTTATTGCTTACAACTTACACTAATAATTATAATTATCGTAAAAACACTATTATTCAATTTTTAAAAGGTACAGTATCCACCAAAGTTATAAAGTGTTTTTTGTATGTCTTGAAATGCAGTTTTTAATATCTAAAATCTACGAAATTGTTCTTTAGAATAAATTATTCTACTTAACTTTAATAGTTTCAGATTATGCCCTACTGAGTAAGTACTGACCCGTCTCCATGGATCATCCACCAAGACATATAGTTTTACTTAAATATTCATATAATCTACACAACGACCACTGTACCTATTTTTAAAGGCATTATAATTAGTGAAACCAGACCACAGTCCATGCAAGATCATATCAGATCTTCGATCAATTCGGAAACAAGAAAATAGGTGGAAAAAACATGGAATCCATTAACAACAGATCGTGATTCCGTTCGATATGAAGATGGTTTCAAAAGCGATGGTTCGTCTCGAGCGGATTCCAATCTAGGGTGGAACGAGATGGGGCCGACGCAGGGACGGTGCCGGGCCGGGGCCGGGCCCGGGACGACGGTGGGACCGCTCCAGAGCGTCGCAACGTCGCATCGTCGCGTCGTAATGACATATTCGAGGAATCACGATTCACATTTGTCCTATTCATTTTATAACTACTTATGTGTGTGTGGTATTCCATTACGGTATATTGGTCAAGGCTTTGTTTAGAAATTCTATAGAAACTGATACAAAAGTGAGTATTGGCTTCCCCATGGTAACGGTCATACGCTGACATTTTCAATTGTATATCACACTACGAGTAGCTTTGGCCTCCTTTCGCACGCGTGTAATCAGGATAAAGTGCAGTATTACTATACAACCAGCGAAATATATGTTATTTCACTGTACATAGCATCTACTCTATATACATTATACACATAAGAAAATGTCATCAAAATCTGTTCAACAATTACAGATTTGAGTGGTAGTATTATACAATAAGGCAAGCGTCCTCGCAGGTGGAAGCTCGTAATATCCCGTATCATATCATAACCTGTATCACTCAAGTATAGCTGTAGCTTTCTATCACTGAAACAGTTTTCATAATAAGATGAGTAGTTTCAGATATTTCCGCCTGTAAGCTTACAGCGTAGCGTAGGGCGAGGCTGACCTGACTGCGCTGCTTTTTATAATGGCAGGTACATAGGTACCTACCGTCTTCATTTTGCAGTATCTATCCCCTAAATATCCGAATAACATACAGTAAGCAGCAAATTTACGGTCTTACCACTAAAAAATTAAACACACCTTAAACCTGTGTCATACAGCGTTTAACTCCTAAACATGTCTTAGTCACGTGATGAAATATGAGAAACCACAAATATTGATTTACGTAGTATTTAATCGTAGTCTAACTCCATTTTCTTGTGACATTTCTAATCATTTTAGACGTTTATTTTTAGACACTGTCTAGTAAAACAGGCGTCCAAAAGTGTTTTTGTGGTAACACGGTTTATTTTCATTAAATTTCACCGATTAATTTATTAAATGGTTAATTTTTGTAAAAATTAACAAGCTCATCCTAATAAGTGCCTACGTGTATCTAAATGATATTATTCAAATCATTATTCTTTAATTTTTGTGCTTGCTTATTCCAAAACCATTTTATTTACCGTCCCACAGCACTCAGGAGTAATGTAACTTCCTATTAGTAAAATTATTTTTAGAATGGGACTAGAGATAGCCAGTAAAAAACAAAGATAAGTTTATCAAAGATGTGCGATGTGTTGTCCAGATCATTCTGTAGAAAACCATTGGAGCGTGTTCTATATAGGAAAATGTTGGCACACCTTGAAGACAACGAGCTCCTTAGCCACAGATAATAATTATGATTTCAGACGAAACCGGTCGACTGCGTGGACCTTCTTGTGTACTTGTGTATGTCACCCAGATATTAGGCGAGGCTATCGAGCAACACGGTGTAGCCTTTGCTGTCTCTCTGTAACTATACAATACGCCGTAGTCAATAAAAGCGAATTAAATAAGTTAGATTTATTGCTTACAACTTACACTAATAATTATAATTATCGTAAAAACACTATTATTCAATTTTTAAAAGGTACAGTATCCACCAAAGTTATAAAGTGTTTTTTGTATGTCTTGAAATGCAGTTTTTAATATCTAAAATCTACGAAATTGTTCTTTAGACTAAATTATTCTACTTAACTTTAATAGTTTCAGATTATGCCCTACTGAGTAGGTACTGACCCGTTTCCATGGATCATCCACCAAGACACATAGTTTTACTTAAATATATATTCATAATATACTCTACACAACGAACACTGTACCTATTTTTAAAGGCATTATAATTAGTGAAACCAGACCACAGTCCATGCAAGATCATATCAGATCTTCGATCAATTCGGAAACAAGAAAATAGGTGGAAAAAACATGGAATCCATTAACAACAGATCGTGATTCCGTTCGATATGAAGATGGTTTCAAAAGCGATGGTTCGTCTCGTGCGGATTCCAATCTAGGGTGGTACGAGATGGTACCGACGCAGGGACAGTGCCGGGATGGGGCCGGGGCCGGGACGACGGTGGGACCACTCCAGAGCGTCGCAACGTCGCATCGTCGCGTCGTGGTCTCACTTCTCTCCCAGCTCGGCATGGCGGCGACGGCGTGGCGGTTCATTATGCAGCCCAGCCGCCCACACCGCGTGCCAATCACATAGCATCGCAGGAATATTGCCGTCTCGGTAGGGATTCCAACGCGTTTGTCGATTACTTGCGAGCTTCTTGCTTCATTATTTTGAAGCGTAAACATTTATAGTGTTACCACAAAAAAACATTTTTAGTCACCTGTTTAGCTAGATAGCGTCTAAAGATAAACGTCAAAAATGATTAGAAATGTTACAACAGAATTGAGTTAGACAATGGTTAGACACTACTTAAATCAGGATTTGTGGTTGCTCATATTTAATCGCGCGACTAAGGCATGTTTAGGCGTTAAACAGTGATTAACACAGGTTTCAAGTGAGTTTATTTTTTTGTGGTCAGACCCTTACTATGTTAAGATACATTCAGCATTTACGAATGTTGCGTGTAAGATGATATAACAATGCAGCTGATCCTAAACCGATTCTTATGCAAGGAGATTTGAACATGGAATTATTCTAAATTTTTATAAATAAAAAGCTCATAGTTAATTAATAGTCTCATTAATAATAACACAACATAGGTATGTATTCGACATTCTATACATTCTAAACACCACCATCTATTGTTTCATATTTCACAAACAAAAGAATGGCTTAACATCACCAAGAAATAATAATACAATTAGAAGATTACGAGTACCACTGTCGCACACGTGATAATCCAAGGAGGACATATTTACAAGAATTTAACTGGTGATAGAAAAAACAAACACAAACTTAGCACTACAATTTTTACAGACTGTGTCAGTTCCACTTCTTACAGTAAAACAAATTACTATCGATACTAAACAGGGCACCATAATATCAGTGCAGGAACAACACTACCGATATTACCTGTTCCTGACATAAAGAATAATCCGGGTCGGTCGTCATTGTACGCTGCACGGGCGACGGAATGCCTCATGGCTTGTGTAACGTCTTGTCGCGGGCTAGCTATTTCCGACTACCTATTTTTAGCCTGCAAATTGATTTTTTTGAAGGGATTGTTCACTAGTTTGTAAACTGGATATAGGTTAGCATTTTGATTACTACCTACCTCATTATATCTTAGTGGTGTTTTGACTGGTTTGATAAGCAAATCAGAACACGGTGATGCTGGTAATGCGTGCAGTGTGCACTCTTTTTCTTGGCGGCAGACTTCAATACCAAATTGGTGGTCCGTGGTACCCACTTAGACGAAACTATCAGAAGAAAAAAGTTTTAAATGTAGTTTTGATTTATAACACATACATGCATTTGTTTTAAGATAATCTACTCATTGCGAATAGATTCGATTCGATCCTCCGATTCCTTTACAAACATGCATACAAACATTGCAAAGATTGTCAACAAACAGCCTGTTCTTCCAGCGGCGCAAGTACGGATCTTTTCGATAAATAAAATTCGATAAAATTGACAGTTAAAATCGATATAACCCACTTTATCGATTTTAACTGTCAATTTTATCGAATAAAACCCACTTTATCGATTTTAACTGTCAATTTTATCGAATTTTATTTATCGAAAAGATCCGTACTCGCGCCGCAGTTTCCACACTCCACAGATTTGTAGAGTAGCACTTACGCTTCACCAAAATTATTATTTTACGAGTCATCTTTTAGGATGCACTCAGCGGATATGATGCACTAAAGACTTGGAAACACACTACACAAGAGTTTAAGTATTTTTATTGCCCCATCCAGCCGCGGCGATGAATGTAAAGTTGCCGTGCGACCGGCACACGGAGACAAGGCAAGCGTGGCTGATAAGACACTTCCGTTACTTTGGAATCAGTATACCGATAGCTGTATGCTTTTTATTTGTGTTCTGCGTATCCTGTTGATGATGTAGTCAAATTTAGATAAATGAAGAAATGAATATCATAGCATTGTCATTGTTTTGAGAATTCGTTAACATTTAGGTTATTCTATGTGACAACTGACAACATGGACCGAATATTATGAATTTGTGATATCAGAGTAGGACTCAATATTATAAAAAAAAACATGATGTTAATAAAAAGTAGCAAACCCAAGCACGGGTTTCGGCCTATATGGGTGGTTACAAGTCATAAACACCTATTTTTTCGACTCCTTGCAGTATGGTACACATGTGTCTTTAGACTCATGCTTGGCTTTAAAAGTAAGGTGTAAATTGACGTTATTATGTGGGAATAAATAAATAATACCTAATGAAAGTTCGACGGAGAAACAAGGGAATTTACAATTTCGAGTTGGAGGCTAACCAAGCAAAAACTAGATGACACACGTAGACAAGACGATTGGTCGGTTTTTAGCTTTTTAATGTGGGGTTATTAATTGTACTAATCTGATAGCGCAATGAAAGATGAAGGATTCGGTAAACCTAAACTCCGAATATATAATCACTAATGAGGCGTATTTAAAGCCCACACTTTTTACACTTCTAAAAGCACCTCCAACGTATGTGTTGTTTATACAATAGGGCAATTTGCATAATTTAGCCCGACCCGCTGCAAGCGGGATGCACGATGACAGTTAAGTGGAAGTGGGATTGTCACATTTTGGTGCACCGGGGATAGGGTTGCCCCTAACCATAAAATAATATTTTTGAAAACCGTTGAAATGCTTTCCTATAGGTTTTTAATCGCCAGATATACCTGACCGTAAATGAAATGTGTTTTGGTTTTGCGATTATTTTTGCTTGTAGCTAGCCGGACGAGTACTAAAATGCTTTATTTTAATAAGCAAAATTCATTTGTATGGTATTTTTCGTATTACATAAATAAATTAAATTTAAACAGTTCTTAAGTTTTGCCAATGTGTTGTTAATTGTTATAAATATTCAAGTCGTTGAGTTCAGAACTTGAAGAACACACATTATTCTTTAAACTTCTTGCTAATTCATTGCATGTGCTAAGGTAACACGTGTGTATAATTTTCTTTTTCAGAAGAACACTGCGCATTGTATGTCAACCCTTAGATACAACATTGTTTGTGAACTCGTGACGTGGGTCGTAATTTTAGTTTGCGCAGACATTAAGCTGGCAAATGATAATAAGAATCATAATTCTGCAATAAAAAGAACTCCGGGCGCTCGTTACACTACGTTTTTAAAAGTGACATGACATTTAGAGGTCCCTGACTGGGGAGAGGGTGGCAGCCCTAGCCGCAAAGACATTCCGACACAATTTCCCTTTTAAGTCGGAGTCGTCCAGTATTTATCGATGGCATGATCTCAGGGTTTGGACCCAAGTAGTTTATTTACACGAAAATATTTTTATTGGAACGCCAGCGCCACACGCAGGATAATTTACAGTGGTCACTCGTTTTTTATCCCGTGATTACCTACGAATTGAATTGTGACCGTTTTTAGAGCTTGACTGTTACTCATCGGGTGAAACAGGATGTCGTTATTATAGGCAATAAAGAGTCGAAAACCGTCGTTGTGAGACAACGATGGTGTCGTTTATATATCCATGGATTCATCTTTTGTAGCGCGTAGAGGTGGTGGGTTCGATTCCTACAACGGAAAAAATACTTTTGTATTTATATAATGCAAAAGTATAACAGTGAAAGAAATTGTTCCGTGTATACCCATAATATAGACCGTACTTAACTAAATGATGGTGTTTATGATATAATGTAGGTAAGTACTTACCATGCATACCAAACAACTTAAAATTGGTTAATTTTAATTAGCTTTCGTTGTTTTACTGTTTGAAACCTGGCGGTTCAAAATTATTTATTCTTGTTGTCTTGGTTTGGCGTCATATACGCAGAATTATGAATATTTGACTTACCTACTAAGTAAGCAGGTATTAAAAAATGGATACATGATGAGTGTTATGATCCTCGGAAAAAGAAAATCGTTGTCAAGACACAAGTAGACTTGATATAGGCATACTGAAAAGAATAAGCTATTCAAATTCCAACATGGTTCTAACTTTAACCGATATAAAGGTGATATATTGTAAGCGAGTTATATGGTGGACATCCTGTCTCGACTTGTCGAGACCAGTGAGTGTGATACAGAGCTTTGTTGACACAGTGTGTCGCAGTATCAAAGCTTCACAAAGAAGATAGAAATTAGACACGTGCAGTGAGTAAGCTTTGGCCAACGACGCGACGCCGACAACGGTTGTTTGAGCATGTTGTCTACTTGTCTTTATTAAGCGATTAACTGACGACACGTTTGCTTAATGGAAGTCTAATACTTGTCTAAAACAAGTGTACACTATAATCTAGAGCTTTGAATGACGAGTCTTGTTCTACACTGCGATAGTTACTAACAAAACGGCCAACTAGATACTTATTTCCTAATCAATGAATACGGCCTGTAATTTTACTAAGTCACTCAAACCACAACAACGCTTGAACGCTTCGTAAAGCGGTGGTCCTGTCAGTCTAGTCCCTAGTTCCTACACAGATTCGCTATCTTATTGTAGTACTTAGGTGTATAACAAATTCATAAAATTGTTTGCAGAAAAAAATGCAATAATTGGCTATCAATTGAACAATCTATTGAAACGGAAACAGATTCACGACAGGAGCAGGATAATTACTGTCCTTCAAAGTAATAGATTTAGTAAAGACCAGCGGAATTTCGAGCCACGCGAACGCCAGAGCTCTATAACTGTCTACGCTTATGTAGCTGAACAGATGTTATTACTTACACAGGCATATCGCAAGACACGTATTAACCTGTCGATACAACCTTGTTCCTTTGTCATAGCCATAGAGTAGTGGTCGTAGCCGAGGTATATACGAGTAGCTTTGTGCCGATATCGCTGACTCATAGCAAAGCCTTATCGTAAATACCGCATGTCTAATTCAAATGCCTTCTGTTATGGCACGCCGACGTAGCTAGTTCCTACCTCCTACATTCTCATAATTTGTGTAATACATAATATGGTCTGGAAGTCGGAACTCTCTTTGAAGTAATAGTAGCTTGCCTGGTTGTGACACCGGGGCTTGCCAGATGTCTACATGAGAATTAAGGAAGGAGGTAGCGGGGTTACCCATTAAATGTTAATAGTTTAAATTCTACAATGAGCTTGACCTTTGAGGCAAAACACCTTGATATAGCACTCTCAATAATTCATTACCTAGCAACCGAGAAAGTACCTGCTTGAGATTCAGCTGTCACATTGCAGAATCGGTCCCCATTCTTACCTTATCCCCAGGCTTATTGTGTCACAACTTTAGACCAAATCATCACTTACGATCAGGTTAGAAAGAGATCAAACATTAATCTATAGACCATCGATAGGCAAATAAGCAAATCTATGTCACGTAGGTATGTTCAAACAATGTAATTCCAGGAATATCGACGCAAATTAGATACATATTTGTAATTCAGAACGTAACAGGCCTCATCTTTGAAGTGCATCTTCAGATCTTGCTCATTTTTAAGTAAACCTTAAAAACCTCAATGGATTCCAATGCGCCAGAGGTATCAATACACTCTAATATTACAAATCTGTACCTACACCACGTTCATCTAATTTCACATGCCTACTTTCACTTGGACGTTCAGTCCAATGATATTAAAGTTAAGGGATGTGAATTGTGAACAGTTTCATGCCTTAATGACCAAGATGCTAATAGCCCTTGTCGTTAGTGATGCTATTAATTCCGATAAAAATACATCCATATTTCTGACAGTATCAATCTAGCCTTCTTTTTTTATCAAGTGATGAAACGCGCAGGTAGTTTGCCTAATGTTAAACGTCAACTGGGATGTTGCATGAAACACAAAATACATAATTTCGGTTGTTATATGTATAGTTTTAAGAAGATCACATTAACACAATAAAAATGAAACTCACGAAAAATATATAATTTCCACAAAGATTATCAATTAGTAATTTAATGATACCATCAGAGTCTTTACATTTAAATGAATATAAAATTTATGACAACTATGTACTTAAACGCAGTTTTTCACGGCCAAATTAACAAAATGCATGTTTTTAGTACAACTTTACGGCCCGCGTAGAACAAGTGACGTCAGATGTTCTGTCCAATTTGTATAGGGCGTTTTAGCGCTCATTAGGTACGCCCGACTTTGATTCTCATTTTTGACGTTTCCAGCGTTCGATTTCCAGTTTTTACGTTAAAGACATTTGATTCTCATGAGAAAACGAGTTGCTTGACATCATCAAAAAAAAAAATGGAGATAACATCGCTAATCTGTCCATAAAAAATATCCAGTGCTACAAATATGTATTATACCTCATAATGAGCAAGCAGTAATTTTACTGACTAACTTGCCTTTCCAACCGGAACACAGTAATGCTTTCAAACTGCTGCTAAGATCACCACAGTAGTGGTCCAAGCGGACTCTCGTAAAAGAGTAAGTTTGATTCATCGCGTCTAACGATTCGCTAACCGCTTACCCGCTGGCGGAAGGCAAATTCTTCGTCCATCCCTCTTCTGCTTTCAACTTCTTACTCTGTGAAAGAGACTATAGATTGATATTTGACTGTCTATAGATGACTTCATTTGGAATTAAAAGATTTCTTTTTCATTTCCGTCGAACAGGCTGGTTTGTAAATTGAAAGCCTTCGATTGTCTCTGGCTCGTCTCTCTACATCATCGCTGCTACGTAACAAATATTTTCACGGTTTCTTTTGTTTGACAATTGATTTTAATAGGGACGGCAGGGATATGGGTGTGTAAGTTATTTATTATGTTTCACAGTGGATTCAGTCGTTACAAGATTTAACAATGGTACACAGGTATTTGGTATCCATGGCACAGATTAGGTAATAGTTACTAATGCTTGTTTTCACAAACCTTATGAGACGCCAAAATCGGATGCCTAAATATTTAGGAGTTGCCTAGGGCAAAAAGTCGTTTCACCAAACTTTAGGAGTGTTCTAACGACTATAATGAGGTACCTATATGTTTAGCTTTGCTTACGTTAGGAGTCACTTAGGCGTCGCCTTATTCGTCGTTAGTGAAAACGAGCTTTTGTAACCCATGGTGGCTTTTAGTGCTCGCTTGGCTACTACACAGACTAGGAAACCTAGACGCCGCATAATCCGCAAGTTTCGCATGAAGCTTAGTAAAATCGTAATTATCTGGTTATCCAAAAGCTTAAAAAAACAAGAAATCTTCATTGGTTACATTCTTCCAAGACCTCCTTTCTTATTTTTTCAGCAAATGTGATAGAAAATTATAGGTACATACACCACTTAATATCGCCGGCGTTTTAGGTATTCTTATCACGAAGTTTGCAAAAGAACGAAGGTATTATACTCGTATCAAGGTTGTCTGTTAACATGTTGGGACTTGTTTGTGACCTATAATCCAGAACGGGTACTAGCTATTACTAGGTACTATACTCATTACTCATCTATACAAATAATAAAATATTATAAATAAATGCGAACGTTTGTGTGTGTGTGTGTGAATCTTAGTTTGAATCTTCGTAACTACTAAACCGATTTTTATCAAATTTGGAATGTAGAGAGTTTAGGTTCTAGAAAAACTCATAGGTTAAAAAAAGTATACTTATAATACGCGGGCGAAGCCGCGAGCGGAAGCTAGTTAAATAAAAAGCGGTCTTATTTCGCATTTTAAACTTTTTTTTTGCACTTTGGTTTCAAGTACTTTTTGGATTATCAGTATTATGATGAATAATGCCTTATATTTTTTCCAGTACCAGATGCTCGTCTAATATTGCTAAAAAAAACCTTTTAAGTGAACCTATTTAGCTGCTGTATACGCTTTTATAAAAACATATTAATCTCGTTTTTGCGACATGAAGGTCGAGTCATTACTACTTCTACATAAAATCTCGGAGCAAAAGCTCAACGTCAAAACGCAACCCTATTATAGGGACGAACTACATAAAAGTCCATGTACTGGTGTAATATCACCTCATATATTTGATGTTTCACTTTAATGAAGCAGCTTAAAGTATCTGAGGTGGGATTAAATGTCCTGAGGATCACGACTTAATTTAGGCTCATAAACTAGAGCTGCACGCCAATTTACGATAGAGCAAACCTCTCTGCTTCCAGAGTAACTTGCTGACTGGCTACGAAAACAAATTATGAATTCAATTTGATTGACCCCTACAGTAGAAGCCTCAGATTCGAATTGATTTAGGGCGGAATTAGCTTCGGAGCTTTCTGTTGGATGATGTGGCGGAGCCGAACACCGACGTCGATAACTTCCATAAATGATTATTGGGTTCGTGGACGAATGACGTCATTATGATAGAAGCTCGCAGTAGCTCATGAATAGTTCCGATCCAAATCGGTCAGTATTTCCGCATTTCCACGTACCATATCGTAACTTTTTTCAGCCAGGTTGAAACTTTGCTATTTCATTGCATATGCGGCCGTTGGTACGTGTTGTGCTAGTGTTTTTTTTTGCGCCACACTCTATTTGTAACTGGCGACAAAAATCGCACTAAAGAATCCCTACTTCCCTACTAATATTATAAATGCGAAAGTGTGTTTGTTGGTTTGTCCTTCTTTCACGCAGCAACGGAACAATGGATCGACGTGATTTTTGGCATAGATATAGTTTAGGGACCGGAGAGTAACATAGGCTACTTTTTATCCCGGAAAAATGCACGGTTCCTGTGGGAACGCGAGTGAAAACCGCGGGTATGGAATGGTAGCCATAGACAATAAAAAATTTGACAGATGAAGGGTTGTCATCTGTCAAATTTTGTCATTTATTATTTGTCAAAACTATCAAAAATGACGTGAGGAGACGCCATACTTATTTTATTTATTTTATTTTTATTTATTTATTTATTGCACACATACATTCAACTTATACTAAGCGTAAACATATGCACCCTGTTAGGAGGGCGTTGCAAACTTAAATTAGGTACTTACTTAACAATACAAAATAAGAACTAAAAACTAATAGAGGCTTAGCAAGTAGGTAATTCTAAGACTTAGAGCTTGAGATCATAATGAAGTATAATTAACTTTTATAACGTTGTTGCTTTTTGGATATTTTTAGGAATGCAGTGTTGCTGTTAGTTAATTTTGCATTTCTACTACGCTTTTTTTTAAAAGTAGTAATATCATAAATGCGAAAAATGCACGGTTCCTGTGGGAACGTGGGTGAAAACCACCGGCAGAAGCTAGTAAAAATATAAAATAAAGCGGAACAAAAGAATGCGCATTATTCGCGTGGGTAGCTATAGCGGGCCCGGTGCTATACGTAACATTGTTTGTTCACGGGGAGTGTGGAAGTGTGGCGATTGCGGACTGGTCGGAAGTTCACTTACATAGAATTTGCGAACTATCCAGCGCCGACCGCAACTGAACTATTTGTTAAATATGCACATTGTCTTCACTGGCATGCGCTTAATGGGACGCTAAGAGCATTACTGCACGCGCTCTTGTGCCACTTATTACCCGTCCGTTTTACATAGAGTGCTTTTTCGTAACGAACTTGCGTGTGGATGTATATCCAACAAATCAATCAATTCAAACTCACTCTATACAGAGTGAGTTTGAATTGGTATATTATCCCGGAAGGTGATTAGGACCATGGTTGTCGACAAGTTGTGAGAACCTCTCTTGGAAAAGTGTCATTGAAAATTTCCAAAACAAAAAGAAACAAGTTTCAAACCGGAAGTACGCGTCATTTTCTGGATTTTTTTAAGTCTCTTATAATCAACATTATCATTTGACAAAGTTTAACATAGTGCAGGTGAATTAGCTGTTCTAGGGCTATCGAAGAACTTTAAACGCCTTTTCTTCAATGAAAAATTCTGAATTTCAAAAACTCGTAAAACAAATGTCGTTGACCTACAGGAGGTACATTGACCCACTTTTGGAATAACATACCAATTTAATCGCAGGTTATATATGGTGCTTCTCTCAGGTCTTGCATGGCACTACATTTACTTACGTAGAGGTACAGGTACTGTAGAAATAAAACGCGTAGCAGGTTAGTTAAGAATGAAAAATGATGCAACTATATTTTTTTAATTTACATTTGTGTTTTATCTTAATCTTCTTCCAACACATTCATTTTCACCTAAAATAGGTAAATGAGTGATCACATGAATGCATGCTCGATGGCAAACCTCATCGATTTTGGTTAAGTATTTTCAATTTCACTAAATATATATTCTCTCGCTATTGTACACGAATTCCGTGCTTTCTATGGTTTAATTCTAAGGTAACAAACATATCTTCGTTTTGGTTTAGTACGGAAAGGGTCTACGGAGTAAATTTTTACGATTATTGAAAGATATTTCTAAACATAGACTTTAATTTTGAAAGACACACAAGCTTATTTTGTAAAGCTTTAAATATTTAAGTAGATAATATATTAATTGCCTCCTCTTCCGAGTCATATAATTATACTTACACCTAAAATTGAATTTCTAAACATAGACTATAATTTTGAAAGACTTATAAGCTTCTTTTGATGAGCTTTAAATATTTAAGTAGATAATATATTAATTGCCTCCTCTTCCGAGTCACATAATTATACCTACACCTAAAATTGAAGCAACACAAGCAGGAATCTCTCCGTCCCAAATCGTTTGTTTGCTAATATGCTCCACGCAAAATAATTAGGAACAATGGAGATTACCTACGAAAGCAAGCAATTCGTCATTAAATTATCCGAGGCCCCCGAACGATTCCTTTTGCAAATTCAGAATTCCTTTTATGAAATTCAACAAAAAGCAGGAAGCGAATGTGGTATTATAAATACGTGACGTGATGTGAAGGAAGGTGGTTTTGTGCCCCTCGTCGGCTCTGCTTTTGTTCGCAATGAGAATAGCAAACAATCGCGACGTATTCCGTGCTTGCCAAAGTGAGTATAGGAAGTATAGGAATGCCTCGAGATCGAGCGGCGACGACGCGGGCGGTGGCGGGTGGGACACGTCCGCGGCCCTTTCAAACTGAGGAAGAGCTATATTTTGCGGCGATTGCACCCAACTTTTTGGAAGTATTTTTACTTTTGGTTTTCTACCTGCATTTAGATACAGTGCTGCATAAGTCGCTATAAACTTTTGTCATTAAAACGGGAATGATGTTCTTTTTGTGAATCAATACGAAATGAAAGGTTAAAACGGTTTAACAAAGTTATTGAAACGTAATTTACGTGAAAATATTAAAACAAACGGGAACGCGGGTTAAAATCACAGCTGGCCGAGATCCTTTTTGGGAGTATGTATAGGAATCGTTTTATACTTTATTAAATTTTATGACTATTATAATAAATGTTATTTTGGCGTAACTTTATAGTTTCAAATGAAAATGAAATCTTGAGTTCCTAGGCTTCCGGAACTACTTCACATAGTAACATGTTATTATTATTTTAAATATAGAAAGCAACGTGCTTATAATCATAATAATAGTACCATGGCAATTAAATATGCGTATTAGGTAAATTCGAAACCAAAGATAGGCCACGAAAACTGTAATATTAAAATAAGTACGTTACAGTTCCACGTAAAAATGGAAATGTACTTAAATGATTTTCGGTTCTTTTCTTTTACTTAATTGTATTATAATATTGCTTTGAATCAAATTTGAAGATTGTAGATTGTAAATCAATTTGACGACGGGAGCCTTTTGTATTTTGCTTTGTCACAAAATTATCACGTAAACAGATGGAAAAAAGTGATCCAATAAAAGTTCCGTTTTTTTCAAGGTTCCCTAAAAACCTGCATGGAAACCCACATTTTGCAGATCCAAATTTACACCATTAGTTGTGTAATCGTCCCTAGTTCCAATTTGATAAATGTAAACTACGCCTGTAACCATATATGTAGTTAAATAAAAGCAGCAAATTAAAAATACCTCTGATATTGTGAGTCCAACGCACGCACGTCCCGAAAAAGGTCTGCCTGTATGTTTCTGGTAGACCCGACTACATGCCTACATACTTAGTGTAATGAAAAGGTTCCTCAAGTGAAACCATTTTATCGATGAAATTGTAGCGACTCTATTTGAAGTGAAAAGTATAGAGTTTGACGTGGCTTTCACATCTTGTTACAATGTTATGCCTTTTTGGAACTAAACGTTAGGACTCTATTTGGAAGGGAAGTCCTCTAGTCACATTAGTTCCAGGGTCAACCCACTTCTTTATATGTTATTATTTTATTTGTACATTTTGTACCACAGCAAAGTTAATATAATATCCGTTACGTCCACCCTTGTAACGTTGCTTGATTCCAAGAAAGGACTAGTGCAAAACTTTATCAGACTTAGTTATTTGTTGGAGAGTTCGGTTCAAAATGGGCCCATTTCTAGAAAAGGATGTAAAAAACATTTTTGTTAAACATAAGATTTTTCCAGGCCATTGACTAGGCCTTTTTTAGGACTACTTTTAACAGCGGGAGCGGTTAATGTTATACTTGCCGACTAAAGAGGAAAAACTGTGTTTATTTATAAATGTTACTTACCGTGAATTGAATCTCGTCAAAGAATTTAAGCTGGTCAGAACTTCAGAAGGTGTTAAGCGCGGAGACTAAAAAGTAAGATAAAAACTTTTAACGCGATGTAAAATGACAGCGAGGGTTAACTATGGATATTAGCCGGCAGGACATAGAATAGGTGGGCACGCCACACAATAGTGGTAAATTGGCGCGGGCATTATCCGCAGTGGCGCTAATTTCGGCATAAAGTCCGTCGCTATTGCCGTTTACTTTTTGCGATGACGTGAGGTGCGGCAATTTCCCGAATGAGAAAAGAGCCGTGTCTCGTAAAATCGTTAATATTGAGTATGTGGGTGGCACCTAACGTTTAATAGCTACTCTCATACAGGAAAATGCAAATGGCCGGCACAATTCCACGCGTCGGGCGAGGCCGAAGTCGGACGGACCGTGCTTTTTAATTTACCGAGTGCCGCCATTACCCCGACCTTATCGTGGCAGTTGCCCTCAGATCTGAAATAGGGTACTCTAAAATTGCCTCCTTATTCAGATTATCCTTAGCATGCGCCGATGTTGAAATTTAGAACGGTGTGAGTCGAACGGCAGTTATTAAGCCTTAATGGATCCGGGAGGGTCTATCGCGATATTCTCTTGTTCGCTCGCTATCGTTTAAAACAATGAAATGGATTTTTATTTCTAAAGAATACTCGTAGCTGAGTTGCAATACCATATAAGTTAGCCTTCTTTACCAGTTTGGAAGTCAGGAAATCATGGACTGAACAAGTCCTATACAAATACTTGGAAAACTAAACCGTCCAATTCATTTGCAGAGCTTTGCAATGAAAGTAGGTAACTAGGTGTTTGTAGTTAGTTTAACTCCAAGTTTCCTTCCTTTTCTCGCGTCTTTTCGGCTTCTATACGCCAGAGTCGTGTAGAAAAAACAATAACAACTCATTTTTAGAAACGTGTTCTACAATAATTCAGTTTTGTAACACACGTAATACAAACTTAACGCAGAATAGGTAGCTATAGTAATCATACTTACCCGTACATATTCGAGCTAAATGAAAATAAGTGGGTTGAATGTGTGAACTTTGAGTCATAACATCTGCGTATCAGGGGTATCATCTGTAGCGGCAGAACATCGCGCTGTGTAATTATTTTGTCCTTCGAAACGCAGAACTGTCTAAATTGAAGGTACTGCGAATAGAGCCGCTGGCGTTCTGACCACAGGAACTAGCTCATAATCATTAAATTGGGACGCTCGTTTAACTGTTAATTATTGCCGGCCGACGAAGCTGCGGTCATTAAGAAGCTCAGTAAAAAAATAAAACGTACAGATGTGAATTCGAGCGATATTTTAAACGCAATTAGCTATTTAGCTAAGCGGTTAATACCCAACAAATTTCAAACGAGTTTAATGGTCTCATTAGGAATTTCCATTTCGGTACATAGACTGCTCTCAATTGCCTCTTTTGATGTTGTTCGGTTCGGTTGTTCCGCCGAAAGGTTTGGTCCTATAACAAAAATTGTATTATTTCACTGGATCCGATAGAGCGCAGCAGCGGGAAATGAGTAAATATTTGATATTGCCATAACTGTATTTATATTGTAGGGTCAATTGGAGATTGGTATGGAAATTCAAACAATAATAAATTAAGAGTTAGTTGGCATTATTTCCTTATGCCTATTATTAACATGAACAGTAAGAGTAGTATATGTACATATATGAGTCGTGACGATAATTTGACTCTAAAATTTATCTCACGCTTAGCGTATTACATTGTCAGTTAATATGATCAACAGTAAACTTATGATGTTATCCACTACCCTGAGTTTACTATCGAATTAATTATCGACTTCGTAAAGGTGCACACTAGTGTTTTTTAAGTTCTTTAGGAAGTGATCGCTTTTAGCGATAAGATCGCCTTTAACGATAACATCGCTCATTCTTACCTTCTTCTTACCTTTATGTTTGTAATATTATTGGAGAAATAAATTAATAATAAATAATTACACATATTTGAATAATAAATAAACGCTTACACTCATACCCCCGCACTAGGATTCCCTGTGTCGCAGGTGGCATGGACACACACAGATACACATCACAAACATCCAAGACCCGAGAACAAACTGTATGTTTACACAAAATCTGCCCCGGCCGGGAATCGAACCAGGGACCCCTCGCTTTGCAGGCAGGGTTACTACCAACTTAGCTACCGAGCCGTCAAATCCATCCATCCATCCATCCGTCCATCTATACTTACGTCTACTCATAAAATTCATTTCAAGTAAGTTAAGATGAGTTCAAAACTTTTAAAGAGACGTGCGTGGATGCATCCACCCCATACTAACAAGTTACGAAGTTGGAATTCCTTGCTACCGCACCGCCTGTCGGCATAATCGTGATTGTCATCATCAGATCAGATATTCCGATATTAGGTAAGTGCTTCATTTGAGCCCGTCTACAAGTTTCTAACTGTTACCGCTGTCGAAATCCGGTAACTAAGTTCATGTTCATCATTAAGCCCCCAATTGTACGATACAAAATTATTTATATGTCTACGCATACATTGTAATCTCTAAACTTATCTTGATTTGCGGCACAATTGAACTATCTGATTCTGTATGTGAATGTGAATCTAAGTATGTCTTCAAGATGTCAACGAAAATTATTGCTTATGATATTTATAGGTAGGTATTTGAAAAGAATCTACTCAAAAATGCTACAGATTACATGCCATATGGTATATACAAATATAGATATATTTGTCTATGGTGTTACGAAGGAATTTATTTTTATTTATTTATTAATTAAGGTGAACATACTTCTCAAGTAATTTGTCTTTTTTGAGAATGTAATACACTTTTAGTCTAGTGTACCTGTTCCATAAAACCTAACAGTGATTTTTATTTAGCCTCGATATTTTATTTTTTGACCTCTATCTCGCCTGGTCTTCAGTCCTAGCCTAAATTAGAACTGGCTTTCAAGTGAAGCTACCGGACTACACCGACAGGTACTTGGTGACAGATTTTTAACTTTATGGCTAGCTAATTAGCTAGCCAGGCGTGCAGTAGAAAGTGCTCTACCACCTAGTTATGGTTGCATCGCAATGTTATACTTCATCGAAACCTCAAGGTCATTGTACGATTCGAACCATCGACCTACAGATCCGCAGCCGAGCGACGTCACAACCGACACAACTGAGCCATCATCTCATCAAAAATTTTTCATATTTTTACAGTCAGTCAACGAACAGTGTAAATCGGTGGGTGGTGAGCTGGTGAGCTCTAGCTGGGTCTAGCTGGCTATGGGTCTAACGGCAAAATTCATTGCCGTTAAATTTACACTAGACACACGCAAGTGGATTAATTTGACAGGTCTAAAATATATTCCATCTCTTTCTCATGTTCTCATTTAGAAAGAGAGATTGAAACTAAAATTATGAAATGGCAGAATCGACACCATTGTATATTTGTTAGTGGGAGGACTAACTCTTCTGCGAGTGTCCGTCTGGGTTGTTACCACCGCTTTGCTCGTGAAGTCTGCCGCCAAGCAGTAGTGTGCAAGCATTACTGTGTTCCGGTTTGATGAGCAGAGTATCCAGTGAAATTACTGGGCTTATGAGACTTAATACCTAATGTCTCAGGGTAACGAGAGCACTGCAGTGCCGCGCAGGCCTTTGTGTTTCAAAGTTCTGGGTGGCACTGCAATCGTTATGGGCCGGCGTTATGCTTACCATCAGGCAAACGACCAGCTCGTCTCGTTACCTAATAACATAAAAAAAAAATATATTTATGTTATTTGGTGCAACTTGACACACTACTGAATCACTCGTCCCGATACTTACCGTACCGTTGCGGTTTAAAAAAAACTACTACTGAACACATGAACTCATTAAACAATCTTCTTTTATATCAATACCTCATTGTACATTAACAATAATTCATCATTTACTAGTTTCAATACTAACAATGCTCTCAGAATCAAATATGAATGTTCCATTAATGATACTCGATATTTCAGTTTAGTTAGATGAACGGGTTCATTAAATATGAACGGCTTGTCAATGGTCATGAATTAATACATAATTGCGGTACTATAAGAACGGCTCTTATGCACGGTTAGCCACAAATCAGGGAACTCGGCGAGTTTGCCTTTGAACTTTGGTATCAAACGTACAAATACAGTAATTAATGTTCATTAACTCTTTGTGCGTTCTATAAGCTTCTAAATTAAACTAAAAAATAAATGAAATAACATTGGTTTATTTCGCGCGCCCATCTAGTATTCTTCGCATGAATAATGTATATGCTCCAGAAAAACAGTTGGTAGAAACTATTTTAAGAGCGAATTTCGACTGCAAACCCTTAGTTTACATTTGTGCGTGTGTGCAGATCTGAACAATATTTCAAAACTCAAAACAGTATTTTATCTTGAGAAATATGTCATATCAGTCAGATAAAATTTTCTAAACTTACTATCTATTTACTAGCTACTGTTACAGTAGTAATTTAGAAAAAGTAATTTTAATATTTGTTAGTAGGCAGTAATCTCTGTAACTACTGATTCTGAACATTCTTTTCTGATAGAACAGGCGATTTATTGAAATTCTCGCTCACGTTACTAGCTCGTTCACTTTATGTTTGTTACAACTCCACTAAGTGAAGATTGAACGGATTTCGATGAAATTTGATATGTAAAATACCTAGACTAAATATTTTTTCTTCAAATTATTCGACGTTGCTCAATTGCGTTTAAGGCAACATTTATTGTGAGTCTAAGCAAAGTTAAAGTTAATCGCCTATAGAATTAAAGCCAATGGTTTAATTTTATAGGCGATCAATAGTCGTATAGCCAGTGTGTCTTGACAGACTGACTAACTAAACTAAGAACAATTAAATTATAATTGTGTAAGATCGCGCTGAACCGAGTTGCATCATCAATCATTAACAAAACGGCCAAGTGAACGCGACACAATGTGTTGATTAAACATAATTAATAAGGAACTGTTAGCACATTCACAAAGTCTACCAATATAATCACTACAAAAACCTACGCAGTACATAGCGGAATATTAAAGTCGATACACTATTTTTACCCACAATGCCGGGGATGTATTGAGAAGTATTCTAGAAAATAGAAGACGTGCAATGGTAGCAAATGTTATCTTATTAAATATGTACGTTTATGTGGAGCGTAGTTTTCACGTTGCTTACTCTTGCAGTTTTTAAACCTGAGTACCATTAAGAATGAACGCGAGTAGGTATTATAAATAGCTTCCGTTTGCTTTCGTTTCCTCACATGTTATGATTATACTGTCGTAGGTGTTTTGAGAACATCCAAATGTTAATTGAAGTATTCTTAAGACATTTTTCTTTCATCAGGGATTTATTTAATGAATTTGAGATGTTTCCGAAATCGTTTCCGTTTATTGTTCGAGTAAAAAATATTTCTGAGTGTATCTATAATACAAGATAAATGTTTCGAGATGAGACTATACCATCATCACATACTATTTTGACGGTCTTCAAATGCTGGTTCCAGTTTGAGTATGCTCTAACTTATTAGTCATTACTTAATAGCATGCAAAATACTTGCATTTAAAATATTACGAATTACTATTTATTTCACAAAACAGATTCGCATCTCATATAATGTATAAATCCTCATTATACTTATTGTCGTGTTAGTAAATTGCCAAAATAATAATCAACATTTGTTATCTTAATGCAGAAGGTACAATTGAAACTGCATTTTTGCGGTGATATTATCAACTTGCCCACCGTAATTTGTGCTTTTATAAGCACGCGAACTTCATTGAATATTTATTAAAATAATGATTGCTACGGTAATAGCCGTAACTTGCAGAGGTATAATAAACGTTTGACAAAAAATATCGATAGCCCTAAAGACCGATAAAAAGGTACAAAAGGGCTGTAGGTAAGCTAAATGGTGGTATTAGTAGAATTATTGTATTAGGCATAAGAGCTTAATCAGATTATATTACATTTTGCGCCTGCCTCGTAGTCATTACTGGGGGGTATGTCGGCTCGCTGGCGCTAAGTGGTTCACATAATTTTATTAGAAAGCTCCGAAGCCTTAGTACTGGGGAGCATGCGAGCGACAGCCGGTCGCGACACGAGGCAACCCTGCTGAGTACCTTGTGCCTGGCGGCTTGCAGCCGTCGCCAGGTGTCTCCCAGCTGACTGTTGCACACACTCATGCGTATTTAGGAAGGAGCGTGCCAGCCGCGTGCCACGTCCCTCACTAATTTATTATGAGCTATCTTTAAGTATTCAATGTCTTGATGACATCTGCCATGAGCTTCCAAGCTTTTTTTAGTAGAGCCGTTTGTAGTGGTTTATTAAATGCCAAGAACGTAGGTACCTAGTTCTTCTTACAAGTACTTACACTTAGCAGAAAGACAAAAAACTTGATTTGATAAATTTAGGTAAAACGTTCGAGTAATCGGGTGTAGGTAGATATGTATAAATTATATATCCACAAGCATAAACATGTTCTTTCCGTCTCACATGCCCAGTAAGAAAGTTAAATACAAACACGTTTCGTAAACTTGAATGAACTTTTTAAAACATTCATTATTAACTCAAATCGTATTCCGTGAAACTAAAATTATGAATGAAATTGTCGTGCGTCTTTGTCGATGCATCCTGTTCATTGTAAACCTTAATGCCACCATCGCTTTTAACAGCGAGCTTATTTACAATGAAATTAGTCGTCTACCTGACACCCTGGCTCTACGAACGTGATCTTTACAAAAGGTATGTATTGTATAAGAATCGGAGCGGTGCGTTTGCTAGGCGCCCTGTATTGTCGAGCGTCCCCGGTATTGTGCGTGTCGCCCTCCGTCCGCCGGCGGCCAGGTATTTATGAATGAACGTGCCGGGCTGGTGAGCGGCGTGATCGGCTGCGGTCGCCCGTCGCAGCCAGGTAGAAAATAATACTTTTGGAATTCTTTGGACGATCCGCTTCGAGTGGGGCTCCTCGATGGCCAAGGAGCGCCGCAGAGCGGGGCGCGGGGCGGCGCCGGTGCGCATGCGTTCGGTCCCCTCACCGAGACGAGCCGCCGATCCTTCCCTCTCAGTTGATTCATAGCCGTCGCGGGTGTGCGCCGTGCCGTCATGTACCGTTTTCCAACTTTCTCGAGTAGTGATGTGATTCGATACCGACATATAAAATCGACGTGTTGAGAAAATTGTTTCGCAACTATATGAGTGTTCTGTTCCGAGGCAAGTGTGAGACGGTTAGTGAAAGAAATGATATAGTGACTTAAGATTGGATTAAATTTAAATCAAAATGAGGTGGTTTATTGTGACGATGAGTGTTATGGTGTGGGAACCAATTTTTGCTGGTGTCGCTCCCCCTGGATCTTGCCCGGTGGTGTGTGCGTGCAAGTGGAAAGGTGGCAAACAAACGGTGGAGTGCGTGGACCGGGCTCTCATAACAGTGCCTCAGCCCGTGGATCCCGCCACGCAAGTACTTGACCTTTCAGGAAACAACCTCCAGATCCTTCCACAGGAAGCCTTCGCTAAGACGGGGCTCGTCAACCTGCAAAGAGTGTATTTGCGTAGCTGCAATATTGGCCAAATACATGACCGAGCTTTTAAGGGATTGACTAATTTAGTAGAATTAGATCTTTCCCATAATCTGTTAACACAAATACCTTCTAACAGTTTCAAGGATGCTCCGTTTCTCAGAGACCTCACATTGGCTCAGAATCCAATATCAAAAGTCCATTTGGACGCTTTGAGTAATCTCGGCAACGTCGTTAAACTAGATTTGTCCAAATGTGACATCAGAGAGATTGCCGCCGACGCTTTTAGAAATTTGCGCTTCATGGAATCTTTGAAGCTCAACCATAACAAACTTAGAGATCTACCATTGAGTTCGTTAGAAAAAATAGAGAAATTAAGAGCTATAGACTTATCCGATAATCCATGGACGTGCGATTGTCGACTACGAGAACTTAAATCGTGGTTGGCGAAACATAAATTGCTTTCAACTCCCAGTTGTTCGGCCCCGACTCGGCTGGCAAATCGACCATTTTCAGAGTTGTCTATAGAGGAGTTTGCTTGTAAGCCAGAAATTTTGCCAATCAACCGTCACGTCGAGGCCACAGTTGGCGATAACGCCACAATCATTTGTAGAACGGAAGCGATGCCGAGTGCTAATATCAACTGGTACTGGAACGGCAGATTGCTGCAAAATGGAACTAACTTTAACTCACATCAAAGGATTTATTTATTTGAAGATGGAGAGGCAAAAAAGAAGTCTACTTTGATCATAACAAATACGCAAGAATCAGATACAAACGAATTCTATTGCGTGGCTGACAACAAGGGTGGTAATGCAGAAGCTAACTTTACTGTGCACGTAACACAGATGGCAGCCGGGATGGCCTCGCTGGGCAATGCGCAGATAGCCAGCCTGGGAGCCGCATTGTTCCTAGTCATTGTTGTTATTTGTTTAGCTTTACTTATTACTTTCGTCAGATTTCGCCCCACTCCTGCTTGCGAAAGCAAAACACCTAATACACTGGACAGGGTTGTGTCCGGTAATGAGGTGCATCCGACAGCGACGGACCGACCGCACGTTGCTGTTCTCGCAAACAGGCAGGAATCACCTAATTATCACGACTCGAAATGCAATCCAGTTTCTAAACCACCGAGAGTCAACGACATCCCTTACACCACCAACCATTACGAAGGCAGAGGAAGCGTTGTGACCGCCGGCGGACCTGTCGTCGTGTCTCCCACAGTATCCGCTACTATAGACCCGGATCTAATCAACGACACTCGACCGGACAGTGCCACGAGACCGGGTAGTGGCGAATACGCGCGCGAGGCTTCCGACTCGCTATACCCCTCCGGTCTTTGGGAACAAATGAAAATGAGTCAGAACAGCAACTTAGCCCGAGCCGTCAGCAGCGCCATCCCCGCGTTCTACAACGACCGGACGCCAATCATTGAGAACAGCAGCGTTAACGGATCGCAGGAGGAGTTGGGCTACATGAGCCGCACGTTTCCGCGGTCGCACGCGGTGACAGCGGCGGCCCCGGCGGCGGCGCCCGGTGGCGACGCGCCTTACCCTCCCGACTACGGGCTGCCCGTGGGCGGCGCGCGCACGCTCCGCGTGTGGCAGCGAGCGCCCCCGGTGTTGCCGCCGGTCTCGGCGTTAAAGCGCGTCCTTACCATCACAAGGCCTTCCAACGAAGACAGCTTCCAGGACGGATGTGCGACCGACGTATGAACTGTTGTGCGACCGTGTTGTTACATATCTAGAGATGACATGTCAGAATTTATTGTATATTTGTATCTATATTTTAAGCTAGAATCATCCTATACGTAAGGTACGTGTATATGTATACCTAAGCAGGTTGTTAGTGTAATATTTTTTGTATTATATAATTTATTTAGAGTATAAAAGGAACGTTAGGTACATTGGATCCGACCGACGATGGATCCGCGACTGACTAGTTGAAGAATGTAAGTGTAATTTTCGTGATATGGAACGGTATTGACTATGATCGCCAAATAATTAATACTGATTATAAATATGTATAATCTTCATTGTTGAAACTCGTGTGAGATCTTAAATGAATATAATATAATGGTGTGTACCTAAGGAATACACAATTTATCCAAAGATATACAATCCCCCTGAAATTACTATGTTACGAAAGTTATTATTATAACTGTAATGCACGATCAGTGTTATTTGATGTACAATAAATAAATGTGTAAAATTTTATGTTGGAAAAAAATAAGAGTTTTAGCAGTAAAGTAAAAAATAAACGAGGCGATTGTATAATGTAAAGTTTGTTTGAATTTTCCGTACCGTTCTTATATGACTAACTAGATAGGTCTATAATTTTCCGAGTATTTCTTGTATACACGCAAGCAAGAGACATACGCGCTATGTGACATTTAGTTATTGATTCCACAACCACTGGGACGTATACTGCCGGTATAAGAATAGTTGATGCCAGTAGCTAATGACCTTTCTTAACTTCAAACGGTTTTATAGAGAAACAAGTCGCTTGTACATTAATTAAACATCAATTAACACTTCTTGTCTTAAACGATCTATATTAATTAACTCTTAGGATAAAAAATACCTAGGTATCAGGGATTGTTATCTCGCTGTTTATATTTAATGATGAGGATGCCTCTTCGTCAGGTAAAAATAAAAATAAATGTAATGTATTGAATTGAGAGGCGCTGTGAATGCGACAAAAAAGAAATAAAATCCCAAGCTCACCGCCGACGTACCGAAGAAAACCGGTTAGCGTTATTTCATTTCCGTTCAATTCAGTCTTTTTTTATTAGAACCGAACCTTAAACGGGTTCAATGGAGTCGAGAATTTCAACCGACGACGGTATTGTTGGGCGGTATACCTTTTTTTGTAGTTTACTTAGAAATTTGAAGTTAGATGCAGTAAACATTCATAAAGAGTGACTGACCTGCAATAAGCGATGTTTTGGGTAATTACCTATTTGTGGACTTGCATTTTTTTTCATATATACTACATACTTTTGTAACTTCTTGTGCTTATTTATGAGTAAGTTTAATGGTAGTGAATTTTCCCAACTGTTTACCTAACTTACATATCGGTGGGCTAAAATCATGAGACGCAAGAAAGTAAAATTTTCTCACAGCCTCGAAGCTCGAATGCTATTCTAATAATGACAGAGTTATTTGAGTGAGTATTGTTGTAGTCGTATCATGATGATGTGTAGTATAACTGTGTGGGTGTGTTACGAACAGGTTGAATGACTTGAAATAAACTTTTCACAATTCTCCACAAACGCATAATTAATATTGATAAAGTGTTTGTAGCTGGTATTGGAAACCTATATAAACCATTCTGACCTAATAGCAAATATTCCAACCACTCTTTGCGTCCATGTTTTCATATTTGCGCTCAACTAACTTATTATCTACCAACATTAAAGTTCATAGGTACAACATGTGATATTATATGTATACCTATAGGTATCATATTTGAATATGCGCAAACTTCCAAGGGAATACTTCTAGTGGGGTCGTAAGTTTCGGTTCAAACATACAAACATACTTGTGAGTTGTAAAGTTAAATAAGAACTGTGAATCTTTCCCATGACTGTCGCCAAACACAGGATGTTCTTTGTGGTTGAACACACAATGATACAGGTATATTGACCCGCGATGTTACGAACGTTTGAGATTAGAGTCTTGTGAAGCTCTCAGACCTCAGTCGATAAAATTGCATCATTTTTTGTAATTTATATCGTTTATTGAGAAACAAAAAAGTTACTTGTTATTAAATACTTTTTTTACTTCAAAATAGTGCTGTCTGTGAATACTAGATATCTCCTTTGCTGTTGGATAAGTGATGATATGTACCTAGATAAGTAATTAACTTACGATTTGAAGATTTAGAGGTTGTAACGACTGGAAAACAAACACAGGCAAAGCGTTCTACATATTAAATATTAAACATTTAAGTGTTAATAATTCACTAAAATTGGATTTGAACCCTGAAAATGAACCTTATTATTTACCACAATAATTGAATGGTTTGAAGTTTACCAATTAGGTACGCTAGATACGTACTTTTAAAAACACATTCTAATGTGACTGTTCATCTAAACATATTATTTTTAATAGTTACTATTAAAGAGGTTTAGTTTTTTTTTTATGTTATTTGGTAACGAGACGAGCTGGTCGTTTGCCTGATGGTAAGCACAACACCGGCCCATAACAATTGCAGTGCCACCCAGAACTTTGAAACCCAAAGGCCTGCGCGGCACTGCAGTGCGCTCGTTACCCTACGTTATTTTACAGAAAGTTTCCTTCCGATAATTATGTGGTACTAACTGCTGCACACGGTTTCACCGGCGTGGATATCCATTTTCACATGAACCATGCAATTTTCCTGGACGAAAATTATGCAAAGTCACTACCGGGCCTATAAACTATCGTTTTGAAAAAAAAAACACCTGAATCAGTTGCTTCGGTGCTTTGTAAAAGAAGGATAAGTCAATAAACACACTTTAACCTTTATATTTTTATTGCAGTATTGATCATAATTTTTTTTTTCAAAGAAACACCAATCGTTTACCTATATTATCCGTGTTTTTTTTGTATACTATTTGGTAACGGGCCGAGGTGGTCGTTAGCCTGATGGTAAGCATAACAGCAGCCTATAACAATTGCAGTGCCACTCAGAACTTTGAAACCCAAAGGCCTGCGCGGCACTGCAGTGCGCTCGTTACCCTAAGACATTAGGTATTAAGTCTCATAAGCCCAGTAATTTCACTGGCTACTCAAAACAACTTTTTTCAAAACAAGCTGTTTAGTTAGACAATGTCTAAAGATAAATATCTAAAATATTAGAAATGTCACAACAGAAAGGACTTGAGACACAGGTTAGACACTTAAATCAAGATTTGTGTTTGTTAATATTTAAAAATGCGACTAAGACATGTTTAGGAGTTAGACGCTGTTTAACGTATGTTCGGGATGTTGTTAATTTTTTTGTGATTACTAGTATATTAGACCGTAGCTATTTATCTATACAGCCATGTCATCTACATAACTGCATAACCTTTAAAGGTTTCCATTCATTTTACACTGCATTGACTTGCTTATTATATAAAAACTTAGTTATTGGTAATACTTTGCAAACCTAATGAACTACTGAAGTGAAGCAAACAGATAATAATAATGTGTACTACTCAGATTAAAGATGCGTTAAAATGTATTTCCGTCAATAGCGTTCATCTCAGTGGTAAAAAAGTGGTGCAACATTAAAATTACATATTATAACAAAGAGCACAGTAATGTATGCAAAGCTTTTTCGCTACTTATCCACTTTAAAGCTACCCCTTTTTAATGAATAACTAGCAACGCTGCCGGCACATGCACATGGGAACAGTAAAGCGCTCGAATGCTGTTTTCAACAGTCTTTGTTTGGTAGACTGTTTCACTGCACCTATAAGTCAGCTTTACTTAAATAAGCTGCAAGTAACTTTTAAAATTGAAAATATTAAAAAAAAAATGGCACCGAATAACTAGCAACTAGAAACATTGGAAAATACCGTATATTTCGTTCTTTGTTTTTATACTGATTTATTATCTGCTGGATTTTGGTGATTATAATAATATATAGGCACGTATACGTGCCTATTATGCATACTACCAAAGATCCGGGAAAAGACCCGAGAGTTGTTTATATAAATAATAATAATGTCACGACTTTAAGAGGTGAGTTCAAAATTTTACTCTTATAATGTCTGTTTTTTATTATTATATTTATAATACTTGCACTAATATGAAGAAGTAAAATTTGCTTGTGTTGAATAAATATACAACACTTGAGTGAACTGGCGTTCCCTCAGCTCTGTCTGTATCGCAAAGGGGAGTTGGAGAGTTGACAGTACATCAAAAAACTCGGTACACGATAGTATCGCATATAATCAGCTAACAACTCAATAAACTTTATTAGAACAAAGTACAAATACAAATCGGGTTTTAACATACTTATTTTTGTATTTTAAATTATTTAATGTTCGATTGAAGAGAAAATAGATTTTCAATCCCTAGAGAAAATTGTATTTTTGGAGCTATTTTAGGAGCTGGCGTTCTCCTTTTATACACTACCGAATTACTTATATCATACAGAAATATTATTTTAAAGATATTGAAAAAGGCGTAAGTGACCAATATGTGCCTACCTGTTTTATATATATCTTTAGAGCTAAGCTAGCAGATGCACTACAAGGGAATAGTATCGTAGCTGTGTGATTCCCGCAGAAGTTTTGTATATTCCCAGGAAAAACGTTGGTGGTAAGTAGGTGGTGTTCTCGAGGGTGTACTCAGGTGTGTGTTTTCAGATTTTAGGATCTGTCATAATATAATTAAAAAAAGTTTAGCAGTCTAGTCATATGAATGTGTTAAAAACTAACAAACAAAACACCATTCATATATTTACAATATTTATGAATATGAGAATGATAAATCTACAATGGGTAAATTAAAAATATCAGTCTTTTAAAATGATAGGAATTTTGGACAGTTTGATTTATACAGTGGCTAACTAGCCACCAAAAATCTGGATTATGATTACTATAATTGATTAAGTTTTATGATATAGGAATTATAAAGATCTCAAAAAATTTGTTATCCAGTAAAGCTTTTTGTGCTTAAGTTTAGTTAAAGTTTATTTTTACACGACTGCACAAAAAAGGAATTTAATGTTTTTACTTTTCATATATTATGCATGTACCAGGTACCTATGTGAGTTTCTTTATTCCACCATAATTTTAAATGCCTGAACAGATTTGGATGTACCTATGGGTATCGTTAGAATCCTTACATCATCCCGAGTGACACTAGGGCGGCTAGGGCAGTCGTGTTTTTTATGTAACTTTTGTTACATGGACTTGTTCATCCGTACTGTCAATGTCTTTAACTCCGAAGTAGAATATATTCTAAGTTTCGTGAACATTTCTATTTAATCTTATATTTTATGATATTATATTTTTATATTTTTGCACTTTTGCAGTTTTGGTCACTTTTTATTTATTTATAGTAATACTGTCATAATTTTTACTTTGTGTATTTTATATATTATGCATGTGTATTTGTAATATTTTACATGTTACTGTAGGATTCACATTTTTATGCATTGTTTCAGAGGCGAAAACTTTTGAGACTTTTTACTATCTAATTATTACTTTGTAACTAATTGTATTTATGCTTGTTTTCCATGTAGAATAAAAGCAAAAAGTAATATAAAGTGGTAAACAAATAATAAATTACGCCTAAAGATCTCAAAATAAATAGTCTTTGACCCCAATAAAAGTCCTTCCATAGGGAATTAGGAACTACGAGGTCTAAGGTCCCACCGCGCAAAGTCGAACCAATGATGCTAGAAATGCGTCCAATTGACATGAAGAGACACAATCAATTTTCTTTATACATCTATATTATTATGTATATATATTATAATAAATACAAAAGTATGTTTGTACGTTTGTAGATCAGTTGGTATGTCATTCTTTCACGCAGCAGTGAGTTTTGGTATAGATATATACTCGTAGTTTATCGATCGGAGAGTTACATAGGTAATTTTTTATCCCGGAAAAATACACGGTTCCTGTGGGAATGCCGATAACACCGCGGGCAGAAGCTAGTATTTAATCCTACTAATATTATAAATGCGAAAGTGTGTTTGTTGGTTTGTCCTTCTTTCACGCAGTAACGGAACAACGGATCGACGTCATTTTTGGCATAGATATAGTTTATAGACCGGAGAGTAACATAAGCTACTTTTTATCCCGGAAAAATGCACGGTTCCTGTGGGAACGCGGGTGAAAACCGCGGGCAGAAGCTAGTACATAATCAATAAAACATACCTACCTATAACTACGTACCTATATAAAATGTATTTGTATGTTTGTATCTAATGCAAAATAATCGTTGCCATAGTTCTTCGCAAACGCATAAAAAAGTGCAATAATAGTTAGTAGAATAACTACAAGATTTTCTTGAATTGGAATTATATGTACTGAAAAAACTTACGGAAATTAGTTGTGTTTGAGTTATTTATTTTTTACTCAATTTCATAAGATTTACAGTTTTTGGGAGGACTAATTAGCGGCCTGGACCGGCCGAACCCGCAAAAGGCGATTATTTGCTCATTTTAGGAGAAAACTAACAAAAATTAACATACCACTTCCCAGAGCTAATACAGATAATAAGTAAGAGATAAATAATAAGACACAAAATATATAATAATAATATAATAATATAAGTTACGTTTTTAAAATATGATGTTTGTTACGCTGAAATAACTAGGCCTATTTTACATGAAATCTGCTATGTAGATAAATCTTATCCTGGAATGACAAACGCTACATTTACAGAATCACGTGGCACAAGCTAGCAAACTTTAAAGACCTAATTTATACTTCCAAAAGTGTAGTTTATAACAAATTAAAAAAAAAGATAGAATAAAAAGTTTTGAAGTTTAGAAAGATAGAAAATTGCCATCTATACGCATTTCACCTCTCGTGCAGTTCTATACCTCTTGAAGCTAAGGAAATAGCGGAGAGATACACAATCCTTAACCAAAGTGGAGTATCTACATACCTTAACTCTAATTGAAAACGACATAATTGTGCTGAAGCATAACTGATAACAAGCCGTGCTTGCTCATTCAAGTTTGATTTACAGAGACAATGAAAACGCCTGCGAGGCGCTGTTTGAAAGCCTCATATCTATAAATTAATTGAGAGTGCCTGGAGCCGTCTCTTCGCAACTTTGCTGACAATGAACATCTCAAACGTAAGGTGCCTCCGAAACTAGCTCGGATAAGGGAAATGAGTATCGAAATACATGCGATTTTGAAGAACACTGACGTTATTTACTTAACATCAATGTCTTGGCACTTTCTTCTCGTAAAAGCGGAGACTTTCGCTGATAATAATGATGTTTCGGTGTAAGCAACAATGGGAACTCAAGCAGAGCGATCTTGATTGTTCGCCTGAATATTTCAATTGTGAACAGCTTTCGAGGTTCGTCTTTGTATATTCATTGCAATCATATTTTGCTGCGGAGCGTTTTACTTTACAATTCGTTAGCTGTCGCTATTTACACTTTACCTTCGCGTTTTGGAAGTAGGTGCCAAGTTATTTTACTGATACGAGTTTGTAAGCGTATCGTCTAATTTAATTCTTTCAGTGACGCCATGGTTTAATTTCTAGTTAGCAGTTGAAGCAGTGAATACGAAGCGGCTTAAATTAAACCTTTCAATACAAGTAAATCAAACATTCATGTAGCTTTTAATATTAAATAATAATGACATATATGTACTCAGAGTAAAAGTACATAGAGCAATTTAGATATCGGACGTCTTCACATTGGCTCTGACGGGTCTAAGGTGCCCCTAAACTAGAGTCTTAACATGTCGATCCCCGGCAAATAAACCAACCAATGTTGGCACTGGAGTAGGGACCCAAAGTGTGGAGCCGGCGTAACAATAAAATGACATGTCATTGTATTGTTTCAGTGCAGTCTCTCTATATTTTTTACACTCTAATCTTTCTAAAACAGACCGCTGAAATTTTTCATCTGTATTGTACAGCTCAAAGACTTAGAGACTAGCAAAAGTGCAGCCAAAGGGAATATATAAACACTTTGTGCTTCAGCTTCCATATTACCATTTATCATGAAAACGACTTTGACAAACAGAAAGCGAGCATCAAATTGAGTTTCGAGTGAATCGAGGCCGATTAATGCTAGTGCGAACATTGTAAAACGAATAAAAATTGTATTTGGTTGGGACCGCTCGCGGCAACACCGGCGCATGATGCCGCCGTGCATTGGAAATTGATTTTATACCGAATATTATTGACAGGTCTGCTTAATTAAACTGGAACGTATATACCGCTTGGCTTGTATTGCTTGTTTGAAATGATTTGAAACCTTGCGTCTTATTTTTCGTCCTGCTGTTGGGAGCTTTTCGCAATTTTCTTTCGAATACTTTTACTGTAAAAGGAGTTAAATTACTTGGCGTGCCTAGAGGCTTTGATAAAATAATAAAAGTTTGGTAAACCTGGACAATACTCTTTGTAGGATCTTTTATAAAGAACAAAACTCATTGATATTGTAGTTAGAAAAACTCATTTTGTCTACAATTTAGACTTAGTAGCTTTGACCATTGGCTTTTTAGTTCTTAAATCTAGCCTTTGTCATGGTATAATGTAGCCTATCGCGCTCTGCGTGCTAACGTTAGTGAAACAATTGTTAACAGTGGACCAGTAGTTCCAAAGATTACCGGTAACAAACAAACATAATGTAACAAAAGTTACATAAATATTGACCAACTTCATATAACATCGATTTTGATGAAAAATGATTACGCTATTCCCTAAGTTGGGGTAAATGTAAACTAATAAAAAATAATGGTCATCCAATAGTAATTTAAATGATACCATAAGAGTCTACATGACCAAAAACAAACGAAATGCATGTTTTTATTTGTGTTGTTGTGTGTGTTTATTTTACCTGATGGTAAGCATAACGCCGGCCTATAACTATTGCAGTGCTACTCAGAACTTTAAAACACAAAGTCCTGGGCGGCACTGCAGTGCGCTCTTTACCTAGTCATGATAAGCCCAGTAGGTAATTTCACTAGAGCGTTTTAGCACTCAGTAGATAGGTAGCGTAACAATAGACACAGCAATGTGGTACAAATAAACTTTAAAATAAATAATAAATCACGTATATTTTATTTTTCCTAAACTACCCCTTGGGGGTATGCAGTAGAGTTTTCATGTAAACTTTTCATGGAACATTTTTATCCTTGGTTCGACTCACACAAAATTAGTTACGAATACATTTTAAAATAAATAATAAAACATGTATATTTTATTTTTTCAAAACTACCCCTATGAGGTGTGCAATACTTGTATGGAAAAGCAGGGTAGCAGCACTGAAAATATAATGGTAAGGTAGAGCTGGGTAGCATTTGAGAGATGATTTTCGAGTTCGAGAGCCAGTTTACTCCAGACTTTGCGTAATTACCTTCTTTAATCACATGATGTGGCGTAACAATAGCACTGGCACAGCGGCCAAAATGACGATGTGGACGAATCATAAAATCAAAAGAGTTCATCAACGCATATAAAAAAAAAATCTTATTGTTTCCAATATTTGGCATATCTCCGGTTCTCACGACAATTATAATTGACCTTCTAATCATAATAATTTAAATAAAACAAGTTTCAAAAAGCAATGCCATTTTGATTATTGCATACTTAATAAGTTTTAAAATGTGAATCCCACGGTTTGTTGAGATATTTTTGCAACTCGTTATAAGAAACTCGTTTGTTAAAATTTACAATCAGTTTTATTACAAATTAATTAATCATTAAAGATTAGTAAATGTATAAAATATAAAAAGAAGAATCTTATCTATTTAAAAGTGATAAAAACCAATATTATTAAAACTTGGTGGTTTACTGAAAATGTGTACAAAACTTACGTCAATAATTTTATTTTTTGCGTTTTAGCTACCATTATTTTTTTATTTTGGATGTTGATTAGTGTTTGGCCACTATTTTACGTATTTTAAAGATTTCCTAATTTTGATTATAAAAAAATTAAATACATTGTTTTTTATTCAATAGGTAGCTAAATTAACGTGATATGGGTTTGCTAATTTGTTAATTTATTTTTCATGTTTGTTTGCTAATTAACTTTTTTGGGCAATGTTACCTCAGTCAGATTTTGAGCTAATAATCAAAAACAAATCTAATGAGTAGGAAAAAAATATACCTACCACTACATACAACATAACAAAGAAAAATTACGAAAGAATTAAATATATCACAAGACAATAATAAAACGATATATATACTTATATACAAGTCTTGGATACTAACGATTCATATAAAACACATTATGTAACAGACCGTAAAAGCAAATAATAATTGTAATTCTCTACAGAGAAGAGACATTCACCGAATAATAATAATTATTAAGATTCCAGCATGGTAACACCCTCGGCAGGTTCCACGTGTAGGTGGAACTAAGGTAAATGGAATTGTGTGCCATGTAGGGTTGCCTCTGTGATTGAAGATTACATAAGAGTAATTGCTTCGATAAAGTAAGCATCGATTGTAATTTGCTCACCCTAACATTTATTGGTAAAGGCCGTTGGTAACAGGCTAATATTAAATTGGGTAGTAAATAAGTTTTTTGTCGTAAAATATATTTTTCCAGACAAGCTTTTATAAAATACCTACGTAATTGGTGCCGTTATCTTATGGCTATCTTCTTACTCCATCATCAGGACCCTGGACATCATCTAGGATTAGAGTACTTGTAAAGACAAATGAAACGAGCCCAAACTCGAGGGGGTTACGCCGTTTCCTTACAGAGTTCCTATGGCCGCCTTCCGGATCCATTATCAGGAACGTGGACATCATCTACGATCAAAGTAGTACCTAATTGTAAAGACATATCTAAGGAACCCAAACTCGATGGGTTTACGTTGTTTCGTCACAGAGTTCCTATTGCCTTGCGGCTCCATCATCAGACCAGCTCTGTGACAACATTACCAAGAATTGTCTAGAGTTTTTGCTGGTTTTCATTTTAGAGCAAACGTTATTATGGAAACAAGTTGTTACAAAACGAAAACTAGCAAAAACTCTAGACAACTCCTTCCAGCCGAAGACTAGTAACCGCTGGTTTTAATCGGTCTGGAATCGAAAACGAAGGCGATTGTCGTTTGCTGGTAAGGCAGCAGTTGAGATAGTGGAGAAACGACAACGTGTAATGAATTTGAAAAATAAGTTTGCAGCTAAACTGACGATACTCACGATAAATAGAGAAAATAACTTTTCTCGCGTTACTATTAGGTAATCTCTCCCATACCTTCACGACAGCAGCTATGTTGTCTTGTTGTTAGCTCAAATTCACTGACTTCTTGGTCGTCAAAGCTACATAACAAGGAATTCAGGCGGAAACGATAAGGTGATGACATCTGAAATCGTACTGCCTCAGACGAGATCGCTTTTTGGACATAGAAGAATATAAAATACCGGTGAACATAACTTGCTGTGCAAACATGCAATGCGAACACTTCATTATTGAGCCAATCACAATAGCAGTAGGTGGTTTGCCAAATAGCAAAAAAAAAAACAAACAAATGACAGACTTCATTTTAGCTTGAATTTATTTATAAGTATACGAGCCCCGATGCAAAATAGTTCGTCTAGTGTGAAATTTTCTCTGTGAGATTTTTTCTAACTTCATTATTTTTGTATATCTATATAAAATATTAAGCTGTTCTACTATCACATGTTGCGTTACTTATGCCATTTTTTAATTATGAACCAATAAACTATTTTAGCTTTTTAACTTTATACATATCCTGTTTTAAATTCTAAGAAGTCATAAGCAAAATAGTTCGTCTAATTGTTAATCGATGCAAAAGAGTTCGTCTATAGTTGAGTTAAATAAGATTATTACTTTTTGTACAATTATGTTGCATGATTTAAATTTGTAAAAGTAATTCTGTGTCATTTGCCAAGTGAGACAGTATAAATTCTGAAAATTTCAGTTTTTTTATTAGTTTTCAAATAACAATGGGTCGTGGCAAACCCGTGTGTGAAGAGCTTCGAAAGCGAATAGTTTGTGGGGTCGATGCTGGCAAATCAAGTTACCAAATATCTAAAGACTTGATACTTCCCAGGTCTACAGTCCAAACTATCATTCAGCACTATAAAAAGAATAGAACGACTTCTTGTTTGAAGAAAACTGGTCGACCACTTATCACAAGTGCAGCAGAAAACAGAATCCAGAATAAAATTATCAAAAATAATCGTCGTGCTCGAGCTGCAGAACTCACGGTGCAATGGAAGGACATGATTCACAAAGACGTTTCAGTTGATACTTGCAAAAGAGTCCTAAAAAGAATGGGTTACGGATTTTACACCGCTAAGGAGAAAGCACTGTTGACTGCTGTACAAAAGAAAAAGAGGTTGAAGTTTGCTCGTGATCATTTAAATTGAACTTCCGATCAGTAGCGTAGTATCATTTGGAGTGACGAGTCCAAATTTGAAGTGACAGTCGGCGATGAAAGGAAAAAAGTGATTCGGAACAAAAATGAGTCATTTCATACTGATTGTCTCAAACGCAAAGTGAAGTTTCCGGCGTCTCTTATGATATGGGGCTGCATGTCTGCACAAGGTGTTGGTGGTATGCAGTTTGTGGATGGTTCTATCAATGCTGCAAGGTATCAAAACCTTTTGGAAGAGAATTTACTGCCCTCTATTATGTCACTTAAGCATCAAGATTCCTTCATTTTTCAACAGGATGGTGCTTCCTGCCATACTGCAAGGACAACAAAGACGTGGCTACTGGCGAAACTCATCCCTACAATCGAATGGCCATCTAACAGCCCAGACTTGTCGCTGATCGAAACCCTATGGTGGAAAATGAAAAAAGCTCTCCGTAAAAATCCATCAAGATCGAAGAGCGACTTAAAGGCTAAACTCTTGGCTGTCTGGGAGTCAATTACGCCTGAGGAGTGTGCAGCGTTGGTTGCAACCATGCCTCTTCGTATTAAAGCTGTCATTGAGAGCAAAGGCGACACAACTAAGTGGTAGACGAACTATTTTGCGTGAGTGACAAGGGTAGACGAATACTTTTGCGTTATGTTTTTTGGAATATTTTTTTAAATTTTTATGTTATGTAAAGTCATGAAAGAATTTCAGTTATGTTAAAATAAACGTTAAAATGTTTCTCAAATTGTGGTTTACTTTTTATTAAACATTCTTAATTATTTTACCTATAATTACTTTCTATATTTTACGCTTTGCACTACTTTCCATACTAGACGAACTATTTTGCATCGGGGCTCGTATAATACATACATATAAAAAAAATTGAAGTGTCTGTTTATAATGTCAAAATAACAGCAGTTTATTAAATGCATTTGAAATTATATATACCTACGTTGCTCATAACTAAAAACAATTTTAAAATTTATGTCTGGGTGTTTGTTCCAACTAATCTCCGAAACGGCTGGACCGATTTAGACGGGACTTAGCGATAAACCGGCAAATAGCTGTTGGTATGTGGCTACTTTTAAACGTGGCTAACTTAGAAAATTACGTGGGCGAACCCGCAGGGCACATCTAGTATATGCATAATAAAGTTAAAGCCTTTAAACGTAGCCTACCAACTGATCTAATCTGACTTTTAAAGCAACATTATTATTTTGTCGCCGCTTCCTTTTATTTACGCTACGTAATGAGAATTGTCCAATTTCAGTTACTTTATACATTCTTCAACTACCCATTGTCTAAAATTCCCTTGTTACAAAAGCGGTTTAACGACCTAAAAAAATACGGTTTACCGCAAACTAATGGAATTTTTCTCCAACGGAACGGGTAAGTCTTTTGAACCTTTTGGCTATGTTGTGTTTACTGCTAAGTCCTGGCGAGCTTAAGCACCTTAAGGCTAATACCGGGATTTTCTTATCCTCGGCCGCGGTCAGCCGGCACCGTCTTAGCATCAATTAGCACGGTGTCCGTCTTCATTACTAGACCCGGTGGTTTCTGACCGGGAAAGTGAAAGATTCCTAGTTTTGACACTGATTTTCTCCGGGAGATATCTGACTGAACAATTCCTGCTGACCTTAAGATAACACCTATATTTGGCTTACGCAAATATGATCACGTCTCTTATTATCGCGCTAAACTCAAGTGGCTTCCTATACGCCTTCGCCGGAATGCTCATATACTTTCTCTTTTATATACTATCCTCTTCAATCCCTCCTGTCCCCGGTATCTTAAGGAACGTTTTGATTTTCTTCATAATATCAACACCTTTTCACTTAGATCATCAGAAAATCTTGTACTTATGATCCCTTCGCATGTGAGCTCTTTTTATGATAAATCTTTTACCATTCAAGCTGTACGCCTATGGAATGCGTTGCCAGTAATGATTAGGCAAGCACCATCACTCTCTGTGTTCAAGGATAAAGTTAAAAAGTTATATCTTTCTAATAGCTAATATATTTAATTTTTTATTTATAAATTTATTTTTCTGTCGTTGTTATATTTGCTGTCAAGTATGTTCGTTCATAGTACACTAGTATACATTATTATGTTTATTATTTAGCCTTTGTATTTTATTTACTGTCATTTGTTTAGATTGTGTTGATTTATGATTATATTGTATTATTGATTTGCTTATATATATGTATATATATATATAATATATATATATATTGATGTGTATTTATTTATGTTGTTTATAAGATAATTTTATAAACTAAATTAATACACCACCGTCGTGTACCCTTTCTTAATTCCTCTCCATCCAAAGGTTGTCTGGAAGAGATCGCTATTTAGCGATAAGACCGCCCATTGTACTTAATATACCTTATTTATTTATGTTCACTTTTGTATTATGTTGGTGTACAATAAAGAGTTATCTATCTATCTATCTAACACCTAGACTTACTGACTCACTAGAGTTCACTGAGTCAAAATAGTTTGTGGTTCTCCGCAATTTCAGTTAGGTATTCTACGGGAAATCTACGGCAATTTCCATTACAAGCTGCCAGCCAGAACTGACCATTGCAACTAATCTTGGTTATCACAATATCGCTCTTTATGTAATATGACAACCATGCTTTGGTTAGATACGTTTCGGTTCAAAGTCCAAAATTGTTTTAATTTAAATACTTTTGAAACCACTTTTCCAAGAGTTATTTAGACACCATGCACATCCGACAAATATTAAATCAGAATGGAGAAATGTTGCAGTTTAAAATCCTAAGAATAGCAAAACAATCCTAAAGTAAAGTAATTTATTTTATGTAAAACACACATTATTTTACTTATCTCTTAATAATTAAGATTATAATAAAAGTGTACTTACCTACATTGTTTGAAAACTCTATCAAATCTCAAAGTTTCGATTTAAACAAATTCAGGAGTAAGTTTAATAAAGGCACATGAAAGCTCACCGAGTTAACAAGCGAGAACAAACGATTTTGCACCTACATTAAAGATTATCTTTATTTACCCCTTTATTAAGGGTAATTTATACACATGTTACATGTATGTCGCAGGCGCGAATATTTCACTAGGGCAATAACATCGTACCTACATTATAGGAACAGTATGGAATTTGACTTATTTTTTTTAGACATATAAGTAAAACTAGACAGTAAGTACTTAGCCTCGATGACTGCAATTCTACAAATACACGCTTAGTATAATAGATCATAGTAAATTCTTCATTTACTGTGATAGATGCTATCTCTCTTCTCTTGTGGCATACTAAGTAATAATTAGTTTAATATTATTAATTTAGTAGGTATTCCTATTTACCCAAGTAAACTAATGTCACGTTATTGGTTGATTGGCTGTCCTTTGTGATAGAGCTTGATGAACCAAGCAATGAAATGGCTGGGCTACATTTTAAATTTGTCCCCATTCAGTTCGATTGGATCAGCCGATGCAAAATAATCGCACGTAAAGAAGCATTTTGATCAGCCTATACCTACATAGCCTCAGCATAGTTCTTAAGGCACAGTTTTTACCACTCAGTAAAGATAAACAAGTTTGCTGGGTAGTTCGTAGGTGACCGCTATGTACTATTTACAATTGACCGCTTGCTCGTGTGAGTATATTAAGGCGCTCTCTGAGGCAGGCGTTTTATCAACACACAAAAGTCCGTTGCCATTGATATAACCAGCAAAAAAAAGTACAGTAGTATAGCCAAGTGTTTATAATAATAATGTTTATATAAATGGCCCAAAATCTTGAAAAAGAATCGCAAGAAATAAAACCCCGAAAAAATGATTTTGTCTCGAAATGATCAAAATTTTCAGCGACTACTATCATATTTTTGTAACCAAAAGAAAGGAAATTTAATCATCTAAAGGCATTTGTAATAATATTTAAACTTAACTTAACTCTTTTTCTCAATGAAATAATAACTACGAAACTTAAAGAAAACACATCGTAATTTTCAACCTTATTTCTTTACAAAAGAATTAAACATGGAGATGAATTATCAGAGCCCTTAACTCGTAGATTCCAGTTGTTATCGTTTGACAATAGTAGTTCAGCCGTAGATATAGTAACTGCTAGGTCTTAGTAGATTCCATACTGGTAACATTGCATCAGAGATGGGAAAATTAAAATGCCGCCGACACGACGCCAGTGGCCACGCGTATAAATAGGAGCCAACAATATGAAACATCGATCACACCCGTTCGTATCGCGGAAAACGCAATGAATGTATGATGGCCTGTCAACTTTTATTGATTTTGCACGCTAGTTAATTACAGTTCAACTACTGGGCCATCCAAAAATAGTTATATAAAAAAAAAAGTCGACCAGGATTTTATTACTTTTTTTAGATTGCAATTATTTTGGCTTTCAAAATAATTAATTCAGTTTTCATATTTTAGAATTTATATTTATATTCATAGCTTATAGTAATATAATATAGTTAGGTATTACAAATATAATATAGTTTAAACTATTTAAGAGAAATCAAATAACATACGCACAAAAAGATACTGCAAATAACAAGGAAGTTTCAGTGGCAAATAATGAGGTAATTTTTAAACTGATTAAATTATTTTTTGTTGTACGCAAAAAGTTGGCAACAAAACCAGCATTTTCTTTTTACAGTACTGAACTGAGGCCTCAAATTGTTTTTATTGCTCCACCTACGTAATGTTATAAACTTGCGCAATGTTCGTATCCTATCTAGACCATAACATAAATAACGGGGAGGTATTTCACTTTGGTAACATTAATATTGATCATCCTTTTCATACACGTTTTCTTTCTGGGGTTTCTCTCTTCTATAATAAATTATTTCTTGAATTTAGGATATTTGGAATCTATTACGAGGCTTTTTTTTACTTATTTATTATGTTATTACAACGATGATGGCTCAGTGGTTGGCAATGAGCTTGAGATATTGGTGAAAGAAAAAACAGTGATGCCAGCAAATGACATGAAGATAACTTCATGCATCGAACAATAGCAGTGCTTCTTACTGCTTTGTATACAAAAGTTCGTCGTAGCACTGCACCGTGCTTGTGAGTTTTGACACATATGTCAGAAATATTTTTTGTGGCAAAAATATATTTTTCCAGACATGCTTTTATGACTTGTAAAGACAAATCAAACGAACCTAAACTCGATGGGGTTACATCGTTACGTTACAGAGTTCCTATGTCCACCTTCCGGCTCCATCATCAGACCACCTCTGCAACATCATTATATTGCATTGTCATCCGATTTACTTGTGTGTAAAATTTCGACTCAATCGAACACCGGGAAGTGCGTCATATTTTGCTTGCAAGATTTGATGTAAACAAACATACATACAAACATTGCAAGTTAAATGAAAGCTTGTAATAATAATAAAAACAGAGAGTTTTCTGCTTCTGTTCTCCTTACTCGTATGCCTTGCGTTGAAGTGAAATAACAACGTCTACATTTCATCTCGATTAAAGCAGGCAGAGCCACGGGACGCAGCTAGTTTAAAATAAAACAATGTTATAAAGGGAATAAATGGCAGTAAATTAAAAAAAATGATTAATTGTTGTTTAATTGCTGTTAAAACATTTTCACCCGTTGAAGTCTCAACAGGCATGTAACGAAAAGATTTAATATGGATAATATGGATTACACTTAATTCACTTTTAGCTGAGAGAAATTCTCGTGGTCACCCAAATGAGGCCAGCACAATAAAACTTAAGCTGTCATAATTAACACAACAAAGGGTATGAATTAAAGGATTTCGTTTTTCTGTTGTTAGGCTTGGACGATGAGCACATTTTGATAAATTATCATGAAGTACCTATGAAAATTTCAAATCAAATAATTTATTTGCCAAAATACATGAAATTTAGGATCTTAAAATTAATTGTTGGCACAGTGTATTTGGTCTACAAGCAGACGTGCAAATGTTTTATAAATAATTCTAGTCACAAAATTCCTTAAGACTATAAAAACAATTTGTAAGAAGCCATTTAGTCAATGATTTTTTAAATTTGTTACCCTCCAAAATCTTAATGTTTAGGTAAGTTATTATAAATTGATATACACGTACTTATTATAAACATTTCTTTTGTACAAATCTTTTTGGGCACGAGGCTGATATAATAGGTTAGCGAACTTTGCTCTTTTTTGACGGGAAATACTTAACATCGATCCGTTACTTAAAAAAATATGGGTGTGTTTTTTCTAAAAATACAAATGTTCTTAACGTACATACAGGGTAAAGGAAGTATGTTGTCGGCAGCTGTCTAAAACCCACGCTCGCTTTGCTTGCTTCAAACAAAAGAAGTAGAATACATGAGCAATACGGTGGCAGCTGGTACCCCTTCCAGAAGGATACTCACAGAAAAGTGCTCGCCTTCGTAGCTACCACCCTTATGTCGAAATTCTGTCGCCAGACCTCTACGTATTGGTATTTTCCGGCAACTGCACCTGAGAGCCAGTACTAAATGCTATCACCGTTTTTGGCCACGTCGTCATTTAAGATTAGCCGAGACTGTGGTCAAACTGTAACCTATATACTCGTAATACTATGTAAAAAAAGTCCTTCTTTGTTTTTATTTTTAGTGTAATCACAAGATTATATTTCTTTTAGTAAAACAAATAAAACGGTTCACATCGCTTCAAAAAATAAGTAGGCACTTAGTTACAAGCAAAATTGGCTAACAAGCTACCACTTATATACGAATTGAGAGTATTTGGGCAATAAGCCTAGCAACCTTATAGTAAGTAGTGCGTACATAAGCAGCTAGGAACAGCCTGATTTAGACTACAGCCTGCGAGCCTACTTGTTTAAAAAGCGTAAAGAATGTATGCTTATTACCCGGCTTTATGTTGAGATTTCTTATTCTTGGCCGTTTTGTATAGGATTTATGATTCATTCATGTTGGTAAAGGTGGGTTAATATTGCGATCCAACTAAATTTATTTTGGTCAGCCGTCATTTCTGTTTTTGTTTTTAATTGATAGCTAGTCTATAACAATGATGACCACCGCAATTGGTTTTAAGCTTCATTCATATTAATATTAAAATAACCAAATACCATTTTGAGGCCTTGGAAACCATTGAAAACGAGCCTTATAAGACAAATTGGCGATACGTTTTTTGCCGCCAGGCTTCAGAGCCTAGAGCATCGCCGAGAGTCTTCTACAGGATACATTTTGGAGAGTATGCTATGGCATTACACGATTGTATAATCCCACCTCCATCACATCTTCATTCCATCATCGGACTACTGGACGCACGGCGTCTCTTCTGCACCCATTTATGGTTGACATAACTTCTATCCACACCAAGCGTTTCGCTTCAACTGCAATCATCATGCGGACAGCAAAGGAATGGAATTATTTGTCAGCATCTCTATTTCTTGAATACTACAATTTGGGAGTCCTCAAAACAAAAGTGAAAAGGTTATCTTCAAAGCAAACGAGTACGAAGCGCTAAAACGCAAGCCTATTCAGTATATTAAAAATGTATATAAAATATCCTAAGGTAACAATGTCGGTAATTTTTTTATAGTAAACTGCAGAAAGAACCGTTTGAGTATAAAGTTGGTAAAATTATAGGACACAGCTAATGTTTTAATACTAACAACGCGGACATTAGACGGTGATTTATAAAGTAATTATGTTACAGTATTGAGTTTGAAGAGATTTTATATATACACTTGTAGTAGCACGCATAATGTCGCCTTGTCTATGCACTAAGTTCAGAGAGAGAAAAAAAAATATGTAGGTAGACCGCACAATTTCATTATTTCGTGCGGTCGGCTGGTTCTTCATTCACGTTGCAGTGCTCCGCCGCGTCGCACTACAAAGTTGGTTTTTCTAAGTTTCTCCGTGTTAACAAGTTTTTTCGTCAAAATCAAGATGCCGAAGAGGAAACATAACGACGAGTGGGAATATTTGTAAGTAATTTGCACAATTACCGATAACTATCGATTGCATATGAGGTTTCACGTTCCAACGATTCGAGTTCTTACTTAACCCATTTTTTTACTCGAGTTCACGATGCAACGCCACGAGTTCATCTTACTCGCTGTATACCTATGCGTACTTAATACGCCATCCATATAGCAACCTGTTGAGGTTATCCTATAATAATAATATGAAACGACCCGAAAGGTAACATTTTAACTATTTAAGTTAAGTTCTAATGTTCACGTTTCAACGATTGGAGTTGTCACTTAACGATAATAATGCATACGAGGTTTAACGTTCCAACGATTCGAGTTGTTACTTAACCTACTTTTTACTCGAGTTCATCTTACTCGCTGTATACCTATGCGTACCTAATACGCCATACATATAGCAACCTGTTGAGGTTATTCTATAATAATAATAATTATGAAACGACCCGAAAGGTAACATTTTAACTATTTAAGTTAAGTTCTAATGTTCACGTTTCAACGATTGGAGTTGTCACTTAACGATAATAATGCATACGAGGTTTAACGTTCCAACGATTCAAGTTGTTACTTAACCTACTTCTTACTCGAGTTCATTTTACTCGCTGTATAACTATGCGTACCTAATACGCCATTCATATAGCAACCTGTTGAGGTTATCTATAATAATAAAAAGATGAAACGACCCGAAAGGTAACATTTTAACTATTTAAGTAATTTGCAATTTCTTCGGTTCACGTTTGAGTTGTCACTTAAATACATACGATGTTTAACGTTCCAACGGTTCAAGTTGTTACTTAACCTATTTTTTACTCGAGTTCATCTTACTCGCTGTATACCTATGCGTACCTAATACGCCATGCATGTAGCAACCTGTTGAGGTTGTCCTATAATAATAATATGAAACGAACCGGAAGGTAACATTTTAACTATATAAGTTAAGTTCTAATGTTCACGTTTCAACAATTCGAGTTGCCACTTACCGATAATAATGTATACGAGGTTTCACGTTCCAACGATTCGAGTTGTTACTTAACCTATTTTTTACTCGAGTTCACGATGCAACGCCACGAGTTCATCTTACTCGCTGTATACCTATGCGTACCTAATACGCCATGCATATAGCAACTTGTTGAGGTTATCCTATGATAACAATATGAAGGTATACGTATAATTACGTATATTAGACACAAATTTGCAATTTGCTGTTAATGTTGAAAACGAAAATCAAGAGCTACGCGAACCAAGACCGTCGACTAGCGCGTTACACGCGAGTTCCGATCGTTCGCTGGATATAGCCAACGTGACAATACTGGAGGATGTATCTCCACCACCAGTGATTAAAGGTGCTTCCAGCAGTGAGGATGTTCCACGAACAGAACCAAGCTAAGGCAAAATTAGCAGCGGTATTGCTTGTCTTGACGAGCCTATAAGACTCTTCTTAGTAAGGATAATAAAGATCCAACTGTTCTAAAGCTGCTGATTGATGCTGGGCGCATCATCTGTGACACACAACTCAGTGAGTCAATAACGAGGCGAAATTTCATATTGGCTGTACTAAAGAAGGACTTGAAAGATCAGATGCTGCTCACGATAATAGATAGTTTTCTTGTAGCCAAGAACTAGCCGAAACTTTAAAGACCGCAAAAGCGATCAATAAAACAGGTGTGGATCTCAAAGCTTCCACCTCTAACAAGACTACTGCTACAAAACCAAAGCATCAAGTCGTTAACAGAAATTGAAACGGGAAGGCTCCGGTTCAAAACCACAGACAGCAGCCATCGGCGCCCTCAAAGATGAAGAGGAGTCTGCACCTCAGAGGCAACAGCACTCGCCATCATCGAGGACATCGCGACTGAACTTCAGTCGCGGCCGCCGCTAGACAATACGGTAAATTACGCCGGTAGACTATTTGTTTTTTACAACCAATGGTCACAAATAACCGCAGATAAAATAATTTTATCGTGGATACGTGGTTATGAAATTCCGTTCACTGAAACTCCATATCAGCATTGTATACCTCAACCCCGAAATTATGCACACTCAGAAAAACTTGAATTTGATCAAGCTATACATAATTTAATTTCTATAGGTGCTATACCTCACTGTGAGCCCTGTGAGGATATCCAATATCTTTTTACCCAAACCGAACGGAAAAGCACGCTTTATCCTAAATTTGAAAAAGCTAAACGAGTTCATTCAACATGTTCATTTGAATTAGAAGATTTTAGAATAATGATCAAACTAATCTCAAGATGTTGTCTCAGGTCAACTATTGACCTCAAAGACGCATATTATTAAGTGAAAGTTCATGATAACTCTAAAAAATATTCAAGACTTAGTTTGAACGGTAACTTGTATGAATTTAATGCCCTACCGTTTGGTGTCAATACGGCACCTTTTGTCTTCACAAAAATAATGAAAACGGTGGTCAGAATGCCACGCTGTGCTGATTATTTATCGGCAATATATCTTAACGATACCTGTCTAATATCACATAGCTATAGCGAATGTATGGATAACATTACAAAAATGAAAAGTACATACATGAATTTGCCTGTAAGTTTACAGTCAGATTTCGATTGGTGGATTAAATCTATCGAAAATCCAAAAAATCAAATTAAATTTGACGAATTCAGATGCTTCGACTATGGGGGGTTGGGGGATAGCCTGTGCGGGAAAAACGGCAAGCGGTAGCTGAAGTCGGGAAGAAAGAAAACTTCACATTCATAAGATTAAAAATGTGTCTAGAGGATTTATCCAATTGTCATATTATCTTGCGAATAGATAATACAACTGAGATTTTTTACATTAATCGTATGGGAGGAATCCAATTCCCCCATCTCACAAACTGACCAAAGATATACGACAATGATGTGAAGCGCGAATTCTATTTATAACAGCGCTATACATTCCATCTACAGAAAATACTATAGCAGATACTGAATCAAGGTGTATTCACCCGGATATTGAATGGGAACTATCTGATCTTGCCTTTCAGCAAATAATTAACAATTTCTGGCTACCAGAGATTGACATGATTGCTAGTTGAATAAATAAAAAATGTCCTGTATACATATCATGGCACAAAGACCCTGATGCTTGACGCTTTCTCTGTGAATTGGTCAAAATTGTATAAAAATACCATGAACCAGGAACCCGTAAAAACGGGTTCCCTTCCTTCTCAATAATTTTACAAAAGCATTGATGAAAATTATTAGCGACAAAGCTAAGTGCATACTGGTCGGGCCAACATGGCCAGCTGAACCTTGGTATCCCCTATTTAACCAGTTTTTTACAAACTAAACCACTGGTTTTTTCAAACTTCTGAGGACCTAATAATCTCTCATTCCAGTTTCTGCCAGATCCAGCGGCAGATTACCCTGGATGCCGGAGTATTGTGCGGGAGTCTCTAATAAGAAAACTCCCTCCCGGGTCTTTAGACACATTAATAGCGTCTCTGTCAGATAATTAAATTAAGTAATATGATACTTACACATTCCAATTATTATTCATGTTTTAACAGAGTTATTTCAATCGGGAGCGCTATACGGCACTCTAAATGGGTTTAGATCTACACCTTCCTTAGTATTAGGAAGTCAGATAAGCACAGACGACTGTTTTAAGGGTATATTTAGGCTTCACCCTCCCTTACCCAAGTATGAATCCACTGGGATACTACATTAGTAATTGAAACTCTAGCCACTTGGATTCCTAATTAATCTCATTCTTTAGAAAAAATCACTAAAGAAGCTAGTTACCCTGCTGGCGCTGGTAACAGCACATAGAGTACAAACTATTTCAAAAATAGATATCCGAAATTTTCAAAATTGGCGGAATGATATTTCCATTAGGATCCCTGACTTAATAAAAACGTCAAGTGTAAACGCAACTCAGCCAACGCTGATGCTGCCAATTTTTCGAGACAGACCTGACATAGGTCCGGCTTAATTATTAACGGATTATCTAAAAGTAATGTAGCGGCATTACGTGATCATCACACCTCTATTTTTATTTCTATAAAAAACCATATAATAAAGTTTCTCCCCAAACACTTAGCAGATGGATAAAGAGTATACGTTGTGGGTCTGTGGAATAGATATCACACAGTACTCTGCACATAGTACTAGACACCTCAAAAGCTCATAAGCTCGGTGTGAATTTGGATGTTATCAGGAAGACTGCCGGTTGGTCCGGCGGCTCTACAATATTTGCCAAGTTTTATAACAGGCATATAACAGACAGCATATACAGAATCAAATCATTGTTTTGCTAGAAGTAAAATTGATTGATTTATGCTAAAATTTACTGTAGCTATTATGTTAATAGTTTATTTAAGAAACATTACCTTTTAATTGAGTGATTAAGTACATTTATTATGTCATTTATTGAAGAAACATTAAATATATTTACTTCTGTAATACTTTCAACTGAAATAGATATTTCACAACTTCTCTCAACATCTACAAGTGTATATATAAAATCTCTTCAAACTCAATACTGTAACATAATTTAATGATTAAACGAACTTACCTGTAAGTTAAGTTCTATCATAATTATGTGAAGTAGTGAGTTTGAAGAGATAGCATCCCGCCCACCCAGATTACCTATTTCATAGGTCCCGAATAGTGAAATATCTACTTGAACTGATAAGCTCTGAACTAAATGAAGAACCAGCCGACCGCACGAAATAATGAAATTGTGCGGTCTACCTACATATTTTTTTTTCTCTCTCTGAACTTAGTGCATAGACAAGGCGACATTATGCGTGCTACTACAAGTGTATATATAAAATCTCTTCAAACTCACTACTTCACATAATTATGATAGAACTTAACTTACAGGTAAGTTCGTTTAATCATTAAAAAATTCGCGACAATTTTACAGTCTCTATAGTAAAAAGGTTTGGTTTGCGGTGGCTTTAAATCCTAAGCGTGTAAATTTCAGGTTCGATCGCAACGCCAGGAAAAATATTTTAGCAAAGAAAAAAAAAATCCCAACTGTATATTTATTTCGTGTCAGCGTACTCGTATCTATTAACTCTTAGTCCTAGTTCTATATAATTTGACGTGTCCCGTTTCAGTATCTTGCCTGATCAAAAGTGACGATAGATCATATGTAGTGACACGCTATTGTAGAATAAAACACGAACTGCAGCCTAGTCGTCTTGACGACAAGTGATCGTGTGCGGAGTGCCTAAGCTAGGCTGTTATTGAAACGTCGTTCATAAAACTAATAACATAGTTTGGCTCGCCATTGAAACTGTTGGAGTGTATTTGATTACACAACCAACAGCCGAGGAAACCTAATAAAATATTAATGTCAGAGTAGTGGGGGGTAGTATTATGTAACGCTTTCTAATACTGGATCTGGGGGTAAGTCGATAACGATAGTAAATGTTAACCTTTTCAGCCTTTTTGGTTGGCGTGCGGAAGGCCGTTAGCATGTATAATTGCCCTTGTACGTTTTAAATACGCCTTCCCTGCTCATTATTTAGGTCGTTTATTATTATTACTAGCCATATCTACTGACCCGCTGTTGTAAATCATGTTAACACTTATACGCCTTATTGGCGGAGTTATCTTTTACGAGTCACTTGACACGATTGCTTTGTGATTTTTTATGGATGGTTCGATATTCGCCAGATTTAAATGTGCCTCTGAAATAAGTCGTTATACTGAGCACAAAGAGAAGTAAGAGAGAGGGAGGGTTAAGCTTTGTGCATTTATGTTGACCATATTGGGTCTTGCATCCATAACAAATCGGAGTCGTCGCCGCTTTGAACTAGTGAACTTTGTACTAATAAATACAACATGATCGTGCCATTAATTTCACTATTTGCGTAATAAAGTTTAGTGAGTGATATCATTGCATATTTTCATAGTTTGATGTCTTATGGTATTAAGCTTACTTTGGGAATCTGCTGCTGACATAGATACTATTGTCATATTACAAAAGAGAGCAGTACGCGCCATCTACATCATGGGTCCACGCGAATCTCTTAGACACATTTTTTAAAGAAATAAGCGGAAAAATATCGCGGAATTAAAACTATAAATTACCTACATTATATAATCGTATTTAGAAATAAGCATTCTAACCCCGCTATCGTTATAATGGATGTACGGAAAAATATTTGGAAATTTAAATAAAAGTATGTACATGACTTAAGTACTCGAAATAAACATACAATTGTACCCGGGTTCGCTAACAGTGTCAGATTCTACAATAAAATTCCTAAACCAATAACTGAGTCACCACAAGAATACGGCGCGCCGCTGTCTCGCTCGACCATTGCAACATTTTTGAAGATAAACAATCTATATATTATAATAAATCTGTCACAGGTCCAATTCTGTGTACTGCAGAATTCAATGTACTGAAGATATTTTGAAAAAAATTTTTGGAGCGTTCCTCTATTATCTTTACTGAAGCAAAAACTGTTATATATTTAATTTTTGTTTGTCTATCTTTCTGTCTGTATCTTGGCTATGAATTACGCCGATATTAATGAATGAATTCTAATGAAACTTGGCATGATTTGAGTTCATACTACGAGGTATGATTTTGAATTTATTTACATACATATAAAATTAAGTCAACGAAAAGACACTGTAATATATTTATGTATTACCACAAATTGTTATTTGATTATTTGATCCATAAGTGTTCTCAAAACATATTCTCAATATATATCGTTTCTTGTAAAATGTTCCAATGTTATGAGAAAATGGGCAAAGCACTTATTTTGCGACTTTATCTTTTTCATTTCAGCTTTTGAGCTGAACGAGACCGGCTAAGTGCGTGTTGGGTACAAATAGTGTGGGGCTCCACAGCATTGCAGCATTCTTATTTCAATAAGCTACCATGGTAGCTTATTGAAATAAGGTACAATTTAAGATAAAAATGAATTGAATTTTCCATTATAGGCAGATCACTTTATAAATATTAACATATATTATACCTATACGCCAAAATTTATGCATTTTGTTCATAATTGTAAGAAATATGATGCTAGGGCAGTCTGAGATGGACGGACTGGGCGAACTTATAATTATGATTTCTATTTATTATGAGACCCTAAACATGAGAGGGACCCCTGAGCTATTGACCTAATATTGTCCACTTATTGCTTGGTAAAAAATTGTGTAGACACAATTCTCCTTCAATTTCTAAAGCTTCCTATTAAATAGAGTGAATTTAGTATTTTGGACTGATGTTAGTGTTTACTTATATATATTTATACGCTCTTGCCCTGTTGGATTTATCCATTATAACCAAATATTTCTAAGAAAACAAAAATGAATAAAAAGTAGAGAAATATTGGCGTTCCATATTTCATTATATCCCACATATTTAATATACTAATTTCTAGCGTTTTGTGTTGCTGTAATTGCCGGATTTAATATTTACTGAGGTTCAAAAATTTATTATTATTACGTTTATATACATACATTTGACCTAATGTCTAAGGGATAAGGGTAACGAGCGCACTGCAAGGCCGTGCAGGCCTTTGTATAGGTATCAATGTTCTGTGTGGCATTGCAAATGCTGGCGTTATGCTTACCATCACGCAATTGACGCCCTCGTCTAGTTATAAAATATTATAAAAAACCAGATACAATTCCGGTTTCACAGTGATGCTTGTAGTACTACCTGACCATTAAAAGTCATATGTGACTATAAATACTAAGGTTTACTGCGTCTGACATGAATAAGAATGGGTGAGTCAAATACAGGTACGAGCCTCGTAGGAGGTATTGTGCCACACGCCGTCACCCTGTGTAGGAGTAAAGCGTCTGTAACACACAAGTCATACAACTCCGACAAGGTGGGCGCATACCAAGTCTGAATCGAAGGCGATGTTACACGTCCATTGTTTCGTGAAATTCCATTAAACTTAGTTTCATATCTCCTTCGTACCGATACAAATGCAGCCAGGATCTCCGTGATACACGAGAGCAGATTAACATACCTATTTTCAGCTGAAACGTATGGCTGCAGGGTTTAACACTTCAGATTGGATCTTGTTTTGAATCAAGTTGGCGCTCTGTTTCCGAGAATAGGCTTTGCGGCGACTGTCGACTGTGTGCTGAAATGAATGTCCGTGCACGCTTACGCAACTCTGTGATCATGTTATACTCATATTTGTATACAACCTGAGTTTAAATTGGTATGTTATCCTGAAAGGGAGTCAATCTACTCCTTGAGGTCAACAACATTTGTTTAATGAGCTTTTTTTAAGAATTGGCATTTAACGTTGACTTCTAAATTCTACTACAGAAATAATTCCAGAAATTGCCGTGCACTTTTTTTGTTTGGAAATATGGACTAACGTATTTCTAACTTGTGGGCTAACTGTGTAACTATGTTCCTAATCACCTCTTTCCGGGATAGCATATATACAAATTCAAACTCATCCTGTTTATTGCATATTCTAAATACTGCATTGCACGCTGCGAGAATAATTCGCAATTCTAAATAACTATTCCTTGGCAGATACGGGAATTTCATTTGTTTTATTTATGCCATTTTGATTAATTTGTTTCAGTTTAAGAGTGGAGCTAATTGCCGGCATCTGTTTTTCCTGAACACTACAATCTGGGAGTGTTAAAGAGGCTGGTGAACCGGTATCTTCTGGGTAAGCGTGCTACATCTTCGCCCGCATCATCACTTAACATCAGGTGAGATAGCGGTTAAATGCAGGTCCATGTGCTATAAGAATAATATTTGATTCTCCTGAATTGCATTGTACGAGTACTGACGTTAAAATTATTTTTAATCGCGTTTGATTTCTTTCTTTTAGGTACTTATATTATGCAGTCGGAATTACTAGAAGAACTTGTTAACGTTTGGCAAACAAATTGTTTTAAATATATGTTATCTCGAATTGTCACAGCTGATTCGACTACATTGCTACGGAGACAGCAGTCAAACGCAAAATGAAAAAAAAAAATTAACCTTTCTAGAAAGACAAGACGATTAGTAATTATTTAGCGAAACCAATGATTATTTTTGTAATTTTTGTAATAAACTTTTTTTTTTTTCATTGCTTACACCCACTATCATATAAAAACGCGAAGCCGTGAAACAATCTGGGAGAGAAGCTGTAACTTTTGTAATTTTTAAACTACTTGCATATCATTTACAAAAATCCATAAAAACGACTACAGCAATAGGGTCAACAAACGGTAGGTAACTGGCCTTCAATTTAAGCATTAAAATTATCTAGTCATCAGAAACCGGTTTTCATGCCTCAACTCACCAGTATTTTCGCAAATATATTCGCAAATGTGTTGAAAAAGCGTCGCCAGCGGTGCATAACGGGGTTTTAGTCACAGACTGAGCACACTGTTTACGACAAACACGGAGTGGGCAGATCCCGGATCGCAACATCACTCATATTACAGAACCTTTACTGGCATGGAAGAGCAAAATCAGGCTGTACTAAACCAGAACGCCAGCCAAATAGAATAAGTAAAATATCTACATAAACCTTACTTTTATATCTATAGTACTTTCGATCGACGTGATATTTTGGGCCAGAAAGTCTCCGGCTACTTTTTCTTGGAAAAAATGCCCTATTCAACGGGAATCTCCACGAGAGTGAGTGGCCAGCAGCTGATTCCTATAACACTGTACTGTAAATAGATAACGATAAGATCGTACCGCATTATGCGTAAAATAAAAGCACTAATTGAACTTATTGGTCTAAAAACTCTAAAATATATATCTAAATACAGTTCTAGCGAAATTTCCAGACGATGGACATATAAATCCATTTTACAACTTGCTTATTCTATGAGTAGAATGTCATCCAGTTGATTCCTCGAACAGAAGCTCACATCGATGCATAAAACTCATCTGAAACGAGTATTTCCTAAACGGATTTGCAAACGTGTTGAAAAAGCGTAGCCAGCGGTCCACAGGGTTGTTTTAGCCGAACTGCGTTCTGTTTACGACACTACACGAAGTGGCCAGGACTGATGAATCTGTGAAGCTGTGCACCGGGTATCAGATGTCACCATTCACGAACGCTCCACTCCACAACATTCCACGCAAACGTTCCAAAAACCCTCCGTGTGTGGGGAATCGTAATAGAAATATTGGATTTCCAAACGTTCCAAATCGGACGTTTTACATTCCAACTCGTCGTGTACGTCCGATACAACGATCAATTTCGCGTTCAGTTGGCAGTACTTTAGACGCAGAATGATTGAAAAAAGGAGCAATGGCGCGTCCGGAATGGAGTGAATGTCTGATGCGTGCTCGAAAATTGGACCATCATGACGCGCAGAGTGATGAAATTGGAGTGATTGTGAATGGGGAAATTTAGACTCGTAGCTATTACCTCACCATCTCTGGTCAAGAGCGAATTTGCTCCATCTGTGTGGTTACCACTGCTGCAATGCCGCGCAAGCCTTTGTTTTTCAAAGTTCTGATGGGCACTGGACTTGGTATGGTCTGGCATATGCTTACCAGCAGGCAAACGACCAGCTGGTTTTGTTATCCAATAGTATAAAAAAAACTTTATATTTTGCATTTCAATTTTTACTTTAGTATTAATCCTTATTTACTAAAAAAAGATCGCATTTACAGGAAGTAAGTAGCACTAAATAAAGACCAGCACGGTTTTAGTTTCTCATAATTCTGTAGACCTAAATTTACTGATTCATAAAATAGTTACAAAATCAATGACTACCTTTATCTATGCTTGTTTCGCAAGCTGTGCTATAAAAAATTTTATTTGTCATACGAGTCAAACTGAATGGACTTCCTTGCCTGCATTTGTGTTCCCCGTTCGCTGCAACCTGGGCTGCTTCAAGCCGCGAGTGAAGGTATCATTTAGGCAAGCGTGCTTCATCGTCGACCGCATTGTCGCTTACCACCAGGTGAGATAATGGTCAAACGTAAGTCAAGAAAGAATAAACGTACTTACTTACTCTTACTTACTCCTACTTACTTACTCTTACTAAGAAAGAATAAACTTCGGCGTTAAAATTTTTGGATTATCATTTTAACATTGTTATAATATAAGATATGATATAGGTTCGTTATTAATTAAATGCATTACAGAGAAAATAGCTACCTATATAGAACTAAAAACATATGCCATTGTCAATGGCAAATGTTACTTATAACACTATTGATATCTATAGGTACTCTCCGGATGGCCCATATGGCTGCTGTTGTTTTTCTAGCAGTTTTTGTTATGATATTTACATATTATAAGCTACTAGCAGGTGCCCGCGGTTTTACCTGCTTGGATATACTCACAGAAACCTTGCATTTTTACGGGATAAAAAGTAGCCTATATGTTACTCTCCGGTTCATAAATCTCTATGCAAACAATTGATTGTTAGTTGATCCGGTTCCCAATTGCTGCGTGAAAGATGGACAATCCAACAAACACAATTTAGCTTTTATTACGGAAGGACAAAAATGTGAAGATTTTCTTAGCTGTCCAATAATTTAAACAAACTCGGCGGATAACCAACCAATGATCATTTGACAAAGATAGAAAACCTAATTCGAATCATGTCATTGGTTGGCGATCGGATCACTATTGATATCATTGGTTGGCATCCACCACGTTTGTTTACATTATTGGACAAGAGTAGAAACCCAGACCGTACGGCGTACACTTATATCAATGGCCTACCAACACTGGTCTCATCTGAGCTATTATATAGGTGGTAAGGCTAACTCTTCTGCGACTGTCGGTCTGGCTTGGTACCACCGCTTTGCTCGTGAAATTTGGCGCCAAGCAGTAATGTGCAAGCATTAGTTACTGTGTTCCGGTTAGACGAGCAAAATAGCCAGTAAAATTACTGATGGGCTTATGAGGCTGCCTCATTGTAACGAGCACACTGAAATGCCGCGCAGACCTGTGTTTCAAAGTTCTGAGTGGCACTGCAATTGTTATGGGCCGGCGTTATGCTTACCATCAGACAAACGTCCAGCTCGTCCGGTATAAAATAGTATAAAAAAAGCTACTACACAATATTATGTGGAAGTACAAGAAAATCTTAAAATTTTTCAGCTTCTATTTATAGTAGCTATTTTCGGGTTAAAATATAATTTTACAATTCTTATATATACTATGAATACATTGCTTAGAACTTGAGTGTCAGTTTTCTTGCGGTCGTTTGTATTTAGGTTTGTATTTTTTAATTTTTGTACTTTTGTTATTTCAAGCAAGCCGTATATAATAATATTGATAATAATATACTTAGTTCTAGTAGTCTTGAAAACAAAAATATGAATCGACTCGAAGCAATCGAGGGAACTGGGGCCTTATTCCGTAAATCGATCGTCGAAGCTTCGGCTGACGGATCGCAGTTTTCCTACTATGAAAGGGTTTCGGATCCAACGTTCAATTCGATGTTCGCTCTTGATATTTTGTCTTTCATACTAGGAAAATGCCGATCCATCAGCCGAAGCTTCGACGTTCGATTTACGGAGTAAGGCCCCTGAACTACTGGGACCTATGTTATTCCTGACATAAAAAGAGACAATTTAATAAAAAAATATGGAAATAATGTCTAATGATACTTAAGCTTTCCGTTTTGTGTCAGAGAAATTTTACTTGCAAAACTCTACGCTTCGTTTAAAGCCAACTATGCGATGTTCTCCGCAATATAAAGCTATAAAAACCTATCTTTTACATTTTATAGCTACTTTTATGTGCGCCTGTAACCGACCACAATCAACTACATCCAATAAAGTGCTGCTAATGTTGGATAAATTTATTTCTAACACAATTCTATCACTCAGAAATAGAATCAATAGAAATGAGAACTAAATGTGTATTTTATTATATTAAACTTAAGCGTTGAATTTTTAGCAGTAACATTGTTCTTGACTACTATATTTTTCTGTGATTTATCCAGCGTTACCCAAGTACGGATGAGTTCCTCAATTATTCTTATCATAACCATTTATACCTACGCATATATTGCGCATAATGATACTACGTGTGAAGATGTATCTGATAACCAAAACGCCTAAGGCCAGCAAATTTCTTTATTTTGCAGCAGCTATCTCTCCGAGTTTTGAAATCTTGTTAAGTTTAAGAAGGTACTTAAGTTATATTTCGAGTAAAAAGATTCGCCCCATAATTACACGTAGAAACAGGATTTTGAACAGGAAATACGACGCCCGGCCTCTAAACAAGAAGAAAACTTCGTGGCGCTGAGTAAGAAGGGATTTTTGAATTATAACATAACAAAAGTAATTTTACAGCAGTTATACACAAACGCCAAAGCTCTTCCAGAAACCCACGCCATAGTATAATGTGTCTAATCTATTCGTGGAATCGACACAACTTTAACCTAGTTTTCGTTTGTTAGAAAATGAGCTCTTGAAACACTCCATGAAAATATTTTTGGCGAAATAATTAATCACATTTTAATTCCTTCCCAAGCTCGTTGCTTCTTCGTAACATTCATAATACCAACGTGAATATTAATTTTGTTTTTGCGCGTTTGTTCTTTACTCAAACTTTAAGGTACTGTTTAATGGTTGAGGATCAAAATACGAGTAAAAAAAGAATAGATAATAAATAATACGACAGTAATTGTTATCATCACATTGTTTCATTTACATTTATATGCTAGCTATAAAAGTTATAGGTAGAATACTATATACTAGTATATATTAGGTTGGGGAAAAAGTCTTTTCGCATTATAGTATGTATGAACTTATAATAAAATCTCTTTGGCTATACTATTTGTATCTGGCTGGTTTTGGTATCATATGAAAGTTTAAATTTTAAAGAACATAATTCCAAATTCAAATTAGGAAAATGTGTGATTTTCATTTGTTTTTCGTACTGTCAAAATGAGTGAATCTAATGAAGAAATTCGATACATTTTAAAATTTTACTACAAAAAAGGTAAAAATGCAACGCAAGCCGCGAAAAAAATTTGCGATGTTTATGGACCTAGTGCAGTGTCTGTGAGAGTAGCACAAATTTGGTTAAAGCGTTTTCAATCCGGAAATTTTGATTTCAAAGATGCACGTCGCTCTGGTCGCCCTATTACGGATAAAATGGATGCCATTTTTGAAAAAGTGGAACAAGATCGGCATATCAGTAGTTACGACGTAGCTGAAGAACTGGGAATTGACCACAAAACAGTTTTGGCGCATTTGAAAAAAACTGGGTACACAAAAAAGCTCGATATTTGGGTACCTCACGAGCTCACTGAAAGAAACCTAATGAACCGTGTACTCATTTGTGATTCTTTACTACGACGTAATGAAACCGAACCATTTTTGAAGAAGCTGATAACTGGTGATGAAAAGTGAATCACGTACGACAAGAACGTGCGAAAAAGGTCGTGGTCAAAGACCGGTCAGGCTTCACAGACTGTGGCGAAACCCGGGTTAACTCGCAACAAGGTGATGCTGTGTGTGTGGTGGGATTGGAAGGGCATTATTCATTATGAGCTGTTACCACCAGGCAGGACCATCGATTCTGAACTCTGCTGCGAACAACTGATGAGATTAAAGCAAGAAGTTGAGAGAAAGCGGCCGGAATTAATCAACAGAAGGGGTGTGGTTTTCATTTTCATGGTTTTTCATGATAACTCTAGACCTCACACATCTTTAGCCAGTCAGAAAAAATTAAGAGAGTTTGGCTGGGAGGTGTTAATGCATCCGCCGTATAGTCCTGACCTTGCACCTTCAGATTTCCACCTGTTTCGGTCTCTTCAGAATTCTTTAGGCAGTGTCAGGTTAACATCACGAGAGGACTGCCAAAACCACTTGTCGCGGTATTTTGATCAGAAGTCCCAAAATTTATATAGCAATGGGATCATGTCCCTACCTACAAGATGGCAAAAAGTTATCGAACAAAATGGTACCTACATACTTTAGTTAAATGTAAATAAACTATATTAAAAAATGTTTTGAATTTTCTTAAAAAATGCGAAAAAACTTTTTCCCCGACCTATTATATATAATATACTAGTATAAAAGACGAGTTGGGAATGAGTCGAAATACAGCATGAATCGAGTTCAGGAAACTGACTAGATGCACAAAGTGACGTACTACACTATTGAATGTCATCTATCAGGGATAGAAATAGCTCATGTGACTAATGGCAATCCATACCAGAAGATTCATGGCTATACATAGAACATAGAAACGAATTGATGTCACGTCGCTATCAGAAAGCTGGCCTAGTTTTGAAATGCCGACAATCTTTTGGCCATCATTCCATCACTATCTTATTCCATTTAACGTCTTTTCGTCCAATCAAATGCCTCGCTTCTTATAATAGAAACTTAAAATTCCCTGCACAATATTCACTAAGAAGTAGGTTCGATTCTGGTTTTGACTGAAAAGAAAAAAATTAATTACGTTTATTTCCGGACAACACAAGATTACATCAGAGAACACAACACAATCTTTTTTACTTATTAATCACTGGTTTTCAGATTAGAAAAATATTTTTTTCAATACGTAGTAGCTTATTTTTTTATATTTGGTAACATAACTAGTATTTACAGTAGGTAAGCAATTTATGCACTACTTACAATGAAAATGGAAATAGTAATAGTACCTAACAGATTAATGATATTGATTTGCATTTAATGCCATTAGGATCACGCGAGCAATCAATCTGACCCTAATGTCACCTACATTACGGCTCCAGATTGGGTAACAGATAACTGCGGCCTCAGATCATCAGTTCCCGAAGATGGATGCACGCTGAGCCCGGATTTGGACTGCATATATTCTGTCATTATGGGATTTCACTGATACACATCATATGTCTAGGTAACATGTTGTGTGTGGAAAAAATGCCGAGTTTCTTGGCCTTCTTGGTCGGTCTATACCAATTTGGAACGGGTACTTAAAGCAATTTATTTTACTTTCATGAGTGCTCCCTTGGGGACGGGAGGCTCATGTAAATAAAGAATTTTAAATTTGAATATGTTTAGTAACAAAATATATATTTTCGAAAACTAAAACGAAAAATTTCTTATGCTATTTACCACCTCTTACACGGTGGCCTTGCCTTTACATGTATGTTAATTGATCTTTAAAATTTGTGGACGGTTTTTTATGCAACCGCGGCGAGAATGCATGGAAAAGTTGATGCAAAAGAATCGTGCATAGGCTCAGTGGTCATCTAAGCCCACAGCCCATTCCAGTTGTCCTTTTCAGTTGACCACTTTTAGTTTATACACGACTGCACAAAAGAGGAGTGTAATGGTTTTAGGGTTCGTGTACGTATATACGTGGGTTCCTTTATTTCACCATGTGAGTTTGTTTATTGTATTTTTAAGTACACACTTTTACTCAAAGCAAGTTTTGTGGGTTTACACGAGATATAGTTAAAAGTCAGTGAGGATGTTGGGAATTTAAGTTCCGTTCAGAACAAATAAAAAAGAAATAAGAGGTTAGTGGGGATCTTGGGAATATAACCTTAAAATAATTTATGTAACAAAAGTTACATAAATAAAAAACACTGAAGTCGCCCATAGCCAGTGCTACTCGGGATGATGTAAGAATTGTAACGATATCGATGTGGCTGCCTACATTGAGAGACGAACCAAGCCACGTGCAGAGCCTATAGCCATCAACATCGTCTAGTAAAGGTACTTCAGTAAGAAAAAACAAATGAGAAACAACACTTGCAGAAACAAGTGAGCTTGACAGGCTCAACATCGGCCATACAATTCCTTCTGGATTTATCTTGTTTTGCATGCGGATCTAGTCTGCGTGTGCTGCAGGTATTGGTCCATTTAAATTATGGAGCAACGCAAAACATCGAGCTGAAGACTCTGCCATTTGAATACATTCGGCAACCAGCTCACAGACTAGAATAGTACCTTATCCAGCAACGCTACGCTGCATATATATGTCAATAGGCGCGATTCATGTAAATTCTCTTCATGTACAGTTTCTTATTTTGATATCCTTTTTACATTATACCATTTACATTTTTAAATAATAATACTTTATTTGGTAGGTAGCTCAGTTTCAAGAGTTAGTCAACATAGGGCTAGGGTTTAGGCAGCATTAGCAGCCATTTACATCTGTAAATCCTAGGAACCTTTAAGTCTACAGAATAATAATTCAAACTGTGGATACAATAGGTAGCTTCAAAGATCTCGCCTTTATTAGAGTGTAATTAAAGACCCTCCATCCCTATTCATCCCTGTCTATCAATAGATGAGATTAACAACAGATTGAGCAATAAATTTACTTGAAAAATTAATGATTACTTTTATACTTAAAAGTAACCACGAATTAATTAAGGTAAAGTAATTTGGTGAGCAGTTTTCATAGATCTATGGTCTCGAGATTTATAACTGAAGCCGGCAAACGGTTAAACCACAAAGCACACTTTCAAAACACCGCTTCGAAGAGAACAGCTTTAAACACGTACTTAACTACTTATATATCCAAAATCTGAACATCGCCGGGTAGAGAGAGCAGATGCTATCACAATGTGAGGTACAAAGTATTAGGGATAGAGGCGGATCGCTCAATATTGTGAAATCGCAAAGGAAACGTAGTCAAATCGACACCGGTACGTAGAGCGCTTGCCGGGATTCTCACGATTTATGAGGCAATATGTTTAACGTCTACTACGGGAACCCTCTTGGAACATAACGGGGCTGTTACGTAAACAGATTGCTCGCGAGTGGTGGCCCGACGCTCTAGATATCGGCCTACGAACGAGTCCTACACTTACAACTTTTGTACCAAATCGACAGTGACATTTCGCTCTCTGTGAGCCCCTCTGCATGCGAATAGCTGCGGCGCTATTCGAAAACGATTCCCCGAATAGCACGACACTGTGTCGAGATTTCCTGTACGATACCCATATTATGTGTATATCTACGGCGGAAATCCTTGTTATGTAGTTTGAAATAAGTTCGTATACCTATAGAAAAAGAACACCTGTAGAAATATCTATGCTTAGGTGTTAAACCGTGGGTATTTTTATATACGGAATAAGAATGAAATCGCTCTTAGGAGAAAATGGCTATTACGAAAGATGGTTATAGTAACCAAAATTTACAGACAATGATAGCTTTTAGGTTAATTTTATATCTCATGAATAATTTCCAATTTAAAATAATAATTTTAGAATTCCGTTCTCGAATTGGAATACGGCTGCACACTTACATATGTTCACTTTTATACCTGTTTAAATATCAGACCTAGGTTAAAATTAATTTCCATTACTAAAATCGAAGTCACCAAAATGCATTAAAACATTACACACGTATTTTTTATAGTTGATTCAACAAGCAAAGTTTGACCAAATCATATTTACCTACCTGCCTAAGTTTATTCCCGTTGACCATGAAGATCTGAAAAATCGTATAGAATAAGTAAAAAAAATCAGACAAAAAGAAAAACATTTAAGGATCACTGCAGAATGTATTGCGTCCTGAGCTGAAATCGAAGCCGCGGAAGCCTTCTGACAATGAACAGCTAGAGGAAATGATTCTTATATGAACTTGACTAGTACGTTTGCCTAGAAGATATACCTATTCACTCGCGCCTACAAGCAGCCTAAGTTGTGTCAGGAAACACAGGATACACATAGTTTCTAGATAAAATTAGTAACATAGGCTACTCTCCGGTGCATAAACTATATCTATACGCTCGTTGATCAGTGGTGCGGTCTTTGCGTGTAAGAAGGCCAAACCAACCAACACACAAAGAAACCTTCATACACACTTTCACATTTACTATAATGCACTTTAGAGGGAGGCCTTTGCGATGCACTCGAACACTATAAGCTCAATAATAATAATTTAATGTTGACGTTTAGTTATTATTTTACGGTCACGTTTAAAAATAATATCCAAATGTTACAAACATTCAATATATTTTATTTTTGACTGCAAATGTACATAAGATCAATAGCTCATATTTCACTAAATAAATTGCTTGAGTAAGGAAATTGTGAGGTTATTGAAAATGTCGCACAAAAATGAAAATCAGAGAAGTAAACTCAATATTCAGGCAATCGCTTCAATAATAAAATAGGTAAAGCACGAAAGTGCCACATGTTGGTAAACACGCCTCCGCTCCTGATTTGATATACAAAGTTAGTAGGTAGGTATGTTGGTATATTCCGTTATTGCAAATAGATGTGAAATTATAGATTTTGATGCCCTAAATGCTTGAGATGCTCAAGTCAAGATAAATCTTTACGATGCATACTTCGGATTATAGTGGTGCTTTAAGGGGAGGCTCATGTTCAGCAGTGAAGAACTTCCGGCTGATGATAATAGTGATGATACTTTCTACAACGAGGGAGTTTTAACAAGCGATGGCTGTTGTAGAAGTTAATATTTTAATACAAGTATTATCTGAGTGCAATCCCTTTGCTCTTGTTGTGTAATCTGCGCTAATCGGCGCTGTAGGTACAGTTTACAATCATCACTATGTAATCCGGCTTGAAGGGTAAGTAAGATTACTGGACGTATGAGACATGATCGAGAGCTGATATTGTATCAGGGTCAAGCGTACTGCAGCACCACGTAGGACTTGGTCATTCAAAGTTCTATTATGGCCAAGTCAGGCAAACCACATTACCTACATACAAAATTCTACCAGATCCCCGTTACGCATTTCTTTAACAATAATAATTGGGTCATTCTACTCGCCACTAGATATATATTTAGTGGCGAGTACAATCGGAAAGTGGGTAGACATTGGAAAAAAACAGCTGCTTTTACTACATAGTAATATTAGTTGAAGAACATTGCTTCACCAAACTTGGTAGCTGAAACATTATTGAAGGAACATAAAACACATAAAACGGTAACAATTCGATCCATCACTGCACGTGGCATTGAGCTCGACCGGGTATGCATAAGTAAATTTTTATCGATCTGAAAGCCTATAGTGGACTTGTTTAAGTGTATAGGCAAGACGCTCGTCGCGCCGCCATGGCTGCCTTCGTTCACTGCAAAGCCTTAAAAGGTGGCTTTTGCGTGACTTCGGTACGAAGATTCTAATTGTGATTAGCACGTTGCGTGGGCACTAACCTGCGATGCCGTTCATCAAATGATTTACTCGCTGTTGATGTTTATTTTACCGCTTTATTGTCGTAATAATTTGCGGTCGATGTATGCATTTTCTTAATATCGATAAGGTAAAGGAACGACTGTTTATACGTGCTAAAACAACCTTGTTCTCCTAAGATCTGTACAAGAATCTAGAAAATGACTTCATTATGAGAAAAGCTCTGAAAGACTAAAGGTCAGCGATCCTGATCTTCATATTTGCTCTCGTGAAAATTTACGGGTCTCATTAATATTGTGCTTATGAGCCTTGTTTATATACTCTGTGATTCGTAACTAAATAAGAAATTAAATCATATTTACACGTATTCGATATTTGATTTGGTACCACATCAATTGTCCAATCAAAATATTTGGAGAAAATCAGTACGCATTTTCGCCTAGAGTTGAATAAGTGCACCTTTATTCAACTCAAATCGGCTAATGTTTTGAGAAGTAAATGAACGAGGTTTATGTTCTGTCCAGCTTTACAAGAGCTTTTGGCGTCGTATGTGCAGTCCCGAGACGATCAAACGTTTAGTAAAATTTGTTGGCTCAATTTCTCTCAAATTCGAAAGTTGTGGAGGAACTGAGATACGCTTTAGAAATGAAATGTGGAGCTCAAACGTGGATCGGTTAGCTGTAGCACTAAATTCTTGAGCTAGGCAAACCTCACCGTAGTATTTACTCTTTTAAACTTTAAGTTAGTATTTGCGATACGAGCTTTACTTATCTTCTAAAAATACACTGAAGCGTCTCACTTTTGCACCGAGCACGTGATGCGATACGATATTTCCCTAAAGGACTCTGTAAAAGAAAAATCACCTGCACATTTTTACTCCCGTTTTATTGTTGCTTTAGTTTTGCTGTTGAACCAGGTTATATTTATTTGGTGTTTGGCGCCTACAGGTGGGTAATAGACAACTACGGACATTAAAACGTTTCTGCTCTAAAACATTTTTGTTGCCTTTTTCTTTTCACTGAAATATGATTTAGTTTCTTAACAGAGTTTGTTGCTACGAACTCTACATACCGAGTATCAAGAATATTTTGAGAAAATTTTTGAAAAAGAAAATACTGCATTAGTGTTATTGAACTTTGTGTACGTATTTTCCCTTTTCGTTATAATTAATATAACCGTATGTATATACCAATCAAGTGTGTGTTCAGCCTTGTACATTAGGGTTCTGTAGTTTTCAATTACGAGATCACGAACTTCAAAATGGTACAAACATAATATTATAACACATTTCAACAAACATTAAACAAATGAGTGGAACACAACAACTGTAATAAGGGTCAATTATAGGGGTTCCTTATTTTACTCTCCGAGATATCCATTATTCTAAGTTTGTTAGTTTAGTTTATTTAACATTTTCTCTCAAACGCCAAAATCTATATAATAAAAGCTTTATTCATATTACTAACGTTCTTACAAATGCATCGTATCAGTAATAACAAGTCTTACTTGTTTTCGTCAGTTCGTCAAATTTAAAAGGTATATTCCCAGCGTCCCTGCTAATCTCACCACCAGTGAGACGTCCGCGGGGACGTTGGGAATTTATATTCCAATCGTCCCCACTGGTAGGGTGGTAAGCAGGGACGTGTAAAATATAAGTACATGAAACATTTCTTAAACCATCCAAAGTCATGTTGTAACGTTTGTTTCATTTGTTACATTACTTAAATACTTATAGTAAAGAAATTTCAAAAACATACAATACTACAAGTATAATTCTTTACCTATATTGTATACCAAAAACAAAAAAGGTCATATAATGAACACAAGAACTATTAACAAATTACGGTAAAAAAATCGACGGTCTTATCGCTATAAGCAATCTCTTACAGACAACCTGAGAATGGAATGAATAAGCGTATATGAATTTGAAAAAACTGCGTATTCTGTTTACTTCAGGATACAAAAATGCACAAAACTGCACAATATTATGTCCTTAAAGAAAAAAAAATGCTTCTACAACATCTTTAGTTTTAGCGGCACCAAAACTTATAAGCATAGAGTAGTACTATTTTTTTTTCTTCTTTCGTGGCCAGACACTAGTACTATCTTATAGGCCTGTGTTACCTTTTTTTCTTTCTTTCGTGGCCAGACACTTTGTATATTTTGCCAATTTCAAGTTTAATCCTATGTTACTTAACTTTGTTATAAAAGTACAGATAATAACAATATTATATTGCGGTGAAAATGTGTCATCACGGTTACCAAGAGCAACCTCTAACTTTTTGCGTATTACTAAGGTCGACCTCATTAGCATTCAGGTATCACGTTTCGGCGCGGCTGTCTATAAAATAAACCAAATGTTATTCGTGTTTTATTATAATTAATTTGAAACTTTACTCAGTAATAACTAGTTATTCCATATTTAATTTAGTCTTCGAGTTAATGACTTTTTTAACTTTAGTAGGTACTAGGTATATCCATTTATGGATGAATTGCGGTGGTGAGAGTGGCCACTTTGGTTTAGTTATTGCTTGTGGTTACACTCGCGTGGAGGGTCACAGGAACTAGTTTTTTTTTAAATTTGAAATAGGCTTACGTTTAAGCACGATCTCATCTGATAAACGACGATGCGGTTGACGATGTAGCACGCTTACCTAGAAGAAACATACATATTCACTCTCGTCTTGAAAACTCCCAAATTATAGCTATTGGGAAACACAGAGGCCGGCAAAGAATTACTCCTTAGCCGTCCGTATAATAAAGGTTAAAGCAAAGCGCTTGGTACGGAGTCGGACAGGTATGAAATTTTCCGGGGTAAAACGTAGACTATGACGGTCTTACCACAAATAAATTAAACACACTTTAAACCTGTATTAAACACTGTTTAACTCCTAAACATGCCTTAAGTTTAATTATTTTAATAATAATAATTAAAATTACATATTTTAATTACTTTTGCTTATTTTTAAGGAATTAGGTTTTAATTTGAAATAACAGAAAAAGTAAACAACATAAACTAAAATAACTAAATAAAATACACACTAATTTATTTAATTACTTAATTATAAGTAATTTTAATTTATTATGGTACGGAGGACTAGCTTCTGCTCGCGGCTTCACACCCTTGTAATCAGGATAAAAAGTTTATAACAATCAGGGATAATATATATCTTTCCAATTAGTGAAAGGATTTTTATACTATCGTACCAGTAGTTTCCGAGATTAGTGGTACAAAAAACTTTACGCCTGTATAATATTAGTATAGAAAGAGTGATGACTTATACGATGATCAGCATTGTTATAAAACATATTCAGGAAAAGAAAACATTTTTAATAGTCTTCAATGTTTTCATATTTATGGAAACTGTTTAGATTTGCTAGCACTTTTTCTTCAACGTCTAGTGTATGCCAATAAAGATAAATCCATTAGCTACCTATGTATGTATCTACGTACCTGTACCGAAGCACAGGGGCATACACAGCTTGTCTTCTCTCCACGTTGTCTCCCATGAGACCAGGCAGTGAGAGGTAAGCGAAGTTGCGTTGTGGTGAAAGCTTGATGAAGCGAATCCTCGAAGCATACGTGTAACAAAGGGAGTGCTCTGACATATTCCTTAGGTAATAGTCAATAGTGTATACCTTCGCGGTATCCCGGAATCACTATCTAGGTATATAATGCGGTTTTAAGATTACGATGCCCAAGATCTAAAAGGCTTTACTACCTACATGTGTAAGTTCTTCTTATTGGTTATCTGGAACAACACGTAAAGGTCATTATAGCCGCATGCAGCTAATGGTAGGTACTTTATCAAAATTTTTTGGTGATACGCTTTGTAGTACTATTATTCACTGTCTTGTACCTATAACGAATCGATTTTAACTGTCAATTTTATCGAATTCTATTTATCGAAAAGATCCGTACTCGCGCCGCATGTTGCGTCCTACTCTTTTAGGCTTAGTATGTTCACCACTTTTAACATTTATCATTTATCGACAACATAGGCACTTGAGTATTGGCCCAACACTAAACTATCGATTGTAATCTATACATACATACATACATACAAATATATAAAATTGAAGTGTCTGTTTGTAATATCAAAATAACAGCTTTTTATACTAAATAAATATGAATATGAATAATAAATGAATATACGGTACTTATAACATAACAACCATTTTTAAAATTTTTGTCTGTCTGTCTGTTCCGGTTAATCTCCGAAACAGCTGGACCGATTTTGACGGGACTTTCACTGGCAGATACTCCGATTAACGTTGTAACTTGTAAGGAGTTACAAGTTACAACGTTACAAGGAGTAACTTAGGCTACGTGGGCGAAGCCACGGGGCACAGCTAGACTTTCATAAAAGAACACATGGAACTTTGTTTTAATTTTAATTTTAATTTCTGCAAGTTTTAGTGCTTAGGCGCGTTAATCGAATCAAGAATAATATCATGTCTCTTACTGCGTCTGTAACTCTCTTTTAACTGCATCTTATCCGGTATCCATGACGGTAAAGAAATCCTGTAGTGCGATTTCTGTATTATTATGAGCAAACATGGGAACTAAGACTTATATGTGGATATAGAAAGCCAGTATGTTCTGCCAGTTTCTATGGGCGCCTTTGCTCAGCAGATGATGTTTTCGGTCTTCTGGATTATAGAAAGCACTCTGTATATAGCGAACAGTACTCGATATCGTCATTTGTACTGGATTCTTTACATCACCACTTTTGCACTCATACGGGAATTTCGCAGAACAATTCCATTTATAACACGTTCTGCTATATGTTCCATATTCATAGTGCTTGCAATGGCGTTGAACACAACACAAATCAGAATTAATGTGTGCATATTTGCATCACACGTCATATCCACAGAAATGAATGCACTCTGAATGCAGACATTTACTAATTGTTACGTGGCTAGACCCAATATTTCTCAAGGCGTACTAATAATATTAGCACTGAAAACTAATACAGTTCCTATATTAAAATCTAGTGCAGTGATATAAGTAATCGATTATTCTCGTTCGCACTGATATTTTTATGTATCGAAGGTTTTATGATTTACATTTAAAAACTCAGTCTCTCACAACAATTATATACCTATAGCTCGGCTATATAGGCGGCTCCGTAGCTAAGTTGGTAGTAACCCTGCCTGCAAAGCGAGGGGTCCCGGGTTCGATTCCCGGCCCGGGCAGATTTTGTCTAAGCATAAAGTTTGTTCTCGGGTCTTGGATGTTTGTGATGTGTATCTGTGTGTGTTCATGCCACCTGCAACACAAGGAATCTTAGTGCGGGGGTATGAGTTTAAGCGTTTATTTATTATAAAATTAATAACCCAGCTATATTGGCAAGTATTAAGTTGTACGTTCCTAACAACTATATTCGAACGGGGCGTCGACGGCATCAGCTGTTCGCTTGTCCAGCGCCGCGCACCCATCACTGTGACAACGCACCTACACTTCGGGCGCTTGCTTTACTCAATGAGTTCACGTACGAGTGCCAACATGTTGACATATTCCATGACAGTGTACGTAGTATTTGTAGTTATCTTAAAGTATATTTAAGTTATAATAATTAAAATAGTTAGCGCTTTGGTAACTACTGTAAGCTACCTATTAAGATTAAATAAATAAATCGCTTATTTGGCCACAACCTCTGGAGTGGCACGAAGCCGATTCATTACTCCTTTATAGCCTTGAACTAGGTGTAGGTACCTGCGCAACGAACGTCATACGGGGTTGTTTAGTCATTGATCACGAAAATAGATTAAGAGTTCGGGGAATCGGCTAAAAATTGCCAGATATAAATACAAATGCTGTTTACCGATTATATCTATTTATAGACATTTGACCGCAAACTCACATTTCATGAATGTTATACAGTTTGCTGTCAAAAATAGTTAACAGAGCAAGGATCATGGTTCTGAGTAAAAGGTCGAATATAGGATCTGCGGCCAAAAGGTGACCCTGTTTAATTGAAAAGTACCTATCAAATTTCATAACAATGCCTTACGTTTATTTTGACATGCAAGATCTGTTATTGAAGGAATAAGCTTAATAATGGGCATTAGAACTTTATGCGACTTTATCTAACCAATGATTAAAAAATCTCTTTGATTCTAACTGACTCCCGTAATCATAATCTATTCATATATAGTTATATGGGTAAAATGCCAGAAGCCATAATAGAAGTTACGTGGTTAAAAAGGTCATACACAACGACTCGAACTGTTGACTGTTGATAACCAGGCGTTTTAAAGCCAGTCATATTGACATGCAGTAGCAGTCCAAAGGAGCTGTCGATATTTTGTAGGTTTCACCTAGTAAGTAAGTGGTAAGTATACTAGTCTATGGGTAAATGTGCTCAAGACTGTACAGTTTAGTTCTCCTTGTATCATTCCACAGCTGAACTAGATCTTTGGTTAAATGCTATATTTTTGTGATGGATATAATAATGTGTTTGGCTTTAACAAAAGAACAGCACTAAGTATGGCCCTTTTGTCGCCTGGCTAAATACAAGCTGAGTGTATTCAAATAAAGAATGAACATGGACGTAGTTTTCCTGAACATCCATAGAAAGCAATGCCAACACATTGGCCAAAACTCATAACCCAGGAAAGTTTCTTTACATTTAGGCGACGAAGTCTCCTGCTGATGTATTCAAGATTATACTATACTCTTAGATAACGATCCGCCTATATTGTTGCTCTAATAAGCAGTAGGTACCTGTATAGCATACGCAGGTAGGTACTTATTACACAGTTCCGGTTTGATAAGCGTATATTTCGCCACAAAAGTAGCTGCAACGACTGCTGCCTTGTCCACGGTAGCGGATAAAAATTACTATTGCGCGCAGATGTCGGATGATAAACAAGATCTTTCCGAGTTTTTGAGGTGATTATGATATTTAAGCAGAGCGTTTTAATTGCAAGTGGTGAGTGTAGTGGTGATAATACGCTGACTTTTTATATGGCATTTTGTTACCATGAGTTAAGTCTCTTGGGCGCCCTCGCGCTTATCGCTCACGTCTAGGCATTTCTGAGAAATAAAGAATACGACCGCGAACATTACCCACAGCTCGGGAAAACCATAAAGAGGGTAGTTAGATAAATAGATTGCTAGACACAAGGCAGGCGTACGCCTCCAAACTACCGTTTAATAGAGAGAAATGTTCACAGAAATCAACAGTTACTTTTATAGTTCCAATCGTGACCAGGTTACTGAATAAAAAAGTATCACGCCCCTAAATGGTCTTTTTTCGGGTTTTTGTCAGTTTAACAACGCTATTAAAAGTTTCAACTTTCAGATGTTGATTTTAATGGGGAGTTAGGACTAGGTATTAAATACTACGTTGCCAGATTATTGAAAAATCCTTAGTCGTAGACGTAGTCCAGCACTATTTTAAAGTATTTTACCCAAGTTTTGTAACATAATATTGTTCAAACTATAATTTTAATTTGAGATGCCACCTTGTCTACTAATTTGTACCTACGTTACTTTATCAAACGTTATTGAACCAAATTACCTTATAAGTTGACTGTTATTTTAAACTAGTTGTGCCTCACGGTTCTACCCAAAGTTCATAAGTAGAGTTTTTTTATATACTATAGGCTTGCGTTTGACCACTATCTCACCTGATGGTAAGTGACGATGCGGTCGAAGATGGAGCACGCTTGCCTAGAAGATACCTATTCACTCGTGACTTGAAGACACCAAGGTTATAGCGATCAGGGAACACAGACTCGGGCAAGGCATTCCACTTTTTAGCGGTACGCGAAATGAATGTAGAAGCAAAACGCTTCGTGCGTAAAGGAGGAATATCAATAAGGTATAATATTATTTTATTTCGGGAAGAAAAGTATATCATGGATTAAACGAGGCAAGTTACTGTCTGTCTGTATGCCAATAGTCAGCCAAATCCGAGTTTAGACGTGATCGAGTAACAAAGACAAACAAAAATCCAAACTTTCGCAATCATGATATTAGTAGATATAGAATTTATAATTGGCTAGCGAGATATGGCGATAAAAAGACTGAATGAATAAAATATATCTATTAAATCGACTTAGGAGTACCTAGAACAGGCTTTGAAAAGTATTTTACTAGTAATTTAATATAGCAAAACCTTAGATCATTTAAAGAGCAAACCGTCTGTGGGAATTCAAAGTCGTAAATTAAAATAATACTAAAATAATGATTGAAGCTTTAGAGATTTACTACAAAAGGTAAAAGATTATGAAATATTAGAGGCGATATTAGGGTGCGGGTACATAGTAAGCTCAGGCCTGCCTTTTGATATTCTTAACATAAGCCTCCGTCTCGCCACACGACAAAATCCGTCAGATTCGCCTCTGATGAAAGTTATAATAAAAGTCAATAAAATCTTTGATCGTTTCGGATGGTCCATAATCCCTCTTTTGGATCCTTTGTAAAGAACTTTGTTTAACTTCTGTCGGGTGTATGATTCAATGATAATTTAGTGAAATTTTACAAGTTAGATATAGAGTAGTATCTAGGGTAATAGAGGTTAAATCGTTCTAAACTATCAATATCAGCCTCTTACGCTCCCACTGCTGGGATATCGGCCTTCTCTCAGAGACTGAAGAGAGTGCGGCTTGGTGGATATCACATGTCCTCGAATTTTGTGGTTCTAGAACATGCCGGTTTCCTCACTATGTTTTCCTTCACCGTTTTAGAGCGAGTGTGAATAATCCGCACATAACTTGGTGTAAGTCATTGGTGTGGGCCGAGTCGAGATTCGAACTATGGTGCGTCGGATTGAAAGTCGCACAAGCTCCCGCTCGGCCACACTCGCTCTTCTCTAAAGTATAGTTAGATATTTTCTCCCACTTGTTCGGAAATAACTTCTTTATTTAAAAAGAACACGTCAATCGGCACTGGTAGGACTAACTCTTCAGCGAGTGTCCGTCTGGGTTGATACCACCGCTTTGCTTGTGAAGTCTGCCGCCAAGCAGTAGTGTGCAAGCATTACTGTGTTCCGGTTTGATGAGCAGAGTAGCCAGTGAAATTACTGGGCTTATGAGACTTAATACCTAATGTCTCAGGGTAGCGAGCGCACTGCAGTGCCGCGCAGTCCTTTGTGTTTCAAAGTTCTGAGTGGTACTGCAATTGTTATGGGCCGGCGTTAAGCTTACCATCAGGCAAACGATCGGCACGTCTCGTTATCAATTATCATAAAAAAAACTTTTCGTTACTAAATAAATAATGAGAAATTGCTGGATGTTTTTTTAGGAGTGCAAGCGAGGTTTTTACACGACTGCACTAAAAAGGAATGTAATGTTTTTAGGGTTCATGTATAATGTATGTTTGTATGTATGTGAGTTTCTTTATTCCACCATAACTTTTAAATGCCTGAACAGATTTGGATTGGTATGGGGTATCGTTAGAATCCTTACATCATCCCGAGTGAAACTGGCTAGGGCAGTCGTGTTTTTAATGAAACTTTTGTTACATTTGGATATTTTCCATTAAACCAGATGTTATTTTTTGTTTTTATTACAGTACTAGTGACTGTTACAGTATTTCCATATTGTGGCATTCGGGTAACGAGCTTACTTACCTATCAAAACACGACAATAGAAGCGCGAATAAAACAATTAGTTGAGTGGACCTATTTACTATAGGTACACGAAAACATTTATAGCAAGTTTTTCAGACAAACCTCAGAAAGAACATGCGGAAGTGGCGTGAATGTCAATAAAACATGTTACACATTTACCTCGTATTTATTTGAAAAAGAAGCCGGCGTACCGGAACGATTAGGAATGAATTATGGGAAGTATCTGGTGAACTTTTTGTGTGCGTAATATTATTCTTAATACTTTCTTACACCTTCAGCCAATTCGGAGATACGAAATGCTTTTAAATGAGATTTTTCGCCGCAGCAGGAAGCCGTTCTATCTGATTGTAAATGAACCCGAAACAAGTTCATCATCCAAATCAGTGAAGTAAAATTCAAACCGGCTTCTTTAGAATTTTGTGCCCGCATTTTTTCGTCCACAATCTGTCTTTAGCTCTACGCTTGACTTCACAGTTGTCACGGTATCAGATCTGACATCTCCATGCCTCTTGAGCTCGAACTTCTAGAGAGTTTACAAACTTTGAATACGAATGTGTTATTCGACCGGGACTATTTATATATTTCAAATGGAATTTGATGGTTCGGTTATTTATGTTCTCCCGTGGAATCTACACTTAAATATGATTTTGTATATAAGTAAAAATATAAAAGACAGCGTGTATGAAGGCATTTGTTATAAATATAAATAAAGTAGTTTGCCGCAAGATATTACGCCAACTACCTTCCCATCCATCTCAGCAAAATCTTGTGTAGGTATGCTCTGTAGTTTTATAGGAGGCTGTAGCGCGCTACGGCGTGATATATCGAGGTTGGCTGTCGCAGCGAGCGCTGAAGCTTACGCAGGAATTATAACAAGTCGGATGAAATTTGTTCACATATTTTTACCGGTTGCTCGGCGAGTTATGCCGGCGAAGGCGGCGTGTCGTGTGATTCCGCCGTATCCACGCTCATTATCGGCGACGGGCGCGCTGAACCATGCCGCCATTACAATCGAATTCTCCTTGACGACTCGTGATTCACGATCGAAATCCCACTGCGTATGATTCGATAATATCTACATTCGGATCAACCAAAATTTCGTTGCAGCTACTCGAAAATATGCTGCGATGTCTGCAGAGCTCCGATTTTACGCTCGCCGAGAGTTTAGGCTTTGTAGAATATTATCTGCGCTGAATCCGTTCGTACTAAAATCGTTTACCCAAAATAAACCATTGAAAAGATTTTGTGATTGCTCCGCGTACGGGGAGGAAAAGGTAAATCGTCAATTTGGTGAACGGTGGCGTGTAGCAGTACTTCACGGCTGAAAGCGCTCTTATTACAGGTCGCTCGGTTCTGAGCCAGGAGAGGCATTAATCGTCTAGCGTAGCGGGCATACATCACCTCACCTGGCAAATGTGACACACCACACTCCAGTTAACGTAAATCACTCATTAGAAGCGTAGTTAATGAGACATCCACTGGATGCCTCACTAATGACAATTTAATGTCGTAGATCGCTTAATTTCGCCTAGTAATCAAACTTTCAAGCGACGTAGCTAAGGTAAGCTGCGGGTAATAGACAGCACCTTTGAGGCTCTGAATACATTACCCCGCCGAGTGTTGTTTAGTGATTTATAATGGTAGTCTCAGAAGCTCATTATTATCTCGATTTCCGGGCATACCAACCGTACCATAAACACTACTACTACACCTATTTTTAATTCGTCGCGTCGGGAAGAATTAGGATAGTACCTATGTGGAAAACGTTTAACATATTATGTGTACGGTTTTACAAATATACTAACATAATATGTAGTTGGTTATAAAATAGGTACTTCACACATATGACTCAGCTGTAACACCCGCATATATTTACCTGTATATTGTAATTATTGTGATTTAAAAACGGCAGCCTAAAATTCTGATAGGCTGGATAGCTACACAATGTTAGACTATAGTACGTATACTTATGTGGCACTGCGCGCGTGTAATTAGGTTATGAAATACTTTATAATTACAAGTACCTACTATTAGTGTATATTGATATTATTTGCTCTTAACTAAATAGAAGCGCCTACGGTACTAGTTCAACATTTAAATTGACAATTGGCGGAGAAATGGGGCGACACACACACTAAAAAATAGATAATTACGAAGCTCCTTCTTTATTGAAGTATGATTATTCTTATGATGCTACTAGGGGCGTTGAGACGTACGTACCTATTGAGAGTTTGTATTGGTGAAAATTGCCTTCGTAATCACAGAGTCGGGTGTTTTGTAACGTGAAGGTTAATTACAAGCCTACAAAAGGCGCTACCGATCTAAGCTAACTTGAACACAGACAATTCGATCGTTAAAACAGAAAGCGAGCGCGCAATTGATGACTCACCATCATCAGCCAAAAGACGTCCATTGTTGAACATATACCACCCTCAAATTCTTATAAATAAAGCGCCACGCTTGGCAGGCATTTTAGTTATCCCAGGACCTTAAAGACCGAGAGCTGAGGACACTGGCTAGGTGTCCTTTCTTATCATATAGAAAGTGCACAGCAACGCGACATTCGACGATATTTATTCGTAAAATAGCAACTAGTTCAGCAGAAACTCCACAAAGTTTGACGAGTAGATAGTTTATGTGTGCCATTATAACTTCCATAAACAACAGGACTCATAAATAGTCATAATAGACTGCTCCACAACTATTATTAATTAACAAAATTCCATCTCTAAACCTCGCTTCCACACGCCTGAGCGAACCAAATTGCCAAGTATCGATGTCAAAGTGTGCCAGCACCTACTGCGGGTGGAATTTTGCTTACTTGCTCACTTCTCGGCGTCGGCTGCGGTAACCGCAGTCCAAAAAGTAATTAATTAAATTTACACTTAGCGCAGACAATGACACGCCAGCCGTCCTAAATGCTCGCTCTCAACCTATCGAGCCCTTTGTGTTTCTCACAACAGAATTAACTTTCATTAAGTAAAACTTGATAACATCTTTTGTTCCTATTCGCAATAATGCGAACTTTCTCTGACTGATTCCCCGTATTCAAATTTATATTGGACATTTTGACAGCTAATGAATGTGGCGTAAGCAGAGTGCTCCAAGAAACCTCGTATTGCAGAATAAATAAAAGACTTTTACAGAGAGGTAGGTATGGCGCAATCGTAAAGTCTGTCTTTAAAAGGCGCGTTTCGTTTTCTTCACTAAAAAGCTTTGTCATGGAAATCTAAAAGATGTTTTTATTGACAGCATCTGCTGAGGCGGAAAACTTTTTTATTTATACAGTCATTGTTTCTTGAGAGATGATTACGGAACAAGAAAAACATCGCCGTGATTACGATGTAACCAAGTCGTTATCTCCAGAGTAAAACTAATGAGAAAAATTATTCCACGAAACAAATTTACCAGAGGAAATCTTTTGAATTTAGAATGATGAAGTTATTAGGAAGTAAATAGTTTAGAGTCGATCTAATTCATGGAAAAATCTATTTATACGAATAAACCTATTTATAATCTGTGAATTTTTTAAATAATCAGTCTTTTTCAAGGACACTTCTCACGCAGTCTTGTAATACCTGTAACCGTCCTGTATAATTAAAAAACTTACTTGGAAATCGATATCTCAAATTTAAAGTGATTATAGGAAAGTGGACGAGCGATCGGATCGTCTGCGTGATTAATCCGAAACAATGAGAAGTTAGTGTGCTTTTGACGAGACAACGTAACAAGAGGGCAGTGCTCCGGCTGCCATTGTCGCTGGGCAGTGGTGTGTGGCAGCCAGCCGACCACGAAATCGGTTCCAGCCGCGCGCCGCTCTACGCCTCCTAACTCCCAACGACACACAAAAATCATTCACGAAAAATCACCGCCTGTGAAATACTGCCAAATGCGCCCATTCAAACACAATAACACGTCGTATGTTTCGAATAAACTCTTTATCCCACGCGACACAAAATGAAAACGGCATTTTTTCATTATTCGCCGCACTAAAGTTTCGAGTAGTGAACGCCCTAAATAACAAATATGAATTTCTCTAACGAATACATCTGAAGTCACAGCTACGGTGTCCGCTTAAATAAATAACGGGAACATTTTTCTGTACAAATGTTCAACACCCTACTTTCTTGCTTGTTTAGGAGGCTCTAAAAATCCTGTTCTTTTTATTATAGCCGCGTCGGAAAAAGGCGAATTATTTTTAAGCTAAGTCCAAAAAGGACGACTTATTGGAAACATTCATTCTCGGATCATCCTATTATTACTCTTTCTAAGAGGCTCCTGTAAAAAGTAAAAGGGATCATAACAGAATTTATTTTATATAGAATTTATTTTATCGGCAGTAACTCGCGTCGATCGGTGACGCTGGAGGAGGGCTTACAAAATTATTTTCGAGGGTGACCATCAAACAACTTACCGTTCGGTACAGAAACTTCGTGTAGCATAAAAGAAGTTTATGGACCGATAAAGACCTTTTCAAGGGTCCCCGGTAAGGGAGAGCGTGTCCACACTTTCGAAGCGGTTCGAGCTTTCTAAGTGACGCTGAAATCAAACGCGAACTTTTGTTTCTGCACGTTGGGGAAACAAATACATATAATTTACTCATATCGCTCTGATTGCATGAAATGTAGAAATAAATTCTCTACGTACAAAATCTACTTTCTAAATTATAATGAAACCAAATATTTAAAAAAGTAAAATGTTTACGCGGCTCTGATGAAAAGTGAGTTTGAAATATCTATCATACTCTTTGTTACTCCGTAAAATAATGGGCCTACTTTAAAATTGCGATCAAAAAGCTCATCACGAAAGCGTCTTGCTAAATTGTTAAACTTAGTGAACAAAAAATAAGGCGACAAAATGATTTTCAGGCGTCAACCCATCACGGGTTATTGAACAAACTTAGCTAAAGTTTGCCGTCGATTGTGTGCGATTTCGCTTGTATCACTGCTCAGCAGTTATCGATTTTCATTTAACTCTTCTTAAATAGGTCATTACGGCCGGCAGTGTGTTTATGAGTATCGGCGGCGGCGTCGACGGCAATATTGCGCTTTGTGCTTCCAACCACAATAATACAGTGATTAATGGATCACCACACGATCCAACTTCTTTGTTGTTGAGCAAATATTTGAGCGGACGTCACAATCCGTGCCTTTCATATCACTTGTATCGGTGATTTTGTGCCTTATATCGGTTTTGCTAAAGCTCGTCCGGATTTTCAATACGGAGTTAATGGTGCTCGGGATTTAAGTATTCGTGCACACACTACTGTTGCTATTTCCACGGACTGGCTCGTTATGGTAAATATCCCGTTATTGCAATCCAATTTCACGAAAATTCAATGTTATAGGTACAGTGTTGGATGTTGCGGTTTAGATTGTTTGGTTAACAAAATGGAAAATTGAATTTCGCCTAACAGTCGGTTCTCGAAAGAAGGCAAACAATACTTAAATTTAACTTTCGTCTTTCTAAAACAAAGAGTTTATAAACGAACTCAGCGACTCTTTATTTAAATTGATCGACAGACCTACTCATAAAAAAGTCGTAAACACCTTCAAAAAATTCAAAACATAACAGAGTTGAGATAAAATAACGTAAAAACACCGAACCTAAAGCATGAATGTTTACTGCAGACTGAGTGTTAAGTATAACATAAATGACTCATCTCTAAAACCACTCTTCAACTCTATGCACATTTACAGAAGTTGTTGAAAACACGATAAATGATTCAAAAGGCATTCATAGATAAGTGAGGTTTCATTTGTGAACAACACGATACATTGGTAATGTTTGTTTTATCGATTTGCAAACACTTTTATAACTGAACGGTCATGTATTAATTTTGACCGCTGGATTATTTCAGCTGACATACCATGGCACAATATAAGTATATTGTACCGAAAAAAGTAAGACCAAAAGGTGAAATCGCTCGTGTGAAATTACACGGACCAAACGCTTGCAAAACAGTTGTAAACATTTGATTGCGGTTGTTCGTAGTCGTTCCACTACGACCAACTGAAACGGAGCACATACGCAGTAAGCATGCCTGAATGCACACTACTGCGATGAACCGTACGCAGTAAAGCTTGTCCAATACAATTAAGTGTGATTTGTGCGCCAGTACCTGTCCTAAAGGGGCCTCAAATACACGTGCTAAAGCAGAATTTGGAGATCATAAGGAGAAAAAAAATCTTAAAATTAAAGAGCAACAGAGTTGATAAAAGTGTATAAGCAGCAAGAAATTAAATTAAATAAATTCACTTGACGACTCAGGACCCCAATTCAACTTAACAAATGGCTTAAAAATGACAATGGTTTCGTCTTAAAATGATCACTTTAAGCACTTTCGGTATGTTATCAATGCACAATCGTTTTTCCATGGTAGCCTATGACAATGTCGATTATCAATAAACCATTGTTAATTTTCGTATGCTCTTCATCATGACGACAACGTCATCATTTTTAAATCATTTTTTTAGTTGAATTGGGGCCCTGGTCTCCGTACTCTTAACTTGTCATTGGGGAATAAGGACTAAGAGTACGGTTTGCCTTTGAGCCAAACCTACAAACTCCTATCATAGCTACGTTCCAAAAGCAATGTAGGTAAATAGGAAAACAAACAATTTCGCTTAACATTCTAACCAGGCTATACAGTCTAGACTGATTTATTCGCAGTGAAAGTCTGTGATCCACTATTAGCTGAAGCCTAGCCTATGTAACGGGCTGGAAGCTTCGGCTCACTACTTCTGTTTACAATGTGACCGGTGCCAAAGCTAAATGGGACTACACAGGTACAATTGAAAATAGCAGGAGGCTTGTCGTGCTCAGGTACCACTGAATAGCACAGGATTGTCGTGCTTTGATGATAGGTACTAGGTTTTTAAACAATAGTTTTGTTTGGTTAAAAACACGGTGTTATTTTGTCGTAGTTGCCTTTGTATTGTTACAACCTGCATTAATCACAAGAATAAATAAGACACAGTTTAAATCACTTAATATTTTTGTATTTCCAATTACTTCATTTTTCAATTACTTCAAGATTACTAGGCAAATGACTCTAAGTGCCCATTCCAAAGATGTAGTCCTGTCGAGAAGAATGGGCAAGAAACTCGATGGAACTCTTTTAAAATTGATATTCAATACATGACAATACAATCAGTAATTACATAAGTAAACTTTTGATATAATAGCACATTATTTTTACTTAATTAGAAGAATACTTAGCTTTATATAATCCAAAAACTATACAGAGTTCTTTGCCGATCTGGGTTACTCTAAATCCAAAGGAGAACTGAACGAGCAAAATGGCAAGGTATCAATTTATGTTCACGATGACGTCACTTTTGTGGCGGCACAATACTTTTCTCGCATTGGCTGGATTTGCTTCAGTTGAATATCCACCAGGCGGCGCCACCTGTCGACGCGTGGAACAGGAAGACGTCACAGTATTTGAAGAACTATTTAGATTTATTACATTCGTCCATCCTGATAGCTTTGCGTCCCTGCAAAGGATAAAGTTATGTGTACATATATATATTCATAGTGATAACCTTTTATTTAGTCAACATCAACAGATATATCAGTACATTTTAACTATCAACATATTATGCCCAAAGCAATGTCAAAAATATGACGAGGCAAGATTATATGGTCACCCAATTTTGACAATTATGTGACATCAAAACTGGTTAATACTACCGAACTCCTGGACTTGTGTACTTAACACTCAACTGGCCCTTATGTGCATAAAAATATCTAACCGACTACCTGTGCCCCACGGCTTCGACCACGTAGCCTATTAAAAATTAGTATAACATATTTTTTTATGGTATAATATCTACCCACTATAACAATACGTATTATATTCTTTGACATATGAAATAAATATTTCACAAGACCTAAATGATGGTCCTTTCCTTTCTAATAGACTCTGTTTGCTGCGCACCACAGGTTTTATAACGCTACCGAACTATAGTTTAATAACCTAAAATCACATTCTAATTGTTAATTTCTTTATCAGAAAGCAAAATCCATTACAAAACAAACATCAGTAATAACAAATTATTTTCGACAATTATTAAAATACTAAATGCAATAAAATGTTAATCACAATTTACGAATGTTTGCCCAGGATTTTAAAACGTCAACTCTTGTGAAACGCAATTTTAAGAATATTAATTGATCACTCAGTTATTCCAAAGTGACTTACTCATTTGTGACCTTTTGTTACCCATTCAATATATTGGAATCTCCCTGATTATTACCAATGTGTCATTTTATCAACCATTTCAAATATCCAATGTGACATCTGGTCACCCAACATAACGTGTCATTTAGGCACCCATTTTATCAAATATGTATAATATAATTGGCAATATAAAGACATCATAATGAGCCCACAACCAATGGTGCAACAATAGCGCAACAATAGTGCAACAATAGTGCAACAACAGTGCAACAATAGCGCAACAATAGTGCAACAATAGTGCAACAACAGTGCAACAATAGTGCAACAACAGTATAACAACAGCGCAACCAATGGTGCAACCAATAGTGCAGCCGTAGTGCAACCGTAGTGCAACAGTAGTGCAACAGTAGTGCAACAGTAGTGCAACAGTAGTGCAACAGCATTGCAACAGTAGTGCAACAGTAGTGCAACAGCAGTGCAACCATAGTGTAAGCAAAATTATGTATCCCTCAAAGTAAGATAATCCAATATTATTTATCGGGTACGGATTGAACTAACAATATTAATTATTTTCTCCAAAATTGCGTCTCAAATGTTTAATGAAACCTGTTTAGTTATTAATTTTTGTTTTCCAATAAATAAATTTAAAAATGGTCAGGTTATATTTATGCTACTAGCTGCTGCCCCGCGGTTTCACCCGCGTGTAGATTCTGGACTACATGGTTTCCATCTTTTTGCACGGAACCCTAATTCTTTTTCTAAAATTAAAGTAGCCTTAGTTGGAGTACCATCAGCTATCTGCGAGTGAAAGTCCCGTCAAAATCGGTCCAGCCGTTTCGGAGATTACCCGGAACAAACAGACAGACAGACAGACAGACAAATTTTTAAATATGGTTGCTCCGCTACAGGCACCGCATATACTTTCATATGAACCCAATTTGTGTAAATGTGCAGTCTTAACGAAAACTACAGAGATCAGATATTTAGGAGTAATATTAGACAGAAGCTTATTCTTCATTATATTCTTCTCATGTATGCTTTTCTATATTTACATTGTATGTATGTGCTGAATAAATGTTTTTCTATTCTATTCTATTCTATTCTATTCTATTCTATTCTATTCTATTCTATTCTATTCTATTCTATTCTATTCTATTCTATTCTATTCTATTCTATTCTATTCTATTCTATCATGGAACGAACATCTGAAAAACTTTCGAGACGTGCAAGAAAACTAGTGTTCAATTTCAAGTAACTTCGATATGTACTAAACTTTGATGCATTGATCTTAGTATATTACGCCCTTGCACAATCCAACCTGGCATACTGCATTACAGTTTGGGGGTCCGCTGCTCAGACCCACTTACTACAAGTAGAAAGATCACAAAGAGCACTATTAAAAGTAATAACGTTTAAGCTTAGACGCCATGCCATCCCTCCGTGAAATTGTACAGGGAATGCGCAGTACTTTCTATTAGTCAGCTATTTGTTAAAGCCATAGTAGGTAGGCAGCATTCCCTATAGGTAATGAACATGTGATGCAAGAGGTCGCTTATAAACGAAAAAGAGATATGGTGTTCAAAACACAGAACATGAAAACTAAATTTGGGAAAAATTAGCAAAGAAATAGAAATAGTGAAGTCAATACGTTATAAATGCAAATGACTAATAACTGATTACTAAGCAAGTCTTAATTAGGCTGTTACTGAAAGATTGGTAGCATTAATTGAATAAAGTAACATCATATTAGAAAAATGAGTAAGGTTTGTAACCAAAGATACTCGTAAACACACATTATCATTCAAATATACTTCACACAATCAAACACATACACACACATATACACACTTATACTATCCAAGCATCACCTATTTACTTATAAGAATCTTAACTGTACACTCTTATTTTATGTTTGTTTCCAATTATTAGTCCCTCAGCACTCTTTAGCATTTCCCCTTAGGTTATCTTTCTGTTTAGATCTACCCTATCGGCTAATTTCATAAAGGAAATCTAAACAAGCATTTAGATACGTACGATTTTAAGTTTAAGGGGCAAACTTAGTCATCCCAACAAACCGAAAGCTATTCTTATTTATTTGCTCAAACCCAGAATTTAACAGTTACCATAGATACTTTCTTAAAAACATTCTACAATATTGAAGGTGGCCCTTATTTTTCGCTATTATTTACAATTTAATCTATTATTATGTGAACCCTTATGCAATATCCAGTTTTTTTTTTTTTACGTTATAGTATCCCATATTTCACTACCCGTATTCAACTTAGTTTAAAAGAAAAAGTTCTCATATTGATTTTAAGGTCATACTATACCACCCAGCCGAAAAAATAAAAGTATAGCGGAATTTACATAAAGGAACACTGGCGCAGTCTATGTTCAACTTCCATGTCTTACTCTTGCGTCAATATGTTCTGTGGTTGCGTAAAGCCTTGAACAAATTTCCTAAAATATCATTCATGCTAATTACTAAGCTAAATTACGTACGAACCTTTATTTCGGTAATATATCTATAATTGCTGCTTTGTGTACTGAAAACTATATTTTTCTTAACAAGGTCTATCCCTACTAACAATTGCTTTTCTGCCAATCATATTGTGCACTGGTGTGGGGTGGTGCTTGTAAAACAGTTTTTATAGAACTTGAAAGAGCCCAACGTGCGGTTTTGAAAGTGATGCTGGGAAAGTCTTTCTTTTACCCTACTGACACTATATAAGGAAACTAAAGTACTAATAGTGCGGTAGTTATTTATCTTAAAAGCCATAGTTTCAGTTCATAAAAATAGCAAGTCACAAGATCTTTTGGCATTATCACAAACGAGTTTTCAGAGTTCCAGTACCGACAGTAAGATCAAGCTGTGCTTCTCGTCACCCATGCATTCTTCTCCCTCGCATCTACGACATTAAGTACGAACGCACTACTAAACTACTGATACAGAAATTCTTACTGACCCAGTCATATCTCGAGACTGAAAACAATTTATTAGTGAGTTGACACCAACATACTCATATCCACTCATACATTCGTACACTACATTTACACTCACATTTCCACTTTCATACCCATTTTCCCTATCACTCACACATACCTAATACTCACATGAACATACGATCAACATACAAATTCAAATACACCAACTTTTCATTATTAAATAATAAGTAGTCTGCAAGATTTGTAACAAATTGGTTCAGTGTTAAGTTCTACATTCGTATGTTTTTAAATGTTTAAAACAAATTCTCGTTCCGACGATAAAGAAGGAATACGACGCCTTCTTCCTACCGTACCGTCCTTTTTAAAAGCAATCTAATAATAATCAAATAAATAAGTACTAAAAATACCTAATTATTAACAAATTTGTTAACAAAATAATTAGGTCTATAATATACTCTTTTTATGTATGCTATGTTACGTTATGCATAATGAACACAGCTCATACTGCGAGATGCCCTGCCGTCATACAATTATTACGAGTTCGGAGGGTAATTGCAAATTTCTTTGGCCTTCTTTTTTTTCTCGCTTATTTCGAAACATACAAGTGGGTACTGAAAAGTTGTTAATTTTTTTTAATTATAAAGAGGGTGGGTTGCAAAAGAGTTTTTACTTAATAATTACTTGTACTGCGGCTCATAATGATATATCTACATAAGTTTTCTTGAAGTATAAAATGAGCTTGATGTGGTCAAATACATTAAACATTTTAAATTTATTTCAATCTATTAAAAATAAATTCGAATCAATCGTTTCAATTACATGACTTTTAGATTGATTTTAAATAAATCATTGTAAAACACGAAAGAAAGAAGTTATTCAGTTATTACACGACTGCACAAAACAAAAAGAGTGTGTGTATGAATATCTGTATGCATGTTTCTTTATTACGCTAGAACTTAAATGCTTGAACATATGTCGATGCTTGGGATATCGTTAGAATCCTTACATTATCCACTTTTGTTACATCGACGCAACCTACAAAACTTAACAAAGAAAGAATAAAAACATAGGCCAATGTGACCCGAGATATACTTAAAATCAGCTTTGCCTATTACTTGTTACAACTTGAATTGATCCTACCAGATTATTCCAGCTTCTCCATGCAGGTATCCCGAAGCTCAGGCCGATGTCACGGTGCGCACTTGCTCGAAGTACAGCAAGATGTTGACTCCCAGGCAGATCTCACATTGGGGCTGCATGTCCGGGCAGAAATGGATGAGGTCATCCCACTTCTGAAAATGTTACAACCTGCATTAATCACAAGAATAAATAAGACACAGTTTAAATCACTTAATATTTTTGTATTTCCAATTACTTCATTTTTCAATTACTTCAAGATTACTAGGCAAATGACTCTAAGTGCCCATTCCAAAGATGTAGTCCTGTCGAGAAGAATGGGCAAGAAACTCGATGGAACTCTCTTAAAATTGATATTCAATACATGACAATACAATCAGTAATTACATAAGTAAACTTTTGATATAATAGCACATTATTTTTACTTAATTAGAAGAATACTTAGCTTTATATAATCCAAAAACTATACAGAGTTCTTTGCCGATCTGGGTTACTCTAAATCCAAAGGAGAACTGAACGAGCAAAATGGCAAGGTATCAATTTATGTTCACGATGACGTCACTTTTGTGGCGGCACAATACTTTTCTCGCATTGGCTGGATTTGCTTCAGTTGAATATCCACCAGGCGGCGCCACCTGTCGACGCGTGGAACAGGAAGACGTCACAGTATTTGAAGAACTATTTAGATTTATTACAGTATGAAGCTTGCTGGTCGATGCTGAATGCTACGCTGAAAGTAAAATGTCATTTTCTTTGCTCTGATTTTGCATGCATTCGTCTTGGATCTCTATCTCAGTACTAAAATTAATATATAGCGACGAGATGTGTAGATGAAATCTATTATAAGGTTTTTAAATGCTTTTCTAGAATAAAATCGAGTGATATTCGACTTTATTTTACCCTTGGGTAGGACAAACTCTTCTGCGAGTGTATGTCTGGGTGGGTACCGCCGCTTTGCTCGTGTAGTCTGCCACCAAGCACTAGTGTACTAGCATTGGGGTGTTCCGATGATTTGATGAGCAAAGTAGTCAGTGAAATTACTGGGCTTACGAGACTTAATACCTTAGTGTCTTAGAGTAACGAGCGCAATGCAATGTAATGCCACGCAGACCTTTGTGTTTTCAAAGTTCTGAGTGGTATTGCAATTGTAATGGGCCGTCATTATGCTTACCATCAGGCAAACGACTATCTCGTTTCGTTACCCAATAAAATAAAATAAACCTTAAATAGTTTTAAAATGTTACACGTTTAATTTGCTAACGTAAACCAGTTTGTAGGTACCTAAATAAAACAATAACGGTTGTTATCAAACATATCTAATCCCTCCACGTTCAAAGTTTCGATTGTAAACCAACATTATCACTTACAATAGCAGCAACGCTCACAAAAGCAAATATCTCTAATTGGTTAGCAATCAAGAAAAAGTTGTGACGATTATTTCTTTGTTGAAAGCTCAAAGAGTGATTTGTAAAGTTGCGCGATCGCAACAATAGGCACATTTATCTTTAAAAAGTTTCTCTGCGGCATTATTGCTTGTGTATTTGACTCGCTGAAATAAAAGGGACTCATGAAAATATAATATCACGGTTATGGCGACCCCATCTTTTTGCTGATCCGCTGTAATCTAGGGCACTTGTTGCTTTAAATTAATTAGGAAACAACTTCACAAAAAGTGCAATAAACTTCGTTTAAGGAAGCTTAATTTCCGCCTTGGTTCCAAGGAGCTGGCATTAATCAAGTTGAATCACCCTCCACTGCCGCGAATTTCATTACTGATTCAGAACTGTCAAGGATTATCATAACAATGAAACAATAGATGGGGAACATTTGTTTCATCTTTTCATATGAAATGTTGTCAATCGTAATTCACTGCCATCAAGCTTTTGATGGATAATAAATTTAACGATGTTTCTATATGTTTAATACGCTAACAAAGTTATTACTTTTTAACATCGTTCCAATGTTTGAGTTTTCAACTTTGTGTTCTTTCACTTTCAGCTCAAAAAATACGTACTCGTATACCATCGGTTTTCTTTGTATATAAGACATAAAAGCGAGTCAAACATTCATTCAAACAGCAGTTTTATTATTAGAATAAATTTTTTGACCAATGCTCGTCGGGAAAAAGAGTTAAATGTTGTAAATAATGGGAAAAAAATTGTACAATAACTTATTAAGGACATCAAGCAAACTATTTCAAAAGGAACAACGCTGCAGATTGGGCCACCAAACGTGGCCACTAGACGCGACCACAAGCTGCGGACAAGATTTTTTATAGATTTTGTATGACATCGGCGCAAACTGAGAGTCCGAGTGGTCGCGATCGACCCACAAGCTGTGGGCATGGCTGCGTTTTTGCCTCGCCTGCTGGACACTCGACCACAAACGCCGGCTTCTCCCCACCTGCACAAAACTGACACAGAACAGAAGGGACCCTCGGGCACGTAAGGACGGCCTAAGAGCCCGAGCGCCCCTTCTGTTCTGTCTATTTTTAGCTACCAATGGCTGCAACTGGAAGCCGCTGCATCCAGTCACCGGTGACCGTGTCTAGTGGCTGCGTTTATTGGCCGTATTTGATGGCCTAATGTGCGGAAGCAAAACTAAGTGACGACGGGAGATATCTATAAGACACTCACAGCATTGGAGAGGATACCAATTAATACGATACAAAATAATAAGTGGCGTCGTATCTACATAAAAACATACAAAGATTCTCACTTACTACTATCCACAATAATAAATATCCAGTAATATTTCAGCAAAAATTTCATTTATCAGCTACTTCGGAGTATTACGGATAATTTAAAAAAGACGCGACATACCGTGCACTAAATTGACTTTTGGCTTTGAAGTGTCGATCAAAGTTAAGGGATGAACTCTGAGCCGTTTGCGTTCCGAAGTTTCCTCGTTTGCATCACTTAGGGCGTGGAAAGGCTTAAAGTGCCTTCGTGATTAGCTCTCGTCCGGAATAGTTACCTATCCCCACGACCCTTGATTATAATGAAACCTTTTATTACATAGTTCCTTATCTTACGTTATTGTCTTCCTAAGATTGTAGCGCCTTTGTTCACGTATGAACTTAGGCATTTCTGCTTTAAGTAGGTATTAATAAAAGGCTACCTCGTTCTGTATTTTCGTTTATTGCTTCCAGCTACTGGACGGATTTGAGAAAGGTTTTATTAACAGAACCCAAATAAAAAAATGGATTCGAAAACTTTTTGCTCGTGTACAGTGTAGCAAATGTGGAGTGGATGTGTGAAGCTTATACAAAAATATATTTTGGTAATATTAATATTTTGTGTTACTGAAGCACGATAATCAATCACACAAAAATGCTTTAACTTGATTTACGTGAAAAATTGAATTTTTCATTTGGTAGTCCAGTGCCAGGTTAATACTACCTAGGTAACAAAAAGGTAACACGATGCTGTGCTTGTGTGAGGTTATAATAAAGTATTAAAACAGAATACGTCAAGCTGACAGATATTTGGTTATTAAGTCTCATAAGTCCAGTAATTTCACTGGATACTCTGCTCATCAAACCGGAACACAGTAATGCTTGCACACTACTGCTTGGCGACACTTCACGAGCAAAGCGGTGGTAACAACCCAGACGGACACTCGCAGAAGAGTTAGTCCTCCCACTATCATACCAAACATTGAGCTTAGATTGAAGACTTTGAATGATGGGATGAATGACGAGACTAAAAATAGCCGGACCAAGAGGATCACATTGTTGACAACCAACCGCAGACGTAATTTCATTGCCATGATATATTAATGTGGGAGAGTCGCAACATTGCCAAAGAAAATTATATACATTTGGAATTTATATCGACCGAATTGAAGGTGTTCTTTATACATTGATTGTCTTGAGTTCACGCGTGACATTTATTCGTAACAAAAGCATTTTTAATGCATACTAAGCATATACTACTAGTAAGTAACAATGTACTATAATACTAGAGTTTTAGTGAGAGCTTCCAATAATATAAATGTAGAATTAGAGTATATTATGTCTTAAATTTTTAATCAAAATATTCTAGATCAGTATTTTTCTGCACAATACCTATGTTATAAACATCAAAATAATAATTTACATATTATTATACAGTCAAAACACGAATATCCTACGTGACGTTAATAAAAGGACTGATGAAACGAAGCTCATTCCAGGGATGTTGGTGTGGGTGGCTCCTTGTGCTACACGCTATTTTCGTCGAAAATTTTGCATGTGAACATTCTAATCCTAACTAATATTATAAATGCGAAAGTGTGTTTGTTGGTTTGTTGAATTGTTGGTTTGTCCTTCTGTCACGCAGTAAGAGAGCAACGGATCGACGTGATTTTTGGCATAGATATAGTTTATGGACCGGAGAGTAACACAGGCTACTTTTTCTCCCGGAAAAATGCTCGGTTCCTTTGGGAACGCGTGTGAAAATCGCAGGCAGAAGCCATTTTGGATATATATCTCATAGAAAACTCAACATCTCAAAGAAATTAAAAAAGAAAAATACAAGATGTGCAAACACCTAGTGGAACGTCTTTTTCGCCACACGTGACCGGGATGCCAGCTTTTTGGACTGACATAGAATAAGCATTGCCATCCAACGTGGCAATGCGGTCAGTGTTCTAGGCGCGTTGCCTATTATTACTATACAATTCGATTCCTGTATCTGAATGTAGTACCAATTTAATAGATTTATGTAAAAAGAATAGTTTGATATCTAAGCATGAAATCATGTCAATATGTGTAATTGTGTATATCAAGTAAATGTTTTTTATTCTTATTCTTATTCTTAAATATAAAAAACTCCGTGTAAATGAAGAATTTTGAATCATATCCTACTTCCTACTAATATTATAAATGCGAAAGTTTGTGTGTATGAATGTTTGTTACCACGTTTGGTATCTCCGTAACTACGAAACCGATTTTGATGAAACATGGAATGTAGATAGTTTAGGCTCTAGAAAATAGTTTTATCACCACGGCTGTTGCATTGGAGAGTGCCAAATCTAAATATGTAAACATAATAGATAGGTGTTCAAAACAACACCTTTCGTCAAGTTAATGAGGTTCGCAACTTGCAAACAGACCAGAGTTTTTTAATGAAACAGGCGAATGCCTGAGGGAAATCTTCATCAAAATAAACTGAACTTATTAGATAAAATTAATATTCAAGCTAATGATAATTTAATAGAGGAAATAAGGTAAGCAGGAGGTCGAGTTTTACTTGATTATACAAACACTTAAGTTAGCGAGAGGGCTCGCTGCCCACGTGACACGATTTTCGTTCCCAGTCCTTGTATATTTTATGTAATACTTGAAGTGACCTAATTTTATAAGAAGATACTTGAAAGACGCACTGTAGGTACACCTTACTTAAAGTTTACCTACGTAAGACTTACTCGTGGATCTCAATTTTTTCTACGTAGGTATTTGGTATTCTTAAAAGAAAAAGTTTTATTTCTTTATAGATTTTTCACGAACACAGCGTGTGCCAAAATAAAGTTTAATGTGATATTTTAATTAAAATAATATTTATTTTTAAAATACGTTCAGTAGTTTTTCCGTGAAAGATGCATACATCCATGCTCACAAACTTTCGCTTTTATAGTATTAGTAGGATTTATTAATTATCTATAACAGACGATGGGCAAAATTTTAACTTTGGAAGAACTGTATATAAAGAGTGTAAGTGGAAAGGATTTTTGTAAATTACCTACCACCTGAATTATTTTACGAAAATACGTTGCCACGTGATTTTATGTGTCTAACTACCTACACTCTGCAGGTATCGATTACCTACACTGCTTTCATATTTTTTATAGTATGATGACCGCTCGTCGTCAATCATCCGTGACGTATCCTGTTTTACCAACAACGACTACATAGCAAACAGAACGAATCCCAGATCATTAGAACGTTGTGCTTGACCATCTCAGGAGTAATCTATCTCCTCAAGCTATTAAATCTATTTTAAAAGAAAGAAAGGAAAAATATTCGATACTCTCACAACAAAGCAAATAAAACAGCAATTGTAATTGGTATCTATATAGCAAAAAAAAACAAAGTTCATGAAAGGAAACAACAGAATACAGATAAGTGGTAGGACCAAAGACTCAATAATCTATGGGTAGGACTAACGCTTCTAAGTTGTTACCAACTCAAGAACTTGGTTTGGTTGGTTCTGAGCTGGTTTGCTCATGAAGTGTGCCGCCAAGCAGTACTGTGCAAGCATTACTGTGTTCCGGTTTGATGAGCAGAGTAGTCAGAGAAATTACTGGGATTATGAGGCCTCAGGGTTTCAGGGTAACGAGCGCACTGCAGTGCCACGTATGCCTTAGGGGCACCTTACGCACAAGCAAACGTACGTTTGCTTGAGCGTCTAAGGTGCCCCTTAGTGTTTCAAAGATCTGAGTGGCCCTGTAATTGTTATGGGCCGGCGTTATGCTTACCAACTTTCTCCTCGGTCATCATCACAATCTATTGCATTCATCAAGACGCCTGGCAAGAGTGTTGTATTATTACAAAATTTCCCTTTCATGGTGGCCCATGTTCAGCAGTTGTTCACGCAGCGGACTTTTTCGGCTGATCATATAAATAAATGGTATCGATAGGTTTGAGTATTGTACAATACTGGTATTACTTATTGATACATTGTAACGGGATATTTACCGTGATTATTATTGAACGATGAGCACCCGATATTTCCCGTTACAATGTATCAATTAGTAAATAACCGTGAAAGTTTAAAACTGGTATTACTTATATCAGCGTAAAGTTGGTAACAATATAGGTTTGAGTCGATACGCAGTCCGATGACTATACTGGTATTACCTATATCAGCGTGAAGTTGGTAACATGCAGCAAACGTACACATTCGGCAAAAGTAATTCGACACTGTGATATAAATCTTTTCAAACCATGTAAAAACGAAACGGCATGATTATTTACTGGCTGGCGGCGGAAAATAATAAGCATTATAAGCTTACATTTAATTTTGTTTCATTTGGATCTCGGTTATTTATGGTGACAGATAGATATGCCAGACAAAATAATAGAGTTACCTGGTTGTTGCCTGTAATGTATTGTGGGTATACTTCGATACTTGCAATTGGTGTTAATAAAACAGAGATTTAGCTCAAAACTGATGACATTTTTATCGAAGTATCATCATCAGCCGGAAGACGTCCACTGCTGAACATAGGCCTCCCCCATAGAACGCCACTTGGATCGACTCCTCGCCTCTTGCATCCAACGGTTCCTCGCGGTTTTGACAAGGAGAAGTATACCCATAATATATTACAAACCAATGCATGTATTTATTACCAATGTGTTTATACATGTTGTGTGTAGTTATGTAGTGTTTCTATTTCATAATTATTGTTTGCTAATAGTAAAGTCTATGTTCATTATTTGTTTGTGGTATTAAAGGAATATTATTTAAAAAAAAAAATACTCTGAGCACAAATTCAATAAAAAGTTGCATGAAATAAACGCCATTAGTGATAACACGAGTTACTGTACCTATTTTTTAAGACATCTATTTGTGTAATAAAGTGACATATCTCACCAAAGTCCAATTAGGCCATAAACTTCTCTGAGTGAATAGCTATCGCGGCATTCCTTGGTTGGTACAATTATCACGCAGCACCTTGTAAGTAATCAAGATTTCTTTTTGTTCCAAGCGCGCTGCCTTTTATAATTTCCTCGCTGCATTCAAGCAGCCTCCGCAGCTAATCTCCAGACGTTTCAATGAAGACGGAAGATATATAAGATCCGTTATATATTTTTGCTAAGAACGCGTTCGTCTTTAAAAGCAATTTCCTTTTATGTTGCGAGTGTTGAAAATTTAACGCGCAAAAACGTAGATAAAATATTTTACAGTACGATTAGCAAATAAAGTAATGTTAGGACTGGTTTACAGTGTCAGTAACTGTCGATAGTCAACACTCGACACGACACTGACTTCAAAGACGATACGAAGACATTTGAGCTGAAGACTACCTATAGAAATTTGTCTTTTGACATGTTCTTTTTTGTTATAGCTCTACAAAATTGAGTAAATTTTTGAAATATATTTTTAATCCCAATTAACAAATAAGCACCGTCTAAGTTGCTGTCGTAATTCGACTTCGGATGTTACGGAATTGGTGTTTTATCACAGTTTATATTGACAGGTTTTTCAATCACTCTCCATATATAGGTACGTGATTTTTTTTAACTACGAGGATTGACATACTCTCAACTCGCGGCAACACGGACAATAGACACTAACTGGTTACATACTGGATACATGCTGGTAACTCGCATAAACAGCGCTTGCGCATAAGTGAGTATCTATTCGCTTGTGTTAGTTACAACGTACTTAGATATGTCTTCTGTGATAAATGTTATATATATAATTATAATAACCAACTTCAAGTTACGGAAAAAAATTAAATAAGTTTGGGCAGTGAATAAGTAACCAACTAATTATTGTCTTGAGTAACATTTTTGAAGTGCGAAATACTGCCAAGAAGTGGGGGCTTAAACTCGAGGCTTTGATGAAGCAAAACATAATTCAGATAAGGCAAATCGATCGAAATGGCTTAAACAATTTTTGTTTTTGAATTATATATTATCAACGATATCAATGAGGCGTTTCATGATGTATATATTCGAAACTCATGATTAAAACTAAATTTGGCCCTAAAAATTAAATTAAAAAAAAACATTTTCAACTGTCTGTGCCAGTAATGAAGTCAGCTGACGGGCCCTCCATGAATCAGTCCTTACAAATGCCTAAGAGCGGGCTTGGCGTCTCGCTGCGATTTCAGAGTAGTAACATTCAATGAGTTGTTTATTTAGTTTTAGATAGGCAAATTATTTTGTATTACTACATAAACACTAACAGTACTTAACTTACAACTGTGTTTGATACTAATGTTCATTTCCGAAACAAGACATTCGTGATGTTTCCACTCGGTATTTTGCGGTTGCACATAGCTGTATTTACTGGCGTTTCGTGCAACAAGGCGATGCACGATGGCCGCAGAGGTTTTGTTAATTTGGTTTTATGACAAGACTGAAATACAGCTGTAAGTGTGTACGTGGTGTTAATGCTAAAAGCTGGGTATATTAAGACATTATCTGGCGTTCAGCCTATAAACTAGTTAGACTTGCGTAGGTACGTTTTAAGAAATGCTAGATAGCGATAGCAGGAGTGTGCAGTAATACATAACCACTTATTATAGTATATATGCTTATTCATAGTAAAACTTATAATGAAACTGTAATAGGTCCAATTCTGTATATTGAAGATATTTGGAAAATTGTTTTTGGAGGGCATTCTATAATCGATACTGAAGCCAAAACTGTATTTTTTTTTATTTTTGTCTGTTTATTTGTCTGTCTGTATCTTGGCCGCGCCGAAACTACTGAATTAATTCAAATGAAACTTGTCATGATTTGAGTTCATAATACGAGGTAGGACATAGGATACTTTTATCTCGAAATTAGGCATGGTTCCCTTGGGAGAGGGGATGAAAGTCAAAATGTGTACTTAGTTGTAATTTGTTGACGCGTCTTCAGATTTAATTCATTCTTTTTTGTAGAAAGGACGTACTTTAAAGATTGTCCCGTAAATATTTCCAGGTCATCGGTTTTGTTCAGAAATCACAGACGTCAACCCTCATCATTAGGTCCACTTATAATAAAACTGTAACCGGTCCAATTCTGTTCATCCCATCCTACTTTTTTGCTATCATTGCCTACTAATATTATAAATCCGAAACTTGCGAAAGTTTGTGTGAATGTTTGTTACCACGTATATATCCGTAACTATTAATCCAATGTTCATGATAAAACTTTCTAAATTAATTCCTGAAGCTAAACAGCTTCTGGTATAACACATAAGCTAATATAATTTTTGAAAATCAACCCTTTAGGGGGTTAAATCGGGTGGTAAATTTTTATGCAAAACTTTGTTCCTTGTGCTCGATTCACTCAAAACTCGGTACAAATAAACTGTAAAATAAATAATAAAACACCTTTTTATTTATATTTTCAAAACTACTCCTAGGCGGTGACTGAAAACTATAGACCGTACTTACAAATAAACTTTATATATCTATTATATACCTATTATAAATGAAATAAACAAAAAAAGTGAAAGTGAAAGTTTGTGTGTGAATGTTTGTTACCACATATCTCTGGTTAAAGAATATTTATTTCTCAAAAAGAAATTACATTTCACTTATATGAGAAACAATTTAAATGACATTTTCTTATGCTTCGACAGCTAAGTTACGGTTAAATTAGTTTTATTCCGTATTACATATCTCCGTATCTATTAAACTGATTTTGATGAAATTGGGAATGTAGATAGTTTAGGTCCTGGATCATACACATAAGCTATAAAGATAAATACCATGCGAACGGAGCCACGGGCAGAAGCTAGTTATTAATATACGTAACTAACTAGACAATTCTAGGCCTTCTAGTTTCCACTTTCGATTACATCTTTGCTTTTGGTAAGTTGTGAGTCTAATCTATAATAAACGTACTACGTAATATTTACCTTTAAAGGTATTAAGACTGAAATAAATTATCAAGAGCAAACTGGGTCATATTTCCTTTAATTATATTTTTGTGATTTTAACACATAAAATGTACGAGAATTACACGTATAAGAGTCTGTTCCTAAATGATTAATGACAATCGATCACGTGGATCTATTTTTTGATTCCATTGTCTATTAATCAGATAAAACAAGTTATAATGCTAGGACATCATCAGGGTCATCGGCTAAATGCTCGGCCAGACATGCCCCTTACCCTTTGCGTCTTAATAATACCGTTGGCATTAACTAAAATTTCACTGAAACAAACAAATTTTGTGTTTTCGATGTTTTTTGATCTTTTTATATTTATGTACATAAATATACAACTTCATGAACTACTTTCATGAATACTCAACGATTTAATACTCCTACAATTCCATTTCTTGAATGTATATTTCTGGATCCATTAAAATGTGTAACCTTCAAAACCAATAATTTTTGTTGTAATTTTATGACTAAAAGCCTTAAGCAACATAATCTTGCTTGCAAATAGCTTATAATGTTGGTCATGCTTCTCTAACTACAAGCTGAATTAGTATAGTGCCTTTAAAATCACGAAGAGTTCGAGATATATTTGTCTTTCTAGACCCTCTACAAGTAAGAGAAAAATAACTTGAAAAATATTGGCTATAAGGTTTTGCTTTTGTCTATATTGTTTTGTTTAGTATAAATATCTATTCTGCGCAATTTATATGACATGTTTATGAGAGGGCGAAGTTTTGTAGAAGTAAGACGCAAGAAAACCAACGCAGCATAGCGAGCGATAAAGCCAATACGCTTCCCTACATCATTTCCCTTTGTGTTCTGCGCAACATGAGGAACTTTAGAGGCGTGTGTAAGTTGGCGAGTGCTATACTTAGTTGTTGCATACAGCGGGCTGTAGTGACCAATTTATTTCCACCCACTACCAACTGTAACTTATTCTGTGATCATCTTTAGCGTGCTCTTGGTTCTCGTCGAAAATGATTAGAAATGACACAAGAGAATAGAGTTAGACAACGGTTAAACACTACGTAAAATAAGATTTGTGGTTTCTCATATTTAATCAAGTGATATTTAATCATGTTTAAGGTGTGTTTAATTTTTTTGTCGTAATACCGTTATTGTTTAATTTCACCTACCACATATTTAAAACCACGTCAGACATCGGCAGCCAAAAAAAGAAAACGTCAAAAGATAAAATGAAGTGTTGATGAAGAGTCAGTTCATATTTAGACTGACATTCAGGGGTCAGTATAAAGAATAGTTGGATTGCGAACATGACGGGCGTGTTTGGCGGGCGGTATAGCGAGAAATAGAAAATTTAAATATTGGAAAAGTCGATCGTTAGTGTTTATTTTCTTCGGGTACGTGTTAATTGGGGACGCTGAGCACGTCGGCTTGTTGACTTGCGACAGGGCCATTAGGCCTGAGCAGCGACCTCCCACCCCCCTTCGCGACCCGTACCCCAAACCCTCCCATTCTTTGCGGGCTATCTGCATTATATACTCGTACGTACAAAGCAAAAACATTTTTCCGTGCTTTGAATCGAGGGAATACTGAATGACTTTGGTCAGTTGCAGATCATACTTGAATTTGGTTTTTGTGGTTCGACGAATAGGCGAACCATTTCCTTTAGAAGAAATGGATCGCCATCGCTTTATTATATATTGATTACATTGATGCAATTACTAGTATCTAATTGATCTTCTAGTGATGACGGCTCTTTGGCTAAGTTTGTGGCAACACTGCCTGCAAAGCGCGAGGGGCCGTGGGTTCGATTCTAAGTCAGAGAAAGCTTTTTGTATAATGAGCATATAAAGTTCGTTATCCTTATCTTGGAAGTTTGTATTTTATATCTGTGTTTAATGTTTAGTACTCTACCTCGCGATACAGCGAATCCTAGCGAAAGGGAGTGAGCAATAAAAAAGCTTAGTATAGTGGCAGTGGCCATTATACTTATTTTGTTGAACGAATCAGCATTGCATTTCAATATGGCAATGCCGCCCACCATACTTACCGAAAAGTCGGCTAATCGGCGGTGGGTGGGCGGAATCATTTAGGCTAATTAAAGGCTGTAATGGCAAATAGACTTTCCAACTGTTTTGTTAATTATATTTAGGTGAAGTTTCAATACTTTTTTCGTATGCGTGCAACAATAATTTTTTCCCCAATCTTTTCTAATGTTGTTAAATGTTAAATCGATAATGGAATACGCTAAGACTAGAGCTAAATGTGCAAAGCAGTTTTCACCTTGTGGGTTTGTCTTAGTTTTAAGTCACTAAAAGCATCTATCCATATTAAAATAGACCTAATAGATTTTGGCCTAATAGAAAGGCCTTATCTCTGTAGCTCTATTACGTTGAACTAACATTTTGTATAGCACTATGAGGTTAATTTTTATTCTTTAGTGTATTTTTTTAATTTGGACCCGTACCGCAAGCTGTGTTTACACACGTTTATTAGCTTTACTTGTATAACTATATACGTAATGGAATCTTGGAAGTCTATTTTAACCTACTTCTAATTGTTGCATCGAAATTCAAGTTTGTATGTATTGTTAGGTCCAGAAATGAGGCAACTCGGTTCAATGACGACTGCTGTCCTTCCCCGCATCTTCTCCCTGCGTAGCGCTGGGACGACTACGGCGTAGCACTGACTTGCTGACGTCATAGCGTAGCACCACAGCACCACACCATGTTCTACCTTTATTCTTACAGTATAATGTAATTTTGATGACAATACAAAAATTTGGTATCATGTAGCTGATCTGATCATGGAGCTAGGAGGTGGATAGTGGAACTCTTCAGTGGCTACAAGTAAATCGAGTTAGAGCTCATATGATTCGTTTTGACTATTATAACAGATTGCATTTGTTGTCGAGGTTCTCATGATGGAGCCAGGAGATGGAAGTGGGTTTTATAGTTTATTTAAACTACATGCAATTACTGTGGTAGAGGTTACTGACAAACAGATGGACCACTAAGCCTAGTTGTAGAAAGAGCAAACACTATATATATACCAAGCGAAATATTGAAGTGAATAGGTTATAAAACTTAAACATGTCATCAAAAAGCTTACTCATTATTTAGCTTTAATTGCATTAAATTCCCGCTGTGCCATATGAATTGCAAATGAACATGTTACCTGCAAGTTGTAAACTCCAGCACAATACTCACTCTAACCCAAAGAGACATGTTCCATTTCACTCTGCACCCATTTCACATCCACGCCGTATCTAAGCCGAGTCAGAGACGGCGGCGGCCAGATTGAAATGTTACAGTTGACTTCAACATTTTATATGTAGAAAGTCCACTGGTGGCATGTTTAAAGTGAACCAAAAAGAACAAGAGATTTCGAACTTACGAGCGGCAGAGCTTTGTGGAGTCCGGCGTCAGTGTCGTTAACAGTCCCTATATCAAGTAAAAACCATTTTGCAATTTCAAAGTTTCCTCATTGTAGTAAATGTCTTTGAGCGGAATTGCAATGCGGGGCTAAGTGCTAAGTAAGGTTTTAGAGTAAGTTTGTGTATTTTTTTTTAACTTTTATGGATATGCGGAACGTTACCGGACTTGCCGATGATTTCTATTTGCTATTAGCCAGCGACATAGAATATTGTATTTCGTTGTTGTTGTAGCAGTGAATCGGAGATAAAGCTTTTAAAAATCTCTATTAACCGATGATGACTTAGTGGCTCGACAGGTCGCACGCTGATCTGGTCAAGGATTTTTTTGATGAAGAGCATCGTGATTTTCGGAAATCGTGGTGTAAACATCAGGACATTCTGTGTCTTGATTGCCTATATTACACCTATAGATTATATTCGCTATATATTTTGGGGTCCCCGGCAGACATATTCTCAATTAAATCGGATGTATCCGATTATACTGTACCTGAAATCGTTATCATGCTAATTCACAAACTACCTGAAACCAATTTTGCCCAGTAAACAGCCGGATACCAGCTTATTTTCCATCGAAAAATTTCCGCTCACAAATAGCTCTCAGAATGTATTTGAACCTCTCCGAAACTTGTCTATGGATAATCAGCTGGTTTTGGGACACCAGCTGATATAAAATGTCAAACATTTTCGAAGGAAGTGGTTCGAATCGGAAAGAAGGTTGTTTACTAAGCAAAATCTGTTTCTAATAGTTTGTGAATTGGTATGATTAGAACTATGAATACCTACATTCGAATCAGTTAGATCCGATTTAATTGAGAATATGCCTGCCGGTTTCATTTTTACAAATAGCTTACCTTCACGGGTACACCACTAACATTAATAGCGATTATTAGTGATTTTATGGAACATACCATTTCACGTAATGAATTAATTAACAGATCAGAGCTTAACTTCTAAACATGGGAGATAGGTACAAAATTAATCCGGATTTCGCCATGTCCGCTCACGTTTTACCGCACGGGGTTGTGTCATGGAATTTGGACGACTGTCTGCAAACTGCTGATAAATCAGGGCTTGAATATTCAATTCCGTTGAAAAATGCAAATAATACATATTCTGTACATACCTACATATTCATGTTATTTTAACATTATTGTTATTTTAACGACATTAATGATTCAGTATTATTATATATTTTATTTTTTTGTATGGAAATTTAGAATTTCCAAGGGAGGTTCTCACAAGTTGTGGGCAACCACGGTCCTAATCACCCCCTTTCGGGATATATACCAATTCAAACTCACCTTGTATGTATGTGAGTTTCTTTATTCCACCATATCTTTTAAACGCCTGAACAGAGATGTATGTATGTATGTATAGGTATCGCTAGAACACTTACATCATCGACACTGGCCAAGGGCTAGTTTTTTATGTGACATTTGTTATATCTACTTGTTTCGTTTTAAACTTGGTATTCTAATTATTTTTATTGGCTTTTACGACGCAGTTAAGTGCTTTGAAACAGAGTTGCACTCGGCCGTAAACTTCATGTGTGAGTAAATCACGTTTGCCCTGCACTTGGATTTAAAATCTAAGGCGTCGGGTGCGATTTAAATGGCTGTGCCAGTTTGGATCTTACGAAACTTTATTAAAGTAGGTAAGTATTTAATTTTGGTGTCTCATACACGTAATAATATATCAATAAGAGACACGACAAGGAAGACATTTAATATCAATTTGCATTAGTATTTAAGTTTCACCTTACACGATTTCAACCAAATGGAGTATTCGTCCCCCTACACTTCCAAACACTTCGGAGCTTGGTATATTTTTAGCGTAATCTCTCCATCTCTTAGCTCCATCATCACACCCTCGACAACAAGTGCAACCTATTAGACTCGTCAAAACAAATCATATGAGACCAAACTCGAGGGGTTTACTTGTAGCCACCGAAGAGTTCCACTATCCACCTCCTGGTTCCATCACTCCGTGATACTAAATTATTGTATTGTCATCTAAAAGACATCTACATACAAAGTATCATTTCGATACGACAATTAGAAGTATGTTAAAATTGACTTCTACGATTTTATTACATTGTTTGTTAGTTATACAAATGAAACTAATAAAACCGAATAAAAAACCAAACTGGAGATATCTAGGTTTACAACAAATCCGCCTTGTCTGTTTCACTTGAAGCTATTTTGATCGAACGACGAACGAAGAGCTCGGTAGGTTTTTAAAATATAGATAGGAAAGAGAAAATCAGGGATAGCTTGGTGCACAATAAATTCGTCTGCCACAGGAGTGTGTCACTTAGAGAGCTCCTACGGGATTTTTCTGGAATCGCGAATGGTCAGTGATCCACAAGTAATAAATACAGGCAGCCAGGAATTATTTAGTTATAAAGTAACAGTTATTTTTAGAACGTTAACACTCCCGGTGCGAGCTGAATTTTATTTTCATCCCCCAAAAAGGTTGAGTTTCGATAGAAATATTGTGGATACGCAACTTTCGAATATTATATACCATGCACATACATTTTATCTTTGTTTTATATATATAAACTAGCTAATACATAAATAAACACTAAATCTAACCTAGCTAGCTACAAAAACAGTTGGATAATCTACAAGTCCAAGTAGGCCTATAGATAATCCAAATGTTCTAGCCCACTACCTATATTTTATCTTGTTATAATTATTGCTGGAGGTGTTTTTAATTAAAGTAACGTTCTTATTATAAAGCTTTGCCATATTGTTTTCTATTAAAAAAAATAGGTTAAATCGATATGTAGTCTCAAGTTCAAGTTGCAATTTGAAATCGTTTATACTGGACCTTTGGAGCGTTATAAGCTTTTAGGAAGTATAAACCTAACCCACACAGGCTAAAACGATTGGCAAGAGGCCTTGAACAAGAGTTACAAAGCAGCGTGCAAACCTGGGAGATAGTGAATTGGCATCTTTAATTTAATCCTACTAATATTATATATCAATCATCAAACTATCATATAGCAACGGATCGACGTGATTAGTTTATGGACCGGAGAGTAACATAGGCTTTTTATCCCGGAAAAATGCACGGCTCCTGTGGGAACGCGGGTGATACCGCGGGCAGAAGCTAGTATCTTTATAGTATATGAATTGTCAGACATATTTTATGTCATCCAGTGGCTTAGGTACTTAAACTGCCAAGTGAGGGGACATCCACTAAGCGTTACCAACGCTCGGGACGGAGAAGGATTTATTCGCCGCCTTTAATAACATTATAGTTTACTCTTTTTTGCATTATCCTGATCATAAGACGCTGAATAATTTTTACAGATTTTAAGTTCTTTTTTTTATGGTATTTGGTAATGAGACGAGCTGGTCGTTTGCCTGATGGTGAGCATAACGCTGGCCCATAACAACTGCAGTACCACTTAGAACTTTGAAACAAAAAGGCCTGCGCGGCACTGCAGTGCGCTCGTTACCCTGAGACATCAGGTATTAAGTCTCATAAGCCCAGGAATTTCACTGGCTACTCTGCTCATCAAACCGGAACACAGTAATGCTTGCGCATTACTGCTTGGCGGCAGACTTCCCGAGCAAAGCGGTGGTACTAACCCAGACGGACACTCGCAGAAGCGTTAGTCTTACCACTAACAAAGTCGTCTGTAGTCTTTTTAAAGTGCAGATCAATGATAACAGCAAGACCATGTCGCCGGTACAAATAATATGGGTAAAAACTTTCTAAACTTGCAAAAGATTTATAACATCGATAATATTCATTCTAGAAGCCCACCTCGTCGAGGAGATTCACCTCTTCAACGATTCTGCTGTTAGAAACATATGATTCTGGCCGACCTTAATATAGAAGATTTTTTCTTTACATCTCAGCCGTATCATCATTTACAAGAAGACTTTATTAATCAACACACACTTAACTTTTAAAACGCTACTGTTTTCCTACCCCTCGTAAATTTCTCAATAAAAACTTAATTCAACATAGTATAAATGCAATTTTTATTCTCAAATCGTCCGCCTTAAACTTTCCAGAGAGAGCCGTTTCTTACGAGTTATGAGAGCAACGAGGGGAATATTGGAATTTATTTTTATGAAGCTGGATCCCCAACCGAGTTAATCTGTTAATATTGAACATTTCTCCCAGAAGAGTAAACCATCCCTCCGTGCCGCTGCCTAAGACGGAATAAAACATAATATTAACACGCTTACATACGATTGCTGAAATATGTACATTCTACTGACTCCAATGTCTGTCCTTTGCTCTGTAATACTAACGAGATAAATTTTTTAGAGATAGTTTTCTTAAGTTATATCAGACTACTATAGGCTTGTCGCATTACAAATAGTAAAAATACCATCAATAGTTTACGGTCATCCATACAGATAACAAATAAATAAAATTGAAATGTCTGTTTGTAATATTAAAATAACAGCTTTTTACTAAATGCATATGAAAGAATATACGGTACATAGGTACCGTAAAATTTAAAAAATGGTTTGTTTTGTTCTATAACAAAACAACCATTTTTAAAAATTTTGTCTGTCTGTCTGTCTGTTTGTTCCGGATAATCTCCGAAACGGCTGGACCGATTTTGACGGGACTTTCACTGGCAGATAGCTGATGTTACAAGGAGTAACATAGGCTACTTTAATTTTAGAAAAATAATTAGGGTTCCGCGCAATAAAATAAAAACCATGTAATCCAAAATCTCCACGCGGGTGAAACCGCAGGGCAGCAGCTAGTTATACATAACTAAGTGTCCCAGTAATTCATGGCTAGATTCAATGAAAGTGTCTTCATGAAAATGAAAGTGGGCACGCATCGTTGGTCTGGGCTCGTCGAAAGAATGAGTGACGAAAGAATTGCGAAAAATATAAACTATAAAAAAATCTTTTTTTTACTGGTAAGGTTTTAGCGTTTGACCAATCTCTATGATGTGGTCGAAGATGGTGGGTACGCTAAAGCTTGATTAGGACTGACTCTCAAGTGCAGCTGCCGAAACATAAGTACTGATAAGCGCTTGGTGAACGATTTTAGACTTATTACATAACATATCGAAAGTAAAAAAACCTAATTACAAATATGTGTGTGTATGAGTGTTGTCGTAGTTTCGATACCGTCGATGGATTATCCACTCCCATGCAACACTGTTAAGCCGTCATTATTATGTTACTAAAGATTGCCGTGTACACACCGGCGTACACTTTTTAATTTGAATTTGTATTTGCATGAATGTTGTTCGAAAGGTGTTTGTACTCAATTCATAGGTCACGCGATGTTCTTGTATGATTGTATTAGTATAATACGAAGAGATTTGGAAGTACCTGTGTTGTACAAGTTGTACAAGTGTTTTTAACACACTTTTACTAGCTTCACCTATGACTATGTATTGAAATCTTTGAAGTCAATCTTCTATATATCTTCTATACAAATAAATAAAATGGAAGTGTCCGTTTGTAATATCAAAATAACAGCTTTTTACTAAATGCATATAAAAGTATTATATATACGGCACCTATAACAAAACAAAATTTTTTAAAATATTTGTCTGTCTGTCTGTTTGTTGCGGGTAATCTCCCAAACGGCTGGACCGATTGTGTTCCAGTTTGATGAGCAAAGTAGCCAGTGAAATTACTGGGCTTATGGGCTATTTTTGTTTGCGTAGTAGTTGTTTTGTGTTTGTCTAGTCTATGCCTGTAATGCGTTACCGTGACAACGATTCTGTTATAATAAGATTTATGAACAAAGAGAAAATTAATGGGGACTGACTTGGATAGTAAAATAAAGCCAAATTAGATTTATTTTTCTAAATAAAGGCCATTAAGAAGGTGATATGTTGATGTTTAAACTAGACATTGGTCAAAGGTGAATGCGGTTTTAACCTTTGTTATCACTACATTAAATACTAGTATTCTATAATGTATACTAAACTAAGCTAACTGTAACATCAAAAGGTATTAAGTATCCTTACGTGATAAAGGAAAGAATTTGAAAACTGACGAAGGTTTTCTTACCAAGACTCTACATTCAATTTGTTGTTGTCTAGACTAGTAAAAATGTAACATGATTGGGAGAACTAAAGCGGTTTAAATTTATTTTTTGATATAACTTTGAATTCAAATTTGCACATATAAATATTCTGAACAAGCAAAAAATAAATCACCATCTCTCATGCTTGTGTGTTCAGAGACATATTATAATAACATTTTAAGTTATTTTGCATACTATAATAGTCTGATTTTAGATCGCGCTAAGCAATAGGTACTACTTAATTATGTTATTATGTTATGGTACTATTCTATGTTTACCGGTGATGATGATGCGAAGGAGTTTTCTATTTATGTTACAGCACTGGATTAAGAACACGATAAAATTGTATAACCAAAGACTTAAATATCTATAGGTCACAATTCATTCAAAATTACCTACCTTTATAATCCTTGCCTAGATGAGGCGTTGTATATACGCGTAAGAATAGACGCGCCTAGCCGATCGCGCAATATACTAGGAGCAATCCCACGTTTTCTGTTTGAAATTCAAATTTGAATTTGAAGGCACGACTCGACTCGCGCGTAGAATGCTTTATTAGAGCCCACATACACCAATCCAAAACATTCCAATCCAACGTTCCAAAAACCTCCCTTGTGTCATCTCAGATGGATTACGTGGAGTGATAGAAATAGTAGAAATCCAAACGTTCCAAATCCAACGTTCCAACTCTTCGTTAGTGGCCGATACGACGATCCATTTCGCGCTCAGTTGGCAGAATAGAGACGGAGAATGACCGGATAATGGAGCGATCGCGCACCCGGAATGGAGTGCCCGTCTGTGGGCTCGAAACTGGACTCTTTCCATTCACTACACGACGCGCGCTGCGATGGATTTGGAACGCTCGTGGGCTCGTGTATGGTAAACTAAACGCCTCATCTGGACGTGCTCTTAGGTACCATATACACATTCTCTTGTACTACATTTTCGACGAAACGCTCAACTATGTAGTTCCAACTTCTAAGACTTAGCAACCTATTGAATACATAACTTTGGTGGTTCTGCTGATGCTATTTTCAGGTTCACTGATCGGGTTTGTCACGAAATTAACAGATTATCTTATTTGTAAAAGCTGACATAACATTTTTATTATGTTCACATTAGTATATATTACGAGTACTATATATGTATCACCATTAACTAAATGCATGGGATTTTTACATGCATTTGCACAAATTGATATAATTAGTTAGCATTTGTAATGTAATAATTCTTATACCAATTCTTGTACCAGTTCTCAAACCAAAAATAAATGTAGGTACAGCGCCTGAAAAAGTAAAAAAGCATTTTACTAGTGGTACATAGCTGAACGGATTATCAAAGGTGTCCTTAAATTTAAACGCAGTTGCCACATCATTCCTTGTAGGCGTAGATCAGTTATATTTTGTTCTATAAAGTAACCAAATGAGCAGCTCGTTTGCCTGGTCAGCATGACAGCTGACTATAACAATTGCAGTCCTACCATCCAGAACTTTGAAAAACAAAGACCTGCGTGGTATTGCAATGCGCCCCTGAGACTTCAAGTAGGTATCAAAACTGAATTATTCCGGTTGGTCCCCACCTAGGCGGACTCAATAAATAGACATCAACACTATGATCACTGAATTAAAAGCCTCTTGTTCCATAAGTAATAAATAAATCAATAACATACGTACATCTATAGTGAAGTTGTTAGAGCTGAAGCTTCTTTCGGTGCGTTTCAATATTCAGTACCTAAATGGTGAAGAATTTGTATTCTAAATAAAGGTATAATGGTAATAAAAGGTTCTAAATATAGGTAGGTGTAATGCTGGTGGATGTGTTATTTTAAGAGTTCTTTAGCGGACGTTCTTTAACAGGACGGTATGCCTTTGGGCTCATTCCCATCAACCGGGGCGGGCGGGCCGTCTTTAAACGGAATTTTGCTGTTAGAAATATCCATCAGAAAAATCGGATGAATACATTTGGAGTCCATGATAGGCGACGAAATTTTAAGTGTGTGTTATTAAGATAATGTACGAAGTTACATACTGAGAGATTATCCCTACTTGAAAAAAGTAACTTTTATAAAAAAAACTGAAATTAACATTAAATAAGTTTTTTTGTGGAAAACAACAACAAATATAGCTTGGAAGATTTGACCTAAATAAACGTATACCTCATTCAAATTCAAATTCAATATGGTTTATTCATATAGGCCCCAATGGAGCACGCATGAAGGTTAAAATAAATGACTCTGCAGCGGTAAATGACTCTACCTACTCATATAAATATAAACGTTACAAGTGAAATAAAAGCTTGTAAAAAATGCCGGCTTCGATATCAGTTCCAGACTTTCCAGAGTTTCAGAGTTGAGCCCCACCATCGGAAAGTTAAAAATGTTCTGACATGCATTTATTAGCGGCCCAGATATTTAAACGGCTAAACTTATCGGTTCAAAATGCCGTTGCTGCTTTTTCTACACCCGTCTAAATTTGAACAGCTTCGCATAGATAAATGGTTTAGTCAGTAACAATACCGTCTATTTTGAAGGCACGTAGACAGACACAGCGGGAACGGGGCCAAATGGATCAGTTTATTTTCTATCTATGTGTCTATCAGCAAGTCCTTTTTCCCCCTTATATAATAATTAATATCATGTAAGTTTAAAATATTGTAACTAATGGTTCGCATAAGTGTTTACAGGTGGTAAGATCAACACTTGATAACTCTTCTGCGAATGTCCTTCTGGGTGAGCATCACAGCTTTGCTTGTGGTGTCTGTCACCAAGCAAAAATATGCACGCATTACTGTGTTTCGGTTTGATGAGCAAAGTAGTCAGTGAAATTACTGACCTTATTAGAAATATATATCTCAGGGTAACGCGCACTGTAGTGCCGCGTAGACCTTTGTTTTACAAAGTTCTGAATGGCACTGCAATTGTTATCATATAGTTTAAAAAAAACTTTAATATCTGAACTAATTGAATTGAGGTTCGATTTTTGCAGAGCTTAGATCCCAAAAAAGAAGACAGAAATTGTATTTCGTATCAAAAGTGTATCAGTAACAAATAGAAATGTGAGTTCAACTATTAGGTCTGATAGAGATCTTTTATACCTACAGTTGAATGCCGCTGGCGTTGAGTATTGATGAGTCGATGAGCGACAGAGAAATTGTAAATGTATGTTTATTTTCAGTTAGAGTAATGAACCATTCACGTAAAAGCCTTTTTCCGGCAAAACGCATGGAATTGAAGTATTTTCCTTTGTGGTGCGGTCGTTACACCGCCTGCACAGTATAGTGTATGACCGTGACCAAGGTCTGTTGATATTTACGATGAGCTAAACAGACGCATCTTTCAATACTTCGTAGACGGCAGTCCTGTAAAACCCTGTGTCTATAATTATGTATGTGTTGTGTATTCATTTGGGTAATGGAAGTAAGAGATTGGATGGTAATATTTAAACCTTTTTAACTGAGCCACAAAAATGTTTAAGTACCTATTAATTATCTATTTAAAATAACTCAAAGTTGTATTTTGTTTGTGGAGCTACACTCCGATAGGTTCGCATTTGAATCAGCGACGATGCGCTAAAACGACGAAATGCTAAACCTAGAATAGAATTGGCTGTCAGGGGCAGCTGCCGGAATACGCCGATAGATTGTTAGTGGGAGGACTAACTCTTCTGCGAGTGTCCGTCTGGATTGTTACCACCGCTTTGCTCGTGAAGTCTGCCGCCAAGCAGTGCTGTGCGGGCATTACTGTTTTCCGGTTTGATGAGCAGAGTAGGTATCCAGTGAAATTACTGGGCTTATGAGACTTAATACCTAATGTCTCAGGGTAACGAGCGCACTGCAGTGCCGCGCAGGCCTTTGTGTTTCAAAGTTCTGGGTGGCACTGCAATTGTTATGGGCCGGCGTTGTGTTTGCCATCAGGCAAACGACGAGCTCGTCTCGTTACCAAATAAAAAAAAAAAGATGCTTGGCGACATATTTTCAACTTGTGGTAGCTAGCCAAATTGAGCTCTATAAAATGCCCTACCACTAAGCCATGGATTCATCTCATGTTTTCCTTTACCGAAAGTTCAAGCTTAGGATTCGAACCATCGACCTGCTGCTCGGTGGAAAACGTCAACTACTACTGAGCCATCATCATTTAACTTTCAAAAGCGCTCTTCTGAGGTAAATAAAGAAAAAGTATTTAGTTTCGTCATCGAAATCAGCAAATTGTATGTTAAACTGTAAGATAAACTATGGGCCATGCTTCTCTATGTATTTGAATGAACCTAATTCACTGTGTTGCAGTTCCAGAGCGTTCGTGTAGCGTCGGCAGCGCAGGGCGGATGTTGGCGAGCGGCGCGTCCGTCGGCGGCGGACAGTGGCTAAGTGCTCTGTCGGGGCCCGCTTACGCGTGATGGATTGCGCAACCGTTTCTATAACGCTGTCCCATTTAGTCTTAACCTTAATGATGTACCACTACACCCGCACAGAAACACTTGGACATATTAATGACCGCGTTTGTCTTACCCTGCACGTTTTCCGTGTACAAATGTCCCTTGCTACAAGGAAATCCGATAACTTACGTAGACGCTATAAATTTGTCCGACGACAGGACGTAAAGCAAAAGGACAACAAAATCAGATTTAGACGCAAATCGATGGTCCCACGGCATTTGTCGATAATGACGACATTGTTCGATGTATTCAATTTTATTCCTGTCTGCATTTTCATGATTTATGATATAGAATAAGTAACTCTATTTTATACGACTGAAAAAGTTGAAAAACGGGTTTGCTGATCGTGCAGAACGTAAAAAAAAATCTAGTGGATATTTGCAGTGAGCGGGTAGTTTGGTAAGCTCGTAATGCATGTAACCGCAAACTAGGCTGCCTGGATAGTCGGAAAATAGTAACTTGTAGAGCATAGACCTATACAAGATAAGAGACACGGCAATTAAAGTTACCAATCATTATGACCGAACATTAATAAATAACAATAATAAACTCGAAATGCGCGCTTGACGCAAAAGCGTTGTTATTCTGACAAGCAATCGTACGTTTGCTTGAGCGTCTAAGGTGCCCCTAAAACATGTTTAACCCTAAGCGAGAGTTCACCACATATTTAGGGTGCATTTGTTAAAATATTAGTTTTATATAATTATATTTATAAAACCAGCTTATCGTATAAAACTTATAAAATATTCACTACTTCCCCTAGTAACGCCAGTACAGAAATGGCCCAAGACAGCTTATCTAAACGGCTTCCTTTAAGATGTTATTTTTATTTTGCTCCGATCATCAATCGCTAAATTCCGTTTTACGACATGGCGTGAAGATCGGTTATCGCGCGTTCCTTTCCTCAGTTTACATAAAAGTATTTCACACAAAACATCCCGTGGTAGATTGATTTGTGGGTACCAATATGCGCTCACGACCCGCGCCTCAAAATATCGCCGAACACTTTCTTTGAAAATGTTTTTTGCTCGTAACTTTGTCAGATTTTCCTCAACTTCAAAGACCCTTTGCTCCAAATTACAATTACAAATTACGGCTCTTGAAAATGTTTAAAAAGCGTTCCAAAATTAACAGCGTAGTTCCATTTGGAGCTTCTTTTTCTAAGGCTATATTTTATACCCGAGCTTAATTTTTTGTAATACTTACTACTTTTACTCAATAAAAAGGGAGGCAGAAACAGATATATGAACTTGAGTTTTTTTTCTAATGTTATTTGTTAGCTTTAATTCGTAATATTTATCTTTTCAGAAAACTCTAATCAAATGTAAAAGAAAATATAATTTCAAGGTTCTCAATTCGTTTGTATTCTTTTCTTATGTTTGTAACCTCAGAATTCCGTCATTAAAAACTGATTTGGAAAATTATTTCTTTATTTGAAAGGATATACTTTCAGAATCGTTTGAAATTTTAACTAAGATGACTGATGGGTTACCTACTGTCCTGCAAAATTACACAATGTTAGTGAAAACGGCCATCAATCTAATATTACTAACTTCCTACCTTTTTTTACTTTTTTGCTACTTTTCGACATCAAGCGAAATAAAACGGTTTCAGACCAACACGGGCAAAACAAATTTGCCAAAGTATCTCCTTGGTTACAGGAGTACACGCAAAACTTAGTTTTAAAGCTGCTTATTATTCTGAAATTATACCGACATAACAGCCGAAAGCAATCCGAGTTTTAATGTTTTATTTCCTTTTCCCTAAGTTTATACTTAAGCTTGGTTGTTGTAACAAGAATGCTCTCGTTTTATGTTATGTGGAGACGATAACATAGACTGGGGATTTTGTTACGATAACGATAGGCTTCAAAGGGAGAAATAATATCTATTCACTTCGCTTACATTATGCTTTAAGAGAAGCACATGTTTATGAATGGCTACCAACTTCGTACGTGGTATTCTAGCACTGTCTCACAAAACGTGATGATTTAATTTTATTTCTGCCAGCTTTCAGGATTTGATACTTCTAAGACTAGACTAAGGGTAGGTATAACGTAAGCTCCATAAATTGACTTCGATCAGCCAATAGAACAACATTCAGCTGATACTTTTATGGAACAAAATTATGTTCACGGTTTAGATAAATTAAATTAACAATTCACATGGTGGAAAGTCATTTTTGCACCCTGCGCATAGCTGCACTATGACATACACTCTCTCCAATCCAATAATAATGATGAGGTTCATAGAAATATCATAATTGGTACGAGTATTTTGGCTGGTGTCTTTAACTTGCGTCAGAAAAGAGTAATAACAAAAAGTTTTGTTTAAAAATCGAGACGTTTGAGCTCAAACACGCTTATAACAAAGTAAAGAAGGTTATTTCGTAGTACTCACAGCTTCGATTTAGAAGTCTTATAGTTTCGGTATACGAGAGAAGCACGTCTGTAAGCTCGCTCAGTGTCAAAAGTACCTCCACACACGTTTCTTCGGGGAATACATATCAACTGCGAACTTTTCCGAATCTCCTTTTGGTTTAGAAATAATACCTAATATTTTACGAAGATATATCGAAACCATAATTTCATACTCTTCATTAATAAATAATTACCATCCGTTTTGATTACACCTTGCAATGCGTGTATAGGTACTGCATGTGTAATCAAATCGCTAAATATTAGAAGCGTGCAGAGAAGCAAATGGAATACTTATGATCAGGAAAGATATGCTAACGTATAAAAATAAACGAACTAACAAAAACTAACACTTTTATACACCTCCACTAGGATACCCTGTGTCGCAGGTGGCATGGATACACGTGTTGTGTATCTGACACGAAACAAACATCAAATTAGTCCCGAGAACAAACTTTATGGCCAAAGCACAAAATTTAGAGACAAAAAGACACTATAATTGTTAAATACGTATTAGGAATGATACAGCGTAAAAATAAACAAAACTGCTTTCTTTCTTCGACTGTGAAGCAAGTAATGCCACAAGATTTATTCGTCATTATCCACGCAAACAACAGCTGATGGATAATGCGAAAAAGAAAAACACTAATGGCGTCGCGGCGAACGAACCGAAATACTTTGACCTACTTAAATAGGTATAAGTGACAGGCAACTATACTCGGTTTACAAATGGTACCACAGCTCGAGTTATAGCCATGAAATGTCAAAAACAAGTACATGAGCAGAGCAGAACCCCCGGGAGCCGAGTGTACGTGATCCGGATACGGCGGACATCATAACCAAACCAGTTTTCGTCCCTTACTCAAAGCTCTATTCAGAATCGCAATTAGCTAAACCCAGAATCGTGAAAACGTCACTAAAAGCAACACTTTCAATTAGCCGGGAATTAAAGCTCGGAAGTTACTCAGTGTTAATTTGAATATTCATTTATGATTTAATAGAAGCGAAAATCGTGGATAGCGTTCGTGGAGAACGTTCAATAACAAATTCATGTCAGTAAAATTGCCGTCTCGTTCATTTATCAACTGATGAACGGTTTAAGCGATTGTAGGGCAGGTCCACTATGAAATGTCACAAAAATAAAGCTATAAACTTTCTCTGTGAGTTTTACAAGTTGACAGGAAGGCTTTCAATATAAACTTTATTTAGAAGCTTTTATTTAGCTTCGATTCCTTTTCTGACAGCAACAAATCTTCCGCAACAAAATTCCGATCTCGAATGACGCTTTTCCAAAATTCTTTTTTTGTTGTAATCCACCTCGTTTTTTTGGTTGCTTTGTCCTTCTATCACGCAGATATACCTGTTGTTGTTACCTTTTCCATAGACATAGTTTATGGACCGGAGAGTAACTTATGCTACTTTTATCTCGAAAAAATGCATAGTTCATCTGGGAACAGCGATTCCCGAAATAAAAAATGCACTACTTTTTTTAATATGACATTATTTACTACAGTAATATTGTATATTCAAATAACTGTGGGTACATCATTTTCGCGCCGAAACAATTCATATATCTTAGAGATTAGAATCTTGGGACACCACCGGCCCTTTGCTCTCTTGGCATAGAGTTAGCGGAGCTTTTGATTGCGGTTGGCCAAGAACTGTTTGGAAACATTTGATTAATAACCGACTTATTCTGTTACTTGGTACGCGGGCTCTTTTCCGCAACTAGGCCTTTTGTCGGTGCTTTTTGCGTGAGTGAGTGATACGCGCTAGTACAACCACCCAATGTCCACCAGGAAGGCCAGCACTGCAGCTCTCTATGTGAGCTCTCAGTGAGATAGGGCCCCTAATATTACATTGTTATATTCGCATGCTGTGGCCTCCTTTTTTAATAACGCGACAACAGTACACTAATTACAACAGTACACTAATTTAGTACATGATTGGCTTCTTTGTTTTGGTATATCAGAATGTTCATTGTTCTAGGTATAAATAATCTTATCTGAACGGATGCAAACGTGCTGTATCGCGTGACAGTGCTGGACGCCACTGTAAACAGATACCGTTTTTATGAATTTGCTTCTTACATGTCTGGGGATTTCCCGACACAGTATTACCAGAATAAAATATTATAATATGTACAAATATAAAAGAATAATTGTAAGATTATTCCTTTCTGTTAAAAATAAACATTTTTTCATTTCGTTTCATTTTCAAAAAGTAAAATACTATAATTTGAGGTCAAAATTATAATAGACTCGTTGTGAACCTGAGTATTTTATTTTGCGCTCAACTACGTTACTGTAGTGATGTAGCTTAGCTTAGTATGCCAAATTAAAGTTCTATCAATTTTGCCGAACTAAACTATACTCACTTTCTACAATGGTTGTCATTATTACATGGTAACTTTACGATTTGTTATACTATATATCTATTCCATACATTTTAACTTTTATATTTTCGACAACGTTTGTAGAATATTACTTTGCTCATAAATACGAGTATATTGTTCAGTAAAAAGTAACACACAGATAGATACTTATTGTCAAATTTTGATTTATAATATTAGTATTAATTCTAGAAAGTAAATTAAGTTCTTGTAAGCAATTCAATAATAACCCAAAGAAAGATATGGATAGGGTTTTTTAGTTATCTACTGTTTCTGGTACAAAATTATTTAGGATTAAGTCCTCTTTTCGTACTTTTCTTATTGGATTATGATATTAAAATAAATTGAAAAACCATTTGTACAGGTTCACAGCGATACTCTATTATAAACAAATATTTCGTTACTATCTTGTTACAAATATCTCGTTATTTTGTATCTAAAAAGTGTTTGTCTGTGCTCGTTTGAAATAGGTACATAAACCGACACACTGATAAGTTTCCATTGAAAATACGATATGAAATGTCTCATTATTCATTGAGGAGCAAAGCGGGGGCTTTGTGACAAGTGTTGGACAAATCGCGCCGTTAATATTTTATTTAATAATTTATTTACAACTTCTAAGTATTTGGCAGCAAAATGATACTTCATTCGTGGAAGTTTCGTAAGTTTTAAAACTGTGATTTTATATTAACCAATTAACTGACAAAAACAGTATACCTACCTACTGTATTTTTTACCCTTAATACGTTAGCGTATTTTAAACTAAATTCTAATTTTTTTTTTAATATTTGTTTTTTTATCTTTTGGTGGTGTCCAGAAATTATGGTTAGGAGGTTTTCTCGTGGCCAAACTAGGTTGCCAAACTGAATTGGCTTCGAGGAATAATTTTCTCTTATGGCCAAATTTCTTGACAATAATCTATTGACTCAACCTGTATTTAATAAAGTACTGTCATGGGTTGAGTACATAGATTATATAATTTGTCATTTTGTTATTTTGTCAAAAAGTTCACGTTTTCGAAACGTTTGACTCACACAACTTGAACGCGCGTCTTCAGTTGTTACTCGTACCACAGAGAAAGAAACTAATCAGGCGGTTGGTACTTGCGATCAGTGCCTAGTTAGAACGTTGATCTTGCTTGGAGAACTACAAGACGCAGGTTTAATGTGTTTAAAACAAGTATTAAATTATCTCTTAATAGATAATAATAGAGTTCAGTGGAATTACTGGTCCAATTTGATTCAATACTATACTCGTATGTCTCAGGGATAGGGGCGCTCTGCAGTTCCGGGCAGGCATTTGTTTCTTGTCTGTGGAATAGTGTTCCACGAAATTACATTTGTCATTGAATCGAAGGGTTTTATTTTTCTGTTAATAATAATTCCACACTTATATACATTTGAGTATTCCGTTACATTAAGAGTTAAGGAACCGCTGGACTAGATGAAACAAAACACACAAACATTTTTTCAAATTCTTCGGCACGTTCCTTCACTTAAACTTTTGCTTTACTTGCTTTCTGTCTTAGGTCTACGCCCAGAAATATGGACAACTTGGCTCGTAAACCGGAATGCAGCGGTGCTCACACTGCTTGGTTAATTTATTTATTTCTTTAATATCATTTTTTTGTTTATCTTTCAGATCTGTTGCTAGCACTGACGTGCATCAACTATCCAGTGGATGCATCTCCCTGTTCACTGTTCGATACATCACAACCAGTACCTGGTGAATACTGCACTGCACAGATAGATTGCCTAAATTTTGTTAATTTCGATGTAAAGACGTGGAACTGTATAACGCACAAGACCCGCAGGCAAAATTATGACTACTATTATAACAGAAGAGATGAAATAGTAACCTATGATGATACTTACAACTTAATAATCACTATTGATGCGCCACGTGTAAGGAATCTGTTTCTTGTAGACGTACACAATTTTATAAAACTATCACTTGTAGATGGAGATTTATTGACTATACCGGAAGAGGTATATACAATGACACGATTAACAGAAATTAAAATATCAGGAAACAATATCAGTACAGTAAATTTCAATAACTTTTTGGGAATGGTACAATTAAATGAGATTGATTTGGCAAATAATATGATAAGTGTCATAGAATTAGATGAAGAAAAGGAAGCATCGTTTGGTTCACAACTAAGTAATGTTCAAACTATCGACATAAGTAACAATTTAATCAAAATTATACCAAACAATTTTTTGTCACGTTTTATTAAATTACAGCATTTAAATTTATCTCATAACATGATTAGCACCATTGGTATTCTGACATTTGAAGGTATTGTACAGTTACAAACACTAAACATATCACACAATAGCTTGCTAGATATTGGAAATGCATTCGCCAGGTTTACTAACCTAAGAAAGTTGTCAATATCGAATAATAATTTAACCAATATCCGTGATTACAATTTAGATACACTAACAAATCTGGAACTGCTAAATGCCAGTTCAAACAATATAGTTGAGATTGAAAGTAATGCTTTTAAAAGTCTTACAAAATTAGATATTTTAGATTTAGGACATAATAAATTAAAAATAATATCTGAACAGATGTTCAAAAACAATGCTTATTTACACTCGCTTTCACTTATGGATAACAAAATTCAATCTATAGCAGCAAATAGTTTCAAAGACAACCGCTTAACTGATTTTTGTATACAAAATAATCGTCTGACAGGATCCCTTGAAAAAAATACATTTAAAGGTGTTCATGCAACTGAACTAAACTTAAGTGGTGGAAACCTTACAAGTATTCAAAGTGATGTTTTTACGGACATGCTCGAATTAAAGAGGCTTAACATTAGTTTAAACGCAATATCTAATGTTTCGTATTTGGCTTTCTCCTCCCTGGTGTCATTGAATACTCTTGATTTATCACATAATCAACTTAAAGAGCTTAACTTTGAAAGTTCTAGCCTGAAAAATATGTCCAAACTATATGCTTACCATAACAAAATAGAAAAAATTAGTAAAAATGTTTTTAAAAATTTTGTATCCTTAAAAGAACTTGATCTATCATTTAATAACATAAAAGAAATAGAATCGGAGACGTTTTTAGAACTTAATCATGTTGAATTAATTATATTAACTGGCAGCATTTTCTTAAATACTTTAGAAAGCAAGGCGTTAGAAGGGCTGACATCTTTAAAGAAAATTGATATGTCTTTAGCAAGAACAACACATTTCAAAAATGAGTCGTTTTCTGGATGTACTGCTTTAACCCATATAAATTCTTCTTTTGGGCAGTTGGCAGAAATTGAGTATAACACGTTTTTAGGAACGGGCTCATTAGAAGTTCTCACTTTATCGAACAACCAGCTTCAATATTTTCTTGTGAACACTTCAAGTATATCTCAAATTCAAGAAATTCATTTAAATAATAATAACTTAAGAAATGTCTCTAGTGACTCATTTTCTGATCTTAAATTATTACGAAATTTGAATTTGGCTAACAATCATATTATACAATTAAATTCAGATGCATTTCAAAATTCGAATTCGTTAATGTATATAGATTTATCTTCGAACACGAAAATGAAAATTGAAGGTAATCCTTTCCAAAATCTTAGTGAGCTAAACAGTCTTTCAATACAAAATGTTAAAACAGACATCACTTTTGAAAATTCTGGTGCCTCAATTGAAGTTTTAGATTTTCAATCTTGTGGTATAAGTGACCTTAATAAAGTTTATATTTTTAATGTTCGTGGCGTTAGTTATTTAAATTTAAGTATGAATGAGTTATCTACCATAAATAAAGATTCTTTTAAAAAGATGCCCTCACTTGTTAGTCTCGACCTAAGTTTGAATAAGATTATGTATATACAACCAGGTTCATTTTTGCATGTAAACAGACTCACAACACTAAATTTATTCGGAAACAATTTACCGTCAATTCAATTTGGCGTTTTCGATGGAACTATAGTTTTAAGAGATTTAAATCTTTCAGGTAACGTGCTTACTAGTTTTGACGTCAAGTTATTGCCTGTATTTGGAAGGTTGTCTTTGGATGACAATATGATAACGAATTTAAATTTCAAAGATTATTTTGATACTGAAATATCAGAATTAAGTATAGGGGGCAATCAGATTTCATGTAAAGTTTTAGCAGAACTCAAAGTTTCAAAATTTTCAGAGCAATTTTTGCGTATCGTTACTGCAGCTACATTAAATTACCATTCGGAAAATGTTAATGGTATATCATGTCAGACCACTCCAGATAACGTACCTACCATTATTCCTATTGCCAATAATCCTAGTATAAATATCAGTCCTCTGATTTCATCACTAAGCAAATCTATAGAAAAACTCGGTAAATCATTGCAAATCATTGGTGACAATGCAAACAAGTCTGACGATTTAAAAGATGAGGCTAGGAGTATAGTGAAATCTTTGGATGATTTTATAAAGTCTAGTAACAAAAATCAAATTAAGAATAGTGATTATCTCAATAAGTTAACTACTATCAACAACAATTCAAATATACAGCTTGAAGAAATTAAAAATTTCCTAATGCGTATAGCTGATGCTAAAAAACAGGTTGAACTAGAAAGTACACCCACCGAGCGGAATTCTATGGAAGACCAATACATGCGGTTGGAATTTCAAAAAATGTTGAAACAAGAAAATGATGCTCTGAGAGAAGAATTTAGGCTTGCATTAGCCGGTATTTCTAAAAGTGTAGTACCCTCACAGGAATCCCTTGTAGCCCACAATACGGAATCAGGTGACTCAAAAGCTGTATTCTATTTCATAGCGGTTTGCTTTGCGGTATTACTAGCAGCGTATATAGGAAATATTCTGTTTAGCTATGTAACAAGGTCAAGACGTTCTCAGAGAGATAACTCGTATCATAACAGTGCTACACCTATTTCTAATAGTATGGAAATGGAGTAGTAATACTATGATAATTATCTATAAAACGAAAATAAATCCATATTGCTCTTATACGTTTTATTTTATTATGTTAGTGGATTTAAAAAAAAACTGAGAAGCCATTTAACACTATATACATTTATTAATCATTATTTATTTCATTTAATCACTATATCAATATCTATTTTATCTTTATTTTTGATTACTGTGTTTAAGCTTTAATTGAGTTGTTATAGTTATTATTCTATTTAAGTTGCTTACGTATAAGTAAACGTAGTTTTCATGTCAATGTATTATGTTTATGTAATAAATTGTTTAATTTAAAAACTTTAATTTTATTTCAACCCTGTATAGAAGAGAAACAAATAAACTACTGTTGGAGTAGCAACGAAAATCCTTTTTTATGGGAGGACATTTTTTGCAGTAGTCTCATACAACACAAATACTATTTATTATTGGCAACCTGGTCAAATCCACGGAGAACGGTTTAAAGTGTCATTTAATTGACTCTACAACCTTTAGATGGGAAACAATAATACTGATATGTAATGCGCATGGTTGTGCAACCTATATATTAGTCTATGATTCAAGGAAATGTTTTGGGTCCTTACCAAATTATTTTGACTAAGATCTAATCTCTTTGCTAAACTAAGATAAGGTATTATAAGGGTTTCCGCTATTTCAACAAACATAATAAGTTTGTCACCAACGCATAATTTTCATATTAATCAAAAGCTATATGAAATTTAATTAATACTAGTTTTAATATACATCAGAAAAGCGCCGAATAAGAAACATTTACGCACGTAATCGTTTAAAGCCTTATAAAGCTGTTTTGAGCGGTGGCGAGCTAGAGCCTGGATTACCGAATGATGGATGCACTAAGGATTACCAGCGTCCAGCGCCGTGACCACGCCACCGCTTATACCTAAAACAAGCGTTTGATAAACAATAAAATGATTAGGATAGCTATTCCGAGCTATCCCCGGTTTCATTACTCAAAGCGGAGTTTTATTATCGGGGATTCTCGTGCTGCGGTTTAACGAGCTTTTTATTGCATACTGTAATGTAATTAAACTGGGATTCACATTTGAACAAGTTGTCACCTTTACGTTTGGGAGTTGATATGACATATATATTTGTACGTCCCTTTCGATGGATCTATTGCTTAATTCTGCTTCAAGGTAATCAGACATGCAGGACGGTTATCTGATGGTAAGCATATCGCCTACTTATAACCATTAAGCATCTAGATTTCTAGAACTTAGATGCACAAACGTCTGTATGCATGTAGCACTGAGTGCTAAAATCCCAGTAATGTTATTGACAACAAGCGTCTGCCCGCGGCTTCACACGCGTGGAATCAGAATAACATATAGCCTATAGCACTTAGGGATAATGTAGATTCCTATTTATGAACGAATTTTTAGAATCGGAAGCAGTAGTTCCAGAGATAAGCGGTAACAAACAAACAAGCTTTACCTCAAATTTAAAAGGCTTTATTCAGATAGGTCCCAAGGGAGCACTCATGAATATTAAAATAAATTACTCTAACGGTGGGTCTCTGTAACGATCGTCCACCCCAAACACAGACTAAAACTAATGCTGTCTTTATCAGAACATAATAAATGTCAAAGACATCGACAGATCCATTGCGCGTTCAAAGTAACCGAACCATCCAGAAACCCACCGCGTCCGTTCCAAATTGTTATATAATTGGTATAGGCCGAGCAAGAAGAAGGGCAAGAAACTCGTCATGGCATTCTTTTTACAAAGATTCTAATGCTAACAATCATGTTTAAAATTTAAGTCTAAGTATTACAGTAGTCGCCAGGAGGCTCCAGAGCTTTTTACCTCAATGGAAACGTGTAGTGCGTAAGTATATTTATTAAGACTAGTTAAAAGTAGTTTATATAAAGAGTAATTAACTAAGTGTACAGCTATTAAGATTTCGAATACAAACTAAACCACTGTTTAACAAAATTTATTAATAAGAGCCATCTATATAATTAAATATGCATTTATATAGATGTATACAAAAAAATAAAATTGAGGTGTCTGTTCCGGCTAATCTTACCGATTTTAACGGGACTTTTACTGGCAGATAGCTGGGAATAACAGGACAAGGAGTAACTTGGCTACGTGAGCGAAGCTGCGGGGCACAGCTAGTAGGTAATATAAGACAATAATACAAACATTCAAGTCGTGAGTGCATAGAGTATCTTACTGGTCAAACATTCGACTCGATCAACGTTTACCAGCAGCGAGGTCAAACTGAAGCCAATTCTGTGTAAAAAGTAGATAAAGCTTAAATAAGCGCAAGTTCTACTCACGTTTATTTTGTTTAAAAACAAAGTACAACGTTTTGTTAGCCAACAGCCATCGATTGTTAACCAAAGTTACCTAACCCTTACATTCAGAAACCTACCCAGGTATATCAACCACAAAATCAATTGATGTAATCGAGATAGCATTTTTACGTGATATTGAGTCATCAATATAATTACACCAGTAACTGGATGACATTATTGGGGAAGCTATCAACTTTTTACCTACACGTGAAATGTTAGACTAAATCTTACACGAGATACCATGCACACGTGTAACTAAGCTAATACTCGAGGACATAATGTTACTAATGGCTCAGGATAACCGAGGGAGCGATCATAATTTTGGGGCACAATACGTCGACGAGGTATTTTGAGTTTCTGGGGAACAATGAGTTAATGATTCGTGAGCTCGTAAAGTCGTACTTGTGACTACGGAGTTGTCAAAGTTTCGTCAGACTGGATAAGCGAGGGTTTGATAAGGGCTCGGTCTTAGTCCGTTGTTGTTAGACCGCGGACCGGGGACTAGTGTTACAGCAAAAACAATGAAACGCAAGTTTTTGGATGTGTAGATCGTCTTACACGTCAGCTTTACTCATTGTTTATATTTAGAGTCTGATTGTGAGACTTAGACACGATCAATGGACTTTTGTTTTAGGTTGGTTGAGTAAAAGTAATTTCTCAAATATATTTTTGTTAAAAAAATAATATGCTAGTTGGAATGTTACATGACACAAAATACATAATTTCTTTTGAACAGTTATAAAAAGATCAAATTAACACTAAATAAATGAAATTCACAAAAAATATTTATATCCACACACACACACACACACACACATATGTTTTTTTATCATCCATTAGTAATTTAAATGATAGGTACCATCAAATTCTTTACATTTTAATGAATAAAAATGTGTAAGGTCGTCTTACATATTTTTACGTACATATTTTTTATGTACTTAAACGCAGTTTTTCACGGTCAAATCAACTAAATTCATGTTTTTAGTAGGTACAGCTTCACGGCCCGCATAGAACAAGCGACGACAGATGTTCTCTCCGATTTGTATAGGACTTTTTAGCGCTCAGTAGAGACTTTAAATCTCATTTTTGACGTTTCTAGCGTTCGATTTCCAGTTTTATCGATAAAGACATTTGATTCTCCTGAGAAAACGAATTTATTGACATCATAACAAAAATAGAGTCAACATCCCTATTGTACGAGGAGTTCTCATGCGTTTCTCAATTAATAAGGAGGCTTGGACACGGGCAACTAAATGAACACAATACGCGCTTAGGCGTGGTGGCCATAAATCTGGGCGGTGACCGCTAGTCCCAGGATGCCGCGGCAAATAGCCAGGAAAATAAATTTGCAGATATCAAGCAAAGCTTTGAAAGAAGGAGCGTGGCAGCTGGACAAACAGATTGGCAGAACAGCGTGCTCGCGGCAGCTTGCGTCATCTCGCGCCACCTCGCACCGTCTGCCGCATCGTCGGCTGACAAACGAGCTCAGCTCAGGCACCGCAATGTGAAATATGTTTTTACCAAAACGTGTCTCCCTGAGGCGTACTTGGTCATCGCTTGTTGTATGTAGGTACTCAGATTCGATGTTTAACATAAACTATTTGAGCTCAGTCTGGCATATTTGTGGTGAATTGTTTATATATTATTTATTTAATAGTATAGTATAAATATTCTGCTTGTAAAATATTTCATCTAATCCAATTATTTGATCCACCAGAAGACTGATTGCACACTTTATAAAACACCCAGCAATAGGAAACAAAACAAGGACGACGTGGAGTCGAAATACAAAAGTTACATTCTCTAAGTAAAGACGCCCTACAGAACAACTATTGGACATTAGGACACGTTAGCGGAATTGACGAACGTTATATCGATATGACAGTTCGATTGATCGGAAATAAGCCGTAATATAACGTGCTTCAGACGCTACTCAGAACAGCAAGGCAGTTTATTAAATGACGGATTACACAAAGCGGCTACGACAACCCGGATATTTCATTGCAGAAAAAGTTGATTGTTTTGTAAAAAATTGCATTAGATGACTACGCAATTAATTTGGATAACTAATATGGGGTAACTATACTCCACTTAGGTATTATGTCTGCCTAGCTTTTACTTTGTCTATATGACCGGATTATCGTAGAGTCTACGGCGTAGCACATGTTTGTTTCGCTAGCGAATAAGCAACCTTTTCCATGCCGTACTAACGCATATAACCATAAATAACGTCGAAAATATAAAGACAGAAAACAAAGTGAGCATTCCATGTTGACGTTTTAACAATTACTTTTATATTCCATATATAAAAGGCGTTTGAAGGTGAAGAAGGTCGCACGGCATTTTTCCGTCTCGAGGCACGCGCGGCCCGCGTCAGCTGGTGGCGATCGCTAAACCTTAATATTTCTCATATGAGGCTACCCCGCCTCTGGTAAAAAATGTCAAGGTTGAACTCTATTCATGTGCCGAACGTTCCGTATAAATAACGGTACCATTGAAACTACACATTAAAGATTCAGCGCCTCCTCGGAGACGCAGGCGGGAGTTGATGGCCGGAACAAATGTCATTTGGTACAATGTTATCACGTGATACCGGTGTGTTATCGCCGCTTTTCTCTGAAAAGCTCATAATCTCACACTTTTGTAAACGATGAGAAGTTTATGTAGGAGTTTCATCTCTTTAAATGTTTTTTATAAAATATCAGGACTAATAATCATCTCAAAATTCGCCAAAAAGCCATTTTAAATTTTTTTTTAAATTTTTTTTATCTTCGATTCCTATTTTTCTATGAGGGCAAATCCGACGACTAATTTACTATTTCACGATATCTAGTCGACCGTCAGAAATTTTTCAAAGACGTTTGGTCCTAAAGACAGCAAATTTATTATAATATACTAGCTTCTGCCCGCGGTCTCACCTGCGTGCTGACAGGAACCGTACATTTTTCTGGCATAACCTATGTTTACTCTCTGGTCCATAAACTATACCTATACCAAAAGTCACGTTGATCCGTTGCTCAGTTGTTGCGTGAAAAAAGGACAAACCAACAAACGTACAAACACGTTTTCGCGTTTATTGTAGTACGGATAATAAGCTTGTTGTACAGGGCTTTGTTAATTAGTCTTTACTAGCGCTAAATCAAAAAGAAAGTAGACAGCTTATATGTACCAGCGGATACTTTAAATATCTGATTACCCATTATGATCTGCCATTAGAAGTTTTTTGATGAAAATAAAACATTTCGATCATAAATACATGTGCTTCACTCTACCGTATATTACTGACGTATAATTACTGTCTGACGCGATTAACTCATTTATTTAATATGTTTATTTTTTAATCATCAGTGACTTAAAATTAAAAAGTTTTCAATTTTACATCATAAATATAAGTACACGGAACTCTACTACTGTTCAGTGTACCTTTTGTAATATTGAATGGCATTCGTATGAAGAAGCAGTCATAGGTACCTACTCAATTTTGCTTTGGACATATTTGTGACGGTGACCCGTAGGTATATAATTTAAAATAGTACCTACAATCCGTTAAAATACCTATTAAAATCCTTTAAATAAATAATAGTAGCTTCTTTCCCTTACACTAAAAGAATTTACACGATGAACTTCAAATCAAATATATTTTTTGCAGGTACAGTTTCAGATCTTAAAGTTATGTAGAGTAAGTTTCGCCACATTTAACTTACAAGAAGAAAGTCTAAAGGACTCTTCGAGCTTTGAGGTTGGTAATTATGTGTTATTTTCGTAAAACATATTTTAACAAATATTCATAAGTTATAATTTAAAAGATTTATACAAAGTATATAAACTTATAATTGGTATATTTAGAATCCTGCGTTGTTTTACGACCTTCCCGACTATAGCAAACGGCATTAATAACCCAGTAAACCTCACTGTTTTATTAGCATTAGGTAGTAATAAAGTAATTACACAACGTACAAATTAAGAGGAATTTTACTAGATCATTTTAATTAAGCACACGAAGCCATGAAACTAAGTTACGCGACACGTGACCGCTGAAATAAAAGGCATGAAGCGGTGGGGAGCGAGGGTATCTCTAGGTGGAACTAACGTTACGTGAATCTGTAGTGGGCAGTGGGGCAGGTATTGTGAAAAAACGAGCGATATCACAACAAACCTCTGGGCGCTCAGCTCGTTCCCGTTGTTACCCAAACGTGACCCGAATACCTCCGCCCAAATGTTCAGGGATACTTCAGAAATGTTTCCGTTACGATACGCGATCTTTTCCTCTACGCCGAACATATTATACGTAAACAGCTATACGATCACCTAACTTCGCCCTAAAATGTATTTATATATGGCGACAATCTTAGATAACTATCCACTTGGTTTTATGTAGTGGTTTGATTGCGTTGTAACTGCCATCCGGTGTTATGTGTGATTTTCATAGAAATATTTCGGTATCTTGAGGCTATAATGATCTGTAACTTAGACATACAATTTTAAATGTTAAAGATACAATGCCTACCTTGATGTGTCTATATCTATACAAATAAATAAAATTGAAGTGTCTGTTTGTAATATCAAATAACAGCTTTTCACTAAATGCATATAAAAGTATATACGGTACCTATGACAAAAACTCAATTTTTAACATTTTTTTCTGTCTGTCTGTTCCGGGTAATCTCCGAAACGGCTGGACTGATTTTTACGGGAATTTCACTGGCAGATAGCTGATGTTACAAGGAGTAACATAGGCTACGTGAGCGAAGCCGCGAGGCACAGCTAGTATAACATAAAGTTGGATAGTTAAACATTTCGTAAATTCAATAAAAGTTATATTGATTGCACGTCTTGGTGCCTAATCTCCAATTTACAAGTAATAATTATTAAATTACTTTAAAAAAAATCGGGAACTCACTTCGATTAAAATTCCGCCATATAGGTACATATGAAAATATCACTCCCATTTTTTCTCTTTATGGTAATCTCACCTGATGTTAATCCGCACTATTATAAATAACGAAAGTATGTTTGTTAGTTTCTTGGCTGATAGGATTGTAATTTTTTATGCAGCAACGGAGCAACGGATCTACGTGTTTTTTTTTTGTAGTAATAGTTGATTGACTTTTTATCCCGGAAACATGCACGGTTCTTGTGGAAATCACTATACGTGGGAGAAAGCGTGGGTAGCAGTTCGAGTTATATATACTTCGGTTATTTATCATAATTATTCCTGAATTCCTGAAGCACGCATTCGAGTGTGGGCTTTGGTAGACACTGGGGCATTATCTAATTGTGGTGGTATTGGAGTGGGAGTAAGTTTCGGAAGCCAACAATTAAGACCCTGAAAATTAACTATTAAAGAAATGGCACGGCAAAAAAATACTTAGAAATAAATAAAACCACATCTGATATATAGATTTATATCTGACCTTTATAACTTTATAAGTATGTAGTTAAAAGTTTTCGATATAAGCTTTAACTTCATAATTGATTAAAGCGTATAAAGTTGATGTAGTTAGTAGAATATTCTCAGCCAGCCTTGTGTTAGAGCCCCCATACACCAGCATTCCAAATCCATCTCTCCGGGGCGTCGTGAATTGAAGGGAACGATGGTCTAAATTCGAACACACGGATAGTCTCTTTATTCCGAGCGCGCCATCGCACATTTTTCGGTCATTCTGCGTCTCTAGTATATACTGCCAACTGACCGTGAAATGGATCGTCGTAACGATGAGTTGAAACTTTGGAATTGGAACGTTTGGATTTCTAATATTTCTATCATTCCACGTCTTAGAATCTCAGGGAATCTCAGACTCAGTCTGAGATTCCCCACACACGGACAGTTTTTGGAACGTTACATTGGAATGCTGTGGATTGGAGTTCTCGTGTATGTGGGCTCTTACAGTTGGAATTAATACTTTATCATTATTAATTGATCCTGAGATCCGCGAACGAAAAAAGAAACGGTTATTATTTCTTTTCAGAGTAGAAAAACATGATTAGGCGAGTTACGGACAAAATAGAAAATGTTTTTTGTCGTCCAATACGTTACTTGTGGTGTTGTAAATATTTACTTGGTAGAATAACGAAAAAGGTGTGCTGTGCGAAAGAATCTGAAAACAGAAACTAAAGCTTATTCTATGGCATTTCAAATCGGTGTACCTAAGGGGACCAAAGAAAAAGTAAACTCGATGTTTACAAAATAAGTATTAACACGTGTAACTGGTGGAGAAGCATAAAAAATTATTGGTACAGAAGTATATATATGCAAGGATAGAGTGAAGTAGCACTTTTTCTTTTAGGCCTTGCTTATCCTTAAATGAATTCATTACGCTGATAGTAGTAGATCAATATATAGAATCTACGCAACTGAAAGTACAAAACTCTACTTCTACAGATTTTAATAGTGTGCTCAAATCACGTGGCGTAACATAAAATGATTACAATATCACGAAGTAGGATGGTATTATACATTTAGATGTACGTAAATGCCACGCATGATATCCGCTACCTCCACGAAATCGCTACAATGTATAAGTGAAGACAGTACATTAACTGGGACGATATTGTGCCCACCTAATACTGTGATACTTTCATAAATAGAAATACACATACATTTTGTTGTTGTCTCTTGTTCTTACCAGCCAATTTCATAAACAAAAATATTTAGGCGTTAAATCTGCAGATTCAGCAACTACGTGAATCAGTCCATTAGTCCACTTTAAACCAATGTTATCTACTAATTAACTTTTCATGTTTAATTTGTTACGGTAGTGCCGTGGAATAGCATCCAACACTGTTAGCATATGCTTCAGTGTGCGTGAAACAAATCAAGTCATTTGTTCGAAGCTTAGGTTGTAGCTTTACTGTGAAATCGGCTTATGGCAAAGGTCACGCAATAGAGGAAGGAAACAGTCCAATAAAATTACCTTGGTCTTAAGTTTTGTTAAGCAAAGTAGGATAAGGCTCAAGACAATGCGGAAGTTCTTAAGTTCCCGGCGAAAATATCAGCGTTAGTTAGATGGAAGTTTATATCTGACTGTTCAGAATTTATTTTCAGGCTGCTTGGTTTAACTGCTATTTTGAAAATATCTCGAGGTATCTCGAGATTATTTTCACTCCATATAACCGAGGCCAATAAACAATACCCGGTTAGAAAGCTTAAGAAAATTAGGAATTTATTAGCGCATCAATCTAGTCGTCGATATAGGTAGACATTATCGACCATCAACGTACATTGTTCAATTGCCTGCAGTCTCACTCGAGCAAAACAATTAATCGATCAAGGACCTAACTATACTTCTTATCTACCTATATATTTAACTAAAGTAATCATGAGCTAAATAATAAAACCTAAAATTTACATCAATGTATCGATCCCTAAACAAAGAAAAACAATCGCTGGCCTCTTAAAACTCGATTTATATTAATCACATGTTTAACATAAAAAAGCCTATACTACTGAAAATAATGCGAAGTTATTACGCGGTTCTTCGAAAGTATCATTATTTTTATGACACAACCCATATTGGCCTGTTGGAGCAAAGATATTGGCTGTAGCTGTCAGCGACAGTGGTTGCGAGTTGCGACTGACTTATACCTACACTTGTGTCATCCCGCATTGTACTCTGCGGACCGGGAGCGAGGGTTGCGCCAATGTTATTCTATTATACCCGTTTTGTTACTACATGCACGTATGGATTACTTTAATTAAAAAACTTGAACACAATTACATATTTAGTAACCTAACTCACTCAATAATTATATGAAGCTCTGGTCAGCTGTGAATAGATATTTATTTTATTATTTAATCAATTAGGATGAGATCTCAAAGATCATATTGGTAATCGGTTGACCTATAGGTACGTTTTTATTACGCCCATTCCAGGTCATTTCATCAGACGATAACATTTTTCTAAAAATTCAAGCCGAGCCAATGCGCACGACTAATTAATGATCGTATTTGGGAGTGAGCTAATCCTAATTGGTTGAATTCCAAACAAAATTGAACGTGACCCTTATTCAATAACTATCAAAGTTTTGTAAAAGCATTTCAGTGTTTTGGTAAATGTTCATTTAAAATTTATAATTCTTTTTACCTATTACTATAAGTAATATTTTATACTATTGGATAAAGAGACAAGCACCCACTCGATTCATTATATATAACCACATCCAGCCATTAGTCAAAATAGCCATTGCAGTTTGCCAGGTGTTAAGCATAACGAAAGCCCGTAACAATTACAGTGCCACACAGAACTTTGAAACACAAAGGCCTGCGCGGCACTGCTGTGCTATCGTTAAATTGAGACATTATATTATCATAACAACTATATAGAACAGCTCAAAGTTAACGATTAGCCTTAGTTCAGTAAAACTGTTAAGCTTCCAGGGGAAAGACTTATCCAATAAAGCACTCAGCAGTTTATTTTATAACTTCTAATAGACTTTGCTCGCTTCGACAAATTTTGACTAAAAGTTTATTCTAAATACTCGCCAAAGTGACAATAACATACAGGTACAGATAAAGAGTTATTTTTACAAATTCCGGGAACCAGTGATAGGCCGCCACGCGACGTGTCCAGTGAATCAACGAGTAGCGCTCCGGTTGGTCGGGTAAAAACGGAAAACCATTTTACGGTCCATTGTGAAAGAGGATTGGCAATTTCGTTCGGAGCTTACTCGACCATCGGCCGGGCAAGTTTTACAACGTCTCTGATGTAACGCGAATGCCATCGAACCCTCTAATACATGCGCGCACACTCATTTGCTGAATCATCATCCCCGAATTTTATCTTCAACCAACTTTCGAGCACTTTCGAGTGTCCACAAATAGATTTGAAGGAGGTCTTGATTACGCCATTTGTATAGGAACCTGCATCGGGTTCGGAGGCAATTTTGGTAAAATAAGATCTGTTTGCGGGTTCCGTCTGATCGTTTCCTGAATGTAGGTTCCACTCATGTGAGGAATATTATATGAAACTGATTTTTTTATCCCATTTTCTTTGTTCAATCGTCAGATGAAATCGATTGTTTTTATACCAAATAGGCTTGCGTTTGACCTTTGTTTGTCTCACATAATGTTAAGCGACGACGCGGTCGACGATGTCGCACGCTTGCCCAGAAAATAACTGTTCACTCGTCTCTGAAGACTCCCAGATTGTAGTGTTCAGGAAAAACAGACGCCGGCAATGAGTTCCACTCCTAACTTCTCTTTGAAACGGAGAGAAAGATTCATGGAGAGCAGATGATAATTTATAAGTAAAATATTATATGTTCTATACTTAATATTCTTTCGGTACAAAATCGGAGAGTTGTATTTATACTCGTATCAGTCAGTTGTTTATGGAAAAATTACACAAGACACATAAGAACTTAATTTTAAGCGCGTGTTGGAAAATACAATCTTACGGGTGAAAAATGGTCAGTCTTAATTAATTTTGCAACCTATCTTCAGGTGCAATGCCGTCCCGGAGGAACTCAATGTGTGATCGAAAGAATTATACGGTTAAAGTTATGCGTTGGAATAGTACAGATACTTAAATCCAAGTTGTCTATATTTATTTAATAACAGAAATGTAAGACGCAGAGCTGACTGCCGCGTTACAATATGTTCATCAACGAATGGGTGAAAGCTCGGGTGCCGTACAAATATTGCTTGATATTTTGAATTTATTTATGAGCGTGTTGTAGGTAGCTGGTGACGCGGCCACGTTAATTCAACAAAAGCCGTATCAATTACCTAATCCGAGGAGTATTATAATGCGAGCCAGCACGGCGGCGTCGAACCGCGAACAGTTCTCGTCTGGATAAACGGAGGCCTATTTGAAATTCCAATTAGAAAGTTTTCTCATTTACTTGATTCAGGGCGTAGAGTGGCGGAAGGGCAACAATCCGCGCTGATTAGTCCTGCTCTCCGCCCTGCACCAGATTTAAAGGGTATGGGCTCACCGCATAAACTAATCCTTCATTGGGGACCACCCGATTTGAATTATTTTTAGGTCGCTTCTAACGGCGCCCCCTGACGTTTCGAACGTACCACTTTGATTTGCGTATTTGAATAATTGCTTCGTTGGAATTTAAAGTTAGTTTGAAACTTTATTTGGAAAGGTTTTGAGGGCATCAAAGTAGATAATATTATTATACCTATACCAGCGTAACACTCAGTATGGTTCTTTAGATAGCAACCAGGGTGTAGGACTAACTCTATTACGAGTGGGTACGAAATTCTAAGAGATATAAAAAAATAAAAACCTTTAAACTAGAGTCATCATCAGCCGGAAGACGTCTACTGTTGAACATAGGCGTCCCCCATAGTACGCCACTTGGATCGGCTACTCGCTTCTTGCATCCAACGGCTCCCCGCAGTTTTGATCAGATCGTCGGTCCAAATTGTGGTTAGCTCATCTATAAACAGTGAAAACATTTGATAGACACCCAATATATCTGAATTAATTATACAACTATTTCTTTCAGCAAATTCCTGGAACCACAGAATATTTATTCTGGAATATGCAAAAACTATTATATAAGCGGAAGCCGGCGATAATGTTATACAATAGCTACAGGGACATTTATCTTCGTAAAAGAGACAAAGCTTTTCAGAACAACTGTTAAAGGATTTTATTCAACGGAAACAAGTTGGGATATGTACCTTTTCCCCGATAGATTTCAATATGTGGGAAAAAAGTTTCATCAAGTTTATGTAGGTAAATCCAACTCCAACTATCGATTCGGCGGCATGCCAATTTATTCAAAAAGTATCAAGCGTGAATCGGCCAGACACGGAAGTTACCCAGTTGAAAATTGAATTTATCAAAGTTTTCCGGGACAAACAGTACTTTATAGACTGTGAAATGCAATTTACTTTCAATTGCCATCAATGGAACGAACTAAAGCTTTCATGGATGAAATACCTATTTGTGTCGGATGGCAGAGCTCTGGAAATACAAATGCGTAGCTTTAATTATTATTTGAGTTTGAAGTACAGGGATGTGTTAAATTTACCGCGAGCCGCGGTTTATTTTACTTCGTCCCCTTCGTGCGTAGTAGCGCGTCCCCAGTATGGCGGCGAATAGCGACCCTATAATATAAAGTATAAGGCTTTAAAAGTTTGGTTGATTTCGTTTATATCAATTTATATATTCGTTACTATTTTATTTTTCCTTATTCAGTTGTTATATCTATGATGATTGGTTACGTGTAAACGCTCCCTAGTATTGACAGCTATCAATGTCAATGTCAATATGTTCTAATTTTCCCGTTGTCTACTGCTTCCTCTCTACTCACACGCATCGCGAACAAAGTGGTTGTAATTTCTAAGTAATTTCTAAGTAATTAATTCAATAAACGAATTTGTCGCCTTTTTTATGGTTTTTATATGTTCCAATGAACATAAATGGTGCCGAAACCAAAATCTTCGTAATCTTCGTGTATTTCTAAAAATCACGAAAACGCCGGCCGGCGAGGTCGCCATTGGTGCAAGGCCGACGCAAAATTTGCATATCCAGAAAAATCTCGGTAATTATTAGCAAATATGGACGCTGGCGCAAAAATCCAGGCTGCCGGCAAATCCGCCGAGGAGTATGAGAAAAAAATAAAAGCTCAGATTGCACAATGCAAGGGAAAAATGACAAAAGCGGAGAAATTCCTTCGAGAGCAACAAAGGGGGCCAATCAATAAGGAGGCTATTCAAATAAGGATTAAACAACTAGAAAGCATGCTGCCAATGCTCGACAGCCTCGTCCTGCAAGCGCACCTGCTGCAGGACGAGTGCTCGGAGAGTGATTTTGCCGACGATGAAATCGAAGAGCGCTGCCTAGACCTTATTGCAGAACTTCGCAAAATCACAGACAAGATACAAGGAGGAACAAACGCATGCAACATGAAGCTGCCTGATATAGAAATACCACCATTCGACGGTAAGGACATCACCAGATACCAGACATTCATCGAGCTTTTCACAGCAGTAATTGGAAACAGTGACAGATTGGAGCCGGTGCAGAAACTGTTCTACTTAAGAAAGTATTTAAAAGGTGAAGCGTTATCCTTAGTTGAAGGCTTACCATTAAGTAGCGAGTCGTTCCCTAAAGCTTTAGAGTTACTAAAAAATAGGTATGACAACAAATTTTTATCTATAAGTAACCATGTACAATCATTGTTAGATTTTCAGCCCATAACTAAAGGTACTGCCAGCAACTTAAGGGATCTAGTAGCCAGTGCTCGTCAACACCTAGGAGCCTTAAAAACCCTAGGACAGCCAACTGAGCAATGGGATATGATAATCCTTCCCATTTTGCTTCGGAAACTTGATCAGTTCTCTTGCAGGGCATACCATAGTGAGCGTGAGTCAAATAAGCTGCCAAATCTGGAATGCTTCTTCGAGTACATAGAAAGAAGAGCCAGCAGCTTCGAAGAGAGCCAAAGAAGTGAAGGTAAGACTTTCACCAATTTTAAAAGCAAAGTAACAAATCTTGCAAGCAAAACTTTCACATCTTGTAGATTTTGTTCATCACAAGACCATAAATTATTTCAGTGTCCTAAGTATGAGTCTCAGTCCCCTCAGGACCGAATAGATTTTGCTTCAAAAAATAATTTATGTAAAATATGCTTAAATGTTCATAATAAAACATGTAAATTTCATTTTAAGTGCTCAAAATGCAATAGCAAAGAGCATAACACACTATTGCACAATTCATGTGAAACAAAGGCATCATTGCATAGCAACATCAGCAATAGTACAATACTACTGCCTACAGTGAAAGCAAAAATTCTCAGCCAAGACGGAAAGTCATATATAATTGCTAGAGGATTAGTGGACACAGGCAGCCAAGTATCATTCATAAAAGCTGATCTTGCCAAGTCATTGCAACTGAAAACCTTCAATAATAAATTAAATATTACAGCTTTGGGTCAAACAAATAAAACAACTACAAAGTCTGTCAAAGTAAAGCTAACTTCACTTCATAACAATTTTAATTGTCAAGTGATTTGTTCTGTAGTGGACCAAATAACAACCAACTTACCGCAGCACAAAATAGACTTGCAAAATGTCACCATACCGGATTCAATAGTCCTTGCTGATGACGAATGTACTACTCCGGGTGATATTTCATTCCTGCTGTCTGCAGAGGTATTTTTCCAGATTATGCTACCTAACAAAATCAAACTACAAAATAGTAACCTATATTTACTAGAAACTGGGTTTGGTTCAATATTGTCAGGTGCTACTCAACACAGTGCTTACTCTCACAACAATAATCTTGTTACCATGCATGCCACTGCTAATTATGATGATATTAGTGTTGATCACCTCCTAACCAAGTTTTGGGAGGCTGAACTGGTCCCTGAAACACAATTGGAGGTTATATCAAAGCAGCACGCCTGTGAAGCCGCCTTTACAAAGTCGGTACAATTAATTGGTGGCAAATTCCAGGTTTCACTGCCTCTTAATAGGCCCGAAAATCAACTTAATTTAGGTAACACATTCCCAATTGCAGCTAAAACTCTTAGCTGTATAGAAAAAAGATTAAACAGAGAGGAATCATTGAAACAAAAATACCATGCCTTTCTCAATGAATATGTAGATTTAGGGCATGCAATAGCAATACCCTTAACTAGGGACAACATAGAAAAGCGTTATTTCATGCAGCATCTGCCTGTAGTAAGAAATGATAGAAAAACCAATAAGGTTAGAGTAGTTTTCAATGGAAACACAAAAGCAAAGTTTCAAAACAACAGTTTAAATGAGGTACTTATGAATGGCCCTAAGATACAAAGAGATTTATTTGATATCCTAATATTATTTAGGTCACATGAGTTTGTTCTGTTAGCTGACATTAGGCATATGTATAGAGCAATAAATATAAACCCTTCTCATAGGCATTTACAAAATATTCTATGGAGGAATGAAAATAATAAAATGATAATTCTCGAATTGCAGACGGTGACATATGGGCTAAAAAGCTCCAGCTACCTGGCAACAAGGTGCCTTCTTGAGCTGGTTGAAAGGTTTGGAGCAGAGTTTCCGCTGGCTGCGGAGGTCATATGCAGAGCTATGTATGTAGATGATGCTCTTTTTGGTGCTAAGTCCGTAGATGAAGCAATTGAGGTAAGAAATCAATTTATTTCCATGCTGCAACATGCAAATTTACATCTGCACAAGTGGGCTGCCAATGACCCTCGTCTTCTCTATGGTATACCCTGCAATGAGCAGCATTTTGATGAGCATGAGCTCTGTCAAGAAAACTTATCAATGAAGGCACTAGGATTATCATATGATGTTAGAAATGACATGTTCAAAGTTGCTTGTCCTACTAAAAATGTCAGTTCTTGGGACAAACGGTCCGTATTGCAAACAATAGGTTCTTTCTTCGATCCCTTGGGTCTGGCAGGACCTGTAGTTCTTAAGGCAAAAGAATTCATGCAAAAGCTATGGAAAGAGAACCTAAAATGGGACTCCCCCATACCGGAACAGTTGTTAGCAGCCTGGCATAAGTACTATAACCAACTGACAACAATGCCTACAATAAATGTCAATAGAAATATCAAAACATGTAATGCACAACGCATAGAACTAATTGGATATTGTGATGCATCCTTGCTAGCATTTGGCTGCTGCATTTATGTACGAGTAATTCATGGCCAAGAAGTAATTGTCACATTATTGTGTGCTAAATCAAGAATAGCTCCTATTAAAAATAAATTGACAGTACCTAAGCTGGAACTAAATGCAGCTGTCCTTCTGGCAAATTTGTATGAAAAAATCAATACAATATACTGTCATATTAAAATAGATGCCAAATACATGTTCTCAGATTCACAAATTGTATTGTGTTGGTTAAAATCTGGCAAAAACTTACCATGTTTTGTTAAAAATAGAGTAAATATCATCAATAATCATACAATGGATTGTAAATGGTACCACATAGAAGGAACATTGAATCCAGCTGATTGCATTTCACGTGGCTGTGACCCTCATGAGCTAGTAAACAACATGCTCTGGTGGCATGGTCCACCTGAGCTGGCATCAACCAGGTACTTGCCTCAGTCCTCAGGTGAAAGTTGTTGCCACCTTTTATGTAACCAAGACTCAGCCATGGATGAACAAACTGCTGGACTGAATGTTACCGCTACTGTACCCGAGATTCTCACTAAATATTCTTCATGGAATAAACTTAAGCGAATAATTGCATGGATATTCAGATTTGCACATAACTGTAAAAATAAAGGTAATGCAATTAAAAATTATTTAAGTGTAACCGAGTTAAAAAACTCAGAAAATAAAATAATTTCAATAATTCAAAATGTATACTTTGCAGAAGAGATTCATTGTATAAAGAATGACAAGGCTATAAAGTCTCACTTAAAATCACTTACTCCATTTATGGATTGCAACAATGTACTCAGAGTGTCTGGTAGATTGCAAAATGCCACAGTGTCATACTCACAAAAGCATCCTGTAATATTACCAAAGAAATGTAACATAACTGATTTGGTAATAAGAAATGCACATCTTAATTTAATGCATTCTGGTCTAAGGCTTACTTGTTCTAGCCTAGCATTAAAATACTGGATTGTAAACTGTGTAGGAGAAGTAAAAAAGATCATAAATAAATGTACTATATGCTATAGGTTCAAAGCTCAAGCTGCATCTCAGTTGATGGGATCCTTGCCCTCTGATCGGGTAACTGAGGCAAAACCTTTTAGTGTATTAGGCCTCGACTATTGTGGTCCTTTTCAAATCAAGCAAAGTACTATTAGAAGAAGTTTAATTTCAAAAGGTTATGTTGCTGTTTTTGTGTGTTTTGTCACTAAAGCTATACATTTAGAGCTGGTGTCAGATATGACCACCGAGTGCTTCATTGCAGCTCTAAAACGATTTATTTCAAGGCGGGGCTTGCCTAATGTTATTCACTGTGACAATGCTAAAACTTTTAAGGGTGCAGACAATGTTTTAAAATCACTCTATGAATTAAACAAATCCTCGCAGCATCAGTCAGCTGTCTTGGACTTCGCTTCTTCAAAAGGCATAGAATTTAATTACATACCTGCATACTCACCCACATTTGGAGGGTTATGGGAATCTGCCGTGAAGAGTGCGAAATATCATTTTAAGAAAATAATAGGTCCAAATGCCTATACATATGAACAATTTAACACTATAATTATTGAGGTGGAGGGCATTTTAAATTCTAGACCATTGACTCAACTTACTAGAGATCCCTCAGATTTTTCAAGCCTTACACCTGGGCACTTCCTGGTTGGTAGGCCAATAACGTCTATTCCAGAGCCAAACATTGCGTTAGTTCCTACAAATAGACTCCGCTTTTGGAGACGTTGCACACAGATACAGCAGCATTTTTGGAATGTTTGGCATAAGCAGTATTTATCTCAATTAAACAGCCGTCCTAAATGGAATAAAAATGTACCTAATCTTGTAGAAGGCAGTCTAGTATTGCTCAAGAATGAGCACTCTGCTCCTTTACAATGGCCGTTGGCCAGAATAACCAAAATATTCTACGGACCTGATCAGAGAGTTAGGGTGGTAGAGCTAAAAACACCTACGGGCTTCACCCGTAGAGCTATAAATAAAATTTGTATTTTACCTATAGAGTCCTAGTGATTGTTAAATTAACAGTGTAGAGTCAACTAAAAATGTAGAGTCAATTAAAAATGTAGAGTCAATCGATAATAAATAGTCAACTAAGCATAAACATTTTGAGTTTTGTACTACTTATCTTTTTCTTTGCAATATATTATATAAACTTACACGAATTGAGTACCTATATGTAAATGTAATACAAACTAAGTTGAGTAAAGTGTAAGTACTTGGCCCCGGGAATATGGTTACGTGTAAACGCTCCCTAGTATTGACAGCTATCAATGTCAATGTCAATATGTTCTAATTTTCCCGTTGTCTACTGCTTCCTCTCTACTCACACGCATCGCGAACAAAGTGGTTGTAATTTCTAAGTAATTTCTAAGTAATTAATTCAATAAACGAATTTGTCGCCTTTTTTATGGTTTTTATATGTTCCAATGAACAATGATCATACGTAAATATAGGTACCTATACATTTACTTTAAGAAATAAAACGTAGCTCTGTGTATTTGTTGTTTTAAAAAACTGTCAAGTCGTCAAGTGCAAAAGTATTATTATGGAGAAAAAGCTTGGTTTAAAAATATTTTTATGCATTTTTATATAGGTATAGGTATGGAAGCCTCGGAAGGCACTTGGCGTCATTGTGACCAAGTTTGAATCACATTTGTCAGAGGTATCCAAGATGTTCTATAGAAAATACTTATAATTCGTTTGAATAACTAGCTTCTGTCTACGGTTTGACCTGCAGATGTTCACACACAAACCGTACATTTTTCCGGGAAGAAGTCTATAATCGATCCGCTCAGTTGCTGCGTGAAAGCAGGACAAACCGAAATCGAATTAAATATTTCTGGTCTGTCCCCCTGCTGTTTTTTTAGGTTGACATGGCGGGTGCCATAAGAGCCGGCTAAGGGAATATCCAAAGAATAGGCAGCAGCTTTCTCCTCGGTCAACATCATAAATATATAAACTACTGCGATCACCAAGACACCTGCCAAGCGTGGTGTATTATGGCAAAATCACCCTGTGTGGACATTTTCTCGTCTCTTTATGAAATAGTATAAAAAATGTTAGCTTGAGTCTGACTTGCTAGATGTTGTGTAACTATAGATTTGGTATTTATATTCATAATAATCGAACGTCCAAATGCATTTACTATGATCAAACTTCGCTTCATTCATGCGTGTCTTACAATCGATTAATTTGTAGGTTGCTCTCTATGTATAATTGTGTTTACTTTACCTATCCCTTTACCTACCGAATGACGTCAGTGATCGAAAGGGTTGAGCGACACCAAAATAAACAAGCGCGTATTTTAAGCAACTCCAATATTCATAATGAAAGCAAATTAACGTATTTTATTAAAGCGGATTGCGTTCCATCGTGGTCTACAATTTCGCGGTAAATGTAAAGAGAGTTTGTTTTTGAATTGGTCGAGAGGCGGGTTGGTGTCGGGTTAACGCCACACGAGCCCTTAAATATTTGGGTTGACCACTAGACGTCACTCTAGTCCTGGCCGGTGGCTGGCCATGATGTCGGTAATTACTGCATCTCGCCGCGTATGTCAAATTGTCCGGGTGAGTCGAATTGCGTCCGTTTCAATTAAATTTCGACATGAGTGCGACCTGACCGGAGCCCGACGGACGCCTCGCCTAGCTGAGAGCACTTATTCATTGCGGATGGGACGGATCCAATAGCGTTAATGAAATCCGATCCCGATTTGCGTTCACAGCTGAAAAGAGTTTATTTTACCTACCTAACAAAATGTACGCTGACGCGAATATCGAATATTATATTTGAACTTTTTCAGCATATTTGTTTGATATTGAGTACAATAGCTGTTCAAAACGGTAGGAAATGTTTCGTAACTGAAATTACCGTTTTCGTAGAATTTATGGGTGTACCGATTGTAGAGGGTCAATGTGGCTACTATAACTACCCATTACACTCGAGTTTCGAGACAATGTGTTTGCCTGTTTACAATCTCTATAATTTCTATTGTCCTGAGTGGTACATTGGGTGTACTTAATAATTCGATTAAATCTGGATTGTTGTAGCTACATGAAAATAATTATTGTCTCTCGTTTGGGCCAATCATTATCAATTTACCATTCAGCCCTTTACTCATCAACTTATGAGATACCTTCTAATCAGTTCAGATGAGGCCCTTCTCTCAGAGATGAGTGTCTATCAGAGAAAGAGTATGGGTCAAAATCCATCACGCGGGCCCAGTGTCGCTTGGTCAATGTCACGACGTGTCCTCAAATTTTATGGTTCTTCAATTTTATGCTAGTTTCCTTGCGATGTTTTCTTCCGCCGTGTTAGGATGCGTGTGTTGTAAATCCGCTTATAACTTGATATAAGTCATTGGTGGCGGGGCCGACGGAATTCGAACTCACTTACGTTACATTGAAAGTCGCCCCAGTTTCCGGTCAGCCACAATCAAAGCCAAAACATATCTGTATTTTGTGCTTGCGGTAAACCCAGAAATAAAGTTTGGTACTTAAATATTTTCGACTCTAAATAAGTATTCACTTTTGGACGCTTGTTGCATGATAAAGTATTTCAGGTAATCTCCTACTTTTAATAATCTTTTGTGTAAATATTGAATACATGACCGTTAATATGATCATTATATATTAAACCATTAATTAAAACTGAGTTAATTTAATACTGAGTTATTATTTAATACTGTGATATTGGTCATATAGATAAAATAACTGCTACGTAAAATGTTTAATTCAATACTTTGTTAATTAAACTTAATGGCTTTATATATAAGCCTAATGTATTAGTAGATTATATATATTGCTGGTTCAAAAAGTTTGTTGGCATCAATGGCAGTGTAAATTACACTACCATCATTGTTTTTAGTAGATAGGTTAATAGGTCCGTGTTTGACACTTGTTTAACAATAAACAAATATGGCGATCAAACGCAACGCAAGCACATTTGCTATATAAAAAACACCAATCAATGACATAGATAGAAATCCTAACTCGATTCATGTCGTTGGTTGAGGATCAGTCCATGAGATCAGAGGAGCTAAAAAAGCCACGTTGCCCGATTCATAATATGATCATATTGTGATCCACTACATAGGTACATCATAAAATAGTCACTTAAAGCGAATTCGTAGACTTCCACCTTCACCTGATGAGTAACCTCATATAAGACGAATTTACCAAAAATGGCTTACCTATTTCGTTTGCTAACGTATCACATAAGGGGCCGCCCAGTTTCTAAGGTCTTTTACCGCCGTCACGCATAAAGCCATTCGGTACAAGCATGGCTGTAACATTGAACTAGTAAAAGCTCGGTGGATGATTTCATTAAGGCTGCCGAGGCGGAAAACTCGATAATTCCTGGAACAAAAGAAATGCTGTAATACTCGTACCACGAGGTCTGCTTCACCGATAGCTCAAGCATTTGTATTGAACTTTCGACCTATGGATCAGCAGCTAACATTATTGAACCACTTCAAAATTATTTTCAAACTATCTGTTAGGAACGTTGATGTAAATGCGAGAACAATATCAAATACCTCTGAGGGCACCACGTTTACATGGTCGCGCGGATTCTAGCGTAAAAGTTCAACTTTCCGACATTTTTGCCAGTTACCGAGTCCGGTCACGCCTGAGAGTTACGAGATCCCGACCACGAGATTGCTAGAAACATGTAACAAAGCTTAGTTTACATTGTTACGGTAAAACATTAAAAGACTATATTATAATATTATGCTTATATATTCTTGATGGAATCAGCAATTACTGTTCAGTAATCTGTATCCTTCCAGCTTTCACCGAGGGTCGGTACTACGTTAAAATCAATCTTAGATATTTACTTAATTGTTTCGTCATATACAAAGTATTCATGTTGCTTGAATGTAACGTTGTACTATAATATTAAATACAATTAAAAGGGACTCACATATCAATTATTTAACAAACTAATTAACGTAATAAAGCTTTTCCGTTTCAGGCAATTCCGTTGAGGTAAGTGCAGAAGCGTTGTGTTCGAGTGATAAACAAAGTCTGGTTCTTAGATAGTTGTAAGCCATTGTTTCGCTTGTGTAATATTCTTCCGCTGCCTTGCATCTACATGAGAGATGTATGCCTGTTCGCAAAAATGCACCCGGAATACTTTCACATGCGTAGTGAAGTTATGACGAGACAAAAGAGACAGAAGTTTGCAAATTTACTACATCAACCCCCCTTGTCTTAAGGATATATATAAAAGAAATGCATATAATGTGATAATTTTTATATATAATAAAAACCAAATGGCATAAAATTAAGTGAATGTAATAAATTAAAAAAAGTATTAAGTGACTGGCTCTTATAAAATTGTTTTATAGTGTTAAGGAATTTTTAGATTTTAAAAATTGAATTGTATAATAAATCTTAAATATTTGCACGGCTGCCTGCAGGCTGAATACACAGACCCTATATTTTAATTATGACCATGATAGTTTCAGTTGAAAGAATCTTTATTTCTCATTTAAGACTAAGTGTCACTTACATGAGAAAACAATTAACATTAGTAAGTACAATATTATCGTCGTCCATAACAGGTGCGATGTCGCTTGGCGCTAAATCCAGTCGAGCGTTAGTGTGGTAGGTATGTACCTACCTAATAAGAGATCTGTGGATGTCACAGATCTCTTAGGTACATCTTACTATTGAGTACGTAGTATGTACTTAGCTAATCCCGACTTGAATGCACGAAGCGTCTTCGCATGTTAACTGTTAGTTTACTGTATTCTTGCGAATAAAATGTTTGATTTGATTTGATTTGATTTTTCAATGTCATTATTTACGGAAAACAGGGCTGACTGACCCAAATACCACATGCTCAAGAATCAAGTAGGTATATCTATAGATACAATAGAGAAATCATCTCTACTTTGAAGATACCCAATTAGATACGCTATTCTGCCTGGTCACTCGAGCAACACAATTTGGAGTAGGTATATACTAACTCGTAATATAGTGTTTGGTCTAAAACAACTGCGTTTGTGATTATTTAGATCTACTTTTTATACAAAGAAAACGGTAATCTAAATAAATTCCAGATAAAAAAAACCTGATGATGCACTATGAAGGAAAGTCAAAGGTCGAATGACTAATAGGTACAATTCTTTTTAGCAATATAATAAGGAATTTCCTGGAGTTAGGTAGCCACCACTCTCAAAGTAGATCCTCATATATCATAAGTTACACACATGAAAGACAGTCTCCATGTATATATACATACATACATAACCTGTCGTCAGTGCTGTCACTAGCGTGGACCACATCATCGTTTTGATAGTAGACAAACGCGAGCAAAAACTAAGACACCTAGACAAGTTCTGCTGTAAAGTAGGTAACTACGGTGGAGTTACTAAAGTTACCTATTATTAACCAACAAATAATCGCCTTAAAACAATATTTTCGAGTCTCAACAATAGTTAACACAATAGTAAATTATTTATACTTACTTGAATAGTTCTCGATAATGTTTCGTAGTTGTTACCAATGTAAACTTGGCTTAAGCAACATAACGTCTCTTTGCTGGGAATCAAAATATTGTGAGACAGCTGGAGAAAGTACGTATAGTATCTACATTTTAGTCGAAATTGCCTTGTGTGATCTTTAAATCGTGAGTTATCGATGAATTTTTGATTTTGTTCTCTTTGATACATGCCGTGTTTAGTTTATGATGTGTGCGATGTATGGACGTGGGAGTTAGCTGCGGTGCTATTGGTTAATGGTTTGTTAGTCTATGAAATTAAAAAACTTTTATTAAAACAAAAAAATATATATACTAGCCCTTTCCTAACAGGCATGGTGCAGTGGTGCTACGACACCTACCAAAGAGAGTAATCTTACTCGGCTACTCGTATCGTCGCCAGCGATAGCCCCGTTCTCTCTGTCTTTTAAAAAACGTGCTCTAAGCAGCAATGACCAATAGAAAACCTCATTAATATTGGCGAGTATATATAATATGACGATATAGTATGACTGTGTCATAGGTAAAGTGTATACCAGCTAACTTGGTCTTCGTCCTTAATACAGCCGTTGCATTCCAAAAAGCATCTCAAATTCAAATAAGAAGCACAACAATACGATACAATAAAAGTACCTACATGTTACCTGTAACATTTTATTCTCTCGTAGATATTGCTTTCGAGTGTCACAGCGTGGCGTGACGATTCCATTTGTCTTCGCTGGTCTCGAACAAGTATATTCCCAGTGGAGTTTTCAGAGCAAGTTACTGCGCTCACGATAAGATAGAATAAGCCCTTCGCGCCCGTTCCTCATGAGCTCCTTGTGCAATCTAAGGACTTACACATTTACATAAAAATCTTACGAATTTACATAAAAATGTATTGAACGCCTTTAATTTGCATGGTAAAATATTCATAGGATAATATCGGATATGTTCTTGTAATCTGTTGTTTGTTTGTGTTTTACCCACCCTGATTGTGTTTCAATTTGGTGACTTTGCAAGTAGGAAACTCTTTGGGTGCAATTAAATTCATTAAAATGGTTTTAAGCTGTGCAGTGCTAACTTAGGTGTTGCAAGTGGGTGCCTGATGAGCTTCTGGCTCTGGAAAAAATATAATTCAATATTCATTATACTACCGATAATCTTGTTGTGATACAAACAAATTTTTACCAAATTTACTGACTCAAAAAAAAATTACAAAGTTACCTCTAAAAATAAGTTTTAAATGAAATATCTGTGTTATTGATAAATGTATATCGAAAAAATTAACATGACTTACGTATTATATAATGACAAAAAACTTAGTTGCGGTACATTTTCGATTAAGCATCTAATTTTGAAGTAATCATGTTTTTTTTAGATTTTTACTTAATTTTTACACGCGCGCGTTCTTTTTTCTCTTTTACATCAATGCAAACCGACAGTATGACTGTGTAAAGAGGACAGAATGATAAATGTCATTGACTCCGGATATCGCCTTAAAGTACATAATGGTTTTGGAAATAAAATAGGTAAATCATATACATGTTTAGTCGTTTTTTTGAAAATCAAACTGTAGGATAGTGTAGTCAGTGTAGCGTAAAAGGGAGTATGAGATTAAAAATAAATATACAGATAAAAAGAGAAGACGTTTGGATATATTTTCTTTATTCGTAGCTGAGAACACTCTAGATCAAAAATAAAACCCGTGCATCCATTTTGGAGCTACATATGCTGCAGACAAAATAACATATATACTAGCTTCTATCCGCTGTTACACCTACGTTCCCACAGAAACCGTGCAACCTATGTTACTCTCCGGTCCATAAACTATATTTATACCAAAAATCATGTCGATCTCTTGCTCCGTTGCTGCGTGAAAGAAGTACAAACCACCAAACGTACAGCCACACTTTCGCATTTATTATAGTACGGAAATATATCCCTCTGTTTTCGTCGAGGGTTAAAAATAAGTATGCTCAAGTAAGCTGTGATTGGATAGAAAACATGACAGAAGGGCGTCTGCAATCCTAAAACTGACGGAGAGAGTCGCTGCCAGGCTTCATTCATCATAAAGTGGGAACGGATTGCTCTATTTGAAATGCGAACATTTGTTGAATGATATTGGACCTATAATAATATCTATAATATATTCACCTCACCTAGAATATTTGTCTTTGGTAGATTCGTGAGCAAAATAGATACATACTCTCTTACTACAAAAATCAACGTTTAGACGCCTGTATGTAATTAGCTAGACAGTGTCTAAAAGTTACAATACAACTTTCTCAAGTAAAATAATTAGAAACACAACAAAACTGAGTTAGACACAAATTGAGTTGAGCTGAGTTAAATCAAGGTCTAGCGTTTTTACAGTGTCTAAACGATAAACGTCCAAAAGGTCCAGAAATGTCCAAACTTGAGACACTAAAAATGCTATATTATGTGCATCACGTCGTATTCCTTCACTGAAAGCTCAACCTCTCATTATGCCATTTTAATTTTATTTTCGCTTTTAAACCACTATTTTCTACAACTAAATATGATTTGCCGCAAATAAAGACCAATATAAAAACCAACAACAATCATGTTAGTGTAAAATAATACTCTCTTCGCCTATAAAAGGAAAAATACGTTAGTATCAAAATCGAGCATAGGTTTAAATTGAAGTATTGACAAATGCATTAAATCAGAATAATTTAGAACGAAAGAGATTTTGAGTTTCTTTAACATTTATAAATTTTGACTTGGTTCTTTATGGCTTTATATAAGCCCCGTGTGGGCCCAGAATGAGATCTATGCAGCAATTTTTTTTTAAACACATTTAGCGCTGGCCACACATTACAGATGGTAGAGCAATATTTCAAATCATAAAAGACCGCTGAGGCGCCAGGAGTTCAAGTGAACGTCATTATATCTTGCTTTTTATGCTAGAAATAACGAAACAGATCTAGGATTCATTTTATTCTGTGTATTTAATGTCAGGCAAAATAAAAAAAATACATTTTTTCATAATAATTTTATAAGTAGGTACATAAATAAGTAACATCAACAAAAAGTTTCGACGTTTAATCTCTACAACACGCCAACACGTCTCAACATAGTGACAACTCAAGTTGGCAATTGTTGTCCCAATATCCCAAGCAATTATGATGTTATTATAAGCACTTCATTTCGCAAGTAATAAAACAGTACCCGTGTTCAACAGGTAATAAGATACGATGACAAGGATCGCATTATCGCACGAGGCAAAATCCCGAAAGTGCCTTGATTTATTGCCTGAAATATCCTTGACGCAGCTTTGCTCCTTGGAATTATGTTTTAGCCGGGTGCCTATGAGCCCTTCTCTAAATATTGCCTGGTGTGCTTTATTTTTCTTTATTTCCACACCCGCAGAAAACATCCCAACAAATTATGATTCAGCTGAGGCTTGACACAAAAAATAAGTTGAGATTTATTTCGGTGAGAGAATACTTAAATTAATTTGTAATTCTATTTCTTGACAGCCTGCAGCTTAACTTAGTAATACTGGTTTTCGGTAGGTATACTCGTAAGACCTTTTGTAACCGACATCCAAAAAAGGAGAAAGTATACTCAATTCGGTTATTATAATTTTTTTTGTTTGTTATCTCATTTCTCTGTCATTTATTTAAACCGATTTGTAAAATTCTTTGTTTATTTGAAAGGTTATATTTTCAGATTGGTCCCAATATAAATTTCATCAGCAGCATAGTTATACTCAGATAAGGGGGACGATTATTCCCAAAATTCCCACTAGTGGGGATGGTCAGTGGGAATTTCGGGAATAAGCCCAGAAACCCACCTAACAGGTGCAATGGGCGATCTGCAGGCGTATTTTGAACTTTTCTAAAACCAGGCAAATTCTATTAGTCCTGTGTATTAGGCAATTCAATTGACGGTTGGTTGGTTTTCGAAGTGACTTTGACAGTTTGGCTTACGTTAAATGGAAGCTCATTGGATGGCAAGTGTCACGTGACCACTGACTGGCTGCGTTTAAGAACCCGAAGTATAACTCGCCCAACTCCGTGATGGGCCTAGCGCCGAGCGGTAAATATTGTTCCTGTTTCACCACGAGCAAGACGGGGCGCGGAAAAGAGCAAGACAGCACGTCTAGTCAAAGATCAAGAAGTTGGTGAAGCGCAGATGCGAATTTGACAGACAGGCCATAGAGTAATAAATAACCTACGCCTATGACGATGACGACATTATTATAATTTGAAATAATGGTTACCTACTGAAATAATGGATAGTCATATATTGTAGCTATATTAATACTCTACTTATTGGATTCTACCTATCCGTTGTCCACCATGGAGATACAATGACACATTGCTTTTAATAAAATTTTAAAATTAGTAAGTATATGGATTTTTGAAAAAATCATGTTCATGTCCGTGACCTGGGAACTACAGTTGCTGGAAACAGGACTCGAAAGCTGAAGCCCCAGCTCAGTGGCGTGATCTTGAATAATTTGCCTTCGTTCAGCAATCGACAAGAATATAAGTTGATGGTACTATACCTATAATTCATGCAACTACATTCGACAAAGTTGAATCATGACCCACCTATTCGATTTTTTTCATATATCAATTATCGAAGTATAGGAATTATAGGATAGGCTTCGGATTGCTTCTGACCGATTTTGACCTTCATTATGGACGTGTTAGATTAACAAATTGGCTGTAAGATCATTCAAAACTTTTCCGATGAGGGAAACTGAAAGATAAAGTCCAACTTGTCAATTATTATTACGCTATAAAGAAAATAAAATAAAACCTTTTTACAGAAATAACGTTGACTTTTTTGATCGTGAATATTTGTTGTTTTCTTCACCTGACTGACTTGACACTTATCACATCTATATCAATACTAGCTTCTGCCCGCGGTTTTCACCCGCGTTCCCACAGGAACCGTGCATTTTTTCGGGATAAAAAGTAGCCTATGTTACTCTCCTGTCCATAAACTATATCTATACCGAAAATCACGTCGATCCGTTGTTCTGTTACTGCGTGAAAGAAGGACAAACCAACAAACACACTTTCGCATTTATAATATTACTAGGATATATAGTAGGATTACTAGGATAAAGAGATAAAATTTGTTTGTTTGTGAAAGAAATTCCACCTGGCTACCATTCCAGATGCACTCCGCAGTTTAGGTATAAAGCTACAAGTACGCGGCGCGCGGGCTCGTACTGTCGGGACGATTTCAGCGTGTTGCCGTGCGGCCGGGTCGCACGTTAGCAGTACCTACGTAATCACTCACGCGGAGCAAAAGCATATTGCTTCGCATTCAGCTGCGAGGATCCAAACCGCAAGTTTTTGCAGTTTTAGAATTTTTATCGACTTACAATGTTTTTATGTACAATGTACATATAAACAACACAATATTTGTGTAATATAAAAAATAAACTATTTTATCATCAGTCTTATTTAATAAAGTTAAATTAATCACTTCAAATAAGCTATTCTTGCATAATTATACTTTAGGGGATAATGTGAAATGAAGACGCGGCGGTGGCCTAAGGCAGCCCTTACACCTAATTCATGATTGATAGATAAGCATCAATCGCGGATCACGAGAACACCATGAAAAAACCACGATCCCCGTTTGACGCATATCGTATCGTCTATTGTGGTTGTGGTTGGGGCTTGATGGAATGATCTATTCCGAGCACGGTACCCGCTTCTACCTATGCACCTAAGCTTCTACGACCTCTATTAAAAAAAAAATGGTTTCACAACCACTGCTTGCTCAGTGCAGACGCCGCGGTAAATAAGCGGTAGTGCGCTTGATATGTATGTAGCTTAAAGCGGAGCAGTCGTTGCTTTCATCCCAGGCAGAGCTTCGAGACAGACGTTCTTGTTAGACGTTCGCTGTTAGAGTCATTTTAACTTTCATAAGTGCTCCTTTGGGGCCTATTTGAATAAAGACTTTTGAATTTTGAATTTTGAATATTGAAGTTCTTGTCTATTTAGTGGTTTTTTGATGGTTTTACATCCAGTCGCGCTTGCTCGTGTATTATCTCGTAATCTGCGCTGGATACAAAAGCATGGTTATTTTGATACCAAAACGCATACTTGCATAAGTGTCAACGGTCTGCATTATGATAGCGCGGACTAGTCAGCTGCAGCACCCGTGCTGTGCTTGCGTTATGTTTGGTACGCTCAGCATAATAAACGGAATAATGAAATTTTGTTATCTAAATACGAGTAGAATAGATGTAGTAGTTTTATCCTGATTTCACATGAGTAAAGCCGCGGGGAAAAAGCTAGTATATAACGCATTAAAAATATTGAAGCTAAATTCATTCTAATCCAACCAATCCTACTTCCTTATAAATACGAAAGTGTGTTGGTCTGTTTTTTGGTTTGTCCTTCAGCAACGAAGCAACGTATTGATTTTTGGACGATTTTTGGCATATATATAGTTTATGGACCGGAGAGTAACTTCGGCTAATTTTTATCCCGGATAATGCACGGTTGCAGTGGGAACGCGGGTGAAATCCGCGGGCAGAAGCTAGTATTATAAATGCGAAAGTGTTTGTTGATTTCTTGGTTTGTCCTTCTTTCACATAGTAAAAGTGCAACGGATTTACGTGATTTTTGGCATAGAAATAGTTTATGGACCGGAGAGTAATATAGGCTACTTTTAATCCCGGAAAATGAACGGTGCCTGTGGGAACGCGGGTGAAACCGCGGGCAGAAGCTAGTTGATATTGTACAGCCTTTGATTATCTAGTTTATCACATAAAATAGCTATGCAAAAATAGCTATTTATCTGGGTCAGGATTCAAATTTGTTACTGCTCCCTGTAATGTCTCACACATTATACACTTATCAATCGTATATTATAGCGTACCCATACACGAGCACACTGTTTGTAATATCAAAATAACTGGTTTTTCACTAAATGCATATGAAAGCATATAGGGTACCTATATCAAATCAACCATTCTTTAAATTTTTGTCTGTCTGTCTTTCTGTCTGCCTGTCTGTTTGTTTGTTCCGGGTAATCTCCGAAACGGCTGGACCGATTTTGACGGGACTTTCACAGGCAGATAGCTGATGTTACAAGGAGTAACATAGGCTACTTTAATTTTAGAAAAAGAATTAGGGTTCCGCGCAAAAAAATAAAAACCATGAAATCCAAAATCTCCACGAGGGTGAAACCGCGGGGCAGCAGCTAGTCTATGGAATAAATCTGAAAGTGTATCCTTTCAGACAAAAAAAATGAATTTTACAAATCAGTTTATAAATAGCGGAATATACATTAAAAAATACAACCGAATTGAGATCCTCTTTTGTTTTGAAGTTGGTTCAAAATAAAATAATTTATTTTTTCCATAACATCGCAGTGGAAACGAACCGTAGCGCACAGTCTCTCGTGAGCAGTTATCGCATGCCTCATATTATTATTTGTGTTCTGTTTTAACCGAATTAAAAAAGGAGGAGGTTCACAATTCGTCTGTTTTTATATTAGGGTTTATATCATGGGTGGTTTAATAAATTTTATGAAAGAATACTCCTTAGAATGGAATTTCATCATCACGATATTTTTAGACAGTGTCTATAGATAAACATCTAAAATGATTAGAAATGTCACAACAGAATTAAGTTAGACAACGGTTAGATACTACATAAATCAGGATTTGTGGTTGCTCATATTTAAACACGTGACTAAGGCATGTTTAGGAGTTAAACACTGTTTATCACAGGTTTAATGTAATAACAATATTTTTTTGTGGTAAGACCGTAGGTAGGTTTCTACTCTCCAACTAGTCATAGATACTTTCGCGTTGAATCATCCATTTTTCATACCTCCGAAGTCCGAGAAAGTACCTAAAGGTTGAAAATGTAACTTACTGATACGAATCAATAGGTTCCTAAATACCTACCAAATCAACTGTCAAATACGTCTCTATAACGTTATAAATATTACCTAATCTGTGTCTCAGTTACAGAATACGAGTTGATAACTTCATCAATAGATACACTCTACGAAATTCGAAAGAATAAACGAACATGCCGCGTACAATTTGAGTTGTGAATTATTGTGTTCGAAGCGTAGACAGAGAAATAGTCCGTCGACGGTTCGAAGACTGTCAGGGCTAGATCGGCAATTGTCGGGACTCGGGAGTTTCCGTAGCCTCACTGCGTCTCCCCTTTACCTCACCCCGCGTGTGACGAAGCGGTTGCAAAATGTCGACAATATTTTACATTTTTTTGATAACTTTTCGAAGTTCCTTTTTCATTTTGAATGTACATAATCTATTTCAATTATTATGTATTATTTTCAAAGTTGACTATATTACCGAGGGGTAAGGTGCAACAGTTTTTTGATTAAACGAGTTTATTATATGAAAATAATCAGTTCAAAACGAGTCGTTTTAGTGGTGGAAATATTGAAAATTCACTTCGCTCTAATTTGATTTTAGTTGTGTTTGAACCAAAACGAAAGCGTTTTGCCCCTAGATACTGCTTATCCGCTTATACATGCAAAATTTCATTTAAATCTGACCTGTAATTTTCAAATGAATAGGGAAGTTCGTTTGTATGGGACATTCGGTTTACGTACCTCTGTTAAGGAGTTCTTAATACAAAATGACCAGGAGGCCTACCAGCGTCAAACAACAAACGATTCATAAGCAGAGCAGTTCAAAAGCAGCTCTTAAAAAGAACCACATTTTTTCGTACTATTGTCTGTTTAAAGCAGCGCTGACTTTAAACTAACTCTCAGCCGAATGAATGAACAAAAACATCCTCACGACGACTTGTATATGTCTGAGCGAAAGGGATAAATGTATCGCGTGCGTAATGCTAACTCGCTCGCACGGTGTGTTTGATTTCTTCGTTCAAAAACTTAATTACGCTGCTATTGGACCTATAAATTAGCGTTTTCGATGGTTTTATTGAAACTAATTTACTCTCAAATATATTATGAAAATATTACGCTTGATTGATATTTTCACTATCGAAACAACGATCGTTGTCTAATTATGACAAAACAGTAACATTATAATTATATAAACTGGTGGTAAAAAGTTTGCAATGCAAAGTTGAAACATTTAAAAAGGTTTTAGAACGCATAGAATAGAATCAATTTCACAATAAGAATGTATACCGGTATTACATTCTCTTTGGAATGTAGCGTCGATTATGCATGTAAAAGAAGGCTTGTGAAAAATCTTAGGAGGTTGTGTGAATTACCCTGACTAGCTGCTGCCCACGGTTTTATCCGCGTGGAGATATACAATTTCATGTTTTTTTTTGCGTGGAATCCTAATTTTTTTTAAGCCGGAACTTGTGTTTTGTTCATAGTACCGTACTTACATAGTTTAGTAAAAAGCTGTTATTTTGACATTACAAACAAACATTTCAATTTTATTTATCTGTATAGATAGTAATATGCCTAAATAGATGTGAAAGCACTGTACAAAATAATATAATAATAATCGAATGAAAATTAAATATCGAATACAATTGCGATTAGGAATTTAGGACTCTCCAAAACACAATAAACGTAGTATCCCTTAGTAGTTTGTGCAATAAACTCTAAACTAAACGTAGTGATTATATACTCTTTGCTCTAAACGGTTCACAAAAAGTATGTCTGCGAGTAACTTTTTATGAACCGCAAACTTTGACTGCTAACTGTCGAACTAGAAGTTGAGAAGCTGTCAATTAACAGACGATAGTACGAAAATGATCACAAAATGAATGAACGAATTCCTTAGCAGACTACAAGCAGCTCTGCTTTTGACACAACGGAATATAAAACGTTATGTCATAAAAGTCATAAAACGGAGAGACCATAGTACGAATTTATAAAACGTTTCATTTCAAGTCTTAAACTGAGCTGCATTTAGAGACGCTGGTAGGCCTGCTGGCCATTCAATTTACGCCGTATACTGACGTCCGTCTGGGTTGTTACCACCGCTTTGCTCGTGAAGTCTGCCGCCAAGCAGTAGTGTGCAAGCATTACTGTGTTCCGGTTTGATGAACAGAGTATCCAGTGAAATTACTGGGCTTATGAGACTTAATACCTCATGTCTCAGGGTAACGAGCGCATTGCAGTGCCGCGCAGGCCTTTGTGTTTCAAAGTTCTGGGTGGCACTACAATTCTTATGGGCCGGCGTTATGCTTACCATCAGGCAAACGACCAGCTCGTCTCGTTACATAATAACATAAAAAAAAAATGTACTGGAGGTGGGGAATTCAATGTAGGTTGATTAAATTTCAGGCTCAAAGTTTGCTCCAAACAAACTATTCTATTCAAAACGTAAAAATAGTTTTACGTTTTGAAGTGATTCAGATAAAGTTGTAAAGAGGTCGAGTCGCTGCAACCGGAGTAAGCCTGCCAAGTCCTTGATTTCTCACGAAACTCGAAGCGAGCCAGGTCCAACTTGATGCAAAGAGAATTGTAAAAGATTATAATATTATCAGTGCGCTTTTAATTTAGTCGGATTCTTTTCTCTACCTCCTTTGTTTGTAACCTCCTTTTAATTATATGGATTTGGCTGTGTAACGTACAAACTCCTAATATGGTACTACAGATATGAGCACAAATCTAAAGAGCGTGAAAGTTGAAAAAAATTTGATGAATTTGGTTTAAAGCAAGTTAACTTTATATGACTACGTAATTCTACTTATATTAATTGTTAATATTGGATATTTTATCTTATTGTAATTTACGTTCATAAGTGTACTTTACATTGTATGTACTTACTTGAATAAATGCATATTGAATTGAATTGAATTGTTCAAAAATTAAAACATTATTCGAACTTTGGATGTCAGGGCAATACTCGCATTGGCTCGTGACTGTGTTTCCTATATACCTACCTACTAATTATACAAACGCGAAAGTTTGTAGGGATGGATGAATGTTTGCTAGTCTTTCATGCACAAACTTCTGGACGGATTTCAATGAAACTTGACAGTATTATATAGCTTTTATGTATAATATGTGTTATTCTGATATTTACATCAGAATAACACATATTATACTAAAATTTATAAAGATATATACCATGCGGGTGGACGTCAGTATATAATTTCACTCAAGTCGTATCACGTCCTTGATTTTCTGTCCTAATCACATTGTGTAAATGCAAAAGCATACTTTCTTATTATTTAAGGTGATTGCAGTTTAGTCACTTAAAAGTAAAATCAAGTCACGTTTATCGATCCTTTGCAACACATGTCATACCTGCTGTCACATAAGTTGACAGTTCTGTTTACCAGTTAAAAGTTTTAATTTAAATTTATTAATTTTTTATATTTTTATGTATCAAATTTTTTTTAACGGTCTAATTGCCTTTTTTAAACTAGTTAATACATAAATAAACACTACATCTAACATAGGTACAAAAACAGTTGGATAATCTATAAGCCTATAATCTATAATGCTTAGATAATTCAGAAACTTTTAGAAAAAATGTTCTATGTACAGATAAGATATCTCTTCGTCTTATTTTACGATAATATTTTCGTTGGAATGTTTCAGCGCGTCATAAATATACCAATTTGTTTTCTAAAAACATGGATCCAAGTTGCAAGAGAAAAATGTTTCGCACGAGGCGAAGTGACACTCGCACCTGTGCGCGCTGCCAACTTTAGATATCCAATTTTATTAAATAAATGATGAGGCATGTAACATAGCCTTACCAAAATTAATCTTTTCTCACTACCAATTTTAGTAGGTACCTACTGCGCAGCATTTGTAGCATTTCATCGTCATGATCAATTCTTCCCATTCTGTTATGTCTATTAGTGAATTTTTTAACCTATTGTTTACGCTGTTTAAGTTTTTGTGATGATCCTGCGCTAATGCGGTCGAGGACATGTTACTATACTACCTGCACACCTCAGCTTCGCACGGGTTAAGTATATATAAAAAATTGAGATGTAAGCTATCCTATCTTTTAAGTTAGATCAAACTGCACACGGTGTTCAAATTTGATTAAAATCGGTTAAGTAGTTTAGGAGTCCATCGCGGACAAACAACGTGACGCGTAATTTATATATATTAAGATAAACTCAGTAAAGAGTAATCTGTGCCATCGATCGAGACCACTCAATGATGCAATCATTTCGTAGTGAATTCTCATCATGTTCCAATATTATCAATGATCAACAGATGTACATTTGTAAATGTATTATTCATCTAATTTCATATAAAAATAGTATATATTATCTTTTGAGCAGCCGTCAAGCGTTTATGAGAAAAATACGAAAATATTATAGTATCCACTCAAAAACTTTTACAAGAACCTTTTTACTACAATTCTATCAACTTAAAGCTATATTATCCAATAAAAAGTATCTAAGCTTAACCATTTTACTTTGAAATTTTATTACACTTAGTAGTAGTTGACTTCATTTTTTATTGTACCCTGAAGTAGTACTACAGTGCCTAGTAATCTAGTAAAGCAGTTACAGCAATCGCTTACGTCTCGCACGCGTGCTCGCCCAGGTAAGCATAACTAGTAGATTACAGTGGCTTGCTCACTTCGATTCACTTTACACTTGAAGTGGGACGTGTAACAAGTACACGCCCTTGCCGGGGCGCAGTCTTCAATCCTTCCGCTCGTATACACAACACATAAAAGAAAATTTATAGGCCGATTAAGACCCTTCGAAGGGCTCCCGCAAATGTTCTACGCCGTCATTTGCTAAGCCGCTAGTTTGCCAAAACTTCACATTTTGTACCTATTAGGTATCTACGACGTTGCCGGCTATCATTTAATGGTCTACTAGATCAAGATAGGTAGAGATTTATACAGACAAATTAATACAAATATGGGTTTTGTTTCCAACCATATTTATTTGTAGTTGAAAGCAAAACAATACTGTCTCGTTTTTGACTTGTTATTTCTCTGAACATTGTTCTTCATGACCGCAGCTGCAAAAACAATGACCATGTTTTAAAAGTAACAAATAAAAGTTTGAAGTATCAAGTTTAATTCTCAATTTACACTTGAAAATAAATTACATTTTGTCACTAAATGTTACCAAATCGCAATTTCCACAATAAGTAAACAAAACGTAATCAGCTATCGACACTGTATTTATCATTGTATTTTAATGTCGTGATTACATTTACGCCCAATATTATTTCCCGAGCACGATGAAAATGTACGTACATTTTCAAATAATCCAGCCAGTGGCGGAGCCAGCGCGAACACGGTAGACGAGAGAAGCTGCGGGATTTTCTTAAAGACTCCGGTCTTTTCCAATAGATACCGGTATTTGCTGAATCCTCGATTGCGAGCTTAGACATTCAATTTAACTTACTGCACGCTAACGGAGATTTGTGATTGCGTCCTAGACTTTCTCACTGAAGTGTATCCAAACAAGTAATATGTTGCTTCATCTTTAATTTACTTTCTAGAGAATCAATTTTAATTCATCATCTTCTTTATAGAACGATGATATCATTCTAGCTGATTTCGGCTACGGTAACCAACTTCCGTAATTTAATTCCATAATATAGAAGCGGTCAGATACGCAGTATATTATATATTTAAGAGCATAAGCCTGCTAACACAGATGCACTCTCTCGTCCTTATTCTTCGAACCTAAAATTGTTACGATCGGAGAAGAATAAGGATGCTGTATCTATTGCCAACGGTACCTACAAAACTCGTATCGTCGACCTTGGCCTTTCACCGTGCCTTGCCATATAGCCGGCTCGGCCAACACCAGACGCTTATCACCTGATGAGTTGCCTGAACTGCCGAAACAGACCAAACGCAAATAGCGTAGCTCGAGTCACGTGAGTAAAGTTAAGGCAACGTCCGCTGTGGTTAGCACTTGGATGCGTAACCTTTATGTGGTATTTGTACCATGCTTCGGAGGTCACGTTGAGCCACGGTCACGGTTGCTGTCGTAAGACAACCGCAGATGTTGTGGCAATTCAGAAGCCTTCGAGCGCCTTAATAATTCTGACACCAGGGCAGGGCTGCCCACATGCGTATACTGAATGTAGTGCAAGTCCATGTGACGTTTCGTGCTATCTCTACAAGCTAAACTCTCTCCTCAACTTCAATTATATAAGTTTTATGTGGAAAATCTATTTTTATAGAAAAGCTTCAATAAAATACGTGATAGGTACTGTAATCTTGTGGCCACGTTCCGGCTCCATCGTCAGGACCCTGGACATCATCTAGGATCAGAGCACTTGTAAAAACAAATCAAACGAACACAAACTCAATATGGTCGTCGTTTCGTTACAGAGTTCCTATGGTCGCCTTCCGGCTCCATCATCAGACCAGCTTTGTGACATCATTATCTCATTTATTATTGCCTTGTCTTCCGATTTACATGAAATATATTTAATATTTCGGCTTCATCGTTTACCGGGAAGAGGACCCTAAATTTCACTTGGAAGATTTGATCTATATAAACAAACATACCTACATACATAGCAAGTTAAATAAAAGCTTGTAAAAATTGTAGCTCATTAGAAAAACAACTGTTTAACAGCTGACTAGGAGCTGTACCTATATCGGCGGCTAACCATCTTTAGAGCATAGTCAGTCAGTGAAAGAATACGAGTAATGATTAAAAGCATTTCTACGAGTTAGCGCACAAACGAGTCGTCGATCGTACACAGAAATAGTACAGTAATCAGTGAACAAATAAATTATGTCGCTAGCCGTGTAACTTTATCCTATTTTTAACGCTCTATTTATAATTAACAGTATTCAACAACGAAAATAGTTTGCCTAATTGGCCTCACCCTAATGGAGCGAACAGTTGTAAAAGAGTAATAAATACTTCATTGTGTTTTAACTTTTTTACAATTATTCTTCGTCCATACTTGACATTGTTTAAATATATTTTATTATAAGACTAATAAATGCCTAAGTTTAGTTTTAATAAAATGTCAATTTAGTTATTAATTCTCAATCAATTTATGTATTTTGACTTTGTGTATCGAACTGTACTTTTTCGAATTACAAACAGTTCGTACTTACAATCTATAATTCGGATAATGCCTATATAGAAAAATAAGAATTCGGAAAATTATGAATTTGGAAAATATACTTTGGAAAATTAAGAATCCGGAAAAAACGTCGATACCGTTTGAAGGCTTGTGTTAGAAAATATCGCAAACAAAAAGATGTGATATTAACATCATCTGCGAAAGCTTAGAAAGTAATACAGTTGAACATACCTCCATTATAGTCATAGACGATAATTCAGTTACAAGCTAAGATAAGGTTCCGATGAAACCTTTTTAATATATAATGGAATACCATGAAACGTATTGACAACCAATATAATAAAATTTTCCTTAAATTGGGTCCATTATCATTTTACTACAACGCCGATGTTGTTTATCAAATTATCGGTTTCTATTATGCTTAGACGAAGTGGAAGCAATTGCAATGCCTGTTTGTAGGTCGAGTATAATAAAGGTCTCTCTCGGATTCGTTGCTTCTACAGGACAAAAGTAAATGAGAATTGCCCTTAATTGGAATTGTAAATGAGTCTTGCGGCGCTTTCTTGTCGGTTGAGCGCTCGTGCTGCCATCACAGTAGAATAAACTGAGATGATTTCATTAAATTAATTCTCGGTGCGAGTAGACCGCGGCCGAAAACTTCAATTGAGACGTCCCCCCGATTTGTACCATCTTCACGCTCGTTTGAGTCTCCTCATATCCTACAACGGTACAATTAGGCTCATTAACGTACTTTTCCTCGAAAAAGTGTCCTTTTAAAAAGCAAATTACCCTTTTGTGAAAGGAAATCAAGTGGGGGAAAGAAATTAGTTGTCGGCGTTTGGTGATTTGTTCACTGGAGCACAATTAGTGTTTTTTGCGTCTTTTTATTCGTAATCTAATTGCCTACAGAGAAACGTTTTTACTTCTGACTTCGGTAGCTACATGTTTTCGTACAGTTGGCATTATCGTTGTAACATAATTGAAAAGAAATAGGTAGAATGCCGTAATAGGTTTCTTTCACTTAGCTTTCGTTGGTACCCTTTAAATGTCAATCTAATATACCTCGCGTCAATTGGCACTTGACTTATGCAAAGTATTTGAACTTTATGTAGATGAAGCAGAGCTTCAACTATATCAAATATAAAACAATTTTCAATTCACATTCTAGAAAGTCGATGGGCTGAACTAATATTGTAATAAGTCGAACTCGAAATTTATTTCGATGGGATTCGTTACAAGAGCGCCAATACTGTTTATCCAGTAGGGTACACCTGGTGCCTCCACCTTCGTCAAGGGCTGACGGGGGTCAGGCACATTAGTCACAACTGTGTAAGACATGTACTATCCGAAAGGATCAAGAAAAAAGTTATAAACACCCTCGCCCCTCGAAACTTTTAGATTACATTTCGACGCTAACCCTTCAGAGGCAGCTGATTACTTTATGTAGCTGAAAACTGGAAACTCAAACATGTGGCACGGCTATCAGAGGCTCAAAACTCGTTTACGTGTCAGTTATTCTGTCCCATTCGCACACTTTGTCTGGATAGGTCAGTATTTGACCAATCCAAATTAAACGTCAGTATTCAAAATAATACATTACATTATCAGCCTCTTACTCTCCCACTGCTGGGATACCGGCCTTCTCTCATAGAGAGAGAGAGAGAGTTATGGGCCATAATTAACCACGCGGGACCAGTGCGGCTTGGTGTATGTCACATGTTTTCGAATTTTGTGGTTCTTGAACATGCGGGTTTCCTCACGATGTTTTCCTTCACCGTTTTAGAGCGAGTGTGAATAATCGGCACATAACTTGATATAAGTTATTGGTGCGGGCCGAGTCGAGATTCGAACTATGGTGCGTCGGATTGAAAGTCGCACAATTTCCGGCTCGGCCACACACGTTCAAGTACCAACAAAATAATGAAGTACTTAAATATACGCGTTTAAAACTGTTAAAATTGCCTTACTGTATTTTAACGTTGATATTAAAATGCAAGCGAAAGAAACTAAAATAGTTAGAACAATTGTAAAGAGAATTTTGCGTCAGTTTTCGAAAATAAGTTGGAAAACTAACCGCGGCCACAGCAACCAGTGCAATACAGACATATTAAATATGCATATTTTCCAACTCAAATAAATAAGCCAAAATACGAGCGGTCTGGTAAAAAAGATAATATCCTAAAGTCTGTTTAAATTAAAACGACTTGACGTTTTTGACATATATTTAACACAGGCTGTTCGTTTTTCCAGACCTCTTTTGTTTAATTTCCGTACGTAGGTAGTGTCTGCTGTACAAGTGTACATGTCTGGAGCCCTTCGCACACGAGAATGATTAGCCGTGCGTCACAAGGACTTGAGTTACTCTTTATTGGCTTTTTTTTAAATTTATTTATAAAGTTAGCCTTAAGCTGCCATTAGATGGTAATGCACGATTGATGGTTATGCATCAATCACGGACCACGCACAAATCATGGAAAAACCACGACAACCACCGCTTCTACGTCCTCTACTCAAGAAAATAATTTCACAATCACTGCGGGTTCAGTGCAGAAGCCGCGCTAAATATGCGGTGGTGCGTAAGTGAGGTATGTAGCGAAGCAGTTGTCACTTTGAGCCCAGGCACGGCTTCGAGAGGGTGAAAGAAACAGCACTATCTGGCCGTATATCTGTTTCACGCTTTTATTTTAAGCCGGGCGTGAGCGTGTAATAGCTCGTAATCCGCGCTTGTTGCAAAAGCATTGGTTATTTTGACACCAAAACGCAAACATGTATTGCCGTCTAATGGCAGCTATAGACCACAAACTGCCTAATGCTTAAATTATATGATCAGTGCTGGATTACCTATTTGGCTTAGGAATGGCAGGTTTTAGTTTATTTTTATTTTATGGCTGATTTTTTAATTCATTTCAATTTAATAATAATAATAATCTTTATTTGTCAACAACAAATGTGTTACATTACCTTCCAAGAAGAAATAACATAGGGTTGTAATTTAACATATTTTGTTGGTAAACTTGGTGGTAATCCTAATTTAAGATTCAAGAATTGTATTTGCTTAATACCTACCTAAGCAACTTCAAATTATAAAAAGAATTGATGTATCGATCTCTTTTAATTTCGAGACCGTCGAGGATCGACGAGTATTTTGAATCTGGTATTGAAACATAAAGGCACTAACACAATGCGTTCTAGACATGCGGACCACAAACTCGATTGAGATCTATAGCAACGTCCAACTCAAAACTTAGTTGAGTCATACAACTGCAACTGATCTTTGAGCAGGTAATTCAAACACGCGGTGGGCCCTAAAAAGCCTTGTCACCCTAGCATCGTAAGTCGTGACCTTACTATGTCAGAAACTTATTTGTTTAATAACTTTTAACGGCTGCCGTCGGATTGAGGCATAAAAACGTTACAGCAAAGGTTATTTCATATTCATCACCTAAGGGTTTCGTTAACTTTGTACTTTTATTCCTGTGAAAATTACGTTAAAGCTTTATCTGCTATAAAAAGTCAAAGCCAACGTCAGACGCCATTCTTCAATCCACTTTGTTTATACAAACTTCATGAGCATTTCTTATTCATTATTCTGAAGTTTGTCATCAAAGGAATAAAAAATTCAAAGTGAAATTAACCAAATAAGATCATGGTAACAAGTTTAATATCGTTAAATGGATCGTTTTCTATTTATGTTTAAAAATAATATCAAAGCTGCTTTTAAACTATTTTAGGGATTTGGTTTGTAAATATGGAGTCATTATAGATGTGTGTTACTTAGTTGTCTTACTGAATAATTATCACACTAATTATTATACAACACACTGTATTTTAGTTTAACTGTATACATTGAAACAATACATGTGGCCGTATATATAATTATATTTTTAGTTTGGACTCTTAATAACATAATTATAATAAAAAAATTAGTAGGTAAATACTATAACTAAGAAAATACAACTACAACAACCTTCTTTTTTAGATATAAATAGATGGATCATCTAGAGGCCTACAGACCAATTCGGGCCTGAAGATGGCGTAAACAATTTCATCGATTTCGGAAGTGAGAAAGAAAATTTAAGCTAGGGCAAAGGCTATGTTTTGTCCCACTTCAGTGTTCAACAATATTATTTGAAATTTATTATCATTTGTAACCACTATAAATGTTAGCAGAATATAACCAATCTTTCAGATATCGGCTGGATTAAGTAACTTTTAGAACATTATGTAACTGTAACGTTAGTAACTACACTATTGACTATAACGTATAATGACCGGGCTTTTACAATTACTGAGACTTGGAGACTTTTCTTACACGACTGCACAAAAAATTTGAACAACAAATTTGAAACCATATGTTTTACTTTTGTTTATATTTTGTTAATATCAACAAAACGATGAAAAATACGTTACCTCCTCCAAAATCTTCCGAATTTTGCAAACTAAAAATAATTTATTTTCTTCAAACAACAACAAATAAAACGGTCGTCCATTTTCCTGAAAAATTAAAACAAAATACATGCTATTTGCCCCGGTTTAAAAAAATATTTTTTGACAAAATAGTAAAATCTTCTAACCCGTTGTTCAAACACCGTTGCATACATGATTTTAAAATGACCCATAATCGTTATAATGATTACACAAATCATAGTCATAACAGACAAATTGGTCGCCAAGCACCCATACGTATGTTCCGGCAGGCGGCAATTGCCCTTGAGAACCACTTGCCGTTCTAGATTTAACTTATTTACCACTTTTAACGTTTTAGTGTAATAAATTGACATACACATGACAGTACACATTGTGTTGTATAATTTTTGAACTTTGAAACAAAAAGGCTTGTGCGCCATTGCAGTACGCTCGTTACCCGGAGACGTCAGGTATTAAGTCCCAATATGTTCAGTAATTTCACTGACTACATTGCCCATCCAACTGGAACCCGTTAATGAACGTAAGCTACTTTTTTCAAAACAACTTAAAAAATCGATTGTAACCCCGGTATTTAAGAGTGGTGATACATATGACATTAACAATTACAGACCAATATCGGTCTTACCATCAATCTCAAAGATATTAGAGAAGCTTTTAAATAGAAGACTCATTAATTACCTTACCAAATACAAACTTTTATCGGATTCTCAATACGGTTTTCGCAATGGGAGGTCTACGGAAGATGCAGTGACTGCCTTAACTACGTTTATAATTGAACAATTGGACCAGGGGTTTAAATGTGTAGCTTTATATTTGGACCTAAAGAAAGCTTTTGACACAGTCTGTGTCCCCATACTTATTCAAAAATTAGAGAACATTGGAATAAGGGATACACCATTGGCTCTTCTCAGAGATTATCTGAGTGATAGAACGCAGAAGGTTAAAATAGATTCGTACATCAGTAACGACTCAAACGTTGTTTTTGGAGTCCCTCAAGGGAGCGTTTTAGGACCTACATTATTTTTAATTTATATTAATAATCTGTGTGACCTCAAATTAAATAACGCTAAAATATTCTCATATGCTGACGACACGGCCGTTGTTTTTTCTAACATTACTTGGGAAAAAGTCCGCATTGAAGCTGAATCAGGTCTTAATATTGTTGCTCAGTGGTTGAAGTCAAATTTGTTAACACTTAACGCTCAGAAAACAAATTATATGTGCTATACTATTTATAACAGAACCCAACCAGGAAATGATTTTAATGTTAAATTAATCCACTCCGACGCAACAAACAACATTAATTTAACTAAAGTAAATAAAATAAAATATTTAGGAGTTACAATTGACCAAAGGCTTTCATGGTTTCCCCAAATTGACGTACTTAGTGCTAGAACAAGAAAATTAATTTGGATCTTTAAAAATTTACGACACGTAGCGTCACAGGAGTTGCTTAATAAAATATATATCATCTTAGCCCAGTCTGTTTTAAGTTACTGTGTGCCAATTTGGGGAGGAGCTGCAAAGACCAAATTTATAGACATTGAAAGATCACAGCGAGCCTTGATAAAAATCATGTATTTTAAACCATATAGATTTCCTACTGACATGTTGTATTCTTTGAGCAAGTTATTAACTGTACGAAAGCTGTATATAATACAGTCAGTATTAAAGGTTCACAAAAATCTAGTTTATAACCCAAATGCATTTAAAAACAAAAGAAGGAAGCATTCAGTTGTATCGGTAAAAGCCTCTAAGACATGTTTTGCTGGAAAGCAATATGGAAAACAGTCAGCGCGGTTGTACAATCATATAAACAAAAGTCTGGATATATATCGTATGCATCAACATGACTGCAAGAAAACTGTTACTGACTGGATGCTTACTAAAACTTATGAGGAGACGGAAGCACTCCTACGTTATATAACATAAGATAAATAAAACTTATCTAATACTAATATTTCAAATTGATTTCTTAATTACATTACACATAATAATATCTACAATTATAAATATAAATACTTAAATAAAAAACATAAAAACTTAATTCTAAACTAAGGTACTGGATAGTTACTACTCACGCACATAAACATTCACACAACCACACACACCCACACACACACACACACACACACACACACACACACACACACACACGCGCACACACACGCACACACACACACACACACACGCACTCACACTTATACACTTTTTTTGTTTGTTTTATATACTGTAATAGACTGTTTAACCTACTTATAAATTATAATATTCTGTAATGGATATGGAAGAGCGGGGCCCTCTGGCACAAGTATTTTCATACTTAAAAGAAGGTCCCCACCTTGTTTGTATGTATATACATTTTTGGTTACAGAAATAAAAAACATTTTGATTTTTTTGATTTTGATTTTTGATACTTACTGCTTGCCGACAGACATTTTTAACTCAGATATTAGCTGCAGATCAGTTTTAATTACGAAAACTGCATGAAAAAGGCCAGAGGATGCGACAGTGTTTATAGCTTATACGCGACAAATTTTGCCCAGAATCACTTTGTCGCAGCCCCAGTTAAGTGGCTTGTCAAAACTTCTTCTCGTACGGCATTCCCTTTTGATTTATGACTTCGATATGTCAATTTAACGTCACTCTGTATGATTTATAAGGTCATGTAAGTAACCTTACGTGTGAGTGTCGAATTCTCTTCGCAATACAGGTGTTTGAGTTTAGTTATTTCATAAAGTGTTTCATAACCTTATATTTATTGGGTGTAATTATTCTAAAATCTCAATCATCAAAAAATATTAGGTAGTCATAAGTATTTGCTTAGCACTTTGGAATAAACTTCATATTATATTATTCTAACCTTAAACATACAATTACATACAGTTTTACTGTAATTTTGTGGCTGTCCCCACCTAAACAAGGTTGATCATAAAATCAAGTCATAGAAAGCAGGAAGGAATATCGTTAAAATCTACAGGGCTAATGTATCTTTATTACTTTTATCACGATTCAAACACGTTATTGAATGCGCATGGTCTAGATACATTACAATAATCAGTCGACTTTATTGTGAGAGGCCATGTGTATAGGTTGTGAGCGAGTAGAATATCAGCTACTGTTGCCTGCAGCAAAATTACTGAGCATGCGTTATGAAACTTGATGAGATAGTGACTTCATTGGCATAAAATAAAAGAAAGTCGAATACAAGATATTCGACTTTCTTTTATAAAGAAATCGCACAAGTGTGAGTCTGATTCACGCACCGAGGGTTCCGTCAACATTGCTCTAACGAAAAGATAAGTCAGAGAAAATAATTTTTTAACGACAAAGTTAAGTTTTAACTTTATAATTTAAAAATTTAGCATTCATAGATTTACGTCACAATCAATGCTCCAACAAAATATATGTAAGTTTGCTGTTGGGTGATATAAAATTTAATGATTCAAATTTTAAGATTTTGGATTTGAAGTGATCCTACAAAAGGGTTTGTTTTTTTTCTTCTCAATTACGAACCCTAAAAAAAGCAAAAAATAAACGATACTAAAATTCTGAACCCTAAACAAGTAAAATATAAAACTAAAATTCAGCCCATCAATTTCTAAAGTCTGTCTACCTAATCCAACTAAATGAAAATTATTGTAGTTTGCATAATGTATAAGATCTGAAACAGTTGTTAACAAACAAAGGCACTCTAAATGCATTTAAATTGACTTTCTGCCAAAAGATACATAAACAAAGTCAAATCCCAGTAAGTGCCTTAAGGGTACAGTGCGTTAAATAAATAAGTGTGAAGCTAAACTGTATTTTCCATTAGTGTCATAAAAGGTAACATTTCGAAATAACCGCGAGGCCGGGCCCATATCCACGTGTGATAATGCGCAGTAACATTTTATAAGGGATCTAAATGCGAGCAGATGGCACAATGCGAATCGCTGGTAGTACTTCCCGGCACGGCCGCAATCTGCCATTACATTTTATGCAAACAGTTTCGAAATCATTTCGTTTGTACAATTTCCAAAATAGGTCCTGTACGGGACCCCGCGATTAAAACGCAGACACCCTATAGTTCGCGATGATATACAAAAAAATATCTAATTCACGACAGTTGGAGCACGAACACGGTCTCGATTACGTATAGGAATGAAACCGTGGGATAGAAGGTGAAGCCGATGTCAGCCGCGATGTCATTCCGATAGTGAATCACCTTCCTTATTGAGCGCCTGGAAAATAGCTCACTTCCTGCCGCTTGTACGCGGCAACAAACAGACTTGTAATATCATCGCCACGGCCAACCGTGCTCCCGCTTTCCAATATTGTTTGTTTTACTCTCATATAAATTTGCGTTTTTGCCTTTTGGCTCCACATTATGAAAGTGGGCCGTATTTATTATTTAGAAATTTCAATTCGAAACTCCACAGAGAATATGCGCGTTCATCGCTTTACTTCTGCACATTAACAACGCTTACCTGGAACTAATGAGTTTATGGCAATAATTTTACCGCATACCAATGGGTGGTCCTTTTTATTTAAATATATCTTATAGCCACCATACACGAGCGTTCCAAATCCATCGTTTTCCGCGTCATGGATTTAGTGGAACGATGGTCCAATTTCAAGCCCACAGACGGGCACTCCATTCCAAGCTCGCCCTCGCTCCATTTTTTTCGATCATTCTGCGTCTCAAGTACTGGCAACTGACCACGAAATGGATTGTCGCATCGGCCGCTAACAATGAGTTGGAACGTTGGTTTTGGAACGTTTGGATTTCTACTATGTCTATCACGTAATCTACTTATCTGAGATTACCCACACACGGGCGGTTTTCGGAACGTTGGATTGTAATGTTGTGGATTGGAGTGCTGCGTTTATGTTGGCTCTTAGGCAGCAGTGAAAAAATAGTTATATATATCACAAAATACGACGCACCTACATTGCTGAAATTCATTGCCATTTTTAAAAGCTATCTAAAAAATCTCATTCTACTCAAAGAGAGAGACAATTATAGAACTGAGCAAAGTATATCCGAAAAAATGCATAGGTATATAGACAGATCTTATTTTTTAATTTTGTTTCTTGTTATTACAAGTTTGGGTGAGAGCATCAGTAGAGGTAAATATAATAAAAATAAATTAAAGTTAGGTATTATAGAGTGGATAAAGAAGACATAATAGACTATCTACGTGGTAGTGGGTGGGAAAGGCGAAAAAGAAAAAATATTTAAAACCACCTCACCAATATTTTTCAGTCTATTCACAAAATAAGTTCATGGAATCGTAAACAAATAGAATAGCTGAATCATTTTTTATAACGAATCTGTAGTTATCTACTCTAGGTATAGCATTTTCAGTATTGTTCACCGTTTTCGACCACGTCGTTATCTGGTGAGATTATTATCTCACACCAACCAAATCACCTTCCAAACCAAACCACAGTCTAAAACAAAATGTCAAAGCATTGCAAAAACTAAAAGGAGACGCCATGTATAAATAAATAATCACCTAATCAACGGTGAATGGTTTTCCTTTCAAGATTAATTTCCCGATCGCGGCATGTAGAATTTTCCTGTCGGTGTTGCGGGCGGCGGCGGGGGCCGGGCGACGGAGAGGGTAATCGAATGTCATACGCGGTCGTACCCAACAGAACTATTCAGGAGCTGCCAGCTGGCGCACTCCACGCTCTGATTTATATCCCTCGAGCTGTCCAACTTTCTGCACCTCGTTCTGCAACATTTGTACATGACGTCTCAAATGTACAGAGAAACAACGCGAAACTTATGGCGTATGTTACGTAACAATACGTTAACCTTCGTACTTTCATCGACGTGCCTGTACTCGAACCACTTCGTTCTATCTATCGTACTGCAGCCCACAATCAAATAAAATAGTAAAATAAAGTTCCGGGTTTAAATGGAACGCACATAATCTATTTTCCCCGAGTAGTGAAACTGTAATTGACACTAAATGCGAGGTTCGGGAATAACTTCGTCAGACAAACCGAAGCGTAGGTAACACAGGCTCCGAGCATCGCCGGGGGCACTCGTAAACTCATTAAAAGTTGCCTCCATATACTAAAACGACTGACCTTATCCATATAGACGGCAGTTTTAATCGAGACCGCTTTACGAACCATTAAATTCCACGGGCGGTTATTGTCAAGCTGGGATCGTTATATGAAATTCTAGACATAGTGGCCGGTGGCTCTCTCGTAATGGCACACGGATTTGCAAAATTAGCTTATAAATAACGCATACAATCAACGGTGAACTTACTCGGGCCCACTCAATGGATCTGAAATCAATACGCAAGCTCGACTCGACGAGAATAGATCTAGGCTTCCTTTTATTTTCACGAGTCTACCTCGTTGGCATTACAACTTCGATGGGAAAATTCATCTAGGTATTAATAAAGTGTTTTCAATGTAGCAAGATTAGTAAAAAATTTACAAATAACAGTAGAGCTTGTTAGCAGCGCTGCGCGGCTCTAACAACGCTAAGTTAACAAAATAAGAAAAAACTGCGCACAAAGAAGGCAGCTGCCGCACCAGTCGCCCTAACCATATGTACATAAATTGTAAATCGAAGTAAACGAATCGAAAGGATTGCTGAAAGTCAAACGAGCAGTAAGCTTATTCTTGACGCCAATTTATCGGTTCAAAGGTGCGCCGTCGACTAAATGGTACTGTATAAACTCATCACCTCTTCAGCGCCGCCTCTTCCATGTAAGAGGGATTTCGCTCGTTCATTCACCTTAAATCGGCGTCATTCCGAGAGGCAAAATAGAGCACTTCTGAAAAAGAGTTTCCGATAAAAAGGCCCCATCAAATTTTTTCAATATCCATTTACGGCGGAATAAGAAGGGATTATGCGCAAACCAAAACCCTTTAATCCGAGATATAGGTTATTGAAACATTGCGCAGGGTGTCAACGAATTACATTGGCCCGTTCACATATCTACGCGTATAATCTTTCTAATCTGCCTAGACCTTTTTCCGATAATTGAGAAAAGATTCAGAAGTCGTTTCGATTTAAATTCTTTCATGGGGGCGGTACCACCGTCTGGTGGAGTACGCTCTAAATGAGTGAAGGCACTATGACTCCTGTAACGAAACCAATCAAAAAATTGTCACCAATTTTGAACGGTTTGAAACACTCTCTAATGTTTCATGATTAGGTACCTACTCATACGATTTCGGGTCGGTAGTATAAACTGTAAGACCAAAAAAGTAGGTGGGTTAGGAAATCAAAACACGGTTTAAATTTTGATACTGAAATCAACTGTATACAATTTAACTAATTCACGTTTTATGGATTTTATGGAATGTTCTATTTTATGTTATTACAATTCCTGACATTTCGAACCCAGCCAAAATAAAAAATAGTTAAATATCATGTGAAATATTCGGAAAACTCAGAAATAACTAACAGTAGACAAAATCTGGTCTGCCAAACCGTTATTTATTATTGGTTATGATTATTCATTATTCCAATATTAATTTTAATTGGATCGGTTTTAATGGCTTGATCTTTGTCCCAAGTCATATAATGCATGTGGTAATATAGCTAGCAATTATGTCGGTAGGTAAACGTCAAACATTTTGAAATAGACTTCATTATCAGCCTCTTACGCTCCCACTGCTGGGATACCAGCCTTCTCTCAGGAAGAGAGAGTATGGGCCATAATCCACCACGCAGGCCCAGTGCGCCTTGGTGGATGTCATATGTCCTCGAATTTTGTGGTTCTTAAAGATGCCGATTGCCGGTATCCTCACGATGTTTTCCTTCACCGTTTTAGAGCGAGAGTGAATAACCCGCATATAACTTGATATATGTCATTGGTGCGGGCCGCGTCGAGATTCGAACTATAGTGCGTCGGATTGAAAGTCGCACTAGTTCCCGCTCGGCCACACTCGCTCTTTGATAGGATATGATGAATAATGACATATATTTTTTCCAGTGCCTGAAGCTCATATAATTTTGCTAAAAAAACCTTTTGAGTGAAGCTATTTCGATGCTATATATGCCTTAAGGGGCGGCTCTCCGTTTCCATACATATTACAAGCATGAAAAAAATACAGTAGTATAGCCAAGTGTTTATAGAAAAGACTTATCTACAAAATATTACATAAAAATTACCCAGAAACTTGTAAAAATTATCTTAGAAATGACCCCAAAAAATTTATTTTGTCTCGAAATGTTCAATATTTTAAGCAACAACTACTATTAACTAATATTTTTGTACCCAATAAAAAGGAAATTTAATTATCTAAAGACATATATCGCACTCTTAATAAAATACTGACCTAATTCAAAATCACTAACTTTTGGCAATTGAAGTGTAATTAGCATTTTTTTTTAAATTGCTGTAGAATTACAACTAAATATCCTTATAATAATAAAATAAAATACCTTATTTTCAAATTAGGGTTGTTTTTTATTTGACTAGATTATCGGACTTGCTGTTTTAGGTCGCTATTTCACTATATCTCATTTTGGTCAAATTTTGAGTTCGGTCGATGTTTTACATGTAAAGATATTTAAACTTTATGGTGTCTCCTTTTCCTAAATAAATATAAAAACTAGAAATAATCTTCAACTAAAAGCAAACGCATCGCCATTTTCAACCTTATTTCAATACAAAAGAATGATGCCTAAAGGAGCGACTTAAATATAGAATTGAACAAAACTATTTTAAGTTACAATGCGATTAAAATAAGAATAGGACGGGCTCTCGGCTAACTTCACTCATATAAGTACGGTCAGCAGAACAAACTTAAAAATAGATTAATTTTAAATGAATGACTAAAAATCGTTCATTTTATAAAATTTATATATTTATAAGGTTGGCAGCAAAGACGCAGTGTTGCAAAAGTTTCCGATTTATTGGGAGATCTACTGATTTTGGTGATTGTCTCCCGATATCCCGATTTAGCAATTCAGTATCCCGATTTTTGAATTATCATCTAATGTAAAATAATATTCATAAATAAACATGGAAAATAATATTCTTCATATTGAAGATCTTGAATAAATGAATATATTATTAACATAAAATACTCTTGTTTTATTCCGAATAAAAATCTCCCGATTTTTAGATGGCAAATTTAACGAATTTAATTTTTCAATTTTGTTTACTTTAGTTTACCTACCTATGATTCGTTTTTAGACTAATTTTTTCTCTACCTATCAGATAAAAAAGTACGTGCTATTACAATATAAAACAAGCCAATATTTTTTAACATTGCTTTTTTTGCACACTATACCAAGTTCCCGTAGTGACGTCACAACATGGCGCTAGGCCGGTCCTATTCTTATTTTAATCGCATTGTATATCTGTTATTGTCATTAAAATTTGACGCGACTCTATTTTATCCGGATGAAACTGACGGCCGTATTTACTGAAGCAGTACGGGCGTAGAAACTGAAGGTCGTAGTAGTAGTAGTAGTACTTTCGCTAATAATTAAATAGTAAGTGGGCAAAATACAAAAATAGCTCATATTACCTTTACATAATATTACTAATTACACCCTTTGCTTATACCCACAGTTTTCCTGTTTCCATCCGAGATCCGCGCTTTTTCCGGGATAAAAAGAATCCCATGTACTAACCTAAAGTATTATCTTTATGTTTACTAAATGTCAGTTAAATCCGTTCATTACTGTCGACGTAATTGAGTCACTAACAAACTATAATGTAAACTGTCACATTTACAATATTAGCAGAGCTGTAAAAATGTAGAATGAAATTTCATTATTATTTTGAGATATTTACGTAGAAGTCAGTTCCCGCTTTTTTAAAAGCAATTAAAAAAATACCGACAAATTGAGAACTTCCTCCTTTTTTTGAAGTCGATTAATAAGTGACTTAAAAGTAGCACAAATTAAATATTTACTTACCTAAGGGGTTCAAGGAAGTCTTACAAAGCTAAAAAAGGTGAGTTTTCTGTTTGAAAAAAATAATTTCAGCAGACAACACCGCCCTTGAGCGCAGTTTTCATTTGTTCCACAAAAGTGGTTAATGTAAACGGGACTCTTTAACATTTAGCACGATTACATCTACCGTCTTAATCCTGCCGTGTTTTGTTTTAAGAAAATCAAGAAAAATAAAGACACTTTTTTATTTTAGTACTCGGATGCCAATAACGCTTTATAAAGCGCTACTTTGTCTGCCCTATCTCATTACAAAACGAATATTTATTTAAATCTAACTGTGCCTTGAATAAGCTTTTTCCTACGTTATTTTAACAGAATGAAATGAGATTGTAACAATAATGTAGCTTATTTCAATCAGACTTGTTGTTTAATTTGTATGAAATATGTAGATACCCTGAGCGACTTCTTTAAATGCAAATTCCGAAGCTCTTATACTCGTATTATAAGCAGCGGCCGTATGGTACGGTCCAAAGAAGCCAAACAATTGTATGTAGGTTAAACAGTCCCGTCGTGCATGTAGTTGATATACGGTATATATGTACTTCGTAAGTTGATAGACTGATTTCAGTTCCCACAACGGATAAAACGCAAACTTATTTTTTGTTTCAAGATTTTGTGCGTTCATCGTAATTCTTAAATTCATTAAAACAGAAAATCCCAATAGTTAAGCGCCAGGATCTTTGTATGTGATTGTTCGGTGTAGTTTATATTATATATTTTATTCTGCTAAAGCATATTTACTTCGTAGTCCTATGCAAAGTCTCTTGGAGCTTGCTTATAATTCCGCCATGACCCAGCATCCAAAAATAAGGCATTGCAAACAGTGAATTGTCAAAAAATTATGCGTAAAATATGAAGCAATCCAATTCGAAGTCAAAGGGCAAGGTTAGAGAAGAAAGGGAAAAATCAAATTGTTTTCACGACGATATCAAATCGTCGATGTTTAAGGAAGAATTTAGGTCACGTCTCATGGATTACGGTTTATTTCCCGCGTCTCTTTTTCTTCGTTTGACGCTAATCCCGACGGAGGCTTCGCAGAGATTTGACCTTCTCGCGATCGCGCGCTACCCTCCCCACCCCTCTAGCACTCTGCACCCATTTCAAGGTCAAACACTCATATTACTTAGCGCTAAGTTATAAATTTAACTTTCACAAAACATTATCCCAAATTACCATAATTGCTGAGAGTATAACACTGGATCCCTGAATTCATTATGCTGCTTATTTCATAATAATATTAGAATATTCAGTTTATTAATTGACTGAAGCACTTTCACTAAGGTTTCAAATTATCTTGAAGTTGATAGTCTCTAATTTTATAACACAATTGTTTGATTTTTTTCATTAAATACATTATACAGCTGCTTGTTTCGGTTAGAGCTTGTTTCCAAAATAGATTATTAAGAGTAGGTATATTTTTGTCTTTACGATCTAGTCTAAGTAATATGTAATATTAAATCAGGATGAGGCAGAGGCCCGACTCAGCGGCGGAGGGTAAAGTCCTAATAATCTGTAGAAGTCGCCCCGAGCCTCGCACTAAATCTGATTATTCAGTGAGTGACGGCACTCCACCGCCCGAATATTAATCGCGCCCTCTCACTCATACTAATCATTATAACTATCGTAGGCTCAAGGATTAACCGAGAATCGTTTTATTCGCTAAATTATACAAACTCGGCGAGTAAATAGCACTAAATGGAAGAAAATGTCGTCGTATATCATCGTGACGTCCGGCCGACCGCCGTAAAAGGCGTTTAATTTGCATCAGCTGTAAAATAATGTAAACGCTCCTGAACAAAACACAATGGGTTTGACATACGCGACACAAAGGAGTTCCGCGTTGTTTGTTATTTATTTTTTATTTAAACTCACCTTTACCTGTTTGTTGAGTAAAAACGGACAAGCATATCTATTGCCTTGTAACAATCCTTATGAAATAAGGATTAAATATTAATAACTATCCATACTCATTTAGTACTTATAAATTTAGATGTTTACGCAAATACATAACGCCCAACGATCACTTACATATTATTATAGGCTCAGCCCCTTTTTTAACCGACTTCCAAAAATGGAGGTTATCAATTCGGTGGGTATTTTTTTATTTTTTTTTATGTTTGTTACCTCATATCTCTGTCATTTATAAACCGATTTTGAAAATACTTTTTTTATTTGAAAGGATATACTTTCAGATTAGTCCCATAGAATTTCATCAAAATCGGTTCAGTAGTTTGTCACTGAAGTCGATTCGACACTTTTTGAAAGCAATTTCACTTGTATTTTTACTCAAGTCACCAAGTCTTCTTGGTTGTCAAACCCGCAACAATTACAAGTCACAGAGATGCAAGTATTATACATGGACCTGTAAACTAAATCAGGGAAGCAGTGAAAATGTCATATATACATACTTATAGACGGCTCCGTAGCTAAGTTGGTAGTAAGCAGATTTTGTGTAAGCATAAAGTTTGTTCTCGGGTCTTGGATGTTTGTGATGTGTATCTGTGTGTGTCTATGCGACCTGCAACACATGGAACCCTAGTGCGGGGTATGAGTGGAAGCGTTTATTTATTTATTTATACAAAAATCTAATATCCTAGTAAATAAACTCACAAAATAATTAAACCTGTAATTAACGAAAGGTCTGTATTTATTAAATAAATTCAACACGATCTCAATGAAGAATTAATTCCTTGGGAACCGTCGAATACTCTCTGACCCAATAACCGAAATAGATGTTTGAATGCTATAAGTTTGTATTACCGAATGTAATTCCCCGCGCGCCTAATTCGAATGATTATACGCACCATTAATCCAGAGCAATCCATTATATTTGGAGAACAATTACATATAGAGGCGACCGATTATTGTTGGTTATATTTTGGTACTGAAATGCAGCCACGCGTGTATGCAGACCACAACATTCTGAAACTACCGAAATGCAATTTAACTTACTATAGCCACTGTGCCTGCACTGTTATGTGACAAGTTAAAGCATTATGCAAATGCAGGTTAAATCTGGGTTACAAATGTACATATCAACGAGAAGTGAATTGTAGAGTGTAATTCAAACAGGTTGAATCTATTTACAGAGCTCCTTGGTGCTGAAGTTTCTGGTATACTCCTCGCAATTTACGATGGAAAACGAGCGTCGTTCTAATTCCACCGTCGTTACTAATACAACATAACCACATAACCCACAATTTACTAAACACTAGATACTAGAATATTATTTACAGATCATAACAACCAATTAACACTCGGAAAAGAGTAGTCCTGTTGTTTATTGTACATACATTTATTATGAGATGTACGTCCTTATTCATAAAAGCTCAGTAAGATAATCTATGCTTTAAACTTCTCTGTTAACTTCTCGTTGACGGAAGCTGCTACGCGTGAAAACGAGACAAAACACTTTCTAGTAATGAAGTAAGTTACGGAACGTTTATGAATAAGGGGTTTATTACATTGAGTTTTATACTATAGAAAATAAAACAAGCAAAAGACGCGCAGGCTTAACAAAAAACAGCTCTTAGTTAAAAGTTAAAATACTTTACCCGCGTTGGTAAAGAGCGGGTGGTATATTACGTAACGCTTACTCTAGCGCCTCTCCTAAGCGATTTTTCATGAGGTGTGCCGCGTTAATGTGTACAAACGCTCTTGGCTTCTGAAGCAAACCTACTTTGCTTCTTTGCAAGAAATAAATTATGCCCAGAACTGCTTTACACAGAATCCAAACAGATAAGACGCTCGGCGCTTTTGTTTTTATTATCAAGCGTTAGATGGATCATGTGCGTTTTTACCGTTTTACTTGAGACGAAACATAATAAACTTTTTACGTTTATGTCTTCGTATTGTTTATCGTAAAATTAATTTGGAATGACTTTATGCAACAGCTACTCCGCTTTGAAAGCCGAAAGAATCAAGAATACACTTCTAAGTATCAATTCTATTTTAAACCAAAAGTCAATGTCTGGTTGTTTATATTAAATTACGTGTTTATAAATTGTAGATTGCCTATTTAATTAGTACTACAGAAATACAACTGACGATCTGACCCTTGAGTTGAAATTCGCGACGCACTGTGTCGAGGTTATCAGGTTATAATTTATATACACTGTTCATCATATGAACTGTTCGATAACGTTCTTACAAAAACATAATTATAACAAAAACGGGGAAACTACGTATCTAAATAGTATCAGTAGGTACCTACTAAAACTTTCGACCAAAACTTTTTTTACACTCGGTAGAGTCGCATTTTATCAATCTCGCCGGATCTAAAACAACGTTGTTGCCGAAAATGGTGAAAACCCTATTACTACCGAAACGTACCAAAATTTATATATTGTTTTATAGCGACCGATTTTCAACTTGAGCTTGGTAGCTAGCTAAACAAGCCCATAGTATTATCGTGCGTCACGTTTATCTCTGTCGAAAACTGAAGCTCATTGTACGATTCGAAACCAAACAGATCGGTGGCTGACGTCACTCAACCATTATCACTTCTATTAAAATATTCTAGACACAAGTCGTAGATATAATAAGCCGTCTAATGTTTTCTTAAATCAATAACGAGTACATGCCTATTAGTCTTATTTGCAATTAATATCAGTATTATTCTGTCGCGGTCTTCACGTTTAACCTATTTTTTACCGGTAGTTAAGTAGTAGTTAAGGTAAACAAGTTTTAATTCAACATAGCACGGCTGAGTGCTGACCCGGCGCTCGACCAGTCGACCGGCATCCACTGACCAAGGCACATTACGTGAACACATAGCTACAAATTTCAACAAAATGAAGACCGCTCCCGTTTTACTGATTGTACTCCTGTCCTGTGTTTGTGTCAGCTATTGTAAAGATCTCATCGTAGGCACAAGTTTCAACAATAGATTGATTTGGCAAGAGAAGGCCGAGTACAATGCCATCCCGCTCAAGAAAAGGGTCAAAGAAGTATTCTTTTCGGATCCGGGACAACAAATTATAAAGGTACACATATTAACTTTACTATTTTATTAGTTCTCTATTATTACCTACTTATACTTATTGTAAATTAATAACACGCACTTTCAGCAGTTAAGAAAAGATTAGGGCGAATCTCTACGGTACTTCTCGGCTTCGTACATGTATATTTAAGTGACTTAACTTTACCTAAATGTTTTGAAGTGGGTACAAATAAGAAATGAACTTGTTTGTGCAGCCAATCACTGATAAGACGTCAATGAGTACTTCTAAAATTTAAACTGCGTGTAGAAATAAAGATGTCATACTCAAGTAGACGAACTCATGATGACACTAAGCATGTTAACTGTTAAGGTGTTAAGAACCTTTTCTCATGTAGCAGACAAGCAAGCAAATAATGATAATATTTAATTTAATAAAAAAGCAAAGCCTCAATCGAAATGAAGTGTGCGCAATGCCACTTAAATAAAGTAAAGGCAGGTCAGATAGGCATAATAGAATGGGTAGGTAAAGGTAATGTAAATCTGATAAAGTGAGAATAAATATAAAATCCGTGAACCCTTTGTTCGTATTCAGTGAAAGGATTACAAATAGAACCTTGAAAAGGATTTTAAATGGTTTGCTTACATTTAGGTAGCTTCCCTCTATATCTCGGCTATTCTCTCCCACACTTTATGAAGGTTATGCTAATAGGTAGGAAGAATACATTATCGTTTTGTCTATTCTATACACTAGCTTTTGAATGTGTTTTTTGGCGTTGAAACAAGCTTGTACAGTTTTTGAATGCTTGTAAAGCTAAAATCGTTTAATACAACATAGGTTGCGTATTTTAAAATTATACATTACATTATATTATAATAGTTTTTAAAACATCTTATCTTGGAAGAAATGTCCGTTTAAATAGTTAATTTTGAGTCCTTTATACATTAGAAAGCTTTAAGCAGTATGTTTAAAGATGTAGGTACATTTTTTTAATTTTTATCAGCATTGCGGTTCAACGATACAATAAATATGTTTTACTATTTGATAACGAGATGAGCTTGTCGTTTGCCTAATGGTAAGCATAACGCCAGCCCATAAAAATTGCAGTGCCACTCAGAACTTTGAAACACAAAGGCCTGCGCGGCACTGCAATGCGCTCGTTACCCTAGGACATTAGTGATAGGCCCAGTAATTTCACTGGCTACTCTGCTCATCAAACCGGAACACAGTAATGCTTGCACATTACTGCTTGGCGGCAGACTTCACGAGCAAAGCGGTAGTACCAACCCAGACGGACATTCGCAGAAGAGTTAGTTCTACCACCTAGTAAATGCTCTATCATAAAACGGAACAAGGTAAGAAGATGATGACGATGATGACGATGACGACGATGATGACACATTATATAACAGAAATTAAATCCCTGTAACAAACAGATAGAGTACAATAAACCAAAAAATAGTAAATTTCTCCATTTTAAATAACGTCAATGTACCATACAGACATAACTTTGTATTTTTATTATAAGAAAATATTACAGGGAGATAATGTAGATCATGTCAAGTTTATTCTCCTTCGGGAGTGGTTCCTACAAAGGATTTGTACCGCCTCGGTCGGTGCCTTTTCGTAAATTCGCTACCGTTATCAACACTGTATTGTTTTACTCGACTGTTTATATATAAGTACTAAAGAAACATAAAATAAAAAGTTGAAATGCTTATTTTATCTTAGACATTGTATAAAAACGTTAAATGTTATCTTAACTTATGATGTTTTATGCATTTTTTTATGACACAGTCTATTATCATTCGGGAAATATTTTCTTTTTAAAGCTTTCATTCCATTGCTGGCTCAATAGTAGTGACTCGCCACACCGTCTCGTGTTCGAATTTTACGACGAGCGTGTGCTTTCTTTATTAGGATAACTAGCCAAGCACATATTCCAATGTGTTCCGTCAACCACACTTAAGAGCCTACTAGTCCACGCCGCGAACTTATCAGTGGGCGCGGCTAAAATGCATGCTATTTCGTGTAACTATAGTGGAAAAAGGTAAAACTCAGCGATTAGGAGTAAAAAGCTAATGGTCGCAAATACACAATTACACACTCTCGTAAAGTCACGACGAAAACCGAAAAGTCGAAAACCGGCGCGCAAAAATGTACAAATTGGCTTCTGGTGCTTGGGGTTTTACGACAAAACTATTGAATGTATTTAGTCAGACCAAAGTTATTTCAAATGTCAATAAACTAAAGCTTGTCAGTATGTACATTATTTTGGAGTTTTCGTAATCCTTTTGTAATTTATTTACGTCCAAACTTGCGTTAAAATACGTGCTAAAATACAGATGTTTGAAGGCTCATTACTTTTAAGCCACTTATTTTTTTTCTGTATAATTAGCAGGCTGACCTAGATAACGAAGAGATAAGTCGATATTATTCTTAATTTTGGACTTAAAACGTCAAGTAGTGGAGTAATCACCCAAGTACGGTTGTATGGAGAAATGAACGGCTGGTTCCTTCTTAAGAGGCAGTCCTATTCTAGGCTTAGCGTGAACGGGGACGAACCGAAAATAATTAGTTCAATCTGTCCCCTCATGAGTAACAGAGGGACTGATATAAACTTTTTATTCCTATCTGTCCCTCTAAGAAAAAAGCAAGGGCACAGACCGGAAATAATTAGTTCCATTTGTGTCCCCTCATTGGTAACAGGGGGACAAATCGACCTATTTCCTTATTGTCCCCCTGAGGTCACAGAGCAGGGGGACATACCGGAATAATTAATGTCTTCGACCACATCATCACTCAAGATCCGGTCACAAGTGGCCCAACGTACAACAACAACATAGGTACACAACGTGGTGTATAGAGAATAAAATAATCTATTTTTTTACGGAACGCAACAGCTTATTGCTTGGTTAACTGAAGCCATCAAAAATCTAAGAAGCAAATGTTTACTAAGAACATGGATCTCAGTTATCTAGTAATAAATAAATATTTATTTAATTCGTAAATCATGTACTTGCGAGTAGTACTTCTAATGTGCTACACCCCAGTTTTAGTGCACGTGGTTGAGAACTGCAGTTATTAGATATAGCGTTCATTAAGGATAGCGCGAATCGGGATTTCATGTTTAGGGATTACGTATTACTGCCTGGTATACGTATATAAATAGAAAGGTGATATGAGTAAGAAACCTGACGCTTTATCGAATCGGGGAATACCGTTGCGTCTTGACGTGAAATTTAATTTGATGCTCTTTCCTCGTAGGCTGGGGGAAAACATTATCCTTATCGGAACCAAAACATTGAAGCTTGTCACTGATTCATCACGCGTGTGTGTAGGAGAAATATTTAACCTTACATCTGCTTACAAGTACGAATTCATTTGCACCACGTAAGCGAAAAATAGAAGTAGGTACATTATAAAGAGGTAAAGTTTGTAGTACGATTCAATATATTTGATGGAATCAGGCGTTACTTTGCGGAAGTCCATTTTAAATAAGATTATATAATGTGGGTAAATTACCCACATTATATAATCTTGTTTGTAGTACGTTTATTTGAGCGATAATCTCTGGTACTAATGGTCTTATTATAACTTTTTTTGCATGCAAATAACTGGGAGACTAAGCTTTGCTCGCTGTAAAATTACGTTTTTCCAGAAATGCAATATATATGTATATGCAATACCTATAGGTAAACTTTAAAAGCAAAACCGTATCTAAATTTAAAATTTCATAGAAATCTTTAAAGCCGTCTCTGATATACCCCAAAAAAATTTATGTATATTTTTATATACTTATATATATATACGGGAATTGCTCGTTTAAAGTTATTAGATTAGAGAGTAACAAAACTGGCTCTCAAGTTTTAGATGGCTCCTTAGCTAAATTGGTAGTAATCCTGCCTGCGAAGCGTGGAGTTCCGGGTTCGATTCCTGGCCGGAGCAGATTTTGTGTAAGCATAAAGTTTGTTCTCGGGTCTTGGATGTTTGTGATATGTATCTGTGTGTGACTGTGTGTCCATGCCACCTGCGACACAGGGAATCCTAGTGCGGGGGTATGAGTGTAAGCGTTTATTTATTTATTTAGTGTAGCTGCCGGAACACACCGAAAGATGCTTGGCGTCCGATTTTCAACTTATGGGTGGTAGTTAAGTGTACGGGGGGTAGCAAGGCGACCTCTAGAAAATGACCTATACCACTTAAACTAGGCTGCATCACGTTTTTCCTTCACTGAAAGCTCAAGCTCATTGTATTAGGATACGAACCATGGACCTACAGATCGGCGGCCAACTGCCACTGAGCTATCATTATGGATGTTGACTCCATTTTTTTTATAACATCATTTCATCGTTGGTTTTCTCCTTAGAATCAAATGTCTTTAGGGGTAGGTGGTATGCGTCCTATGGGTCCGTGCTCAGTCTACTGGGTAGGAAATTATAAGTCCGAAGTCACATTAATTAATACTCATTAGGACACACGTAAACATAAAAGCGAGGGCTGCACGGCCACGTGGTTGCAGGGTGCTGGCGACTGGCGCTAATTGCGCTAGCAAAATATTTACCTGCAACGTCCGCCACAAGTCTATATCGAAAAAACTTGATATCGAACGTTAGATAGGTCTAAAATGAGAGTCGAGAGTCAGGCGTATCTACCTATCTAAAATGCCACATACAAATTGGACAGAACAAGTGATGTCACATGCTCTGTGCGGGGCCGTAAAGCTGTACTAAAAACATACATTTTGTTTGAAAACCTGTACATAGATGTAGGTACGTATGTACGTACCTACATCGTACATACGTGCTGACACTCAAGCCGCACTAAATGCGATAGCTTTATATACGCTCATTACCTTTTTGTTCCATTTCCAGGGTATCATAGCCAGAGATTTGGACCACACAGACGCCCTTCCGAGTATTACTGCTGGAGGAGTGGGCTTCTCATACGCCAACATGAGGCTGAAGAGTGACAGGGGCTCCGGTCTCAACTACCAGGTGGAAATCTACGTGTAAATTACTGCTTAGAGACTATAGAGGGCACTGATTGTTGTATAATAATACTAGTAAAAAAAACTACGGCGGATTTTTATTTAAATACATTTTAGTTTAGAATCAAACAAAAAAAATAAAAAAAAACAACCTACTGAAGGCCGGTTAATTATAATAATAAAATTACCTATATTTGTAACTTATACGTATTGATATTTATATTCAACATTAATTTTTAATTCACCAAATAGAACACCTTTAGTTATATACTTAGACCGACTAATTTCATAATGGGTCAACCCATAATCAATACCACCTCCTTCTAAGTTATTAAAGACCTTTCTTCTTATGTGCATGACATCATGTAGATAATAAGGAAAAGTCTTCGATTAATTACTGCTATTGTGGTTGAATATTCTCATAATTTTTCTATTGTCCGTTTTGTCATAAACACAATGGGCAGTAAAGCCGTTAAGGAAAACAGGAGGAAATCGTTCAAAACACGCTCTGTGATGTCATTCAGAGTGACCAAGAGACCTTAAAACAACAGGAAACGTTCATTAACATGTCATGCGCTGGCGGAGGATTATACCTACCTACATAGGTATGTATTCATGCCATACTCGGTACATTTTAATGCTTAGAATGCGATACTTGAGTAGGCTAGTTCATTGAATATTTGCTGTGGTAGAGATGAACCTGACAGTTACTTGGCTGGATAATAATAAACATTGCTATTAATTTAAAGCTGCATTTCACAAAAGTGAATTAGATTATTCGAATATATAATATATTATAAAAAGTCCACTTTAACTGTTTATTTGAAATATCACGTATAAAGCATTGAATCGTATTAAAAAAATCGGACCACTGCTGCTAACCCGATATAGAAACATAAAGTTCTGGGAGGCACTGCAGTGCGCTCGTTGCCCTGATATATTAGGTATTAAGTGTCATAAGCTCAGTAATTTCACTGACTACTGTGCTCGTCAAACTGGAAAACAGTAATGCTTGCACATTAATGCTTGGTGGCCGACTACACAAGTAAAGTGGTGGTACTCACGCATAGATGAACATACGCAGAAGAGTTAGTCCCACCACCTGATATTTTTATCAACTTTCTAACCTGCCTGTGCTTATTTTTATTAGGCTGGCATTAGACGCTAATGCATGCTTGCGTTTTGCTGTCAAAATAACCGTGGTTTTACAACAAGCGCGGATTACGAGTTATTACACGCTGACGCGCGGCTTGAAGTAAAACTATTGTAACGCTTCTCGCCGGTTTGCCTACCTAGTTCCTATAGAGGTCTGAACTGAAGCAGGCAAAATAAGACGCCAGCTAAAAGGTTAACAATTAGTTTTTATTTAGGTCAGGGTCGTGGGTTCCACTCGCGAACTGAACAGTGTTGCCTAAACAGGATAATTAGCCACTGGCCTTAGCGGGCGCGCGGAGACAGCTCGCGCAGTCAGTGACGGGGGAGTACTCAGAGCCGGCAGCAGGTTGCAGGTAGTGCAGCGTAGTGCAGCGTAGTCGGGACCGCGGTGTGACTGTAGGTCAGCCCGGGAACCGCGTCGGAGGCAGAGCCGTAGGTAGGGAAAAAAAAACCCCAATCGGGGTTTTTCACTTCACACGTTAGTATTTATAGGAATTAACAGTAGATTTCAAACACTCGAGCGATTTAGCGCGCTTTCGGTGTGATTTTTAGAACGATGGGCGATACGTGCGTCGTCGGAGATAGTCCGGCGCAGCGTGTCCGTTACAAGGTCGCGTCACCGCTTGCCCGTCTTCCCAACCGTTCGAAGCTCGCTCATGATTGGTCGCGCGCGGGTCGCTATGACAGTCAGTAATTAGACTGCGTTCAATGTTTTGTTATTACGCCGAATAGAATTATAATTTTTGTTGTGAATAGTAGTGAACAATATTTATTTATGTAAATAGGTAGAAATTAAGATTTGTATAGTAATTAGTTAGGCTAGTGATTTATTATAGTATTTACTAAATAGATATATTTTTACGGTTAACTGGCGAGATTTTCTAGCTAGGATAGCCGCAGCCGTAACGAAGTCGTTACATACCCCCCTTTTTAGGTTGGGGTTTTACCTACGAAAAATCCACGGAGGCGCTCGATCTTGGAATATCATGTCAACTTAAAATCTTTTACATGCCACGTTCCTAAGTTTTGACCGGCCATGTCTTCAAGTTCGTATACCAGCTTTGATTTTTTTTCAGTTATACGACATTTAATAAATTTCGGAGCTAGCTTCTTAGAAAATTTGTTGTCTTTGTCGCTCTGGTAGAAGGTACGCTTCCAGACAATGTCTCCTACGTTAAATTCAACGTTCTTACGGCGCAAATTATATTGAGTACAATTTCGAGAGTGAGCTTTAATCAGTGAAAGTTGGACTCGATCAAATATTTTGTGAAGTGCACCCAAGTTTTCAGCGTAGGCATCGCGGGGTGTAAATACGACATGGTCCTCAAGGTCAGGATCGATATAATGCGAACCGCAACTGACTAACTCACGCCCAAAAACCAGAAATGACGGCGTGAACCCAGTAACTTCGTTTACAGCGCTATTCAGGGCAAACTGTATCTTAGGGATATTCGTATCCCAGACCCTATGATCAGTCTCAATAAAAGTGGACACTGCCGTCATTATAGTCTTATTATAGCGCTCTACAGTGTTAACTTGAGGCGTATACAGAGGAGTGTAGAAGACGTTAGGTATTTTATAAGATGAAAACAAATTCCGCATAGTATTGCTAGTGAATTGCTTCCCATTATCCATCAACAGAGTACTCGGAATACCGTGTACCAGAAAGACATGTTCCTCAAGGAGACGTGAAATTATATCGGCTGTAGCTCGCCGAATAGGGAAAAGCATGCAGTATTTAGAAAAACAACATGTTACTACTAGCAAGAAGGTGTTCTGTTTCCTGGATACCGGTAGAGGTCCAACCAGGTCAATACTCAGCATTTGAAAAGGGCGACTACAATCCTTAGGTCGGCCCATTGTGCCCAAGGTACTGTGAGTAGGATGTTTGTGGGAAAGACAAGCATCACAACTTGTAACGAAGTTTGTAACATCCTGAAGCATGCCAGGCCAGAAATATTTCAGGGTTAAACGCTTGTGGGTTTTAAAAATACCCAAGTGGCCAGAAGTAGGTTCGGCATGATTTTGACTAATTATATCCCGGCGGTATTCGAGTGGTATGACCTCCTTCCATACAAATTCTCTAGTAAGTGGGTTTAGAGTTCGCATATACCTGAACAATTTACCAGATTCAACGCGGTAATTTAAGAATGACGTTGGGGATTGCTGGCATCCATTGAACAGATTTATGTACCACGAGTCATTAGTATGTTGGGAAGGGTCAACTACCGCGTCAATGGCAGTAATAGGAACAGCTCGGGACAAACTGTCCGGAACAACGTTTTCCGAGCCTTTTCGGTGTTTTATTAGGAAGTTATAGGCAGAAAGACGCACACCCCATCTAGCCAATCTCCCGGAAGGGTTGTTGAGATTGAGAAACCACTTTAAGGAAGAGTGGTCAGTAAAAACCGTAAACTGGAGTCCATTTTCTAAGTAGCAGCGCCAGTGCTCAATTGCAGAAAGGACGGCCAACGCTTCGCGCTCAGTAGCACTGTAATTGCGCTCCTGATGAGACAGTGATTTGCTCATGAAAGCAATTACTTTCTCTGTTCCATCGAGTGTCTGAGTGAGTACCGCACCGATGCCATAGTCACTCGCATCGGTGTGGACTTCAAAAGGTTTAGTGTAGTCAGGACAGGAAAGAATTGGCGCTGAAACTAAACACTTTTTTAGGTTAGTAAATGCACTCTCAGCTTCAGGTGACCACGAAAAGGGTGGAGCGTTTTTGCCTTGCGATGTCAGTTTATTTAGAGGAGCTGCTAGAGCACTAAAATTAGGAATAAACCGACGATACCAGGAAGCAGTTCCTAAAAACCGTCTTACTTCCTTGCGATTGACAGGAGTGGGGTAGTTAGATATGGACTCCACTTTTTCGGGGTCAGCGTGTAATCCATCAGAGTCTACAATGTAACCCAAGTATTTAAGCTGGGTCCTAAAGAATTGACTTTTTTTAAAGTTAATAGTTAGGTTAGCCGCTTCTAATTTGTCATGCACACGCTTTAGGAGCTTCATGTGCTGTTCAAAAGTGTCTGAAATGATGATGACGTCATCAACAAAAACGAATACTCTGTGCTCAAATTCCGGCCCGTAAAACAGCATATCGACCAATCTTTGCTGCGTAGCTGGTGCGTTAGTCAAGCCAAAGGGCATACACTTGAATTGAAACGTGCCACGCGAGGGAATGTAGAATGCGGTTTTACATCTATCCTCTTCCCGTATTAAAACCTGCCAGAAGCTTTTGGACAGATCCAAACTAGATAGGTACCTACAGTCCCGCAAGTTATCTAAAATTTCCGATATATAGGGTAGACTATATGCATCTTTTTTTGTTAGATTGTTAAGTTTTCTGCTATCGAGGCAGAAGCGAAGCTCGCCGTTCTTTTTAGGCGTAAGGAGAACGGGCGACGACCAGGGGCTTTCGCATGGCTCGACCACGTCTTCCTTTAGCATCTCATCTAGTTGTTCCACTAACATTCTCTGCTTTTCCGGGGACATACGATAATAACGCTGACGAATGGGGGCAGCATCCCCAGTGTCAATCGCATGAGAGATTAAATTAGTGCGACCCAGACCTCGTACCTCATAGGAAAGGTCATGAAACTGAGTTATCAAGGAGTCAGCTGTCGCTTTCTGTTCGTTAGTGAGATAGTCATAGGAATATAGATTTGGAGGTTGCTCTTCTTGCAGATCTGTAGTAAAAATTTCATCAGAGTCTTTATAATAAGCAATGCTATTTAAGTGTTTAGGAAAAAGACCAAATGTCCTCCAAAAATCCATGCCTAATATGAGGGAGTGTTTGATAGTAGGTACAATGAAAACTTTAAGAGTGTGGTTTTGGTTATTAAAACTGACTGGAAGGTGTAGAACTCCTGTAGAATTGAGTTTTTCACCTCCTGCCGCGACAAACTGTACTGGACCACATGTTTCTAACTTAAAGCCTGCCTTTAATAGATGGTCGTGAGATCCATTGCCTAGAATAGTGGTAGATGAACCAGTGTCCAGCAAACCTATGATTGGCTTATCATTAATGTTGACTGTGACGTAAGGGCGAGATATATCAACTGCTGTGGGGTTGTTATTGCGGATTGAAGCGATAGTATTATATGTGGAAAATGTAGAAATGAAATCCAACCAGTTTTTCCAATCAGATTGATCAAAGTGAGTGTTGTTATTCGTGGGCTTTATAATACGATCTCGACAATCCTGCACATTTAGTTTTTTGGATTCGCTCCATGGCCCGGGTTACAGATAGGGCAATCCACAAAGCGAACGTCCTTTTTCCCGCACTTAAAACAAATGAGGAAACGTTCCTCTTTACAGTTCTTCAAACTATGATCGTCCGTCCTACATCTCGGACAATATGGTTGTTTAGGAGAACTGTCTACCAGAGCAGCAACGGTAGGGTTACTAGAATTGGTTTTCCCGTAGTTATTTTGGTTCGAGTTAGAATACGTAGCTCTCTGAGTGTAGTTGTATTTGCTAGATGTTAGAGTAGATGCAGGAGCACTAGGTTTGTAGGCAAACTCTGGGGCAACCGTACAACTTGACACTTTAGGAGGCTCGTGAAATTGTGCGAATCGCGCCTGAACGTTCTCGTAGTTACGACACAACGTCTTAAGAACTTCTATAGTTTTTATTTCCGGCACGGCGGACAAGGTACTAGCGTAACAAGGCCGTATATTATGCAGCAGAATTTCTAACCTATCGTCCTCCGAGAGAGGTTTACTCAGCCGTGAAAACATGCCATGCATGATGGACAGATAAATAGTGATGCTTTCACCATCTCCCTGTGTACGAGAACGAATATCAGCACTGAGCCTATAGTCGTAATCGCTCGTGCTAAAATCTTCTTTTAGCAGTTGACACAAATCATTCCAAGATTGAACCTTATCCCTGTAGCAACGATACCAATGCAATGCATCGTCTGTGAAAATCTCAAAAGCTAACGATAGTATTTTCTCGTAAGATATTCCTCGTGACTCGACAAATTCCTCGACTTTCAAAATAAATGAACGAACGCACGATTTTCCCGAGAACTTCAGTTTAGCAATATCGGCACTCAGGTTACGCTCGCAAGAAACCGATATAGCCGTGGGTTCCGTAGAAGTGCTAGGAGTCACAGGGGTTGCAGGTCTTGATTGGGAAGACTGTGGTCGCAGGGCAGATAGCTCCTTATGTTGCGAATTAAAGTTTAGCAAACAGGATTTATAAGAATCCGCAATTTCAGTGTTACTAGAGATTCTAGTTAATCTATGATAGATATGATGCAGCAAGGTTTCAGTCCGAGTCCACAGATTTCTATCAGACCTTTGCTTAAGTGAAGTTAAATTATTTTGTGACTTCGAAAGAGACTCCAGAACGCCTTTTAAGTCGTCATCAGGTTCCAGGTGCGATTCCAGAATGTCTTCCGAAGGTAACAATTGGGAAAGTTTGACAATATGTTTGCGCAACTCCTGGACTGACTCTCCAGCTCCACCACGAAGTTCCACCTCATATTCCAATTCCGCTTTTTGAAGTGATAGAAATTTAATAGGAAACGCCATTATTGGATGTGTGTTGTAACAAAAAGCAATTAATGACAATAGTAGAATTCCCAAATGAGATGATTGATAAGCGCCTAATAGGCCACCAAAGATTAATAGACTTAGGTGCAGGTAGCTTTTATAAATTTAATATACAAAAAGAACAAGCGTGATGAAATTGAGAAGGAAAAAAAATGTAACCAGATTACCAGGCTGCTACACTTAAGTCGATTAAAGCACAAAATCAGTCTTAAGTAATAACATTGACACACAGAAGAAAATGAAAAGAAGAAAGAAAGAAAAATATAAGCCAACACCAGAGATACCTATAAATTGCGAAAAGTTATAGCAACACAGTTCAGACGCGAATGCCCCACGTTGGGCGCCAGTGTAACGCTTCTCGCCGGTTTGCCTACCTAGTTCCTATAGAGGTCTGAACTGAAGCAGGCAAAATAAGACGCCAGCTAAAAGGTTAACAATTAGTTTTTATTTAGGTCAGGGTCGTGGGTTCCACTCGCGAACTGAACAGTGTTGCCTAAACAGGATAATTAGCCACTGGCCTTAGCGGGCGCGCGGAGACAGCTCGCGCAGTCAGTGACGGGGGAGTACTCAGAGCCGGCAGCAGGTTGCAGGTAGTGCAGCGTAGTGCAGCGTAGTCGGGACCGCGGTGTGACTGTAGGTCAGCCCGGGAACCGCGTCGGAGGCAGAGCCGTAGGTAGGGAAAAAAAAACCCCAATCGGGGTTTTTCACTTCACACGTTAGTATTTATAGGAATTAACAGTAGATTTCAAACACTCGAGCGATTTAGCGCGCTTTCGGTGTGATTTTTAGAACGATGGGCGATACGTGCGTCGTCGGAGATAGTCCGGCGCAGCGTGTCCGTTACAAGGTCGCGTCACCGCTTGCCCGTCTTCCCAACCGTTCGAAGCTCGCTCATGATTGGTCGCGCGCGGGTCGCTATGACAGTCAGTAATTAGACTGCGTTCAATGTTTTGTTATTACGCCGAATAGAATTATAATTTTTGTTGTGAATAGTAGTGAACAATATTTATTTATGTAAATAGGTAGAAATTAAGATTTGTATAGTAATTAGTTAGGCTAGTGATTTATTATAGTATTTACTAAATAGATATATTTTTACGGTTAACTGGCGAGATTTTCTAGCTAGGATAGCCGCAGCCGTAACGAAGTCGTTACACTATGAAACAGACAAGAACAGCAATACGGCCAGATAGTGTTGTCTCTTTTACTCCCTCAAAGCCCTGCCTGGGCTCAAAGCTACGACTGTTCCGCTACATACTTAATACGCTAAAACTTGCAAAATTAGCGGCAGAGGTAGCCCGCTAGACTCGAAAGTTGGTAAAAATAACCAAAACCCATAGACTATTAGCACTTGAGAAACAAAGACTGCCGACGAGTTTCCTGCCCTTGTTCTCGAATGGTTTATATATTTGGAACGAGCATTTAGAGTAATTTAACTTTCATGAACGCTCTCCTGGGGCCCGTGTGAATAAATAATTTTGATTTTTTATGTTACAGTAGATACACATGCAAATACGTTACATTAGCATTAGAAACATTGTACAAACGAAGTTTAAAAAGAATGCCGATGAATTTCTTGCCGTTATTCTTGATTGGTCTATACCAATTTGGGATCATTTAATTAAACTTTCATGAGAGCTCCTTCATTCAAATTCATTCAAAATTCTTTAGAGGATTGAAATTTAATTTGAAAAAAAATTCAATTTACCGCTTAGATGCAAAACTGCAGGATGTAAAATTGGTCGATTTTTGGGATATTACTAGAGTTTTGTACACGTTTATAGATAGAAAAGAAAAGGTTAGCGTAAGACTAGGAAAGTAAAATAAACAGGCTATATTTCACTTTTACATTGAACAGCAGGGTCATTTAGACGTTAACCTTTCAATTTTTACTGCACATGGTAGCTCTGACAAAAAAATAGTTGCCGGATAATTGCATCTCAACTCTATCACACCTATGTGCATATTATAGTTATCTACATAGGAATCTTGGTAGGTACGCATATACGTATTACCTTGTGCGCGACTCTATGGTTATATTACATCATTGTAATATGTTATATGCCAAATACCGGAGCGAATTCTGCGGTTGGATTGTCGAGATCATAAGCTCCAGATTATACACTGTATTAATACTTATGGGACGTCTCTGGTGGGTGCTTGCGAATACAGTATTGTAAACAGACAGGCTAATTATTTAATGAACACCTTAAACTAATTACAAAATAAATATTTATTAGGTTACAAAGAATTGGTCTGGTTGGTCGGATAGATCTCTGCCAGACAACAGGACGAGCGTTTAAATCACGTCGATCCGTTGCTCCGTTACTGCGTGAAAGAAGGACAAACCGACAAATCAAAGAACCAACAAATACACTTTCGCATTTATAATACTTATTAAGTAGGAAAGTAGGAAGTAGGATAGTAGGATGAAAATGAAAAGGATGGATGTGTACAATATTGTAATAGGACAATATTATAGACATAGTAAGTATTTTTGCGCCTAATTCACTTTTACATTAGGGTAAAACCCGGATAGTTGCCTCAGTGGGATACTTGCCGCAGTGTCTAATACACTATGTTAGGGATGTTGCGGGTGTTAGAACTTTACTATAATTAGAAGCCCTTCTACCACAGGCCTCGGTGCCATGTAAATCGTCTGAATAGACGTACGCGTCTTGTCCGTGTGAGCAAAAAACTTCCGCGCCGAAACTTTGACGGGCGTCAAAATTATATTGGTCAGTAATTTTCATTGAATATTTTTTTAACTGACTGTGGTTTCAGTCATGATTTTGTTTATTTGCATGCATTACAGTTTAAATTACACTGTTTATTACGTTTTATTGTTATATAGTTTTTATTTATTTCGCAAATAAAAAGGGCAAGTATCCGTATCAAAAAGGATAGTTGCTCTATTTACCTTTGCGGATATTCGCCCTTGGGGCAACTATCCGCAATTACAAATTCTTCAATAAAGCAAAGACTTTTTCTTTAGGTGAAATTCAGTAGGCGACGTTCCCAACATACTGGCAGCATTGCCACGTTGAATGGCAATGCTTTATCTTTGACCTAAGTACAGGCCAGCATTTGGAGGTTCTTTTTATTGTATTTTTATTTTATAGTTTAAAACAGTAAACCTTAAATACTTATCTACTATTTAATAATGTTAATTAATATTTTATTAGTAGATACTTAATAAAGGATCGATAAACAATAAAGACGGATTACATAAATTGATATTAAATTTGTCTCAATAAAAAAATCATAGTGTGGCGTCTATAGCCCTGCATGAGGCAAGTATCCCCGGAAGCATTTTTTCCGTTAGGCTACTATCCGCCACGGTAGGCAACTATCCCTTTTTTGAGAGGTCTAATAAAACAGGATTTACTCGAAAACCATATTAATTATGTTTACAAAAATAGGCTCCTATTAAAGATCAAAGACCTATGTTTTGACATACATGTTGTATTAATCGCAGTAAGTACATATTTTTGAATAATAGAGCCTTTTTGAAAAGTGCGGCAACTATCCGGCTTTTACCCTACGCACTACTGCTCCGGAAATCAACGCTGCCCACTCTAAAAAACTGACCCCAGACAGCAATGTGCAAGTTTATTTCAATCTTTGCAAACAAGTCAAATACCCATGTCACACTTCGCAACTTTGTAGTTATTTGCGCACATGTCTGGGGCGGGAATAACCAATAACTAATTTATGACACTTGTATATCTACTGTGCGCTGTGGCGGTGTGGCTAAGAGGCAGTAACCCTGTTTGTAAACCGAGAAGCCCCAGGTTCGAATCCCAGCCGAGGCAGAAATTGTGTGTTGAGTATAAAGTTTGGATGTGAAGTTTGGAAGTGTGTTGTGTATCTGTGTGTGTCCATGCCACAAACTACACAAGGAATCCTAGTGCAGAGTGTGTAAATGTCGTATGTTTTTGTTTATAATCAATCGGAATTAAGTACTTACCTAGATCACAAATAATCAAAAGCAAATATACTAACTTATTTGTCAACTCATTCGCATAATAAAACCAATACCTTGGTTTTGAATAAAATTAATTACGAATTGGCAGAAAATAAGGGTCAAGGTTATTTTCAACATTAATAAGGAATATAAATTATAATTGTTGCTAAATAATACAGCAAGGTCATTTCATTAGATTAAAATCGTAGGCCTGTATTTTTATCATCTCTCAGTATATGTATATAATTTATAAAAAGTGAAGTGTCTGTTTGTATAAAATTAAATATAAATTTGAATTAAATATAAAATTGAAGTGTCTGTTTGCAATGTCAAAATAGCAGCTTTTACTAAATGAATATATGAACGTATATATACGATAGTACTTATAACAAAACATCATTCTGTCTGTCTGTCTGTCGGTTTGTTCCAGCTAATCTCCAAAACAGCAGGACAGATTTTAACGTGACTTTCACTGGCTGATAGCTGATGTTACAAGGGGTAACTTAGGCTACGTGAGAACAGCTAGTACTTAATAAATATTATTTTTAAACAATGATGACTTAGAGATAGGGAAGTTATCCGCCTAGGTCGAGGGCTTGAGTCCTAGGAATTACTATGATTTCAGTGAATGAAATCATCGTAATTAAACCATGCTTTGTCGCCAAACATCCGCCGAGTTTATTTAAATAATTTGACAAGTATGTAAAACGGATCTTACATATAAAACTGCCATTAGACGGTAAGGCATTCAAAATAACCATGGGTTTGCAACAAGCGTGGATTACGAGGTATTACACTCTCACGCGCGGCTTGAAGTAAAACATTAAAAATCCATGAAACAGACACGAACATCAATACGGCCAGGTCATTTTCTGTGTCTTTAACACCCTCGAAGTTCTACCTGCTGCTTCGCTGCATCACTTGCGTATCACCGCGTATTTACCGCGGCTTCTGCACTGAACACGCAGTGGTTGTGAAACTATTTTTTTGAGTAGAGGTCGTAGAAGCGGCTTATACATTACCTTCTAATGCCAGGTTAAGTGTGTTTCTGCAGCCGGTTTGAGAGCCAGTTCTTGGACTTCGCTTGTTTTCATATTCAACCACACCGTCACTTAAGATCTTGTGAGATAGAGATAAAAGGCTAAACTGTCTAGAATAAAAAATAATACCCCTGGGTAAAATTTGTATTTAATCTGCGTTTAACTTATGAGTCTCTCGAGCGAGGGCAAACAAAGTAAATTGAATTAATGGAACAGAACCTTAACTTCTTTCTTATTTTATACTCGCAATATCAATTTCACCTCAAAATATCTTGTTCAATTATATTTAAAAAATATTTAGGTGTCAGTACCACAGGAGTTATTTTGTGTCAGTGCGGTGTTTTGTGTGTTTATTTAGAACCGTGATCCTCTGGTAGATTCGAATTAAATATGAGCTAACGGTTTACAATAATATATTGAACGTATAAAAACACGAATCATCATATTAATATCATAAGGTTGCGCTTTCTCTTATTATAATTATAAATTATTTATTTTTAAATAATATTGATTGACTACGTAAGTAATACATATTCATCGGACGAGTTAGAAAAGAACATGAAATGAGTTAAGGAAGCTGTAGACTAACATAGTGACGTACTATTTGAATGTGAAGGATTAGAGATAGCGTGGAAATAGCTAATGTGACGAATGGTCATTAATCTGTCAGATAAATAACATTTTAATAAACAAAAGCTACACAACTTTACTGAATAAAACTAAAGTACATCACGCGACTATAATGACTCAATTAATAGCCCAGAATTAGTAAGATCCATTGCTGGTTAGGAATAAAAACCACGATAAAAGTGTTTCAATTTTTGGATGAAAGAGTATTGTAATTTTCCGTTTTGGCTCAACCTTGATCTGAATTTGAAGAACGAACATAATCTTTCTTTATTTACTTCGAAGATTATATAAACCTCGATGGATGGAGTTGTTCAAATTCACAGAATTAATTTCATTCGAAATTCGAATTACATAAAATACGGTATTACATAAACTGAACTCAAGGGGTATATAAAATGAGTATCATGATGATGAAAGTGCTATTAAATGATAACGATAGCAGCAGAATAATACATTTATTCTACTTTAATACTATAAAAAAAATTGCTTTAAAAAAGCTACGAACCGACTTCAGTGACAAACTACTAAACGGATTTTGATGAAATTTCTATGGGACCAATATGAAAGTATATCCTTTCAAATAAAAAATGAATTTTCCAAATCGGTTTATAAATGATGGAGTAATGGGGTAACAAATATTTAAAAAAAAACCAATGAATTGATAACCTCCTCCTTTTTTTGAAGTCGGTTAATAATCAACGCTCTACTTAACTAATTAAAAATACAAAAAATTTAATTAAAAACCTAGTACAGCATCAGTCGATGGCAACTTGCCTAAAATATTGGTCGCATTGCCACGTTGAACGGCAATGCTTATTCGCTGTCCAAAATAAAACCAGCATTCCGGTCACGTGTGGCATCAAAAAGGCGTATCGCTACGTTTTCATACGACTAAATAATGATAATATAATATATAATTTGGGTGCGCAGGGTAATTATCTGGAGGCGGAAGCTGTCGTGGATATTTTGTCTAATAAATTAGGCGACGACCCTTTATATAAGGCGAGCAGTTTTCGGGATTTTGGCAAGAGGCGATAATGGGATACCTGTCATCATATGGCCGAAATTTATGTCTTATTACCTGTTGAATGTGTTAACACACATGGGATCCTAAACGCAGATCCCCGAAACTGTGCGCTAGCTGGCGCCAGGGCATTAAGACGAGGCTCTCAATATAATTTTCCCACGTTTGCTCCGCCTCCACACCCCGCAACGCGCAACAAGCACTGCCGCGCCGGAGCTCACACCCCGCTAATATTACGCGGCGATAGACCACTGCTAGATCGCCGCGGCCCGAGCCGTTATAGCGTGAGCCGTTCTCGGTTGCGCGCTGGAACGTAGATGTCATAATAGAGTTTCCTTACCCTTGAATACTTTATTATTATAGTATATATTATTTTTTAATTTCAATAATAATGCAATGTTTGATGGTTTACGCTAACGCATATATTCCGCCGTTTTAAATGATGGAGAAAATAATTAGGTAAATCAAATCAATAAAAATTGAAAAGCGGGAACCGACTTCGACGAAAATATCGTGATATATGAAACATCCCCCATTTTCCCACACTTACTGATGGTACTCTATACAAATAAATAAAATTGAAGTGTCTGTTTGTAATATCAAAAAGGACGAATTGACAACCTCCTCCTTTTTTGAAGTCGGTTAAAATTGTACTCATGAGAACAAGAATTAATGATTAAACGAACTTACCTGTAAGTGAAGTTCTATCGTAATTATTCGAGCTGTTTCGTCCGAAGAGATTACCAATAACTATTAATACACATGTAGTTACACCGTACGGTGACGCCAGTTTGCACTGATAGTTGAGAATAATTTTTTTTTTATGTGGGTGCTTTATTTTTGTCCTTACACCAACTAGATAAAACGTCATTTAGTTCAGAGTTTTGAGATTTTTGACACTGGGTTATTAGGGTTGGGAGAGTTGGTAATCTCTTCAGACGAAACAGCTCGGATAATTACGATAGAACTTCACTTACAGGTAAGTTCGTTTAATCATTAATTATCCTCGCTGTTTCGTCCTCGAGATTACCAATAACTATTAATACAAATGTAGATTTTGAGAGAAATATATAAGATCCGTTTACTTTGTGAAAAATCTGGTTTTATTGACACAATAAATCAATTATTATAACATTTGTTGAGATTTACCCCAAATAATTATGTTATTGGTAGAGACTACCTGCTAATAGTAATTATTAATAATGATGAAACTTAAAATATATATGCCAAAATCATAATATTGAACTAGTGTTCTTGTAATACTTCTGATATAATTGTTCTTGCAAAAGACATATCACCTTCAGACACAATAGTCTTATTATAGAATTTTCCAAATGTATTGGAACTACCGCTCCAGCCAGCGGTCTTCCTAATCAAATCAAGATTAATACCTAATTTTTTAGCCTTAGATGTAACTGCATGTCTTTAAGAATGTGCTGTAAAAGTTGACACATCTATACCACATTCATCAAGGGTTTTTTTAACCCACCTACTCAAAGTTTGCGAGGTTACTTTATGGTGTGGTCGTTTTAGACTCCCGAAGAGGCTACTATGATTTTTTCGTAAGGACTCAGTCGCATTAAGGTATGCTTGCAAAGTTTCGACTGGACATATTTCGGGTTTCTCGCGAAAAAGAGGTAACGATAAAATAGGTTGTGATGAGCCAATACGGGATGTCTTAATGAGATCAGGCATTTTAATTATTATGTGATCAGGGAAACGTTCAATATTATTAATATCAATTTTAGAGAACGTCTGCATTCGATGTGCTGTGACCAGAGCAAAAAGGGTTATTAATTTTTTAGAAAGATTTTCTAGACTTATTGATTCGTTGGGATACCAGTTAATCATATGATTCAGTACTAATGATGTATCCCATGTTAAATTATATTTTGCTAAGGGGGTTCGTAATCGAAATACTCCTTTAAAGAACCGTTTGATGCTATCATCAGAGCCAATTTGAGGGCCAAGAATTAATGATAATGCTGATCTACAAGTATTCAGTGTACCGTATTGAGCTCCTGAATCAAAAAGTTGCGTAAGAAAGGCTATCACATTAGAAATAGACGTATCAAGAATGTCGTAATTATTAACTTTACAAAAGTCAAACCACTTTTTTAAGCACGTGTCATACTGTCTGATTGAGTTATCAGATAGAGACGCTATTATTACGTGCACAGACGATTGAGGAATTTGTCTCCTTAGAATGGACGCCCTGATAAGACTCCGGCAACCAGTGTAAGCCGGTGGTGCACTTGACGATTGCTGGAATGAGACAATATAAGACTAACACTAGGGTGAAAATAAATTAATTTTGAAACTAGAAATTTCTTATATAAAGGGAACCACGGCTGCGTAGGCCACCAAGGAACTACAACAATACCAACAGCTTTTTCTTTCATAATTTTACGTAGACTTTTAAGTATCATCGTGAAAGGTGGGAAAGCATAAAAAAAATTGCGACCAAGATACAGTAAAAGCATTTGTAGCGAACGCGTCGGGATCCCTATTCCATGAGATGTATTTGCTGCACTTTTTATTAAGTCTAGTAGCAAATATATCAATTTTAGGTATTCCAAGTTCATTGACAATTTTATTAAAAGCAAAGCTAGCAAGTTCCCATTCAATATCTGGGTGAATTCGTCTAGACTCTGCATCTGCAATCGAATTCTCTGCCGAACTTATGTAAGAAGCGAAAACTATTATGCGCCTTAATTCACACCACTGCCATAAGTCTCGTGTAACTTGCGTAAGATGTGGAAATTGTACGCCACCCATACGGTTTATGTACGAAATGGCGGTAGTATTGTCAATCCGAAGCAAAATTTGACAATCAGATAAGTCCTTGGCAAAGACTTTAAGAGCAAGGAATGCTGCTCGTATTTCTAAATAATTAATATGTTTTGCACGTTCTAACTCAGTCCAAGCACCGCTTGCAGTTTCCCTACCACACGCGGCGCCCCACCCAGTAGTTGAAGCATCACTGAAAATTTCCAACGAGTATTCATCATATTTAATGCTATTAACAGGTTTATCTAAAGCCCGAGAGAACCAGTCAAAATCGGGTTGCAGTGTGGTTGGTAAATACATATATCTGTAGTAATTGTCTGGGTCATTTAATAGATTTAAAATTTACATCTTTCAAAACTTTTGGTGTAAAGCCCTTTTAAGTACAATATCCGATACAGCTGTTTTAATCTCTGGGTTGAGAAGCGGAGCATCAATAAGGCTGAGATTCAGAGACGAATCTAAGCGTGGACTCATGCTTCCATACGTCAAAATTCTATACTGTTTTGACATATGGAAGCCAAAGTCTACGCTTAGAATCGTCTCTGAATCTTAGCCTAAGAGTACAGTTGCTGGGCGGTAAGTATTTACCCTGCAGGTCTTTGCGAAGTTCTTTTGATAGGCCTGTCGTCACAAAGTGTTGAAGCCGTACTGCGAGATCGGGATTAATTTCTTTACCATACGACGTAGTTATAGACGGGTCATCACCTAGTAACTCGAAAATACCATTGTCAGCGTCTGGTTCTACAGCCAATTCCTCCTCCGGTTCGATAAACGGGGCCGGCACAGCCGGCACACAAGCGCTCATAGACGGCGTGGGCTCGGCACTTGTTGAAGGGACGGGGTCAGTATTTATAACTGTAGGCGCAGACCCGAAAATTTCCAGTTCTTCATTCACAAGATCTGGATCAATTTCGACCGTGGAGTCGTTTGAAATTTTGAGTTATACGAAATAACCGCTGCAATGTGTATTATATGTAGGTAGATATCGAATTATGAGCCATTAAGGTATACAAAATTATTTCTATGACACCTAAAGCCATAGATAAATATGGAGCCGATCTCAAGCAATCTGTTCTTAGAATTGGATAAAAAGATAGGTAGATAACCTATGATACTGTAAGTAGCTGTATTTTTAAAGTTAAAAAATAACTAGCTACATTGCCGCCGCCAGGATGGTGCAGCGCCTACGCGCTGGATGCGCGGTGCGAGCTTAGGCTGTTGCGCCGATAATTTGGTATGCTATTAGTTAACGTGATTATATCACCTAACTGTATACATACATAATTAAATTCTGTTACCGTATTGCCAATGATGTGAAGTGATAACACAATAACACTGGCTTATCATGTAACTGCCTACTAATACTAATTTTATTCCAGTAAAGTGTAGGCCACCCTTCCTCGATTGACCTTGTTACCGTATTGTCAGCGAAATGATAATCCTACGAGGATCGTCTAATCATATCACTGACTTATCATGTAACTGTCTGAAGGGACATTCTTTATATCAAATCATGGAGAACTAACCTTCTTTGTCTGCCAACATTGTGTCGTCGACATTAGGTCCAGAACTTGTAGAAGACGAGGAGACATGCCGCATCTTACGGCTACGTTTAAGTTTTCTTTCCAGTTTTTTTTAACTTTTTTGCAATGTACTCGTAATTATCGTCTTTCGAGTGTTTCCGTTTACCCATTTTTTACCTGGAAAACTGACACTAATGCTGAAAAATGTACTAACTGGCGGAGCACTGCACTGTGAATGACGTTTTATCTAGTTGGAGTAAGGAGGAAAATAAAGTACCCAAATAAAAATAATAATAATTGTAATATTCTCAACTATCAGTGCAAACTGGCGTCACCGTACGGTGTAACTACATGTGTATTAATAGTTATTGGTAATCTCGAGGACGAAGCAGCGAGGATAATCTCTATCGGTTGACTATTTTATTACGATAGAAATCGAGAAACATCAAACAAATACGAAAAACTATGAAATGAGAACCTCCTCCTTTTTGCAGTCGGGTAAAAATTGTACTCATGAGAAAAAGAATCTCTATCGATTGACAATTTTATTAGGAGAGAAATCGAGTAACAACAAAAAAATACGAAAAACGATGTATTGAGAACCTCCTCCTTTTTTGCAGTCGGGTAAAAATTGTACTCATGAGAAAAATAATCTCTATCGATTGACAATTTTATCAGGGGAGAAATCGAGTAACATCAAAAAAATAGGAAAAAAGGACGAATTGACAACCTCCTCCTTTTTTGAAGTCGGTTAAAATTGTACTCATGAGAAAAAGAATCTCTATCGGTTGACTATTTTATTAGGAGAGAAATCGAGAAACATCAAAAAAATACGAAAAACTATGAATTGAGAACCTCCTCCTTTTTTGCAGTCGGGTAAAAATTGTACTCATGAGAAAAATAATCTCTATCGATTGACAATTTTATCAGGGGAGAAATCGAGTAACATCATAAAAATAGGAAAAAAGGACGAATTGACAACCTCCTCCTTTTTTGAAGTCGGTTAAAATTGTACTCATGAGAAAAAGAATCTCCATCGGTTGACTATTTTATTACGAGAGAGATCGAGTAACATAAAAAAAATAGGAAAAAGGACGAATTGTCAATCTCCTCCTTTTTTGAAGTCGGGTAAATATTTTACCATGAGTAAAAGAATCTCTATCGTTTGACAATTTTTAGGACAGAAATCGAGTATCATCAAAAAACAAATACGAAAAACGGACGAATTGTGAACCTCATCCTTTTTTGAAGTCGGATAAAAATTGCCAGGAATATGACTGGGTAATAGGTATATGCCAAGAAAAATAATCAGACCATAACTCCGAGTAATTACATCTTTGCTTCTCTCATTTTTCTTGCACAATCTACCAAACGGTTCTCTCTTTTGCGAACATATAATTTCTTATTGTCCTTGTTCCCTATTGTAATATCGAAAGTTGCATGCTCGCTTGTGACAAAAACAATCACAGGTCCACCCGCATCGGCGCACGGCGCTATACTGAGGACTGCTCGCTTCGGATAACTATTATAACGCGAGGTGCCAGCGTAATAAGGTCGAATTTAGTGTGCACTGTTTGAACACACTTTAACTCAGAACTAAATGACGTAAGTCTCAAATCTAATTTATTTTATTAACAGGTTAATAATTTTTCTAGGTAAATTTTGTCTTCGTCAGTAGATAGTAAAATATATTTTCTTGGTGTGAGTAATTATTTTGAAAATAAAATTTAAGCCGTTGAGTAAAAAAGTGTATTTTACACTGAAAAAAGCATAATTTTTGATAAGAAAATGTATCGAATGAAAATGTATCAATCGTGTTTTTGTCTTCAATCATAGAGAGATAAAGGTCTCATAAAACATACATGTTAGTTTCAAGTTGATCACGTATGTGGTTGACCCAGCATCTTGGTGGAAAACCCCTGAAATAAATGGAGCATCCCCTTAATAATGCCGACCGAGCCTACGAGCGCTTGTAGTTATTTTGTGTTTATTAATTTGTCCATCAGATCTGTTTTCAAACGTAAGTGGATCTAGATATACTTATATAGTAAACGACACATTGCAAAACGAGATTTGGTCGACGCATACGTTGTGACTAAATGAGTTGTCATTAAGCAGTGCGGTTCTTATTTTCTATACAAATAAATAAAATTAAAGTTTCTGTTTGTAATATCAAAATAACAGTTTTTTACCAAATGCATATGAAAGTATATACGGTACCTTATAACAAAACAACCATTTTTTTTAATTTTAGCTGTCTGTCTGTTTGTTCCGAGTAATCTCCGAAGCTGAGAGATAAACTGGCAGATAGCTGATGTTATAAGGAGTAACTTGGGCGGCTACTTTTATTTTAGAAATTATGGTTCCGCGCAAAACAATAAAAACCATAAAATCAAATATCTCCGCGCGGGTGAAACCACGGGCAGCAGCTAGTCTGAAATAAATTTTCTCAAACAAGTTTGCTGGCCACAAATAAAGGAGCACGTAGTACTTCTATTATGCTGTAAGGCACCGATGAATCAGAATAAGTAAGTATGACAAAGTTTAAAGTAGCTTTCAACATTAACGATCTTACCACAAAAAAATTTAAAAGTCCCACGTCTAACTCTTCGTCTAGCTGGTAGCACTAAATCTTCTGCGAGTATACGTCAGGGTTGGTACCACCGCTTTGCTCGTGAAGTTTGCCGCCAAGCAGTAATGTGTAAGCATTACTGTGATCCGGTTTGGTGAGCAAAGTAGTTATTGGGCAGTACTGGGCGTATGAGATTTAATACCAAATGTCTCAGGGTAACGAGCGCACTGCAGTGCTACTCAGGCCTTTGTGTTTCAAAGTTCTTGGTGGCAATTTTTATGCGCCAGCTTTATGCTTACCATCAGGCAATAATATTATAATAAATTAGGTTTCGCTTTTAATAGTACTCACATAAGGTCATTCCATCATTTTCAGGAATATTTGCCCATCCTTCATCACATCACCTTCGCCACCATCATCTTCGAGTTCTCTATCTTTCTGATTAAATTTCAGATGTATCAGCACCTTCTAATATCCTAATTATTGAATAATAAATGTTCAATGTCATGGTCGTTATCATTAGAATCACTCTCACTTAAATTCGTTTTTTTTCAATCTCTGTATCAATGGTTTCTCCTCGCTGTGTTTTTATTTAAATTTCTAATGTTTCTAATAGATATCTAATAGATATCGTTATCTAATAAATAACGGAATAATAAGTACCTGCTCTCATTGATGTGGCATAGTATGTATTGAGATCAATTCTTATTTATATAGTAATTTACAAACAAAATACAAGTATCCTCCAATTGTTTATGTAGAGTGGTATTTTGTGTTTAGCAGCGTCGTTATTTACATTATATGTAGTATGCTACTACTTGCCTTCAGTTGCATTTGACGCTTGCAATATGAGTTCAGCTCGCGTGTAATTTCCGCCAGCTGGAAATTACAAATCCTAATGAAGCCGGCAGACTACGTCTATGTTTACATTTTGTTGAAATAATATTTAAGCAAACAGCTTTAGGTTTTTTCAGTAAGCCGAAGCATGCTAGTTATTTTTTAGCACTTTTTTAACGATAACTACGACGTCATATGGGATACCTTAGGCACTGGCTTAACTTAATTTTTCTAAAAAAACTTTTTGAATGTCACTTTAGATAAATTAACGCTAAATGGTAGAAAGGTATCATAGAAAGATATGAAATCAACAAATCAATACCTATTACAATGAGCGCTACTATGGAAGCCTTATCACTAAAACTGTCCACTACCAGGCAACCTTTGGACGGAGAGGATTTATTGAAGAAGAATGTGGTGTTAGAAGAGGACTGGAGAATTTTCTATTTATATCCTACTACTTAGCGGCTGTCTGCGGTTTCACCCGCGTGGATATTCCTGCAAGGACAGTGCATTTTTCCAGCGTAAAATTGTGTTACTCCCAGATATTTATTTATTTAAGGATAACAAACAGCTACGTTATTCGTGTTAGTAGAAAGGGTTAGAATGATAATACAATAAATTTTAAATTTTAACAATACCGTAGCCCACAACGCTATTCCACATATTAAATTTATAGGAGTTGAAGCTAAAAAGTTATTAGAGAGGCTGATTGATGAATGTAATATAAATTACTAGAGTAACAAGTTGATTTGACAATTTCATATAAACACAAACGTGAAAATTATAAAAAAAGAATACAATAACTTTTTTATCCAGGTGGGAACGATAACAGATTCTCCTTTAGGAGGGTCAAACATAACATATTTTTAAATTTTAGCAAAGGACATGCGAGTGTGTCAATAATATTCATTGTTGACTGTTGTGAAAGATGGACAAATCAACAAATCACTTATATACACCAAAACACTAACGAACACACTTTCGCATTTATTGTAGTATGTATACGGATTCTTTGAAATTTGATAGGTAACTTTAATTTAGGTGACAACAATCCCCAAAATTGTCTTCCATGCCAATCTACCAATCTAGAAAGTATAGGGCGCATCTTTCAAGGCGCCAAATGCTCCGAAACACGGCACTTGCGTCCGTACGAAGGATGCCGTAAGCTACAATTTATGAGGCAATTCATCAGACTGTAAGCGCTCTTAAAGCCTTATTCTATACCTGCTGAATAGGGGCTGACATAATATTAGAGAACGTATAGACGAGCCACTGACCCAAACTGTAAACACTTCTCGGGCTCTTCCCACGCCCACTTTATAGGTCAGGTAGTAAACAAGACCAATATCCAATGTAAAAATTGTTAAAATAAACCTTCTCTCGACACTGCTATTCATTTTGCAGGAAGGTACAAAATATTTTGACCATACTGAATAAGTTAAGTTATTTTATGTGAGGTAGGGCTATAAAAAATACGAATAACAAAAACGACAGTAAGTAAGGTTTCACGGGGTTTTAACAACCTGTGGGGTTTCTACTTCCGAATTTAATACAAAGGACTTTTTTTATGAATACGGAATAATTACTGGGTCTATGTGTCGGTAATTTACCCTAGTTTTTACCTCAGAAATTACTCATAAATTGGCCTAGCTTACTTTTATTTATACAATTAAATGACAGGTAATAATTATTATTTTTGATTAGTATTGTATTGATTTTAGTTTATTTTTATTTTATTTCATTTTTATTAATTTCATTTTTACTGACATTTGATTGAACCGACACTAATGTATACTAACAACTTAGCCTAAATTTTATTTTATTGTTACTAACTAATATGATCCATGTTGGTCGAAATAAATGATTATTATTATTATTTTGTTGTTTCACTACTAACTTCATCTTTATAGCTCTGTTAGTATTATGATCCTCACTTGTAATTGAATGACAAAGAACAAAAACTTTGAACAATGAAAGAACTTGGAAAGGTGGGTCGTGTTATCGTTCAGTTCCCAACTCTGTGTTAAAACACTAAATATTTTATATGCTTGTATCAGTACAGCTTGATCTATTCTTGATGGTTGTTGTGAATATATCAAATCTTTTAGTCGTTTGGAGTCTTGCCTTCATGCTTTCCTGTACCTAGTCTCAAAACTGTTATCCAACGCAATACAAACACATTTTATTGACACATGACAATTAAATAAATACATATTTATACCTACATACAACTTTATTATTTATTAAAAATAAAAAAATAAGTGAACTTATGGATAGACAGCGATATCTTTATTTATACATTTTCTTTACATATTTTATAGGTTCTATACATATACATACAAATAAATAAAACTGAAGTATCCGTTTATAATGTAAAAATAACAGCTTTTTACTAAATGGACATGAAAGTATATACGGTACTTATAACGAAAAAAATATTTTTTAAATTTTCGTCTGTCTGTCGGTTGATTTGTTCCGGTTAATCTCTGAAACGACTGGACCGATTTTGACGGGTTTTTCACTGGCAGGTAGGTAATGTTATAAGGAGTAACTTAGGCTTAGGCACTTTTTACACGGGCGAAGTTGCGTGGCACTGCTAGTAGACTATAAATTACAAAGATATGTACCACCCGGGCGAAGCCGCAGGTGGAAGAGTATAACATATTGGATCATCATTGTTGTCATTGGCAGCTCATTCTGCTCATTGCCGTGTATAAGTGTCGTTCTTTTGACCACTTATTCCACTATTCATTGATCGCTTTTGAATAAATCTTGATCAGATCCATTCTGCTTGTCACTGTCTTTTATGTTATTAGCCTAAACATGACATACTAAACCCAAACACAGATTCAAGGCAGTAAGGAACCTCTATTAATGTCTATGCCAATTTAAAATCAATAATGTGTAACGGTTGGAAGTTACACAATGTTTCGTCTTTCGATTCAGTTTAAAACTGCCAAAGAACAACAAAGACAAAACATTATGGAACTATTATACACTGTTAATTAGTAAGACATTTATACCCTGTTAATTAGTACGACCCTGTTAACTAGTGGAAAGAAAGTCTTTGCTTAAAAGCCGGACCGTACTTTATTTATTTCTTGCATACACACATTCAACATAAAATACAATTTACTTTTTATAATTTTGACGGTAAGGGGTAGCGTAGACGCTTATGCAAACGTACGTTTGCTTCTCAGAATAACAACGCTTTTGCGTCAAGCGCGGATTTCGTGATACTCGAAATGCGCGGTTGACGCAAAAGCGTTGCTATACATAAGCGTCTACGCTGCCCCTTAAATGAGTATAAACAAAATGAGAAATAATTTAAGTTTTAATTCTACTAATACAATTTGCTTTGTTCCCTCTCGCTCGAGAGACTCATAAGATAAACATAGATTAAATACAAGTTTTACCCTCGGGTATTGTTATTTCTTACTCTTGACAAGTTAGCGTGCGATCACCAATGTGGTGGAAAGGGATAAAAGTAAAACACTAAACCTACAAGTAAAATTGCTTTACTCGTTAAGTCTCGGCAGACTTTACGAGCAAAACACTTTTAAGCAGTAATGTGCAAGTATAACTGTGTACCGGTTTGATGAGCAAAGTATAGTCAGTGAATTTAATGGGCTTATGACACTTAATGCCTAATGTCTCAGGGAAACGAGCGCACTGCAGTGCCGCGCAGGCCTCTTTGTTTTAAAGTTCTGTGTGGCACCACTGCAATTGTTATAGGCCGATGTAATGCAACATTTAAATTTTTTTTTAAAATGCTTAAATAATGCGGGAGCCGGCAACTGACTTCGATAAAGATATGAAATTACATCCCCCATTCTCCACCTATAGGGATGGTGTTCTTTCATAAAATGTATATGGGTCAAAAATATATCAAACAAAAAAGAATTTTCAGAATCGGTCCACAGTTGATGGAGAAACCAGTGAACATACAAAAAAATACCAACAACAGAACATAGAACCTTCTCCTTTATTAAAGTCGCTTAAAAATTGGGACTTGCTGGTGTGGTAGACAGAACAGACAGATTATGTTGGGCAACAGATTTACAATTTGATAGTGACAGCTACTTAGACGAGCACTGTAAAATGCGCTACCACCTTTAACACCATGTATCATATTATGCTCCTTAATGTTAATAAGAAATATGAAATTTCCATGAATATCTTCGGAACGAAAAATGTTATAGGTATTTTCTCAGATAATAGCCCCCATCTCGATAATAGAGCCCCAAATATGTTATGGGTGTCGGATGCGGAAATTTACAAAGGTCATACCTTGGGCCTGAAGGTTCTACGCACAGTGATACTTAGTATCATTTATATCACACCGGAAGTGCTAATCGAACTCAATGATCAGAGCAAGTTTAGATAAGAAGTGGATAAAAAAAGTTAAAAACTATGATCCTACTTATATATTAGATATTAATATTATAAACGCGAAAGTGTTTGTCTGTTTGTTGGTTTGACCATCTTTTCACGCAGCAACGGAGCAACAGATCGACGTATTTTTTGGCATAGTTAGATATAGTTTATGGACCGGAGAGTAACATAGGCTACTTTTTGTGCCGGAAAAATGTGTGTACCTATGTATAATGGAAAAACGGTTCCTGTGGGAACGTGTGTGAAACCACGTGTAGCAGGTAGCTATACATATACAGAGTTTGCTGTACATATATTACTACTAACTGCGTTCCAAAAATTTTGAAAAAATCCTAGGCCTGGGTAACATCTGTACCTACTATAATTATGCTGATTTTATCGCAATTTTGACAGAAGTAGTGAGCGGAGATAGTAGACACAGTAAATCAAGAATATGGCTGACTGGTTACTAGGCGACATATTTTCAATTGAGGGTGGTAGCTAACCAGGGGACCTCTATAAAATGTCCTACCACCTTTAAATGCACAATATGACTACTTAAACTTTAGACGTAAAGCTACTACATAATAATGGACTTGCGTAAAAATATAAACTAAGTAGGCAAGTTTGAAAGTGTGAGCTATATTTTGTTCCTTACAATGGGTGGTGGCAAATAACTAAAGCTAACAATCAGCTCTGTATCCAGCAGAGAGGTCCCACACCAGTTCGTCGGCGGGAAAGTTTATTTCTGTAAGTACATTAAGCTATACAAGCTTTCGACTTACCCCGCCGCGCCGGACCGTTACTTAAAATTGCATCGTTTTGTTACGGGCTAAGTAAAGTAAGTACAGTGCTTAGTGGTACTGGTATTTGGACTGAGCTGAGGAAGTTAAATGAAGTTCAGTGTAATTACTCTCGGAGAGGCGGTTAACTCGGCTTCCAGTTATGGTGACAGCCGTCGCCGCCGCGCCGCGTCGTCTCGCGTTCTAATTGAGACCAATATTAATAATGAAACAGGCCCTTTTACAGCCGGAACGGGAAACACATATCTTGTGGAAAGTGATATTGGTAAGTGGGTGGGAGGCGAACAGAGCCGTACGGCTTCGAGCGTTTGTTGTTCACGTTTTCTGACACATTCTGCCTATAGAACTGCTCGTCATTGTTTATTCAACAATAGATTTAGCGTTTTTAATGACGACGCCTGTAGTCTATCCAGATTGTTCACAATCTTTCGGCATTAAACCTTACTAACTGTTAGAAGTTCGCAATGCGTTTGCCGCATATACGCAGCAGGGGCAGATGGCTTTGCATGGCGGTATGGCCATATTCCAGTGCTCGTCGACCTACCCAACCCTTAAATTGATACTCGTCCTCCAATAGCCTTTCGGTGCTGTAGATTGCTCTAGAGAGCCAGTTGTATTCTATGTTAGCGCTCTCATCACTGTCGACGATATAACCTCAACGTTACTTTTTTTTATTTATTCATCATTACTTTCTTTTACATAGCAATTTGTATGTTGTGCCATACAAACAGGTGATGGTTTGTCTTGGTACTCACATTCACACTCTAGATTGGGTACACACTTAAGTGGTAAGCCATTTTCTAGAGGTCGTCTGACTAGCTACTAATCTCAAGTACCTATGTCGCCAAGCACCTTTCAGTGTGTTCCGGTAGCTGCACTTGATGAGAACATGGTCTAATCTAAGTGTAGCATTGTAGCATATTCACCGGCACTTAAGTTTGGATGAGATAATGATCACACAACAGCGTATCGAGATTTAAAAAAGGTTGCCTAGAAGTGTGAGAGATGAACAGTACATAAGCCCAGACAATAGGTCTAGATTCCCTACCATCGTCCCGCCTATCGCAGGCGTTTCGTGAACAAAACTGAGCCTAATGGGCCTGTATTTCACCCCAAAACTTTGTGACACGAAGAAGAAAACCCCAAATAGTTTGCGTTCTTCTTGATAAAGTGATCTAAGTTTGGTAGAACTTCCATATTCTGAACTCAAACAGCAACCCTAAAAACCTACAGTTGAGCCAACATAAGATAATTTCATTGTTTGAACTTGCGCCTAGTGTTAGTTATTCCGCAAAATTTGGTAAGGTATAATTGTTGTCGTACGAAGTATGATAGGTGTTTCTTGTGATATCAAGCTATTGCTAATCCTTATCTAGTCACTGTTATCCGTTTATCCAACTTAGCGCGTAAGTGCCGATTTCGATGAATAAAGTGTCAATGCTGATTTAATAGTTTTGCTTTTACGCATACGTGATAAGTAGCAAATGCAATTCACCTTTGTATCTGATACGCCTACAGAATAAGTGCAACTTAACAGTAGACCTAAGTATCTACTATAGCAATTTGGGTTCACAGCGCGTGAGCATTGGGCAACGACAATAGTAATGGAATTTGATTTTAAGTACTGAATGTCAAAAACGAAGATGATGGCATCATTTTCTTTGAGCTTATGGATCATTGCTATAATATCTTTTTCACAAAAATATTAACAAATTACTTGTCACACATATTTATACTATAATTAGTTTACCATATAATTAAGCACTCGTATCATACTTTCTGCTGTAGAGTCCTCCGATTTACTTCCATAGTTCTCAGGGCAACCTTGACCATTCATGCAGCATTTCTACTATAACCTCTTGCTATATCTGGCTTACCATTAAGCACGCCTGTTGAATTGCAATAGCAATACAGTACAACAATAGCTTACATGAATAATCGCACGAACGACCTCCGATATTCCGAGCCACTTAACTGAATGTGCTTAGCCACACGTGCAGTGTGCCCAACAATTATTTATTTAAATGGGACACAGTATAATCTATTTAATAGGCAGCTGGTCAGGCGCATCCCGATTGTTTGAGGTTTCAGGAATAGAAGCAGGTGATTGACAATTGGCTGCATCTACTTCACAGTGTAGGTATATGTAATAAAAATCACGGCTATAAATTGCAGCTATAATGACGATCGTCGAGACGGACGCACTCGCTTCACTGCCTCATTCCTAACTGCACTATAAATAAGAAAATAATTTAAATAAAGTGGGAACTTACTTCGGCGTACCTAGATATCGCGATATGTGAAATTTCATCATTCGTTTTTCCACCCATAGGGGTGGTATTCTCAAAAGAATATATTAAATGATCACCGTTGAGATATACCTTACCTACTATAAAAACATTAAAATCGGTTGACATTTTTTTTATACTATTGGATAACGAGTTCAGCGGGTTGTTTGCCTGATGGTAAGCATAACGCCGGCCCATAATTATTGCAGTGCCACTCAGAACTTTGAAACACAAAGACCTGCGAAGCACTACATTGCGCTCGTTACCCTGATACATTAGGTATTAAGTCTCATAAGCCCAGTAGTAATTTCACTGGCTACTCTGTTCATCAAACCGGGACACAGTAATACATGCACTTTACCGCTTGGTGGTAGACTACACGAGCAAAGCGGTGGTACCCACCCAGACAGACACTCCCAGAAGAGTTATTCCTACCACCTGGTTTAATTAAAGACACCAACAGCTGGTGGACTATAAAACCTGCAATTCGGAACGTCCCGTATAAATAGAGATACCTGGCAACCCTATACGGCTTTAGCTTGTAACAATCTCACTCTTCAAGTGTTCAGCATAATGCAATCTATTTAAATGCAGAGAACCTAGCGCGGGTTGGGACTAAAAGGATCTAAAGTAAGTATTATTGTAAAATTAATTCAGAACACACTTACACTAAGAATAGAAGACGAGTCGCTTAGAGGCAAATAATTACCTATTTTTAATAAATTTAAAAAGGTTATCAATCCGAATGTATATATAACATTATTGAAACTACAATATATTCAAATATGACAATCTAATTAGGGTTTCCAAAAAAATATTCAAAATTTTATACGTATATGTACGTTTATATGTTTTGTATGTAGGTCTGTCCACGCATTTCTCCGAAACTATTAATCGCCTTTTGAGCGTTTGCTTTTATTGGCTTACATTTACTTCAACTTAGGGAACAGGAAGATGTTAAAATCGGTTGACTATTTTCAAGATATGGACCAAAATGTTATATGAAGTCAGTTTGTTGTGTCACTGTTGTTAGGTACATTTACTTGTGTGGATATTGACTGCTCGACGTAGGTATTGAAGATCGTAGGACTTAGCACGCTGTAAGAATAGATCAAAATCACCCTTCATGCGTGAAGCCACTTTTCATCAGTGGACGTTTTCCTACAGACAATGATGAACAATGGATCTGGAAAAGCCCTAATACACATCTAAGAATATTTTCACCCTTGCCTAAATGATTTTCAACTCAAAACCACGAACAAAAGATTCGTTATTTTAAATCAGCTGCCAACCTGAAAACCAAGAGCCAAATAAATATTATAGCAAAGCCCACCTGTCCTTTTCAGACCTTTGCCTATTTGTTTAGCTGTTGTAGACATGTACAATATCATATGAGTAATGTAGACTTTATAAGGCTACATATACACAAGTTACTGCCATAAATTCGGACTTCTAACGGTAAAAATTACTATGACATTGAAGAATATTTTAATGATTGCAAAATACATAATGATATTACACAAGAATAACATAAATAACACTTGACAAAAAGAGGTGGTGATATTCAAAGAGATTTTCACAGATTTTCTTGAATCATAGCTAAGAGCACTCTTGATCAAGTCACACACACGTTACTTACATTACTATTAAACAAAATAATAATTTCTCTGTTTTAGACTTTCACGGTTATTCACTACTTTATACATTGCAACGGGATATTTACCGTGATTATTATAAGCTGGTGAGCTCCCGATATTTCGACGCTGTTGCAAGCATCATGTTCACGGGAATACTGAACATGATGCTTGCAACAGCGTCGAAATATCGGGAGCTCACCAGCTTATAATAATCACGGTAAATATCCCGTTACAATGTATAAAATAATGATTTGTTGTTTAAAAAAGCTAAAAAAACACGCTGCCACCTCCTGGCTCTATCATCAGACCGTCGACACCAAGACTTGATATTGGACTTGTCAAAACAAATCATATGAGACCGAAGTCGTGAGATTTACTGAAGTAGCCACTGAAGAGTTCCACTATCCACCACCTGGCGCCATCATCAGATCAGCTCCGTGATACCAAATTATTGTATTGTCATCTAAAGTACATAATTATATATACATACAAAGTTTCACGCTCGAAACCTAGGTCGGAATTATCGAAAAATGACATGAGTTATAGCCGGTTTTTTTTAACAATTTATAATTAGAAATAGATTAAATCAAACGTCTAAGATTTAATTACATTGCTTGTTAGTTAGTTAGTTACAATAAGCTAATAAAAACGTGTTAAAAAGTCCAAAATTGGTTCATCAGGTAGAAAGCTCCAATGCCACAGACAGATGTACACAGAACTGATGGGTTATACTGCTAACACCCATCTACGTCTAGGGTCAATAATAACCAATGAATTCACTTAATACATATTTATGACAACAACAGACAACCTCTCATCGAATTCTTGTGCTCGACACGATCAATAATGAACTGTTATTTAATTATAATTTTATCATCTAATAATGTAACATTATGGAATTCAATAAACAATTGAATTATAAATAAACAATAAATTATGTCTGCACTACTAAATGAGAGATATGTCTTCCCACGACAGATTCTTTCAGCGTTTAAAGCCCGCAGAGTTCGGATACGCAGACGAAAACAATTACAGCAACATCGAGGCTGCTAAGTCGTCGAATATGAAGTGTTTATCATTCGTGTGGTTGTCATTCCACCGGCATAGTGCGCGAGGAGGTGCGCGGGCTGGCGGCACGGGCGCGCGCTCTGTTTGGCCGCCGAGTGTGCAAACTCAGCTCAGCCACATTTGCAATTCGTTTGCGGACTACGAAATACTCTGCACCCAACCAAGTCTTTTGTGTAACCGGATTTCTCGGCTAACGACCTAGATTCTGCATATTTATGTAGTTTGGTCACACACTTTTTCGTGTCTGCCAATGTTGGCTGCTGAATTTTTGATGTCACTGAAAAAGCGAGAGCATTATCAAACATGCTCAGGCTCATTATTCAAATTAATGAGAAAACCCAGGCTTTAATGTTACCCTTATTTTTAGTTTTCTGTGTTGGTAAAGAGAATAAACATAAAATGTAGTCCTGGTTTACTTACCGTTCCCTCCTTCGAGTATATACTTGGCGTTAAGGCTTTAAGTTTATTATTAAAAAATATTGTTTATGTTGTATTATATAAGTATATTAACACAGGTATTTTTAAGCAATGTTTACTTAGTGATAACGACGTCGCCCGCCTAACTCTTGGTCAATGGTTCTAAACGTTCTGAACCTACAATTAGTACTAACTGAATATCGACTCATATTTAGGTACATGTTAAACATAAATGATTAAACCTGCATTTAAAATTATTGTTCAATGATTTCTTTGTTTATTTACTGTAAAAGCTATGGCCAAATACAAAATGTCTATAAATATCTATTCAGTCTGATATTTTCATCCTCCAGCTCAAAGTAAATATTTCTATTTAATATCTACGTAAATAAAACAAGTCATTTCATATTTGAAATATGAGGAAACTGGCAGAAAAATAAACCAAAGAAGATAAACATAGAGACCGCTCTGCCCGGAGATAGGTAATCATTTGCAGCCACGCCTGTATGTGTGCGTGAGATACGAGTACGAGAAGTGAGAGAGGCAAACCAACTTAGAATAATGTTCATAATTTTTACACCGAGGGCAACACGGGAGAATCCAAGATTAACAATTGCCCTAAGCCGGGGAACGAGAAAATTAACTTTTAAATGTAAATTTTACGAGGAAGTCATAACGTGAAAGCTGCCGCGGTTAGCTCTGATTTATTGCACTTGGAATTGAAAGTGTTAAAGGAGTTGCAATCTGAAAAAAGTTTTAATAGGTAACCTCTTTAAAGAAATATAAATCATGATTAAAGAGCGAATTTAACTTTCGCAAAGTTGTACAACATTTAGGCTCATCTCCTTGAGCGCCTGTTTAATGATGACGATTACCGTTAATCACAAAAGTATTAATGCGCTGCAAAATGCCCAGACATCACATAATTAGGACCATTCCATCACGAACTCGAAAGAAATTCTTTCAACATTTACTCGTAATACAAACTCGTTTTAATGTGCTGTTCATTAACTGTAGAAGTATACGTCAAATAATTAAATGAACCGCTCTACAAATGCACCTAAATAGTAAATAACAATATAATAGAAAGAGCACGCAAAGCAGATAATATATTAATAATAATATTTGCATCAGGTTATATTTGTGAAGCGCGAGGATTTACTAAAAAGCGATTGGAACTTGAAATATATTTCGGAAGGAGGCAATCGACAGCTTAACTCTTTAGATGGCAAAGTTAGATGGAATAAAACTCTTAAGCGTTGACGAATGGTACAGAGTAACGAATGTGTACAATCAAAACTTGGGTAAGATTCATTGCCACAAATTTAGCAAAAATATGATCCGTCACGAGTCAAAGAATTTGAGGACGGATATGGCTCGGAGCGGATGCCGTAACTTCAGAAACTTTTTCATTTCCTCTCTAAAATTATAAAACGAGGAAAAGTTTTGCACATAAACTATCCGCTTTAAACATATTTTTGTTATAATCTTGCTCTGGCTGTAACATAAATCTGTTAATGCAGGCCACATCGGTCACACTGTTTCCGTCTGGAATGTGTCTTGTTATCTTCTAGACTTATCTGCCGTTTGCTCGAAAATTGCTTTCATTATATAATTAAGAAACAATAAGTCAATCGTAACACAACTAAATAACACGCCAGGAATTTCCAACACGACAATAATCTGAAATTGCTGTACAATATTTTTTTATTATTCTTGGTAGTTTGGTAGGTTCTATGCAAGCGAGGTGTAATTACTTATTTTTATTTTTATTACTAAAGTTATAAATATACTTTAGAGATTTAATACATTACATTAGGAGAAGTTTAAAAGGCCAACGACCTTACATTGTCGAACTGGCGCGAAAGAAAAAGGGAAACTGTATTATAGGTATTTTCTTGAATTAATTTATTAATTGTTCTTCAAGAAAGAAAAGTCCTTTGCAATAAAACATCTATTTAAAAACCGAGAGGCTACTCCTGAGCCATCGTCACTTAATAATTCAATTGTTTAGACATAATTGTAAAATTAATTATTGAAATCAGGTTGTTTGCTAATAAAATATACCCTGCATACACTAAAATATTACACAAAAAATATGTGTAATTACATTAAAACATGTTAACTAACACAATTCCTTCATTTTAAACAGAGTAATGTGTAACACGTTGGTTGTATCAAATGGCGACGTTGCTGAGTACACGGTGTATCAACACAGCCAAGGCTTCCTTACAGAGCCGGAAGCACTCTATAACAGCATAATCAAGGCGTCCGGCGAGAGACCGATGGGCGCCGCCCGCCTAAATGTCACGGCTTTAATGCACGACCCATTCATTATTAAAGTACGAATCTCTCCGTCGACCCTTTATAATAATTCCCTAAGCAAAAAAGTTCCAAGTGAAAAATAAAGAGAGAACACACAATAAGCTTATAGAACCCAACTTCATCCGATAAAATGTAAAGTATACCCAGGGTTTCAAAAATTAATTTGTTTTCCCTTATAAACACAGTCCGGCGAATATTATTTTATATTCAGCTTTTCTCTCGGTGCGAAAGGCTGTGTACACTTAGCAACGGGGCGAGATCTCGTCTGCCAGCGATTGTTTATATCTACAGAATAATTGAAAATAAATTAGATCTTACTTCTAGCGATGTATTAAATTGTTTAGTAAATAAACATTTTTCTCTCTCGGCTTGGAAGTAAAGGTCGTGTAAATACCTAGAGTCAAACTAAACAAATTGTAAATCGAAGTGGGCAACACAAGCTCGAACAACTCATTTGCTCGATATGCCTTCATTTCATGTGTAAAACTTCTTTTATCTATTATCTGTAGACAGACAAGAATTTCAATCAAATATTAGTTTTACGAACTCCAGAGTAGGTTTATAAATCCGCCCACTTGTAAGCTTTTCATTACGCCTTTGACAGAATACGCGCCGGCCGACCACTTGACGCCTGTTATTACGCAACTTCCATAGGTACCCGACTTTTGCGGTCTCGATTTCCTAAATACCGTAAAACTGATAGTTACGCCCATGATAGTGATAGTCCAGGGTTCAGATCGCTCCGCGCTTATCGCTCGAGCGGTTATTACTTTATCCGTAATCAAACAGTCGCGAGGGCGGCCCTCGATTGAAGGACGTTAACCGTAGCTATTTGTTACATATTGTGTTGTTATTTCATTTATCACGGCAATTCAATTTTCGCATCGATTAATCATTTAACAATGCGGACAGTAGACGGACGGCTGCCCAGCTGAATGGGACGAGTATGTACACCACATAGAAGGAAATTAATTTAGATACAATGGACACACCTACACACGTAACTGTTTCACGTAACATATGCATAGTACGTCAGAACAAATTCAATTATTTGGGTAATTGTTATTGAACTTTTTATTTTGAAAGTTTTGTTTTTAGCTGAAAATTATTTAAGAAAGATTCATTTAAAACAAATGTAAGTAATTTAAAGATATAAATTGATGTGAAACATGTCCCGATATTTCATCTATCTCAATTATAATAATAATAAATAATAACATTTTTAAAATAATATGCAATATTTATAATAACAAACTTCGCAGTCAAAAGAATAACCAAATGTCTAATATTCCTGCAAAGGATAAAAGATAATAAAAATGTTCATAACAAAGGGCTACTGAAATCATTAATTATTATTTGACGAAAGAAAACAGTCGGGCCATAAATAGCCCTAATTAATGCGTCATTGACAGTAGAACTTAATTACACAGAAGTATAGTAAGATATCAGTTATGAAATGCCCAAGGAAGTTTACAAATGAAAATAACACCTCTCATTATCTCTCAATAAGAACGCTGCAACTAAAAATTGTTTATGGAGTACATTGGAACTTAACAGAATATAACATATTCTACTTAAAAAAATATACGTATGTGATACGATTGGCTTTGAAAATGTTTACTTATTAAAGCAAGTGTATCGTAAGAGTATTCAGAAATCTCTGAATTGGAAGAATCACTTTGATTCCAGAAGCATCGAGCTTGGATGAATCGGCCTTTAGTGCCCGATACCTTATTGAGCAGACAATAAACTGGGATAATATTAAGTACTGGATGCGATAAAACGGCGCTTACAACCACACAACTCGATGACATCAATAAAAATGCTGCATCACCCATTCACGATTTTATGTGACACTCACAATTTATACGCCTAAGGAGCGTTTTTTATTTTATTGCTCTCCAAATAAAATATTATTCGTATTCAAATACTGTATTGAACGAATTGCCTTTTATTACTGAAAATTTAAATGGACTGAAACATTTTGGCAGAGAATTGAACGGTTGGTATGTCTGTTTGTTTTCAAAATACAGATTCGAAATAGTATTTCTTTTATTTCAAATTTAAAATGCTTTATCCACATGGGCCCTTGCAAGCGCTGACGAAAACTAAATGATTCTAAGTGCCCGTTCCAAGTACGCAAATGATCGAGAAGAAGCGGAATAAAGTCGTAGGCATTTTTTTATTGTTTTAACAATGGTGCCAACAATTGTGTTTAAAGCTTTAGTCTGAGTAGTAGAGTAGTCGCCAGCAGGCTCCTGAGTGCTCAGCAGAGCTGGGAAGCTAGGGGTTACGGTCTTTGAATGTGATGAATCTATTTATGAGATTTCACTTATTTTATACCTATTACTTAACCGCATAATAATTATTAAGTACATACTAGCTTTTAAGCTCAGGAGACAATGCTATTTTTCAATGAATACCTACTCAGAGTTAGAACACGGTTAATTTCTCATAGGTATATGTATAGTTGTAGATGGTATTATTCATAATTTCCTGTGTTTGTAGAAATCTGGCACGATACCTACGTGTACCATTCATCTACCAGAGGGACCTTTTTAGGGAGTTTTTTAGTACGTACAATATGTCTACTATCATTATAGTCAATAGATACTCGTACATTAATTAACAAACAAAAAATAATTTTCACTGGAATGAGAAGGTTATATAAAATGTAGATCTCGTAAATCAAAATAATGACGCCTATTTCTAAAGTTTCCACTGGAGCCGCAGAGGAGGGAACTATCCAAATAGCCGGCTAGTCCTAATGGCAGTTTCCTATAACACTTTTGAACACAAATTACATTATCGATGTTACAATTAATATGCATCGTTACTTTGAACTTTAGTTAGTGGGAGTGAGGTGAAGCAAGTTTTAATAAGGGTCTCTCTGGGTCATTACAGCTCCTAGCGGTAATTGTGAGAGGCGGCGGGCCCAGCACTTAACGTAGGGCTGCCAGTTGCCATGAGTGCCGTGTCCCGCTCGGCGACCTTATCAGGGGTTCAAAGTGAGTGATATGGTGAGGACAACTTTACTTAACGCCCAATAAGCAATCGTCATAACATATGGAAACCTTTAGTAACCTCATATCGTCATCGTGGGTAAGATAATTTTAATTAAGTATAGAACAACTATTTTAAAGAACAGAATTGTGTTTGACATGCCCCTGTTAGTTGATAGGTTGATTGGATTTAACGTCTATAGTGTGTAAACTGTAAGGGTTGCCGGTTCGAGATTCGTAACCGGACAAATATTTCTGCACTTTGTTCAGTCTGGGTATCATGGTACATTATGTGTGTGATCGTTGGGCATAAAAAAAACTCTACCGACTGTTGATTGAGTATATCTCATCCCTTCACTTTAGCCACGTTTTCGATTCTATGTCAATTTCTATGGCCAAACTTTCGCGGAAGTTTAATGAGATTACCTACCGACCATTGATGAAGGCTCCGTGACTAAGTTGGCAGTAAGTTAACTCAGCCTGCAAAGCGAGAGACCACGGGCTCAATCCCCGGCCGAGGCAAACTTTGTGATCATCAAATTCAAATTCAAAATGGTTTATTCTCGGGTCTAAAATGTGGTTGACAACACAAAGTGTATCTATCTGTGTGTGTTCATGCCACCTGCTACACAGGAATTTTGAGTATGTAAGCGTTTAGGTATATTTATTGCAACTGATCCGTCGTCCGGCAGTGAATTAAAAATATACATTTATTATTTTTATTTTATGTTATTTGGTAACGAGACGAGCTGGTCGTTCGCTGGCCCATAACAATTGCAGTCCCACCCAGAACTTTGAAACACAAAGGCCTACGCGGCACTGCTGTGCGCTCTTTACCTTGAGACATTAGGTATTAAGTCTCATAAGCCCAGTAATTTCACTGGCTATTCTGCTCATCAAACTGGAACACAGTAATGCCTGCACATTACTACTTGATGGCAGACTTCACGAGCAAAGCGGAGGTAACAACCCAGACGGACACTCGCAGAAGAGTTAGTCCTACTACTAACAAAAATGTTAAGTACAGTATAGCAGATAACAAACAATTAATTGTCTCGTTGTCATCTTTCATATTTGGTGACCCTGAACACGAGAGTCCCCGAAGGACTTCACAGCAGTTATGGCATCCCTAACTTAACGACACTTCTGCTTGACGCGGCCACTCCTTACTGCTCTCCTTTGTATTTGGATGGCTTTGTCAAATAAAATAAATGTAAGTTCCCAAGTGTCTGATAGTAAAAACGACCAACGAACGCTTTTAATATCATAATTTGCATTTTGATTGCGCGATTGTTGTCGCGCTTTTAATTAAATACCAAGAATTGTTAGACTTAGCATAATAAAATTATAACGTAACTTAATTTCATGTGTTGTGCAGTAAAAATATATATCACAATAATAATTGCTATCATGTTATATGTCTAAATTTTCGTACTGAAAATTTGTTTTTGGGCCACGCAGCTGCTAGAGCTTTCATCCAAATATATTGCTCACTAAAATTAAAATTAATCGTCATCCTGGTCATCATTATTCGGAACAATCTAAAACAGAAAAAATGTAAATACAATGCAAGCGTGTAAATTTAGCGACCAAGTGCGGTCTACCTACGCAGAAATAGAACAAAACTTTACTGCAGCTGACTTTTTCACAAAAAGTTATTCACATTCTACATAAATCCGACAGGTTTTAAAAACAAGACTTTTTTATTATTTTTTCTATATAACCGTACACCCGGGGCCTGTACGTTTCAGATATTAAATATTCGTTTTATGTATGACATGAGATGGTATTTCCGACTGATATGGCGTTGAAAGTCTCCAGCTATTGTAGTTTCATGTTGGAGCATGGGGCGTTGGGTGATTCTATAATCCTATTGGACGAAGCATTAGATGATCCTATTTTATTTTTTGCCTGCGACGGCACGACTATTGTCATACACCTTCTTAGTTCTAGTTTAGGGTGAGAGGTTGTTTGTGTGTGCACATACTAATGTTCCCATTTATCTCCAAAACTGTTTGACCGATTTAGATACGGTTTTCTGTATAGGATATGTGATTCATCGGTGATGGTCCTTTGATGTTAGGGTGTTGAAAAAAATAGTAATTCTTTAAAAAACCTCATCAATGCAATTCAGTTTATTTTCTGATAAAAATTTCCATTTCTTTTCCCTACTTTTCCCGTGGATTCTTCAATAATTGAATAATGGTCTTACATTATTTTTAATATTATTATTAAATAACAAATAAAGGACAAAGGACAAATATTATTGTCCTGACAATTACGAACAAAGCAAAAAAAAGCCAAATCGGTCGAGCTATTCTCAAGTGATGCTCCGTCCTACATGTGGCAACAAAGGATTTTCATTATACCTATAGATTAGACGTAACCAAGTATAGCTACAGATTATTGCCGTTTTTATTGGAAATTAAGTCATAAATACCAAATGTAGATTTCTGTATACTATACATTAATGTTATAATATTGATGCGACGCGTAACCAAAATGCTAGTAACTATTTGGCTCAACGGATCAGCATTGCGGTTCAACGAGGCAATGCCGCCAGCATGCTGGGTACGCTTCCTACTGGTAGTGGGCTAGAACATTTGGATTATCTATAGGCCTACTACGGCTTGTAGATTATCCAACTGTTTTTGTAGCTAGCTAGGTTAGATGTAGTGTTTATTTATGTATTAGCTAGATAATAAAGGCATTTAGCCCGTTTAAAAAAATAAATATTATGTTATAGTTATAATATTACAACATTAATGTATACTTTACTAAGCCTTTATCAGTAAAATATTTTTAATTTTAAACTATATGTAAATAGATATTGTCTTCAAGGCAGAACGAAATTTTGAAATTCAACGAGATCGATTAGAGTATAATAGGTATGATTTGCAATATATAATACGAGATTTATTGAATTAAAAATGCAAATATGAAAGGGAAAGGGACTACCTGCGGAACAGTATATATCCGGTTTGCGGAGATGCTAGCACGGTTCGCTTTCTCGCTAAGCTCAGACAAACGTTCATCCAAATCTTGTAGTCAAAACTTTGTAGTTGTTAATTATTTTTTTAAACCTCACTTTTAACATCGTGTTAGCTTGCCTCCGCTAGAAGGAACAATTGAATTGTCTGAATGTGTAATCACGCAGACACGTGCCATCACTCGTCGTGTCTAATGTCCCGTTGAACATAAGCTTACGAGTAGACGTCGCCTAATTCAATTCCAGACAGCCGTTCGGAATACTAACGAGAGCCTAAGTACAGAAATACTACATGTTATGTGTGAAACACTCGTACTATCTATTAATATATATCGTACTTTCTATTAATACCCAAGCACAAATGAAACGGAAATAAGAACCTTCGAACCCGGCTCGCTCGTTTTAATTTTTAACGTTTACTGCATGATTTAGAAAACGGAAAAGTAAATTGCTCATTCAATATTTGCCAGACAGGTATGTTTGGTTCACTCAGTTTCCGTAGCGACCAACTAATATATGGAATATTAAAGTACATACGTTTATTTATCTAGGAATATTTAATTCGCGATATTAAGTCTTCTTAACAAATTTAATGCATTTACCAGGTGGTAGGACTAGCTATTCTGCGAATGTCAGTCTAGGTCCACCGCTTTGCTCTTGAAGTCTGCCGTTGAAGTTATATGCAAGCATTACTGTGTCCCGGTTAGATGAGCAAAGTAGTCAGTGAAATTACTGGGTTTATGAGACTCAATACCTGGATGTATCTGGGTAACGAGCGCAATGCAGTCCACTAACAAAATAATAATAAATAAGATAAGATTAAGATAAGATAATTAATAATTACCTAGTTAATAAAGGCATTTAGCCCGTTAAAAAAATATAAGATAATAAATAAAATTATTTCTATTCCTTACTTCCCTGAAGTTAATTGACATGACACAATAGGATCGAAAGTAAAGAAAATTTAGTACATGGATCTATTCTTATGAGGAAGAGAAACAAGCCAAATTGCAAAAACAAAAAAACGGGAGCAGACTTCAATGACAGTACCGCAATATATGAAATATCATTCCCGATTTTTCCACCTTTAGGGATGGTATTCTTTCATAAAATTTATCGTTGTTGTTTTTATCTTCGAGAGTACACCCTTTCAAACAAAAAAAAGTATTTTCAAAATCTGTCTGCGTCTGACGGAGAGATCGGTGAACATAGATATTATACACATATACAGTCGAATATAGAACCTCTTTTTTTGAATTTGAAGCGAGGCTGCTAAGTAAAATTTTTACAGAAACTGAAGATAAATAAAAAATCTATCTTAATTCTATCCTATAACGGTATCATTACTCAACGTTTAAGGAAAGATGCCTTGAGGGAGAGTAGGATTTTCTATAAAATAATTCACGTTTATAATCTACATTTTTCCTTCAAAGAGGCGTTATATTCTATTTCTTACCGTTCATAGGTCCGAGACACGGCATAGAAAAACTAACGAAATATTTTTGTTTGACAACCACTTTTGTACTCGAACAAGATAAAATTAAAATGTTTAAAAATCCCGTTTTAAAGATCCGATTATCTTCAAACGGGTTAAAGATTTTTTAATCATAGCTATAGAACACTCTCGATCAGCCAGACTAACAATCGCACCACGACAAAATTTTGTCTACTGTTTTGTCTCGCTCTTTTTCATGCGAATACGAGATAAATGCACGATATAAGCATCGACAAAATTTTGTCACGGCGCGTATGTTAGCTCGGCAGGTCACCTTTCAAGCAAAAAAGAACTAAATCAAAATCGTTCCATCCGTTTGCGAGCTACCTACGTACACAGAGAGATACACAACAGTTACACTCGTTAAACTTATAACACCCCCTCCTTTTTTGCGTTTGGGGTTAAAGGTTTTCTGAGCACAAAAATAGGTGAAATATAAGGTTTTTACGTAACGACAAAGATTACTACTTAATTTAATTATTGGGCCTGAGATAAGCCATCTTAAAGATAATCTTAGGTAAAGATCCTGTTCTAAAGAAATAAGTTTGAAAATGGCGATGCGTTTTCTTTTACTTCGAAGTTATTTTGTAGTTTTCTTTTAACTAAGAAAAAGGGATTTTAAATCTTTTTACATAACATCTTCAATAATCTTCATAGATGACTAGATGCTGCCCGCGGCTTCACCCACGTGGAAATATTGGATTTCATGGGTTTTTATTTTTTTGCGCGGAACCTTATTTCTTTTTCTAAAATAAAAGTAGCCTAAGTTACGCCTTATAACAGCAGCTATCTTCCAGTGAAAGTCCCGTCAAAATCGATCCAGCCGTTTCGGAGAATATCCGGAACAAACAGACAGACACACAGACATAAAAATTTAAAAAATGGTTGTTTTGTTATAGGCACCGTATATACTTTAATATGCATTTAGTAAAAGCTGTTATTGATATTACAAACAGACGCTTCAATTTTATTTATTTGTAATCATCATCATTAACATAAAATCACCATTCCATATTTTCAATCACTATATTCTGTACCTAATCACTTCAAATAAAGGTCACGAAAAGATATAAGTATACGTTACCTACGATGCAAACAAAAAGATTAGACTATTTCTTTTTAAAGACTGAGTTCAAATGTACTTAGTATAAAATCATTCATTTTACGAAATGGAATTTATAAAGTGAAAATTAAATCTAAAACTTTTCTGTAAACGATCTTAAAAATATCTGATCGGTGCCTACTTTTGATTTTATTCGACTTTAACGTTTAACTAGATTCATGAATTTCAAATATGCTCATAACGGGCGAGACGCTTTTACATCTAAAAGCGTCTCTAGCGTTGCTAGTGTGCAGATACTTACGGATACAATAAAGTGATGAAAGCAGGTTTTTCGCCTAATGATAAGCACCAGGTTAGCCCATAACAATTGTAATGCCGCCCATAATATTGAATTACAAATTTTATGCGGCACTCTACCTACTAACCTCGGCACCCTTACATAAGGAAACTTTAAGGTTTTTGTGTGCCCAGTATATTATCTAGTTACCCATATGTATATCACCACAACAAGCAGGGGTATACCTATGTATTACAAATCCGTGTATAATATATTTTAGAAGAATAAAAATGTTTTCACGGCTCCCAAGCGGCGCGCCTACAGTGGCCGACAACCAGTCCGCTGTCGGCAAGTAAGTATTGTGGAATGATTAATTGTTCTGTAAATTGAATTCACCGTGATAAATGAAATATCCGCACAATAGGTAATAAATTACGCTGACCCGCCTGGGCGTAAGATGAAACGGTCTGAAAGTAGGTACGGACGGATGTTACAGGATAATAGATATAAAACACAACACACGTTAAACACCTGCCCGGAGGTCGGCATTTTAATTCACACGGCACGGACCGGCTTTGTGAAGCGCACTCTGGCCACCGCAAACGAATTACTTCGCACCCACCGCGCATATTTGCAACGATGCATGTAAAAATCATGGTTATACTAGCACTATTTTTCCAGGAACAACCGTGAATTAATTACATAAAATTAAGTATTAACATACATATTTAAACAGAGTCGCCGAGGAGCGTGTGGAAAGAGAGGACTAAGCCCGTATGAACGTAAGTGTTTTAGGGCTCTCCTCGGCTTAGTGTGGATAAAGTGTGATTATTTGAAGTGGGCGTGTCTCGTAGTATTGCATGCGTAAAACTTTGAGGGATTTCATAGGAACGTATGAATATTTAATAGTAATACGAGCATCTACGAAGTTATGTTGGAGTTGTGGGAATTACAGGCGGCTTCGGTTGTGCACTTGAAGTGACGTGAAGAGCCTAGGGAGCGGCCATCAGTTTAATTAGTAACCTCGCCGAATGAACGACGTGCGTCACCGAGCCGAGTCAAAGATCCATCTAGCTCGTACTCGAGTTTCTGCGGCTGGGTTATTGCCACCGCGCCTCCTGACGTAAAGCTCCTAATATTTCAATTTAAAGGCAAATTCTGCTCTGAACAAACTATAAAACGATCTTAATATGCAATTATGATTGTGTAATATGGGCCTAACATTGTGAGAAAGGCACTCGAGGCGCACATTTATTGAACAAAGCGGCAAGAAAAACGACGGCAACAAGCGGCACCGGCTGTTCTAAATTGCCAACACTTCTGAGCTGCGAGCGTTTACTGGAGTTCACTCTACTTCATTATTTGTTACATTACATCGATCCGGGATGGAGGAAAGGTGCCACCTATAAAAAAGTACCAATAAACCCGCTCGGATGGAAATGTGATATCCTTATTATGACGGTCGGAAAGTTGGAACATAACTGCCGAGCAATATTGTGCTACAGTTTAAAACGGTGCTAAAGCTAGGAGTAGTTTTATAACTGGAAAATACTTTCACTGTGAGAATAGTCTTTTTTACATAATTGCATTATGGACTGCATATATAGTAAATTGCTTTTTGGGTCTATGAATTACTTATGTTTGAATTAATAAAAATTCGTTTGTGTATCAAGACCGGGCGGCGCACGGCGAGTGTAACTTTTTTAAATTCCAAACCAACTCACTAAAGTAATTAGAATTTTTCCAGCGGCCCCATTGTGCTACGAACTCTGCTCACGCAAACTTTTAATGCGACTTAAATTCAAATGCTATTTTACGGTTTCTCTTTGAGAAGTTGATTTTAATGAAAAATCGAGTAAAAGAACATTGATTATCCACTTTTTATTCAGATTTGAATATTAAGTGAAAAAGTTGTAATGAGATTGTATCGGATTCTTTAACATAGATTGGGGCTACCACTCATTCTTTTATTTAGATATCATAAATTCGAATCAGAATAGCAAATTCCAGGCTAAACCCCATTCAAGAGGCTGATCGCATTCTGTGCAAATAGGAGCCATCAATCGTAGAGCCTTCCGATCAAAGACAAGGGACAAAGGGACATGGCAAAACGAAACGTTTCTACCAACTTATCTAACTACTGAATAGGTGACGTTTGAAACCAAAACTGATAAAGGTGGGTTAAGAGAATGTTTTTGCAACTGAAATTCTTCGCTGCGGTCGTGTCACATTGCTTATATACGCTATAAATACTGTCTTTACCTCGTAAACGTGTTCATTTGCAATTAGGTGCGTTAAGAAATGTCATTAATAACCTTTGTTATGCTGTTTTGAAAATTGTTTTGCCCCTAAAGCTCCATAGTGAGAGAGATGCCTGTCTCGATATGGCAGCAAGACAAAACTTGTGTTAAACTTGGGCGGACTCCCACAGCCACATTACAAGAAAGAGACACCGACTCCAACTACCTACAACCAGACTCACTAAGTCCCAGAAGCAGGTAGATTATGTTGGCATCAAAATTTATAACGCCCTACCCGCGAGCGTCACTGATGCGCCATGTCTCGGCCCGACTTACCTACGTGAATCTTTTGCAGAAAAGTTCATTGATCCACACTGACCTAGTACTAATATTAATTGTTGTAATATTAATTTAAATAATAGTGTGTAATACTAATAATTTGTAATACTATAAGCTGTTGACGTGTAAGAAAAATCTTATAAATAAATGATGAAATGAAATGAAACAGCGTTTAACTCCTAAACATGCCTTATTCGAGTGTTTATATGTATATGAGCAACCGCAAATCTAGATTTAAGCATTGTCTTATTCCATGCTGTTGTGACATTTCTAATCATTTTAGATGTTTATCTACAGACACTGTCTAGCTAAATAGGCATCTTAAAGTGTTTTTTTGTGGTAACACGGTGATACTTTTTTTCTTGAGGGTACCGTGCTGTTGATCTAACGATCTTTTATAGCGTCACCGTGCTTTAGAAGCAGCGGCGTTCTGCCTCCGTTCGGTAACCTGGTAGACCAAGTACGAGCAATTAGTGACATACGGCCAGCCAAGAACTTTATGGGACAATACTTGTACACAACAGTCACACCTACCTATAAGCTTACTCTGGTAGAACAGTTATGCATGTGGTATAATATTTTCACTTAACCATTCGAGGTTTAAACCAACTTTAGTTCTCAAAGACTTGACCTTGCATTTTTCAAAACAGATTCTCTTTTATTCGGTTCTTTTTTAAAGTCACCTCAACGAGATGGACTTAAATCTCAGTACACCGCCTACAAAAGCTCCATCATTAAATTTAAGCGTTTGCTTTAGATCTCAAGATCTAAGTTGAAACAGTTTTCTTTTCAGAAATCCACTCGTAGCTTGGCTTAGAATAAACATGCCTAAAATAATTTTATCACGTAAAACCGATTCTAGTTTAATTAAAATGTTTATCTATGGAATTGAGTAAACACCTTCGTCATAAATGAAAAAATATCTTCAGTCGGTATGTTTACAAAACATTGTAACAAGAGTGAACGATCCTCGAAGGGCCATAGGTCGTGATTGAACGAGATTGCGGTTGCAGTCGTCTGGATAATACTTAAGGGATTTATCCAAAATAACGTTTCGGCATCGCAAAGTTCTTAATGAAATAAGTTGGTAATCCTCGGGTAATTCGTTAAGTGTTTGTGCGATAGATGCCGGTTCCAAACCTCTCCGAGTAGTTTTCACGAGTGTGGGCTTCGATAACAATGATTCGTATAGTACAATTAATTAACTGAATGACTTTGATACGCTATCTATTAGGGAAAGGTAGGGTATGCTGCCCTTCCATGCTGCAGATAGGAAGCTTGTTTAGTGAACCGCCGGAACCTTTCACGATTTTTCACTCGAAATCACATTTTATAGAGGATGTGAACTGAAATAGGGGGCTATTTAACAATATTAAAACAGCATGCAATATCTGCTTTCAGCGATCACAATCGAATCACAGGTCACTATACTAGGAGATGAACTGTGATCCAATTACAAGCATTATTGACAGTTGTCGTTGGAACCACAACTTTTCCAACATTTCAAATAATATCATATAAAAAAGTTCCTGCTAAATAAAGTTGAAACTAACCGTCGGTCGGCGGCCGGCGCAGGTTATTTATATAAGTCATGTCAGACACCGCCTCGAAACCAAAAGTTCACTCATATTTTTTGTTTGACAAATTGCCGTGGTAACGGGACTTGGCTAAAGTTTCACCTCCATTTAAGCCACCATTAATACCTACCGGTGCGCGTGACTCTTTTTACATTTTATGGACCTTCGAATAATGTACCTGACTGCTGGAATAAACGTCTCCACTCGACCTCTTAATATTCTCTGACATTTGTAGTTTCTATTCGTACAAAAATGTTTTCAATTTTATATAACTCGAGCTGTCATTGGGTAACTTATATTGTTGCTATGTTATTCAACATAATGGCCAAAGCTACATGTCAACTAAAACCGTAGCCAGACCAATTCGAGTTAATAAGAATAACATGAGATTTTAACCCCAAAAGACATTCATTTAAAGAACCAATACCTTGAGTAATAATGATGAAACAAATCCATTTATCCTAGAACAATATGCGATACGTTACATTGTCAATTTTCTTCATCGCATTTTGAGAACAAAGGTTGGCCTATGACAGAGACGTTATCTAGACGAATCTATTGATTGAGAGCTGCCTAATTTATTACAATCGATGCAGCCTGCGGGCTGGAACAAAAGGACGTGCTCCAACGAGGCTGCGAGGGGACGAGAACAAATCAAATTCTGGCTACGCTCTACGACATGACTAGCGTTTGAAAAAATCTGATGAGAACACCGTTCGCTACAGCGCTCTACGATTCTCGTAGACTACGAATGCTACGATAAACGTAGCTAAAGCTTCGAGATTTTTTTGCGGATTTATTCTGTTACATTTTTGCATAAAAGGGCTCGTTCGTTTAGACTTATCGTACGAAAATATATTTGTCTGCCTTAGCTGGATCACAAAATATCAGAGAAAAGTGATACATCATTTCATCGCGTATCTTATAAATACATGAGTTGTTTTGTATAACTATAGTCCTCTCCTTGTGCCCTCCACCCTCTATAAACTTATACAAATTTAATGAAGCAGAAATTTCAATAATATTTAAATATCAAAGATTAATTATGGCTGCACGGTACATTTGGTAAATTGTCCAAGTTTATAATAGTCCCGATTTACAGATACTCTTTATTGGTCAATACAAAAACAGTCGATAGTAAACTTAATCTTAATTAGCATTTATTACACTGAGAAAAAGTTTCTCGTCTGGAATTTTTTATATTTTATTGGATAGCAAGACGCCTGATGACGTTTGCCTGATGGTAAGCACAATGCCTGCCCGTAATAGTTGTAGTGCTACACAGAACTTTAAACCACAAGGGCATGCGCGGCACTGCAGTGCACTCGTTACTCTGAGACCATAGAGTAGTATCCTGAGACATTAGTTATCAAGTCTCATAAACCCAGTAGTTTCATTGACTACTTTGTTCATCAAAGCGGAACACGGTAATGCTTGCACATTAATTACTTATTCGGTGGTTAAACAAACGAGCAAAGCGGTGAGCGGTGAGGCTCGCAGAACAGTTAGTCCTAAAACCTAGTAAAGCTTCTAGCGAACACCCTACGATCATTTGAAGCTGAAAGATTAAAGTTTTCATTGAAATTCAGGCTTCGTTAGTGTGCCAGCCGCAATACCGAAATCAATTAAATATACATTCCGGGTCAGCGAACTGAGAAATGCATGGGTGGCGCTCGCATCCACGCGGCCCGCCGCGCGCCGCCCGCGCCGCCGCCGGTCTCGCGCCGGCAGCGCACCGCTCTGTCCTCCGGTTACGTGGCCGCTCATGGTTAGACTATCCAACATGATATTTGCATAGTTACTTCTTTGATTATGACTAACTTGTCGTGCTCCGGCTCCAGTTTGCCAGTTTCCTTACAGAACAGTTGGTTATACGGGGTTATATAACCAACTGTTCATTCAAAGAAGTATACTATATCTCTGATAAATTTCAGGCAAACCCTTTTTACACGACTGCACAAAAAAGGAGTGTATACGTGTTTAGGATTCATGTATGGATGGATGTGAGTTTCTATATTCCACCGTAACTTGTCTGAACAGATTTGGATGTATCTATAGAATCCTTACATCATCCCGAGTGACACTTGGTATAGGGCAGTCGTGTTTTTTATGTAACTATTGTTACAATATCTTATTTCCCTTGAACCGAGATTGAAAAATAAACAAACAAACATCCCAACTTCCGCACAATATTAGTAGGAATTAGATACGCATTTGTTCGCAAGCAGGACTGCTTGGATGGTTGGGATGCCCAGCGCGAAAACTACACGCAATAAGGGTCAGACAAGTGTTGTCATAACATTGAAGTTTTTTTCTATATGAATGTAGCTGTAGGATGGTTGCTCTAGAAGCGGTGAACTAATGTCAAGGTCATTTTTATTATAGCTAGTTTCATTTCAGTTAGTTATTATGTAGGTTTTACTAACTTAAAAATGATAATAGATTAACACTGTTTTAGACTTTCACGGTTATTAACTAATTCACACATTATAATGAGTATTCCCGTGAACATGATGCTTGCAACAGCGTCGAAATATCGGGTGCTTATCTTTCAATAATAATCACGGTAAATATCCCGTTATTATAACTGTGTGTAAATTGATAATAGATTTCTTTAAATAACGGTGTGATCGCGTACTGATGATACGCAAGAATACATACGATATGATACGATCCAGGAGAAGGCACAGATGCTCTCTCAACTAAAAAATACAAGGTTGGTTAACGCGGTTCCCTGTTCTTATACATAATATAGTAGTTCAGCTACATAACGTAGTTATGTGGTTTCACTTACGAAGCTTGAGTGGATAACTGATTTTATACTCAAATTCTTGTGGTAAGTATAGGTATTTATAACAAATCAATTTGCTAATAGGGAAAATTAGGAATAGAACATAATTAGATAATTGATTTTCAAGATATCCACATTGTATCTACTTATATAGTAGTACGTTACATTTATTGTTTTATATTTCTGTTTATTTTGGCCTTATGTTCATATCTATCTAATTAAGGTACTTCTTTTACAAATCCCAATTACCGAAGTCAAAGGATAATAAAAAAATTCATACTAGGTATTCCTTTTTGCGGCTAAAAATCACAAGATACATTTATGTCTGTAACGGTGTTTACCGGGTGTTTTTAAGTTGTCTAACAATAGATATGTGCAATAATGTTTAACTTAGCTGATAAAAACAATTTTAATTGAATTAGAATCGAATAGGTATATTGTATTCAGTACAATACAGTCATCGAAGTGAATTCAACACGAAGTTTTAAATGAATCAACATCTATGTACCACTCAGTTGGGTTAATACAGTGTTCTTTGTAAATAAATAGAACTCTGTCCAGAATACATTTTCAAGCTCTTACAAACCTTAATTCAATGTAACTTATCAAATACAGGTAAGACGCGCACTCCATAAAGTAAAAGCTCAAGTCTCCGAGGATAGCGACGTAAATTAAATTTGTAAAATGAAAGTTCAAAAAGAATATCAACAGGAGATAGGGGGAGATATTTTAACCTTCGTTGGCACATAGAATGAGATGATAACAGGGCGTTTAGTATTCCGGTCACGAAAGCCCGATCCACCTGCTTTTCATATCACGACAATTGCCGACCCCGAGGAGTCGGCTCTCTGGCGGAATGACAATTCTTGTCTATGAAAATCAATTGGAGGGAACGATGAGCACCGGGGCCGGCGACAATTCCAATTTCATTAATGGCTTCCGTCGCCTCCACTCCTACGGGCCGGGAGCCTTCGCCTCCTCGCATTCCAAATGCCTCAATCCCCATTTGTTTGTGGATAACCATTTATCTAGATATGATAGAGGACGACCGCGATACGGATACGTTTTACTATTCCTCGAATAAATATGGGTGGAAATTATGTGCGCAGTATACATCGGCATTTAACGGGAGTAAAGTTGGTTCTTGGAAACTTTCACATGCGAGTAGATTGTGTATCCGAGGTTAATACGTAACAAACTCTGCATATTACCGCCCTCGCTGCTAGAGTGAACTTCGGATTGACTTCAGTTTTAGACAAAGTACAAATCGCTTTGAAATTCTGTTATCGCCCGGAGCTTGTTATTACTTAACTGCTACCAATAACAAAATAGTTCATATGTTCGAAAACTGAGCACCATATTCGGTGGAATTTGAATTTCGTGTCATGTATTCTCCCGCCCATGGTTCACGTAGTAATTTATATGAATAGCGCCTGCTCGCTCGAATCCGCCTATGTAATGAAGTTATCTGTGAGAAGATTTAGACGTAATTAGAATAAATAGTCTTTACCGTCTTATGTTCAGACCAGTTCATAATAATTCTCGGAAATATAATAAAAGCACGAGGATATAATATAAGCCCTTATTATAGCTGAAAAGTAATTAACCCCATACTTAAATTATTTCCTTTATGTGTCGGTAGGTACTACACAGCTGTCTTACATAACAGGCAAGCTAAACATATTGAAATCACAACATTTCGAAAAGATTTACAGCTTATATAAATCACGCTACAAATTCACCATAGGTAAGCATTTGATGACACTATGAAGTTTCGCACACGAAAATGAGTTATTATGCGTTATTGCTTGAATTATTATTAGCTATTGCATTAATTTAGTACATTAGAGTTTGAATTACCTGATGGATCGAAGGAGGTGACACGCTAAGTGTGGAATAGGACACATTGTAAAAAAGTCGTTTCCGTATGGACCGTGTGCGAAGCGACTAAATTGCATAGGGATGTTAACTCCATTTTTTATGATGTCATTCAATTGCTTTTCGAATGAGAATCAAAGTCTGGCGTATCTACTAAGCGCTAAAACGCTCCATACAAATTGGACAGAACATCTGATGTCACTTATTCTACGCGGGCCGTAAAGTTGTTCTAAAAACGCATTTTTTTGATTTGGCCGTGAAAAACTGCGTTTAAGTACGTCGTTGTAGTACATTTTTTTACTGATTGAAATATAAATAATATGATGGTATCATTTCAATTACTATTGGATGATAAAAAAAAAACGTTGAACTCAGAAAACATTTAATACATAGTATCTTTGTGGGAAGTACATAGTTTTTGTGAATTTCATTTTTATTATGGTAAGGTGATGTTCTTAAAAGTGTATAACAGTAATTATCTATTTTGTGATTAAAGCAACATCCATATTGTATCTATCAGATCCATTGGAATACCTACGGCGCTGTACTAATTAAGTCTCTGGTATAGTTACTGTCACTAACAACTGCAGGTGTATTTGCTCGAGCGGTTACTACGCCACTCCGGTGCTCCTGTCGCACTCCGAGAAAACTGGAATGATATTTAAGTACATTATTAACTGCGCGGAAAATGTTTAGTTGACATGTTTATTTGTAAACGATACGCAAAATGAAAATTAATTGCCAAATGCAAGATTTTCAGTTACACTTTCTTAATTTAGTAAAATAATAGGTTGTAATCCATGTCACGAGATCGACTATTAATTTTAGTATTTGTTTTTATTGCATTGTTATCAAACATTTATAAAAATGAAAAAACAGTTATAATTTGGTGTTGTGAATAAATTAGCTTTTTATGATGTTAATAATAAAAAATGATCCTCTGCTAAAATTTCCCTCCAACGAAAGGTTGACAGTTAATAACGAACAAGGTCTCCAATTGAGTGTAAACTTTATTTACGTATTGAATATGGTAACATAAAGAATCATCTTTCAAACTTTGAATATTGCTAACTAACAAATATTTGAACCCAGGTATACCTACACGGCAGATCATTCGACATTTGCTTAGTCAAAACGTGACATATTTTGAAAATCACGTGCACAAAATGGAGGTATTGTTTCGTTACATTTCACCAGTAGATACAAGGGTTAAACTGCACCAAACCTAATAATAAAACGCTTTTAATTGCTACTGAAACAACATGCTACAAATGATAAACAGCGCCTGCGATAAAAATGTGAGCAAATGAAATAAAAGCATATAGGTACTAAACAAAGTAGTTACTTATGAGAAGGCTGCACTGGTGGTGAGTTTTCGCCCTAATGTAAAAGGATGTGATAGATCGACGTGTTTAATTAGCGGCGGTATGCCTGTTGCGTATTGTGCGGATTGCGCGTATCTATCCCGACACTGCGGATTAATACTTTGGTTTGGTTTAGCGAGGCGAGGCTTACAGGGCCTACGATGTAATTAGTTTTGGTGTTACGAGTTGCTACACAAACAATCCCCTGTACGATTTATAGCTATATATCCGTTATACTCGCATCGTAGGCATTGCCTAAATCAATATCAGCCTGGTTTCATTGGCTAAAACCGCCTTCAATTAAACGGTAATTCTGTTTAACATTGTCACGATGTGAAAGTGCAATATCCCTGGAATAGTGCAAAACGAAAATGTTTGTGTCGTCGCAAACACCGACGCCAAATATTTGCCGAATGGAATAAAACCAAAACGAGTTGCTTTATTCGGTGTTTTACAAAGTTCTAACTGCGTTCAGTGATTCGGTAGCAGTCCAGCGTGTGAGCGGAAACAAAACAATTGACATCCCGTTCATCAAACTCGGCCGACACGTTGCATTTCCGGAAAAAAGAATATCGCACAATTGCCACTAGCAGTTGCCACAAATAGAAACAAACAGAATTACTGTTAATTATTATTTAGAACAAAATATTTGACACGGGATTAGGAACTTACTCGTATTTCAAAATCGGTCCCGAACTTTTAATCAAAAAAGTAAATGATGTAATAATAATTACATCATGTACTTTAATTTCTATTCACAAACAATATTAAAATATTCAATTAAAACTTTAACCAAGTGTTGTTAGGTCGAGCGTGTCGCAGCATTTGCCGACAGAGCAAAGCGCGTGGGCACTCGACCGGAAACCGTGACGAAAGAAACCGATCAGAGGAAACTTATTTAGACAAGTGATATTGAAAAAATGGGGGCGACGGCTTCGCAACGTCACCTTGACATCAGTCGCCCTTGACTCCGGTGAAAACAGCAGTGAGCCTCATCAGCTGGTCTTCGTATCTTGATAATACGCAATCAACTATATACCTGAACTACACAATATTTAGTTTTTATACAACAAAGTTACTTAGGTAAGTTAAGCAGATCGGTTCACTGATAGTAAGCATTATAGCTCCTCATAAAAATTGCAATGCTACCCAGAACTTTGAAACATTAAGCCCTGAGCGGCGCTGCAGTGCGCTCATCACCCTAAACCCAAAACATCAGGGTAATGAACGAAAACAATACAATGGCACTGCAATTGTTATGGGCCGGCGTTATGCTTACCATCAGGCAAACGACCGGCTCGACTCGTTATAAAATCGTATTAAAAATACCCACTCGTTTATTTATACGACATTATCTTTCTAAGCCATGCATGCTATCATACAAGTGCGGTTAGTTTTCATCCGTATACAGTGTGGCAGTTGGCACCACACGCAAGTGTGATTAGAATCTGAGAAGCAAAAGTCGTTTGCTGTGACCTAACGTCGCTAATTTGCGCTTGCCATTACACCACATTGTTATTGTAAATCTCCTTTCATTGCCTTACATAGTGTATTATTATACCTCTATTTTATACAAGGTGTAACTTAAATAACTGAAAACCTGAAAGTAGTTTGTTCAGAATCGAGTGTAGAATCGATTACACTATATTTAAAAGCAGATCTTTTTTAATCGCTTTATCTGTCTAAACCTTGGAAATACAACATGATGCCAATGAAATTTTTTGGCGAGGTTGCACATTTCAATGTACTGGATATTGAATACTGCGGCGCAATTATACTATACGGATAAACTGGGTTTTATCGATTTTAACTGTCAATTTTATCGAATTTATTTTATCGATAAGATCCGTACTGATGATATAGAGACTAAGAGCGCCGTCAAAATAGAAACGGCGAAGCGCAGCTGACGAGTACAAATTACGGGTGTAGGTATTGGTATATTATATTAACAAGCCTCTCTATTCAAAAGTTGACAAAAAAGAAGAGGAAGAGATTGCCGTCTAGCAGTAGCAGAAGAACTTCCAGCACTTAGTTTTATTATTAAAACGTACGATCAAGAGCCTAAAATGATGAGATAGTAGATACATTATGAATCTATAATCATTGCATCTGTATTGCACTATAAAATACTTGCTTTATAGGTTGCCTCTATGTTATGGAAGCAGAGAATATGGAGTTGACATTATCCCTACTCATGGACTACAAAGCGTTTATATGCAACCTGTAAACAATAAAGCTATTTATAGTTTAAGAATTTATTTACTATCAAAATATTTGAGCAGCTTATGACATCATTGAAATAACTAAAGAAAGAAAAGAAACAGTGGGGCTGAGGTTCAATTCAAATGTAATTCAGGTCAGCCTGTGACCGCCACTCTTCACCCTGACATTAAAAGCGACAATAAACAGTATTATTTGCAATAGTATATAAGCAAAGAGAAAACAGCAACAGGCATCATTTAGCAATCATTGCCCAACAGAACCAGGAGAGCAGAACAAGATGGGAAAAATTGTGTTGGTTTGCTTGGCTGCGGTTGTAGCGGTCGCTTGTGCAAGAGATGTGCGCCAGAGGAGAGATCTGGTGGCGGCTGCATCGCAATGGGAGAAAGGCGACGGTGGCGAATACCATGGCGATCACCATCAGGAGCATGGCGGACATGGAGAAAAGGGATATAAGGGACACCATGAACACGACCACGGCAAAAAGGGACACTCACACCATGAGGGACACAAAGGCCACTACGACGAACACGGCGGCCACAAGAAGGGCCATCACCACGATGAAGGCTACTTTGACGAGCACCACCATGGCGAAAAGGGCGAAAAAGGACATGGTTTCGAAGAAAAGGGACACTTTCACAAAGGACACTCCACCAAAGGTCATCACGGTGTCCACAAGATAGACGAGTTCAAAAAGGATAAACATTTCCACGACAAGCACGGAGAGTCTGGATTTGAGGAAGGGTACGGTGGTCAACACCATGAGGGTGGATACGAGAAAGGTGGGCATTTCGATAAAGGTCACAAGGAGGGTGGATTCCACGAGCACGAACATGGCAAGAAGGGGCACCACGAAGAGGGCGGTCATCACCACGACCACAAGGGCTTCCATGATGAAGGTGGTCATGACGAGCACTATGACCACCATGCCGGCCACGGCTCCAAGGGCGGCCACGAGGAACACAAAGGTTGGGGCTGGAAAGGACATAAATGATTCTTCTATTTGATTGATGATAATTTTTTTTGTTATTGTTGAATATTTTGTGATACGGTACTTAGTAAAATATTAAATTTGTAAATTAATTACAACACTTTATTTCTAAAAATAAGATATATTTCAGTATGAAAAGAGTTATCGCGGCACTTTATTATAGTTTTGTGGAAATACAAAGTAGGATGTGAAGAAAAGGTTACCTATATGAATTATGAGCAGTTGGTACAATTTCGTGATATGAACAATCGTTCATTATAATTTTTATCATAAGATTTAGTAATTTGTACAATGTGCCATTATCCGTCAATAATTACTCGCAGTTAGTATAATCTCTTGGTTTGTACAAATTATTAATTCGTTCTAATTTTGATGATAAGATTTAGCAATATGCTTGCACATTATTGTTTGAGCGATGGTACCATCCAGACGCTCTTGGCTGGCTCAACTCAGACGCATCTGGACACTCGCAGCAGAGTTACCACCTAGTGAAAATGTGTAAATGATAATTTGCACAAATTGCGAGTTGTACGAATCGTATTATACTCATAGAGTAATTATTTCATTCTTCTACTACTTACCATCCCTTCTTGTTAATAATTAATATTCATCTGGATTATGGACAGGTCTACACATAGATATTTATAGTCTTTGGGTCTACAGTATCTTTTAGATGGTCAAACTATTTTTATACATCAGTAAAGTTTATTGAGCTGTAGTGTTCATATTGTAGCTGTAGTATTATTACTAACGACAATCGATTAAAAACATCAGAGCCTATACTTAATATTTAATATATTACTATATAAGTAACTACATATTATAGAGGTGTACCAAAGTGGTAAACTTCATTCTCAATTATAAGACTAAAATAGCAATAGCCTATAAACTAAATGGCTCGGCCAAAATTGTAAACCTAAAAAATAATAGGTACCAGAAACCATGTGTAGGAATATGATTGCAAACTTATATCAAACTTACTAAAACCCTTTAAGCCTGTAAACTATTTACTCGATTGATTAGCAAACCGTAATTGTCCCTATCTCAATCAAAATGCATACTCAAAATGTCTACTAAAATGCAGAAGAGTGCAGATATCCTGGCTTCGCAACTTGGCACTGATTTTAAAATTCTAATAGAGTTAAGATAAGGAAAATAGCGCATCCAAGTCTATTTACAGCGAAGTTCCATTTTTAAGCTGGTTTTAAGACTTTTATAAAACTGATTTTGTGTGAATTAAACAGGAGTTTTGTCTAAAACACAGATTAGAGATACAAAAAATGAAAAATATATAATATTATATTCACTTAAGAAAAGATAAGAGAAAAATTATAGTATAATAATTACGAAAAAGCATCTTCAGATTAATATTGATTCAGATATTTGTTGAAATGCCTAAAAATGAAATTATGAAAAACCGAAAACGTATAAGAGTGCCATGTTGATGCGATTAAAATATAAACAATTTATCAGGTTAGCTGCACTACTGGTAGCATTGCAGTTCAACAGGGCCAATGCCTTTAGTTAGCAGATATAAGTCAGCCAAGTCGTGGACTGAGACACTAGGTTTTACTTAAAAGAGAATAATATGTGATACGTAGTGGATTATTTTGGTTTTTTATTCTTTTAGCTTCGTATGATTTGTGCAATTAGCCAGTGTCAGTACCTACTATAATAAAATAAGTTATAATGCAAGGATGCAAGAGGCGAGTATCCAATCTAACTGGCATTAAAGAAATGGGGGAAGCTTATGTAACGCAGTGGACGTCTTCTGGCTGATGATGATGATAAAGTAGAGATGCAATAAGATCAAAGCTAGCAACACGTACACATCTAGAATATCAAGTAGCTCTCAAGTTAAGTGTACTTGATACTTCATATTCTTTCATTCATATTCGTTATTAATTAAACTAAATACCTAATTTTAAGTGCAGTATTATTTAGTATCTAGTTAATAAGGGCACATAATAACCTTCTACTACTACTACTACTACCTTTGTCAAATCCCTTTGGATTTAGCCGAGAGGAAGATAATTACGCCATTTCACTCTATCCTAAATTCCTAACATAATTTCATTCCAATATGCCAACCAGACTTTTCGTACCAACGTCAACACAATCTCACGCTATTCAAAATCTTCGATGGTAACATAACACGTTCGTCTTGAGGAATGCACACAAAGAGTTATGAAAAGAATAAGTATAAATAATCTTTTATTTTACCTCAAAGAATACGGCGCTTAAGCTTGCAGGTAGCAAGAAAGGACATGAACATATTGTCGGTGTTAGGGAGTAATCGAGATAATAATGAGCTTCATTTTTCTTTCGTATTTTCTCCTTCCGTGGAAACAGAAAGGGCTTAAAAGAAAAATATACTTATAAAAACAAATAGCTATACCAAAAAATACTATGAAATGAAGATTTAGATGTGATTACATAATTATTATTGCTATGTGTTATTATTCTATATCAGGAATAGTTATTGTTTATTGAGGTTTGCGTTATCATTTACGATAATATACAAACTCAAAATCGCAAATATTTTTGTTCAAAATCAAGTTTTTACCTTGGTATACCAGTGGTCAATATATAGTTGTCTCATTTTTATCCTCATTTTAACACACTTTTATAAGCTTCATTGTAACGAACAAACAATGTATTAAAATCTTAGAAGTAAATTTTAACCTACTTCTAAGTATCGCATCGAAACGAAACTGTGTATATGAAGTTCCGATGACAATACAATAACTAGATATCATGGAGCTGATCTTGGAGCCAGGAGGTACTCTGTAATAGTGGAACTCTTCAGTGGCTACAAGTAAACCCTTCGAGTTTGGGCTCATATGATTCGTTTTGACAATTCCAATAGTTTGCACTTGTCATTGATATTGAGGTGCTGATAACCGAGTCAGGAGCTGGAAGTATTTTTTTAGTTTCTTTAAACTACATATAATAATTTATAGCGATCTCTATCAAGGTATCAGTTTTTATTTATATTTACTAATCAAAAACAGACCACCAAAATCAGAGCCGAAAAATAAGACATACATAGAATTTGAATGCAAAAAAATGTAGCCCAGGAACTCTTCGGCAAGCTTGTCTAAACAAAAATTCTCCGGATTGATTAAGTTGTTGAGATGATAAATAAATTAAAAAACATTAAAACAAAGAAAAGTTTGGGCAACGACATCAACTATCTCGTATATTAGACGCAATGCCACAGAACATAGTATAATGCGTACGGATTTCGATCTTACCGTACACGAGTCAGTCATGCAGACGCTAACATAATTCAATGCAATAAATGTAGTTTTACTTAGTTTAGTGCATACTACGTATTACAAACGCACATTAGTGATAAAGAACAGTGATTAAAATTAAAAACTACTACAGCTTTGATCCAGTTATCTATTGATAAGGTGCAGGTAGCTACTAACCTGCGTATAAGTATGCCGGAGTGAGATATTATGCAAAGAAAAGACAAGAAGAACAATAATAATTACGGAAAAGAACAACGTTTGAGGTCTGTGTGTGTAATTACCACATACAGTCGGATGCCAAAAAGACTTTGTAAATCACATGACCATGATTTACAAAGGCTTTCCATTACATAGCAGAATTCAGAAAAGGGTCAAACCGCGGAGAATGCCTGCCAACCTGTTATACAAACAAACATAATAAATATGGAAGATACTTTTAACGCACCCGTTTCCTACAGCAAATAGAACTGAAGTATAAATTAACAAAATACTTTTTATACATTTTATAAAAAGTATTTTGTTTAAATAATTAAAACATGCTGGTGCTGGTAGTTAATTATAATGCATCACCTTATTTTGGCTGCATATAGGATCTAAACTATCTTGCTAAGTAAAAACATGTTCTATGTTGGAAATTTAAAAAAGGGGGAACCGCCTTTAATAAAAAATAATGACCTGATTTTGATGAAATTTATCCAATCTGAAAGAATATCCTTTCAAATAAAGAAAGAATCGGTCCAAATCGGTTTATAAACGACGGAGTTTCGAGGAAACAAATATACAAAAATACAACTGAATTGAGAAACTCCTCTTTTTTTTTTAACCGGTGAAAAACCGGGTAAGTAACAACTCTCTGTTAATACATACCTAACCAATATGATACCAATAAGGTCATTGCTAACACCAATCAAAATGTTGTCCGGATGGAAGTAGAAATCGGTTGTTATCTTGTAGATGCAATTAAACCTTGACAATATCGGACATAGTAAAGTTACCTAACATTTTCTGTAGTTGGTATATAAATTCATTGTCACCAAATGCAGTTATCATTCACAACTGCAACAAGCTCAATTAACCATGAGGAGTATCCTGCTTGTAGCAGTCAGCCTGCTGGCGCTTGCGGCGCTCGCCGCCGCCCGGGACGTGAGGGAGCGGCGCGCCGCCGACCTCGAGACCGCCGCCTCGGGGCACCACTGGGACAAGGGAGGCGGCCACGAGCACCACGCCCACCACCACCACGACCACGGTGACCACGGCCACAAGGGACACAAGGGACACCACGAGGACCACCACGGCAAACATGGTCACTCCCACCATGAAGGCCACAAAGGCCATCATGGCGAGCATGGTGGGCACAAGAAACACCATCACCACGATGACGGCTACCATCACCATCACCACCACGGTGAGAAGGGTGAGCACGGACATGGACATGAAGAACACGGTCATTGGCACAAAGGCCATGACACGAAGGGACACCATGGTATCGAGAAACACGATGAGTTTAAGAAAGACAAGCACTTCCACGATCACCATGGTGAAAAAGGCTTCAAAGAGCATCATGGCGGACATCACCACGAGGATGGCTACAAAAAGGGTGGTCACTTCCATAAGGGACACAAGCATGGTGGACATCACGAACATGACCATGGCAAGAAGGGTCATCATGAAAAGGGAGGTCATCATCACGACCACAAGGGACACCACGGAGAGGGTGGCCACCATGAGCACTGGCACCACCATGATGATCACGGCAAGAAGGGCGGTCACGAAGATCATAAGTCTTGGGGTCATAAAAAGGGTCACTAATCTGTGCCTATTTGTGTCACAGTTGTTAATTGTTATATCTTTAGAAACGAATATTATTGTTATGTTTTTTACGTCAAAGAAATACATTTTATAAAGAAACTATTGTACTTATTTATCATATAATTATATCGATTATTATACCGATTGTGGTACTTGGAACATATAGATTGATGCAAACAACCTAAATTGAATGCCCTTTTATCGCTAACCAATGAAGAATAGGTACCTACAGTCTTTCCATTGACCAGCTCAATGTTATCCATTGTATGTTATTTTACTGATTTAGAACTACACGTGTAGGTATTTGAAAAAGCCGCAGTAACTTAGATATAAGTGGTATAAAGAAAAGCTTTTAAAAAGATAATCAGGATACTCTTTAGTGTGAGCTAGGTACTAAAACAATATATTATAATCTATACAAATCTATACATACAAATAAATAAAATTGAAGTGTCTGTATGTAATATCAAAATAACAGCTTTTTACCAAATGCATATGAAAGTGTATACGGTACCTATAACAAAACAACCATTTTTTAAATTTTTGTCTGTCTGTTTGTTTGTTCCGGGTAATCTCCGAAACTCCGATTTTGACGGGACTTTCACTGGCAAATAGCTGATGTTACAAGGAGTAACTTAGGCTACTTTTATTTTAGAAAAAGAATTAGGGTTCCACGCAAAAAATAAAAAACATGAAATCCAATATCTCTTGAATAACAAGTTATGCAAACTCATAAATTGTTGTTTTTCTGTAAAGGAAAACTGTTTACAGCAGGCCAATTAAATCATTTCCTTTTGAAAATGCTTCGTATAATTTTTTACTAACTAAACTTCAATGCTTTGAAAATAAAACATACATTAACATTTATGTACGTTTTACTAGGTGGTAGGACTAATTCTTCTCCGAGTGTCCATCTGGGTTGGTACCACCGCTTTGGTCGTGTAGTCAGCTGCCAAGCATTACTGTGCATTACCCAGCATTACCCACAATAATTATGTCTTTGAAAATAAATCTCATTTTTTTGTATTGAGGTGTATTTGAAAAAAATGGTTTCTGAGGGAGCAGTAGAGCAGATATTTTTTTTTTTAATTTTATTGTCAGTTTGCATCGCTACCTGATGGTATTGGATATTATTGGACTATTACTATTTTGAAATGCACATAGTAATTATCTGCATCCAGTTACGAACCCTACACTAAGCGTGGTCCGTCACGCCTATTTGCTGTTTTTTTCCGTATTCCCTAGAACATGCTTATAAAACGCTAATAAGAATTAAATCTTCCAGCATATTATATTTCTGTATTAAAGTATGTATAAATTAAATAAACAAACATAGGTATTTGATTCCTTGTCTCACGACTGCTAGCGACAGAGTAAATAATTACTGAGCAAAACGACATTCTATACAAATACCAGATTTCAGTAATTACGGATTTGCTTCTCAGTATAGAGTAAATAGAGTACAATAATTAACTATCTATTAAAACAGAGATGCCTATCAATTCCGTATTAACAGTTATTAGATCCTAAGGGGCCTAATATCATATCTGAGACGTCTATTACGCAATAATATATATGTATAATAGATGTTCAAGATACGTTAATTATGTTCTGATGTGTAAATATGATTAGATAGATTTAACAAATAAGGTACCACAATGTTAATGGCATATTTAATTTCCGGGCTTTAATCTTACTTAAGAAGCGGTAAGCAATTTGTCAGTAAATAATAACAAAATTTAGGTCATTATATCTCATTTACACTGAAGATTAAATCTGTAGATAAGTGCTAAGGCTTTATCAACATTTGAATTTGATATAGAACTACTTAAAACAAGTAGCTAGAAACGATTGAGTTAACTTTCGCGTAGTTAAGTACCTACAAAGCATTACTTTTTGAGGATTTTGAATAAATTTGTACTTGTACAGTAGATATCTACCGTAGTATTGTATGTATTATACAATCGGATAGAGACGATAACCGTGGTCTATGGAAGGATTTCTTGTTTGATATTTTCATATCAAAAGGCTCTAACGATTTCAAATAAAATCACCGTCTTGGGATTTTCAGGGCTAGATCCCTGAATCAACCGAACGAGGTCTTAGGGAAAATGAATGATGCTCTTTCACCCACGAATTAAATTGTTATTCCTAAAACCATTGCATGGTCTAAATATGTTATGTGTAGTTAGAGGTAACTGGAATATCGCGGTTCTGCTGTTATTAAAAATTGGACATGCCGACGGGTAACAAGCATGTTTATATTTTCCGGTATAAAAAATATGTGAAACGTTATGTAGATATATAGTGTATGTTATAATTGCAGTTTAAAAATAAAATTATTTATAAAAGCGATAGGAGCTTAAGATTAAGCTTTATTTTAATTTTCTAAAATAAGTGTATGCTAGTGATAGTACAGTTATCGAAGCTGTGCAGTGAATTAGTGAGTATAGCGCTTGACCTTGACAATAGTCAGTGTCGGTACGGTATGTACCGGAGTGGAAGTGCAACCGTTGCCCAATACAGCTGCCGAGAAAACCTGAGCCGGTGTCTATAAAACCTTGTCGTCGACGTTAATATTTATCAAAACAAAATACGCCTTCGACACAGGCAGGTCAGTAACAATGAAGGCAGCTCTAGTTCTGGGCGTAGTCGCTCTTCTGGCGGTAGTACAAGCCAGGAACTTGCGGGAGAAACGTGATGCAGACCTGGAAGCTGCTGCCAGCCATGATGGTGGCAAATGGGACAAGGGAGGCGGTCATGAGCATCACGGCCACCACCATGACGAACACGGTGGCAAGGGAGAGAAGGGGTACAAAGGTCACCACCACCATGAGCACGGCAAGAAAGGTCACCACCATCACGAAGGCCATAAAGGGCATCACGACGAACATGGTGGACACAAAAAGGGCCACCACCACGATGATGGACACCACCACGAGCACCACCACGGTGAAAAGGGTGAGAAAGGGCATGGCTTCGAAGAAAAGGGACACTACCACAAAGGCCACTCGACAAAAGGTCACCATGGCGTACACAAAGTAGACGAGTTTAAAAAGGATAAACACTTCCACGAAAAGCACGGAGAATCCGGTCATGAAGAGGGTCACGGTGGGCACCACCATGAGCACGGACACAAGAAGGGTGGCCACTTCCACAAAGGACACAAGCATGATGGACACCACGAGCACCACCATGGCAAGAAGGGCCATCACGAGAAGGGTGGACACCACCATGACCACAAGGGACACCACGACGAAGGCGGCCACCATGAGCACCACCACCACCACAGCGGCCACGGAAAGAAGGGTGGCCACGAGGACCACAAACACTGGGGCTTCAAGAAAGGACACTAAACCTTAATTTAATAACCATTATTGTTACTGTAGGCATATCTTGTTATTGTTATTGACATATGAAAAACATTTCTGTAAATAAACATTGCTTAAGTTATTTGTGGTGCCGTTTATTTATAAAACTAATATACGTCTTTTTACTATTAATGAGGTAGAACAATATTATCTATCTATAACAATATGACAGCCCATATATTTATTTTCGTGAGCAAAGTACACCTGGTATAATTTCTTTGACATCGAAAATAAATATCAATAAAGAACATAACATTTTTTTCCTGTGAAAAATACAATCCCGGGCTACATTAATTAGAAGCAAATGGCAAAGAAAAATGATAAACATTTCTTAATTAAGTATAGAATAAATCAAATATAACGTATTCGTTTGAAGACTTTTGCTATAAGTGTTTCATTATACATACTCGTAATCTGTATGCTGAGTGTAAGAATCCAGTTACGCGACGACCGCGTTCGTCGAGCCGTGCAAAAGGTTATGTATTTAACTATCCATGTTTGTGTCCATACCACACAATACAGGAAATCCTAGTACAAGGATATGAGTGCGTATGCGTTTATTTATTGTTTTTTTTTTTAAATTCACAGTCTTGTAATCCTCTTATAATATAATCTACTACGGAACCATAAAAATGGACCTTAAAAATTAATAAAGCATAAAAAATTTCATAAGCCCATAATGCTATGCTATTGTAAAAACCAGGATTTAAAAAAAACTGGTACTAACACCCTTTTTGAATTCACTCGTAAAAAACAAAAATATGTAACATAACATAAACATAAACGCTTACACACTCATACCCCCGCACTAGGATTCCCTGTGTCGCAGGTGGCATGGACATTGGACATACACAGATACACATCACAAACATCCAAGACCCGAGAACAAACTTTATGCTTACACAAAATCTGCCCGGCCGGGAATCGAACACGGGACCCCTCGCCTTGCAGGTAGGGTTACTACCAACTTAGCTGCGGAGCCGTATGTATAACTGTCCTGTACGCTCTAACAGTCTGCAAATGTATTCTACAGATTTGTTTTACTAATATTTTCCGTTACCGTCCTTTTTGTCATAGAGTAGTGTAAATGCATCTCCAATGGATACATTTGACCATATTTCCATATTTTTTATTTAATACCTAATGTCTCAGGGCGAAAGCAGGCCACGCAGGTCTTTCTTTATCTTTCAAAATTCTGAGTGACACTGGAGTTGTTACTGACGTTGTGCTTATCGTTAGGCAAACGACCGGCTCGTCTCTTTATTTAATATTATACAAAAAAAAATTCTTCTAATTTTCAAGAATAGTAATACAATTTGAAGATGTTAATTACTAGCGCGTAGCAACTCTACGAGAGCCTACGAGCTAGACATTCTCTTACGATGATCGTGTGAACTCCTAAAAACCAATTAGGCAAAACCTTTTTTTTTACTTTTCTTTTTATCTGTTTCCGTAATAATACTGAACGAGTTAATATCTATGCCTATAATTCGTCAAGCTCGTTCACGACACCCCTGCATCAAGTCAAGAGGAAATTTTACAAGTTGATTGACAAAAGAAGCATGTGCTTATAATAATTTGCGTTTTCGTACACTAACGTCTGCATAAACAAAGCTGAAGGGCATCGTTAGTTAGTTAATACACGTAGGAGTTAGATTGCTATTTTAATATACGTGAACTTACTCGGCTCGTGTCTATAGACACGAGCCGCAGACACACATAAAAATTAGTCATGAGTGCCAATGAAATCGGTGACCAAATTATCTACACAAACTTTGCCTACTTCAGCTGTCACACAGATTAGTAAGTTTTTCAAACCAGAAGTATGCTACTATAATATCCCCCTTTTAAAAGAATAAACTAAATGACCATAATATTAGGTAACACAATCTTGTATCTATATCTTTTAAAACTACCTGCGAACATTAGGAGTATTGTAGTGCAGAAGAGCACACAACCTCTAAACTTAATTTAAACTTTTTCCAAGGCTTCGCCACGGGCGTAGTTGGATAAGTAAACAGTGATTAAATTTAATATTAAAGGAACTAAAAGAAACCTTATTTTGGTAACGGTCTAGTTGACGTGACTTTTGTAAGTTTCATATAAGAGTACATAATACATATTGTCCTTGGTTGTTGTAGATCCCCCTTTCTATTTTCTCTCTATGTTGTGCGGGCGAGGAGAAGCTGGATTTTGTGGTCCAGTGAGCGCAGGAGGCAACCCACAAACTAGACAAAGCTAGGGTCTTATAAATATAATGTCTGCATTTTTTAAATTATACCTAAAGTCTTCAAGAGACGATTGACCGGTATCTTCTGTGGTCAAGCGTGGTACATCGTCGAGAGCATCATCACTTGGGATAGCAGTCAAACACAAGCCCATTTGCGCAGCCACTCGAACGCTCATTTTGCGCCGATGTCATATAAAATATATGAAAAATCTTGTCGTTTGTGGTTTCAATAGTGGCCAAATTCGGTGGCCCAATATGCGGCTGCACTTAGACACTGTCTACAGCTAACCAGGCGTTAAAAATATTTTTTCAAGGGAGAGGTTTTGTGTAAACTTAATAAAAATTACAGTATAAAATTTAATACCTACATGATATTTTCATTTGAAAATGTATTAAATATTTTTTCATGACCTTTGCAATCTGTTTTCTAATAATGAAAATACATTAATAATAACAACGGTTTTATATACCTATTGTATTCTATAAACCTATTTTAATCTCGGTTTTTTATACGTATTGAAATAGATGAAAAATTGAATGTCCTAATCTGATAAAAAACATTATATACTAACGTGACGAGCTGGTCGTTTGCCTAATGGTTAGCATAACGCCGGACCATAACAATTTGAAACACAAAATCCTGCACGGCACTGTAGTGCGTCCGTTACCCTGACGCACTAGGTTAAGTTTCGTAAGCCCAGTAATGTATATATACGTATATATAATTATATAGATATATATTTTAAGTAATTACCTGAGAAGGTACTTATCTGACTCTACCGACTCCAGTTTACGTACATAATATCTGACTAGTAAATATTACGCTTTTAAAAGTATATAAGTAATGTTAAGATTTTTAAGAGCTGTGGTTTTTATGAATAAATAAATAAATAAAACCCAGCCTGACAACGATGATGTGTTTCCGTTAAAATCGATTGATGTCGAATCACCTCATTTCATTTCACTTAATTTTCAAAATGAATCTGCTTTTAAAAATACTTAATTTACCGTATTGAAATAATTACAGGGATGATTTTAGAATTAGTTACTAGCTGCAAGGGTATCTAGACTGCAAGACCGGCCGGTGCCAAGTTTTTGTAATCTTACTAAGAGCTTGGAAATTGCAAATTGCGTTGCGCAAGCAGACACCTAGTGCCTAATGCAAGTTACTAATTACACACCGAATTAACTGAAGAATAGATTCAGACTATTGGGATCAAGTTCGTTTCTAAAGTTAATTATACTTTAGGTGTCAATGCTAATAAACGTCATCAGTAATATCTCAATAATAATTACATACCTAATAGAAAAATATACACGAATATTGCCGTGCTTGTATGCAGAGTATCGTGAACTCGTGTTTGGTTTAGCCAAATTTTACCTTTCAAAGCCGTCAAAATGGTTATTAAAAATTTACGTACCTACCTATATATTTAAAAAGCTAAGCATTATTTATATACTTAATCAGAAAACTGTGTAAACATTTTATTAATATAAATATTAATTAATATGATTAAGAAACGATTAAGCACATACAATCACGTTCCATAATTTTATGTTCACCAAAAAATTGTACCTAGTAATGTACGCTTTCAAGAGTTATTAGTAGATACGTAATAAATAATAATAAAGACAATTATTTCCATATCTCTTAAATAAAATTTAAAAAACAAAAGTTTAGTACCTTCTTAAGTACATATGTATGTACTTATGAAGGTATACTAAGGAAGTAACTATACATTCTTTTAAAGAAGCTACGTAAGTATATGTTAAATACGTGTACCTCTAATATACTCCTTTGCATTTTCCTTTGATTTTTATGAGACCTAAATTATATTTCGTTAGAGACTAAGCTAAACAACTTTTAAATAATAAAATTATATCAGGCCACATGAACAACGAGTGTCGTGTGATGCCACTGCTGCGAATGTATCGCAGTCTCGGCGACGGCAGAGTTTCGTGATGCTGCATTCCATCAGGCGTTCACTGGCTTGCATAAATAAAATTAAAAAGGTAGTGCTAGCTTGATTTAATGTAACTATAATATAAGCATTATTTATATGATTAAGTTGGCAGTGTCTTTATATCCATCTTTTGTTTACTAAACGTAACAAAATACAAAAGACAATACAAAAATCAATGTTTTAATTAGCACAGTTAGTATTCCGAATATAAAAAATAAAATAGCGAATTTAAGCCCAATTAAGTATATATTTAAAAGTAACTGTGTACAAAACGAAAAATGTAGAGACAACACGACCCAGAAAGATGGATAGACGACGGGCAAGCAGAGCGCAGTATTTCACAGGACTTGTTTAATTTAAGAGTGACTGGCTGGGTGGCACTGCAATTTTTATGGCTTAATATCAGGCAAAACATTTCCTTGATATGTCTCCTAATTGCGTAAAATAATATATTTCTATTTAAACTTGACAAGGGCGAGAAAATACCAAGTGGGGTACCTACTACCAAAGTAATTGATTCCTAAGTACTATAAGATGAAACTCGCCTACCTTGTACCACAATCGTGTACGTTAAGTAAAAGCTTCAGACGATAAACACGAGCTCACTAGGAAACGAACCAAGAAAGCTTAGGGCATGCTACGAGCGTCAGCCGTTCACTCGGTCAGGATTACGGGCCGCCACCGCCCGGCCCATAAATCTAAAGGGGGTGTGACATTACTAATCTCCCTCCTCACTCACTAATTTGTATGAAACGGCTATCAATGGATTACACAAATAGTACACACACTTTCTTCTCCTCTAGGTGTGAAAACAAAGTCAGATCACGGATCTACGGCGATTCGCACACGCACATAGAGCATCAAGACGACTATATGGCTTAACCGACTTTAAAAAATGAGGAGGTCCTCAATTAGTGTGTATTTTTTGTGTATGTTTATTTACTTTCTATATTCACTTTAGGGCTTGAAAAAGTGAAATTAGGCATAATATGTACATTGTACGTACTGTAGTCGGATAGGATATGTTACTGTAGTCGTCGCGTCGTGTCGTGATTTATGACAAAGAGTTATCATGTGATAAATTCCCTGGGCCTGGACAAATAATTAAAGTTATAGATTGTTTAAGTTCACTTGTAATCCATCCTTACTATTATAATAAATCCTTCGTCCTTCTTTCACGCAACAACGGAGCATATTTATAGTTTATGAACCGGTGAGTATATAGGCTTACTTTTTTATCCCAGAAAAATGCACGGTTCCTGCGAGAATGCGGTTGAAACCGGGATATATATACAAATAAATGGGAAAGATCAACACATTCACACGTAAGACGTTTTATTAGACACTGATCTTCTAATACCTCCTCTCAGTGCCATTTTAAAAAACTTGTCTACCAATTTTTCCTCTTACCTATAATTCCTTCCATACTGTCAGCGTTTAAGATTTAATCAAAAACATCATTTTCTTTGTAAAGAATTCCAGTGAACATAAGCCCGCATTTTCAGAAAATGCTCTAAAAGGAAGCGCGTTTGATTGAGCGTCTACAAAGCTGAGGTAAGAACAAAGCCGTCACATATCCGAGGGAAATAAAATATCTACTCGGTTACCTGATGGCTTGAAATAAGTACAAAGATTTTCACGCCAATCTTAATAGTGGAAAAGTGGAGACAAAGAATATAACAATTCGAATTTGTCGTCGTAGATTTTCATCGAGCTAGTATATAAGCACTCCGGTGAGCATAGTGGGTAAAGCTCTCTCGGGACCATTGTCATGTGTACTACATCGACTACTGTCTACTAGGTACCCAATATGGCGAGGTTAGATTTATGAGTAGATACCTCCGACCGCGCAGTGCCTACAACATGTTCGATACACAAACACAATGGTGCCGCATGGAAGGATCCAATACTGTGAGCTGCCGAGAACTACCAAATCATATTTTACAAGAGCTTCGCAATAAAACTTTATCACCGCTAGTATTGGAATATAGATACTTCGCTTTTGTGAAGTTTGTATTCTATGATGAAATTACTGTCTTAACCATATATTCTTATTGTAAGTATTATTAAGACAGTAGTGATCTTGCCTGTAAAGAAATATAATAAATAAACCTATATATGTATATAGAGGAACGAAATCTACACTCTATCAAATAAATAAAATTGAAGTGTCCGTTTGTAATATCAAAATAACAGCTTTTTGCTAAATGCATATGAAAGTATATACGGTACCTGTAACAAAACAACCATTTTTAAAATTTTTGTCTGTCTGTCTGTTTGTTCCGGGTAATCTCCGAACGGCTGGTCCGATTTTGACGGGACTTTCACTGGCAGATAGCTGATGTTACAAGGAGTAACATAGGCTACTTTAATTTTAGAAAAATAATTAGGGTTCCGCGCAAAAAAATAAAAACCAAGTAATCTAAAATCTCCACGCGGGTGAAACCGCGGGGCAGCAGCTAGTAATAAATAAACCTATATATAGAGGCACGAAATCTACACTCTATCAAATAAATAAAATTGAAGTTTCCGTTTGTAATATCAAAATAACAGCTTTTTACTTGATGCGGTACCTATGACAAAACAACTATTTTTAGTCTGTCTGTCTGTTTGTTCCGGGTAATCTAAGAAACGGATGGACCGATTTTGACGGGACTTTCACTGGCAGCTAGGTGATGTTAGAAGGAGTAACTTAGGATACTTTTATTTTAGAAAAAGAAATAGGTGTCCGTGCAAAAACAAAAACCCATGAAATCCAATAACTCCAAGGGGGGGAAATTGCGGGCAGCAGCTAGTTATAAATAAATTTCACTTATGAACCTATTTCGAAAGTCGCATAATATAGGTATATCGATCGTCGATAACCTGAGCTCGGAAGGCATCTGCGTTTTATCACAATCGTTTACTGGTAAATTGCCTCCTTTATGCAAAACATCGAGGTAGTTGCCGAAATTCGACTTCGAAATCCGAGCCTTCTTTATCCAATTTCTTTTCTAAATATTCGAGCTTCTTATGTTCCTGGAAACTGCAGAGTTAACAAACTCTTCTGACGACTAAACAAATAACTCAAATGGATAACGATTTGATCGTTACGTAACAAAGGCATGACTGTTGTTCATCTTCTATACACCATTTATTATATAGTGTAACATTTATTAAGTAACTAACCTATTTTAAAAAATAACAAAACTGTTCAAGAAAAAAATTAAAATTTCGGAACATGCCATTTAAGTATTATTGCGTTGCCGAATAAGCAAAACAATAATGAATAAGTGAAAATCCCAAACAACATAAATTATTTATCAATCATTTTATTTAAATAATATGTTCATCGTTCTAGTCTATATATTTCACCGCCACAGAATATAGGTAATTCGTAGTAAATGAGTCACGAATCACAAATACTGCGAACGTTAGATTTTCCAGAAAATAAATAATTACTAACAAATAAACTGATGACTCGATTTGCGACGTAATATACAACGATAAGCCTAAGCCGATTGAAACGATTTTCAGTGTCCTTTCTTGTATCCGTATTTCTTGTGATGTTCGTGTTCGCCCTTTTTACCATGATCGTGATGATGTTTGTGATGAGAGTCGTGGCCTCCAGAGGTCTTGTGACCCTTGTGCTCATGATGATGTCCACCTTTCTCGTGATGACCCTTCTCGCCGTGATCATGCTCGTGGTGCCCACCATGATGGTGGCCCTTGTGGTAACTCCCTCCTTTCTTGTGCCCGTGCTCTTCATGGAACCCTCCATGCTTTTCTTCGTGACCGGAATCACCTTCTTCGTCAAAGAATGTTTTGTCTTTCTTGAACTCGTCGAGTTTGTGGATTTCGTGATGTCCTTTCGTCGAATGACCTTTGTTGTAGTGCCCCTTTTCAGCGTATTTATGACCCTTCTCGCCTTTTTCTCCTTTATGGTGTTCGTCGTAGTGGCCATCCTCGTGATGATGATCTTCTTTGTCTCCGCCGTGATCGTCATATTCGCCTTTATGATTTTCTTCATCGTGATGACCCTTTTTGCCCTTCTCGTGATGATGATGACCTTTATAGCCTTTGTGCCCTTCTTCTTTATGATCATGATGATGATCTGCATGATGTTCCTTACCTCCTCCTTTTTTGTGCTCCTCGTTATGATGTTCCGCTTTTTTGTGTCCAGTGGCCGCGGGGTCCTGATCAGCTGCACTTTGTTTTTCTTCTTCATGACGACTGGAAGGAAGACGACGCGTTTCAACTAATACGATGAACGTCAATATTCCTAAAATAAAGACTGCCCGCATGGTCCGAGGTCGGTAGTATTACGGTGCAACGTTACAGTGTACTCTCGTCCTAAAATTGGCGATATCATTGATGGTGCAGCAGCTTTATATAAAGAGTTGAGTAAGATGTGGTAATCGTAGCGTCTTGCCATCAAACTCAGCGCGGTTGCGGCGCTAGCGGTACCGCGCTGCCGCAAACTCCTCGAACATTCTGTTTATCTAACGAATTTCATAATTTAATTATACATTATAGTTAAAACAAATGAAAACAATCCGAAACAAATATTCATGCATTGTATAGGGATAATTACCGTGATTATTATGGAGCAATGAGGATCAGTATTCCAGTGAACATGGTGCTTGGAACAGCGTCGAAATATCGGGTGCTCACCTTTCTATAATAATCACGATAAATATGTACAATATATAAATTAGTAAATAACCGTGAAAGTTTATAACAGTGAGACAAATATATTTCTAAAACGCCTCCATGAAACATAACTGCCATAATTATTATTAATTTTGTTCTCTGATGACTGTCTAGTAACAAATATAAATACATAGAATGTAAATCCATTATTGGCTATAAGTTTTAGATGTAAGTCCTAATAATTGATTGTATAAGAGCTGTGGATTTTGTTGAATAAATAAAAAAAATAAAAATAAAAAATCTGTGAATATCACAGATAACCATCTAGTCTAAACAAGAGTAATGGGTATCCTAAGGTTGGAAAGAATATTCATACATAAAATAATCCGGAAAACCAACACCGTTACCTGTAATCCTTTGTCAGATCTTAAATGAAATGAAATGAAATTAGTTTATTTGTGAGAATTTTGGGTACAGTATGAGCATTGGTGTTACAGCAGGATGTTTCCATCAAAATTCGGCCTGCAGAGGCGTACAAATATCAAATCATGGAAATAAACAAGAACAATACACCTACATCTACATCTTACATAACTAAACTTAAATAGGACCACCCGTGAACCTGGGCCTTTGGAATTAAAAACGAATATAGATTTTTTTATACTATTCGATAACCAGACAAGCTGATCGTTTGCGTGATGGTAAACATAACGCCAGCCTGTAACAACTGCAGTGCCACTCAGAACTTTGGAACACAAAGGCTGGCGCGGCACGTTACAGTGCGCTATACCCTGAGACATTATAGGAACAGTAAGCGGTCCACCCAGACACTCGCAGAAGAGTTAGCCCTACCACCTGATATCTTGGTATCCATATATTACGAACATGTCCCATAGCATAAAAAGCGAGCAGTTATGTAGTATAGATATCAAAACCTTCACGTTTTGGAATTCAATTGAAATATCTAATCAAACTACCTACTTAGGTTCGTGTGACTGAACCTCTTTCATGATTGTTAAAATCTAGTCGTGCGTGGCGTGACATGAATTACCTACGCGTAGTTGACGCTTCGGCTGACGTTTAAAATTAATTACGCTTCCACAAAAGCATGCACGTGTAATAACCGGCTTCCAGTATTATGTGGTTCTCCCTTATCATTGGATTCTGTGGTTCACCGCACCGCCTCAAGACTCACCCACTTGTTGCTCGGGAATGCGTCTGAACCACATCTGGGTCACTTCGCACTTACGACTCATAAACTCAAATGATGAATCGGAAGCGTCAATTATACACGTGCGCTATCGCTCTGCGAAAAGTGGCCGCTGAAACTAAACCCTATCGTTAGGGTCATGTCCATATGGCAAGCGGCCAAGCGCGCACACCAATTTGTTGACACTTACAGTTACAACCGACGACGCATGTATCCGACTGTACGCGGTAAAATTGAGATTTTTGTTAACAATTTAATAATACAACCGGGCACAAAGCCTACGAAATAAATTACAATCTCGCTCCTAGCGTCTCTGTAAGTAAGTACCTGCTTGTTATATCAAGGTAAGAAAAAATACTAGGTAAAAACTGTGTAAAAAGATAACGCGCACAAAACATGACGTGTGCTCCAAAATTGGAAAATGTATTAAAGTTAAGATATAATTTGCTAGGTGATTATTTAGTCGGACATCTAAGAATAAATTGTTCTATATATAGTATATTTCATTATTTTCCTAGAAGCACTTCAAATTTCTTCAGAACCTCATTTCTTTCTACGATGTCTCTGTGACCTATTGTTCGGTATACCTAAGTTCTAAATGGTATGGACACTTCAGCCCAGCCCTACTCTTCACCTTTATTAATTAGCAGTAAGTTCAAGGTTTATGGCAGCTAAATCTCTTGGCAAGTTGGTAGGGCAATAAAACAAGTTAATTAAAATTTATTCGGAGGTGACAACGTTCATAGAATACATAAAACGAAGAATCGTAGAATAGAATAATATATGGCTTCATACTATGTATGTTTCAGTTATTAAAATTGCAATAGATATGTTTACGCTAGAATATTATTCCGATTTAAATGGTAGCCATGCATAGCTGTTTTTAACTTACATCAGTTTGACCACTGTCTTAAACTTTCACGGTTATTCACTACTTTATACATTGTAACGGGATATTTACCGTGATTATTATAAGCTGGTGAGCTCCCGATATTTCGACGCTGTTGCAAGCATCATGTTCACGGGAATACTGCTGGATGCTCACCAGCTTATAATAATCACGGTAAATATCCCGTTACAATGTATAAAGTAGATCAATTTGGTCTAGTTTTTTTTGTTTGAAAGGTGACTTATTGATCGAGAGTGTTATTAGCCATGATTCAAAAAATTCTGTTCAGTCGTTTGAAGATAATTATTATTGGCTCTTTTAGTCGGAGGTTCTAAAAAAATATATTTTATCTTGTTTTAAAGTGATGATGACTCATTGGTAGTAAGATCGTCCATATAGGTAGGTTTGTAGTTTGCGGGATTCTTTCTGATCTTTCAGTGTAGGAAATTATATCGTGATGAAATTTTGGAACTTTGGTAGAGCATGAAATCCGTTGAAGTTGTGATCACATGGCACGGTAGTCATTAATATGATACAAAATATCCTGTAATTGTTATAGTGCTAGTTCCTCCCCAGCTAACTCCCATTGAGGTTACTTTTTTACACTATTTTTATAACGAGACGAACAATTCATCTGCGTATGGTTTATTCCACTACGTTAACCTGGGTGATATCTCACGGCAACGAAGCTAATGCAAGATAGACGGACTTATCGCTATTTATTATTATTCCAATCAACCTTAGGATAGAGAACCAACAAAGTTCAAGAGGTCGGCATTGTCGTTAAAATATGAAGAGCATTAAGGCGTCACAATTTAAAAAAAAAACAAAATAAATACCTAATGCCTAAATATTTTTCAAACACGATTCTAAGAAACCAAAGTTCGCTATCATCCAACTTAAAGTTAAGCAAACATTTAGTGATTCTCATTTTCCTGTATTTCCTCGAACAGCGACTTACATATAGGTACTTGTGTTCTTAGAAAGTAATGGAGTGCTATTGAGAAACGTTATCAATTTCAGCAGTTGCAAGTATTTTCTATAGGAAACGGTTGATTGCAGCCACGGCTAATTCGCCGACCACTATGTAGGCCAATCTCGGGCAGCGCTCTAGTTTCTCAACGCGAGTTACTTATCAAGCCGGGAGCCGTTGCCAACTGTCCACCGCCAACTATTTTATGTAACTTTGTTGTCGAAACGTGCTGTGAAATTGATAAGTTTGTTTGTACTTGAATTTAATTGTTATCATGGAACATTTTTCGTCCACAGCCGTCGTCGCCATGCCGTTTGAGATAACGTCCAGTAGTTCCACTTTATTGGACCTGTTTTAATTTTTGGCAAGCAATTAAGTGTGAGTTTTTTGCCAGGGTTGATACTGCCGCAAATTTGGTACTTGAAACAGTTCCAAATTATTCCGTAGGTGTTGAAAATAAAACTGGAATGTATGGTTATTTTTAATATTATGGGATATTAACGGTAAGTAGGTGTGCTGGTGGTGGTTCTTTTCTGAACACGCGGGTAGTAGTGTTGAATAAAAGTGGTTAATTTTATACATAACAGGTATATATTTTTAATAACAATAATCACAGTCAACAACTTAACACGAACCTTATAAGCTTAGCTTAGTATGTTAAACCTAGGTAAAGGCTGCATTGGGACCAAGGTTGATCTAGGTGGGACTTCTTAGTGGCCCTTCTTGTGACCCCAGTGCTTGTGGTGTTCATGACCACCCTTGTCTCCATGATCATGATGATGATGGTGATGTTCATGGTGGCCGCCATCCTCGTGGTGCCCTTTGTGATCATGGTGGTGTCCACCCTTCTCATGGTGACCCTTCTTACCATGTTCGTGCTCGTGGTGACCGCCATGCTTGTGTCCTTTGTGGAACTCTCCACCCTTCTTGTGCCCGTGCTCCTCGTGATGACCTCCGTGGTCCTCATGGTGGCCTCCCTCGTGGTGTTTATCATGGAAGTGTTTCTCTTTCTTAAACTCGTCATGCTTGTGAACACCGTGATGACCCTTAGTGGAGTGACCTTTATGATAATGACCTTCCTCATGGTGGCCGTGTCCTTTGTGGCCCTTTTCACCGTGGTGATGCTCGTGATGATGGCCGTCGTCGTGGTGATGATGTTTCTTATGACCACCGTGTTCATCATGGTGTCCTTTATGACCCTCGTGATGGTGGTGACCCTTCTTGCCGTGCTCGTGGTGATGATGGCCCTTGTATCCCTTGTGTCCCTTCTCTCCGTGGTCGTGATGGTGGTGAGCGTGGTGGTCGTGGCCACCGCCCTTATCCCACTTGCCGCCGTGGTGCGTGGCTGCTACGTCCTGGTCTGCATCCCTCTTTTCCCGAGTGGCGCGGCAGCTGACGGCTGCCAGCGCTGCGAGGCCCACGCAGCACACGAGTAAAGCCCTCATACTTCGATTGGATGGCAGCGATCGAAGCTGACTGATGTCATTACCAGTGGTCCTCAAGTTTTTATACTGATTGTCTGTTTAGTCTGCGTTGTATGAAAATTGTGTAAAACCCCAAGGTTGCACTACGTAGGTACCTACCAGAACCGTGGTTGTTCGTTGCGGAAACCGGTGTCTCAATATGAAATCCAGTAAGTAGTACCAAGTCTTTACAACAAAAAAGGAGGTATATAGGTACAGGTACCGTAATACTTTTTAATTCAATAAATAATAAACCATTTTCAAATCATTCATTCGCCACACTTGAGGAGTAGGTACCTACCTTTGTATTCCCACTTTCTTTACAGAAAGTGTAATTTTCAAAATATTTAACAGTATAGGTAATTTTATTTATAATTCTCCCTTTCCATTGTCGATTGATAAGACGCACGGCGTTTCGTCACCCAGAATTATGGTTGACATACCGTCTATCCGCACCAAGCGTTTTGCTTCAACATTCATCATGCGGACCGCGAAACAATGGAATTCTTTGCCAGCATGTGTATTTCCTGAGTACTACAATTAGGGAGTCTTCAAGTCAAGAGTGAACAGCTATCTTCTAGGCAAGCGTGTTACATCGTCGTCCGCATCGTTGCCTACTATCAGGTGAGATAGCAGTCAAACGCAAGCCCATTCAGTAGAAAAAAAATTATAGTTTAGATGAACACTGCAAAAGCGTAAGCAGTCACGAGAAGCAAAGCAGTTTTTATAACCTATAAGTAAAATTATAGCATACAGTCTACACCCGCTTTCTCACCCTTTTTCACCCACATGCAGAGATTCCCACAAGAACCGTGCCGTTTTCCGGGATAAAAGCACAAAGTAGTTACATACCTACCTATCCGGTCCATACATTATCATCGATCCGTAGCTCCGAATACTGCGTGAAAGAAGGACAAACGAAGACACCAACAAACATCCATTATCCATACTTATATCACAGTTTTAGAATCCATGTAAAACAGTGCTTATATATGTGCTTATGCCCAAACTACCATATACTTATATATACTAATAAACGCGAAAGTGTAGTGAATGGATGGTTTGTTCTTCTTTCACGCAGCGACGGAGCAATGGATCGACGTTATTTTTGGCAGAGATGTATTTTATGGACCGGAGAGTAACATAGGATACTTTTATCTAGGAAAAATGCAGTGCAGTGCAGTGTGGGAACGCGGGTAAAACCGCGGGCAGTAGCTAGTATATAGTAATCCTACTTCCGACTATACCTATAGTTATTTTTTTTTATTGTTTTTAATACGAAAGTGTGTTTGTACGTTTGTTGGTTTGTACACGCAGAAACGGAGCATCGGAATGACGTGATTTTTGGCATAGATATGTATGGACTGGAGAGTAGCATAGCCTACTTTTTATCCCGGCAAAATGCACGGTTCCTGTGGGAAAGCGGGTGAAAACCGCGGGCAGAAGGTAGTAGGTACCTATAGAATAAATGCGAAGTGTGTTTATTAGTTTGTTGTATTGTACCTTACCCTTACCCATTGTAGTTACTAAATAACGTAACTATTTTTATGCACTATTGGACGGGTAACGAGACAAATCGCTCGGTCGTTTGCCTGTGCCTGATGGTAAGCATACCGTCAACCCATATTCAGAGCCTCTCAGAACTTTGAAAGACATTACACAAAGGCCTGCGCGGCACGGCCGTCCGCGTCCGTTACCCGGGAGCCATTAGGTAGAGGTAGAGTACCTAAAAGTATCACAAGACCTGCAGTAATTTCACTGCTTTGCTCATCAAACACAGTAATGCTTGATCGTTACCGCTTGGCGGCAGTACCAAAGAGAATATAATCAGTATAATCAGAATGGGCAGTACTTAAATGAAAATTTGGTTGAATTTATACGCCAAAAATAACAAGGAGGTCGATACTATGTTGCGAGTCCATCTGGAATAAATTCCTTTTAACTGTGGGTTATTTATCGGTCAATTGTACCGCCATTGAGAAGTGGCCACCAACTGGAAATCACAGAGTACATTGTATATACGGAGACGGGAAATGAAATCCCATACGTTGCCAGTGACGCCTCTGGCGACGAAGGTGCCAAAAAGTTCCCAATTGTTACCAGTGGCACAGAATAGATAATAAGTACAAGTACCACTGTGCTAACGAGGATTTATGCCTAGACCTCCAAAATTTAACTACTACCACCTACGACTTTATTGGGTATTTAGTTAAATACAATTTAATTCCCAACAACCTTTTTTCAAGATATATTACAACAGCAAACAAAACAAAGGCTCTTATTGATAGACATTTTTAAACGGTTGAATAGTCAATCTATGTTTTTTCTCTTTCAATTCAGTTTAACATTGACAAAGAACAACAAAAACATAGATGGTAAAGAGTTTTGGGAAAAGTAGCAAGTAGCAGACGTCATCTGGTTTTGGAACACCCATTTAATTTTATAAACAATTTATTGTAAATGTAAGGTACACGACAGTGAAGAAATTAAAAGACATTTGTTCTTTTTCTTATTTATTGATATTATAATCATCAACAATGAATTACAAGAGAACTACAAGATATTATTATTATTTAAATCTAAATGTCTAATGAATTTAAACTAATATAATTCGTAAATTAATTTCAATTTTATAATAAATCACAATATACCAACTTTCAGTTGACGAAATTTTTCAAATAAAGGAACATAGCTAAATATTTTTATTAGAAACGCGTGAATAGTGTTTCACACCCCGAAGTTAATTTCTCTATAAACTAATATCAGTCCTAACTACAAAAAATGCGTAATAGCCGCTATAATGCATAATTTAATAAAGCTCAAAATACTACATCATTATCCAATTTAATAATGTGGAATGGGTTTATCCCACGACATAGAATCTGTTAAAACAAAAATGTTTGTAAATCATACCTCACACAATGAACTATCTGATTTTGTCAAAACTTGTTTGCAGACTATTTATATCAAAAAATAGATACAGCCATTTAAATGAAGATGTTCAGAAATAACTTCAAATTATTTAAATATGATTAATTTTCGCATCTATTAAAAATAATAATAGTAAACAAAAAAATTTTTTTAAAGAAATCAAATGATAACTATAATGATTTCAATATTATCTGTCAAGGTGTGAAGCCCGTTCGTTAAAGATACTCGAGACATCGTGTAGTCCCAAGCATGTTACCAACCTATGCCTAGAACAAATTCCAAAAATACATTTTAATTCAAAAATCATTGATAAGTGATAAGACATTCGAAGCAAACAACGTCTAGTGTACCCTCGTATTACATTGTTTTATAATAAAAACACACCTTACTGAGAAGTACATTCACTAAATCTAGCTCATACAAAACCACTGTAGTCTGTCAGGGTTATTTTAGAAACGGACCCCAAATGAGTGTAATTATTTTTTAAGCATGATTACCACTTCAAATACGATAAAAACACAGTCACTAGGTTTTACAAGATTCTTCATATTGAATTATTACAAAAAAATTGATTAAGAATGAGTTTTATCTTCATATAAAAATATAGCGACCCTCATTATGAGTAAACTATATTATAATTTAAAAGATTTCAAATTTTAAAAACTTTAAATGGATACCAGTCAGAAAGAGAACTGGAGAACATTTTATCAAATATTTTGTCGCATTCGATCAGATTTGCCCTGACATACACATACACAGAAAATTATAATTGTTAATCGATTATCTTTTTTATTTCGAAGTACCATTTTCTATAATATAAAATTGCAATCAAACAGGCAATTTCATACAATTCATCTATTTTTATATTTTACTTTATTAATCCGCGAGTGCGTTAGTAACAATGTATGGTAGTACGCATCTTGGAATTAATGATACAAATGTTAGAAAATGTTGCAGCGCATTGCGAACGAAAGCAGGCGGATATGCGGTTATAACAACGCTTTTCTCCTCGGTGATGAAGCCCTTTCGTTCGGTTCAGCCGCATACTATTATACATTTACCTATGCTGGATATAGATACGAACATTTCTATGTAGTATACATGTTGCTAGTTAAGATGGAAGCCGCGCTCGTTGGTCGCGGCGAGTAAGCGTTCGCGGAGGACCTCCTTGCACGAATATTCCGGCAACTTTAGATAGTGTACGCATGTGTTAACTGATGGATATGATCCGTCGCCCGCGTCAACCTGAAAAAAGTATATTTGTTAACCACATATATAAAGATATAAAAAGAATGAATCCTTGCACTTCTTCTTGCTCGGCCTATACCAGTTTGGAACAGCACGGTAGGTTTCTGGAAGGTTCGTTGACTTTGAGCACGGATTGGGTCTGTTGATGTCTTTGTCATTTATTATGTTCTGACAAAGACAGCATTAGTTTTAGTCTGTGATTGGTGTAGACGAACGTTGCAGAGACCTGCCGTTAGTCAATTTATTTTAACTTTCATGAGTGCTACCTTGGGGCCTATACGAATAAAGCGTTTTTAAATTTAACATATAAAATTCAAAACGCTTTATTCATATAGGCCCCAACGGAGCACTGTAAGTAAAGTATGACATACTCTTGCGTACATTTTTGCTATATTTTTTTTAAATTCTAAACTTGTTTCTCTTTACGACATGATAATTATTATAGTAGCGTATACCCCTGTTCCATAATCTTGGATATTTTTTGTAAACAAAGAAATGTCACGAAAAGTCACTGTCAAAGTGACATGCCAGTTGCCCAAAACATTTTACAGTTGTGAAAAATATTTTTATTTCTATTTCCCCCAGCTTTGCTCTCGCGCGGCACAATTATAACGTAATAGGAAACAAATAACAAGAACCAACAACAAAAACTTAAACAAAACCATTACAAAATAACAAGATCTTTAACAACAACACACACGCAACATGATACACACTCGAATCTGGAGATTAGAACAGATCAACAGACAGAATAAGAAAATGGCGGCGATTGCACAAAATGTTTCAAATCTCTGCTGTGTTCCCAGTCTAAGAAAAATAAGTGCACGAAAAAAAACTACCTTTGCTACCTACAATTGCTTTGTTTAAAATAACAATTTTGCAAAAATGATCCATTCAGATTTTTCAAAAATTCAAGTTTATCATGTTATAATTTAAAATCAATTAATATTAACGTCTATCATCAAATTATAGATTGCACAGTTTTCTATCATTTTTTTCTTTCTGTTAACCCTTTTGTTTACATAAAATATCTAAGATGTTGGAACAGGGTATAAAATATTACCTTCCGCACGACAGTGAGCCTCGGGTGCAGGTTGGCGAGCCCGCCGGGCGGCAGGCTGCTGCAGCCGGTGGCGAACTGCAGGAACGCCTTGCGCTCGCGCACCGACATCTCCACCAGCACCTCCACCAACCGCAGGAACCCGGGGCTGCGGGCACAAACAACTCTGTTAATATACATACATTTCACTACAAAACTGATTTACAGAACGCTTATCCGAGTTTAAGGTTACTTTCCGTTTAACTGTGTGGTATCCGCGCCACCACTAAAGTCCGATAAGCGCAGCGTTGTAGTAGCTCAGAAATATGAGGTCAACGGTATTTCCCATTTTCCCTTCCACGTATTAAAGTATAAAATATTAAATTATTATGCGAAGATAGGCCGATTTTAGTTCCTCTTTATTCCGCAGGACGCACGGACTCTGCATATTTTTTATTTCAGGGTCCTCTCGCTCTTCCGTGCTAGATGCTCTAAATAATTCGTCTCATCAACACACGCAGACGTCGATATAAATGAAATGCTGACAAAATGTATGTACATTCCACTAAATGTAAAACAGTGTTAAAAAGAGTCCAAGATTTGATTTTGGTAATGAAAAAAAAACCAATGTGATACAATCATAGCAGGGTGGTTGGGCTTTTCCTAGTACTCGTTCGGCTAGTCCCCGCCCCGGTTTATAGTTAAACACACTGGAGGAGCGCCGTCCGGCGCCTTTCCTGCGCCGGAACGTACCTGTCCCTTGTGTAGCCGAGCTTGGGCTCGGTGTACTGCAGCAGGTGCTCGCGCGTCCAGGCGGGCCCGCGCTCGCCGCACACCAGCAGGCGCAGCTCGGACGGCGAGAAGGCGCGCAGGCGCCGCGGCGGGAACACGGCGCCGAACCCGCGCCGGAACGCTGCAGTCTGCCGCCGCACGCCCTCGCGCACCATCCAGCGTGCGCTGCCTTCTGCGTACGCGCGCGCATTCGACGCCCCCACCTGAACACACACACACACAGATTATTTAGCCTGTTGATAGCTCATAAACACAATTCCTCATACAAACATATCTCACCGGCGCGGGCAGGGGGCGAGGTAATATTCTATGCTTGCAATTGGCCGATCATTTGGATGACGTAATTTAGTGATGTGGTACGACTACTACTGAACAGAATAATATCGATAAAATTGAATAGGTAGTTAGCATCGCATTCTTGATTCCCTGACATATACGATTAATAATAAATTATTATATGGAAAACCTAGACAATACATACTTACTTTATAAATTAATCTATAATACTACTTATAATAAGACTCCAGGTCACATTTTTTTTGGATGGCACTCCTATCTATACTGAAGCCAAAACTGTATTTTTATTTTTGTCTGTCTGTCTGTATTTTGGCCACGCATCACGTCGAAGCTACTGAATGGATTCCATGACTTGCGATGTATGGAACCAATTCTCTTTTCCTTTATTTCTGGGATGTCTGGAAATCTAACAACAAAAAGCAGAAATACTTTAAAAAAACTGGGAACCTACTTCGATGAAAATATCGCGATATATGAAAATTCAAGTACCATTTTTTCATCTTTAGATGTTCTTCCATAAAATGTATATGGGACCATCTTGAGATGATACACTTTCAAACAACAAAAATAATTTTCAAAATCGGTCTGCAATTGACGGAGAAATCAGTTAAAATACTTAAAAAAATACATACAGTCGAACATCTAACCTCCTCCTCTTTTTTCGAAGTCGGTTAACAAATCCAAACGAAAGGTTATTATTTTTCCAAAATAATTAATAATAGTATATATATTAATTGTAAAGTATACATTGAATATCGATAAGTTATAAGTCTGCACTCGTACTCGCAGTGGCGAGTAGTGCATTTAAATATGTCGTTTTCGCATGAGGGGAAGTTGTATCATTAGTCAACAGGATTTATAGTCTTTGCACACACAGCACAACGGATCTAATGAGATTCTGTAATATAATATGTGACATCAGCAGGGATGTCGGAAGCGACAGTCTTGATCGTTTGTAGCTCGGAAACGCATCCCGACAGAGAAATATTGTCGGGATTATATCCGTGTTTATGAAGCTGAGTTGTCGAATCTAAACGGGAAATTTCTCTGGCGGGATGCCTTTCCGTGATATAAACGATCAAGACTGTCGCTTCCGACACTGATATCATTCAGAGTGAATTAAAATCACCCTGCTGACCGGGATTCGGGATTTCGCCAAATCCACTGACTGGACCTTTTTCACTCTGTATTTTTTATGAAAAAAATATATATAATGCGGAAGTGCGGATGAAAATACCATTCAGATCTTTGAACGACAAAGTTGTGCGCGGAACTGCACCGCACTCGTTGACGTCCACTCAATTTCGGTCACGCTCAATCATTTCAGCGAGTACTACCTTATCACCCACGTATAACTTACCTCGATGTTCTCTCCGCTGTCGCAGAGCGGCTGCACCGCGACGGCAGGGTCCGAGAATGCTGCCACGTGCGTCATAGTAAGCGCAAGCTGTTCAAAGGTGGCGCCCTCTACCGTGAGCTCGGCCGCGCGCGCCTCCTTCTCCTCGGGGGAGAGGGACGCGTCCTTCATTATATCGTCGTATTCGGCCGCCGCCACCAGCACACTCGCTAGGAATCTGATGAACGTTACTTGTTTAACTGTTGGTTTTTTTTATTTAATATTCACAAAACTGGACTATGTACTAAATTGCAACTATGCGTGATTCAAAATATCGCGGAAGCCGAAAGAGGATATATAAATAAAAAAAATTGAATTACTTTATTAAAATAAAAAATATAGTATGTAATATTTTACTTTATTTTGACTGGGTGGTGTATTGCACCCCTTGCAGCAAAATGATTGGAACGCTCAAATCAATCTACGTATTCAACATATCACTCGGTTGTCCAATTTTTTATATCAACCGTGAGGCAAGAGACAGTGAACGACTTATTCGGCCAGCTTGACAGTGCGCCGCACAATCGACGTTCAATTGAATAATTATGATTTTTATCTTAGCAATTTTTATATAAGCAATCATGCGTCACATATTGGTAAGTACACTGTGCCCAGCTACTATTACTGAAAACCACCACTGTGCACCATTCAGTCATGTCATTGTATCAATCTTTTATTTTATTTCTCGGTATATTTATAAAACGTGCATTACCTGTATCTGATAGGATCGATTTCCTCTAGAATGTCATTCGTCAATTCCTCGCCGCACATGATTCGCAGGAACGGCTCTGATAACGGCAGATCAACCAGTCGACCGTCTTGTAACACCTATATAGAAACAATAGCTTGAAATATATTATTTCAAACATATTTCTTAAATGAATAAAATTTTAAAAAAGCCGATTAGTTTGCCCATCTTTTTCAGCTATACAACTATAAGCGAAAAATGCACTAGAGTAATTTAACTTTTCTGAGCGCTCTCATGAAGTCGATGTGTGAGTATTTTGAATTTTCAATTAAATTATGCCAATTTTGTTATACACATTACCTTAGCTAAGAATACTCCGAGGAACCAGAAATATTTGCAAACTTTATCACAGATAGGGGAGTCTTGAGGAAGCGGTGCCGGGAACAAGCCGCCCGCTCGGGTCACGTAGTAGCCCGGAGGCTTTTCTGTAATATAAAATACGATTCATTTAGTTACATAATTATAATGACAACATTTGACGGTCCGCAGAAAATTCTCAACAAGTTATATTTTAATAATATAATACCTATTCTGATCCAAGTCCTTATTTTAATTAATTAATTTAATTATTAATCATTTTAATTGAATTATGTAATTTGTTTCTGCACACTACTCGTACTTTTTTTAAATCGCACGTCTCTAAACCTCCTATGGTTGCCTGGAAGAGATCGCTGCTTAGTGATAAAGCCGCCGATTGTACTAATTTGTAAGAGCTGTTGTAATTTTTTTCCCCTTATCGTGCAATAAAGTGTTATCTATCTATATATCTATTTTGTTCTGAAGTGCCTGGCGCCTAAAAACAGTACCACCCCTACTCTTCCCATAACAGGACTAAGGGAAAACATCCATTCCCTGGGTGTTGGTTCTTGTTGTTTGTTTCTTGTTACGTTATAATTGTGCCGCGCTAGAGCAAAGCCGGGGGAAATAGAAACAAAAATATTTATCACAAGTGAAAAATGTTTTGGGCAACTGGCATGTCACTTTGACAGTGACTTTTCGTGACATTTCTTTGTTTACAAAAAATATCTAAGTTTATGGAACAGGGTATAGAGGGTAGTTCCTCGATGATTTGTACTGACCGTGCGGCGTGACGAGGTGGTTGAGTGCGTGCAGTGCGTCCGGCGGCGCGGCGGGGTCGTGCAACCACATGGAGAGGTCTGCGCGCTGCAGCTCGGCGGCCACCAGCGCGAAGAACTCCAGCGTGGGGCCCAGACCCGTGCCCTCCTCGCCCGCGAACTCCACCTCCAGCACGGACTTGCGCCCCGCGTGCACGCGCATCACCTGGCAAACACCAACGGGTCAAAGAGACGAAAGCGTGCGGGATTACGAAGGCTCCAGGTGACGCATAAAGCTGCGGTCCCACGGTCTGATTTATCATAGGCCAGATCGCGCCAGGCCAGGCTGACAGGTCGTGGGAACCGTCGCATCCGATGAAGCCCGCGGTGGCCTGAAGTCGCCCGTCCGATCCATCGGGAGTCGATAAGTTCAAAGGCGAGGAGCGATGGCGCTTGTCGCACCAGGCCGACTTAAGCCGTGGGAACACTCGGCACGGGCCGCGGAAGGCCGCGCCATGCGTTGCCACGTCTGGCGCGGCCTGTCGATTAACGGGCCGTGGGACCGCAGCTTAGCTCGTATATTATACAATTCTAAAGTATTTTTTTAGTTCATTATTACACATAATGTAAGTTCTGGTTCTCAAACTTATTTGGCGTCGGACCCCTTTTGGAAAACGAAATATTTGAGGGAGTCCTAATATAATCAAAAACTGGTTTTGTGTGATATAAAATTTGCATCTAATGGGAGGTATGATATTGTTATTAATTTTTCATCAATTGTTTTACGTCAGACTTGGTAGAAGAGAAAATTTACATTGATGAAATATTAAGATAGATTTTATTTTACTCTGCAACCATATAGAAATCCTTAGCATTTTTTTTTATCATTATGACCAGTATTTTCGCGGAGCACCCAGAGAGGCTTTGCGGAGCCCTAGGGCTCCGGCACACTTTGAGTATGGCTGAAATAAGCCAATATGGCTAAACACCAACCAATGACATAAGTTGTGATAAGAATTGTATCTTTGTCATTGCATAATCACTTTGTGATAACTCTTATGTATATTAAATTTAAATAAATAAAACTGTCATTGGTTGATATTGTTGATTCGCCATATTTGTTTACATTATTATGTTTATAAAGACATACTGCGCCGACCCCGTGTCAAATGAGACAAGGGCAGGAAGGACAGAGAGATAACTTTTTCTGTAGTCGTTTGTCATGTGCGGTTGACATATGTCAAAAGTGAATAAAAAAATTGACATTGACGAATGAGCGACTGAGAGAAATAATGACTAGTGCGTATTACAATTTACGTACTCGAAACTATTAATTATTATATACTTATTTATGTCCAGCGGAGGGGGTGCCAGTGGGAGGAACGGAGTGTGGACTCAGACCGGCCGTAAAGTTTGTCGTGAGATACGTTTGTGGATACGAGCACTAGCTAAACTAGCTAGCTAAAGGTTCCACGGTGGATCACCAACCTGCATGGCCGACCGCAGCAGGTCCGGGTCCCGCGGGATGCGCACGCGCTCGTGCCGCAGGCGTCCCATGCGGAACTCTGTCGCCTCCAAGTCGGGCCGGCGCGGCGACACCGCGCTGTTGCCCGCCCTGAAATGACCAGCTGTGTTACACATACGCCTATACAGTACGACTCATATAACTTTGCCGCTCTAAAGTAGGCTGAAAGCGGCTGCGCAGTTGGTTACAATGGAACCAAACGAGCATTGCGCATGCACATTGACACGTTTCATATGCATTTAGTAAAAAGCTGTTATTTTGACATTACAAACAGAGGCTTCAATTTTATTTATTTGTATAGATACAGTCATGTTGGGTATCTTTGAACTTCCTTGTAACTTTAAAATAAAACGGGTTTGAAGATTCTTTATGTTTTTCTCAAAATACTCTTCATCAAAAACAATGATAATGGCGTGAAACAGAAAGACCAAATATTCTGATTGTTAAATGTGACCTTAAATTAACAGCTGTCAATGAAGTTTTATAATGTGGACAAGTTGATTTAATTGGACAGATCTATGATTTTTTCATTCAAAATATGAGTTCAATCTTATACCAGTCAGTTAAATTGCCGATACAAATACTTTTCACTGTCCAAAATATCTACATTCAAAGATACCCAATAGTGATGGTAACTTTGAACGGACAATAAAACGTAATTTTCACCAACCTATTTTTATAAAATTCGACATTTGAATTAAATTATTCTAAATTTGGTTATGACAGAACACTCACTAATCTAGCAAAGGATCTGGCTCTAGCAAAGGAGGGGACGGGGCGTACTGGTCTTATCAAATTCTCTGCCCCGCATGACGATCCGATCTTGGTCGTTGCTCGGCGAACTCGGACGATGCTAGACGACAGGATACTTGAGACGGCGAAATCCATCTCGGGTATCTCTGAAGGCGAAGCATCTTGGGACGACTGGGTGATGCCTAGGATCGAATGGGTAAATGGGGTTCCAGGATGCGGAAAAACAACGTGGATTGTTGGCAACTTCAATGGGGAGGAGGACGTTATCATCACCACAACGACGGAAGCAGCCAAAGACTTGCGAGAAAAACTAGCGCAACGAATAGGTGACCTGGTCAAAACCAGGGTGCGCACTATGGCCTCTGTCTTAGTGAATGGTTTTAAAGCAACCCATAAGTACAACCGTCTTTTGGTTGATGAGGCACTTTTGAACCATTTTGGGGCAATAATCATGGTAAGTCGGCTGTGTGGTGCTAACGAACTTTTTCTCATCGGAGACGTCAACCAGTTACCTTTCATTGACAGAGAGAACCTCTCTGTCCTAAGGTACTGTCGTCCAAACCTGGTGACAACAATCACTCAGGAACTGTTGTGTACGCATCGGAACCCTATGGATGTCGCCTACGCCCTTCGGGAGGTGTACTCCGGCATCTACTCATCGGCATCCAAAGTTCATTCTCTGAAGCTGAAGCGGTTTACAGGTGCGCAAATACCCGTTACCCTTCCCGACACTCTCTTCCTAGTACACACACAGGAAGAGAAAGAATCCCTGATCACCAAGGGATACGGGGGAGGCACTGGGTCGCGCATCTTGACCATTCATGAAGCTCAGGGACTGACGTACGAGTCGGTGATCGTCATGCAAACTAAAGGCCAAAAGCTTAAGCTGCACGACAGCGTCCCACATGCGGTGGTGGCATTGTCGCGTCACCGGAGTAGCTGTACATACTATACCGATGATAGCGACGATGCGATAGGCCGCTTCGTGATGAGGGTGAAGGCAGCTTCCACCAAAAGGATCGTGGACTACAACCTCAAAATGGCCATCAGAGATGGGAACAATGTGGTGGCGGAGGCCATCGTAGAGTTCGAACGAAGGGGCGGAGACGGAGAGTTGACATAGGAAAAGTGAATTAAGTGAACAACCGGAGTGGCCATGGCCACTGGAATGACCCTGCTGCAGCGGCGTCGTGTGGCGGATCGCCCTCTTCCCTCGAAAATGGTTGAGGAGAGCGATGGCTGGCACATGCGTCACACTCGTGAACGGGTGCTGCTAGTGGGATCTCGTCCGCTCCGATTGTGCACTTCATTAACTACTCTTGATAAACTAGCAATAACTTACACTAGTAATATTTATATAAATGTAATAATAGTATGTAGTATGTATAATGTAATAATAATAATAGTATGTTAATTTAATAATATGTATGTATAATATGTGACACTTTAGTTAGGCCTTCGGAGTAGGTATACTTTTGTTAAGTAATAATATATTAAGAAATTATAATGTAAAAATAACTTATACAGCAAAAAAAGGGTGCGAGCCCTGGAGCTTGCAGAGTATAATAATTAAAAAAAAAAAAAAAAAAAAAAAAAAAAAAAAAAACACTCACTAATCAATAAGACATAGTTAGACTAATATATTTTTATTTTAATATCCGTAAAAATCCGAGAAAAGTATTCAAAGTTACCCAACGTGACTGACGTGATAATGATATAAAGTGGTGCGTTTACCTTTGCCTATCTAGAGCTCGGTCACGCTGCGCCTGCAGCCACACGATGGTGCGCGACGTGCCGAACGCCGTGCAAGCGAAGAACATCTGTCGCGTCTCCAGCGGGAACAGGAAGGGGCACCAATCGTTCAGCTGCTGGCACCTGGCCACAAACATTCACTCTCAATGTTATAGCCCAGCGGTGCCAGTACCGCTCTTTTCGATAGATAATATTGAGAGTTCGATAAGTTAAAAATTATTTTATTAATTTGGGGTTGAGACACTTGGACCGTGGGGACCTGCAGCTCATCGAATTTTTAAAGAACTTTCAGGGCGTCTGGTCGAAGCCACACATGACCAAAATGCTGCCAGCATTTTGGGAACGTTGCCTTCTGGTAGCGGATTATTAGATTAAGATTGTAAATAAATTAGTGTGTATTTTATTTAGTTATTTTAGTTTGTTGTTTACTTTAACCTGTTAAAAATTTAAATTAGAGTAGTTCTTGATTTTTTCGAAAACGAAACTAAGCCGAATCTACTTAGTGAATACTACTTAGTGAATACTACTAAGTGAATATTAGCATCTTACAATTAGACTGGTTTCTGAAATGAAGACTATTGCAACATAATTTGATTTTATCATCGTTCGCCACGATTTTCACACGAAAATCACTTCGCGAAATTCCTTATTTTGTAGGAAAAGCAATCGACAACAGATTACAAGTAAAACATGTCATCATCGGAAAACTAGTTTCGAAGATTAGTTTTCGTTCTCGGGATAAAGGTTGTGTTTCGTTTTCGACAAAAATCAACAACGTCCTACCTTCTTAAGGACTAGACGCTGTTTAATTCATGTTTAGGTTGTGGTTGAATGTTTTGTAGCAAGACCGTAACGGTCTTGCAAACATGTATTTCTAATTTTAACTTATCCAAACTGTCAATTTATCGATCGCTATGGATCGCAAAATTCCGCACTTGCGCCACTGTACAGATTATTTTAAACACAACATGTAATGCAACATTTACCATACATTTTATGTGTTCGCAAAAGCACTAAACACAAATGCGGGCACGCTACGTGTATTGACAGCGTTCTCGCCGATTGTCAGATTTCAACGAACACTTTCTTTGACCATCGTCGCTTTTATAGAAAATCCGAATAAACTTTTTTACCCTAAGAATTTCTTGGCAGTGTATAAACAAAAAGGACAAAAAACTAGAACGAGAGGCTAGAGTACGCGTGGACCGCCCACATACGTCCGCGTTCGTTTGCATTGAATGTTGTGTCGCAAATAATCTGTACCCGGCTCCAGACAGCAACTTGATATTTTAAATCCCAAGGGCAATTTCCTGAACACTAACAGACTCAGTGCAAACTGTCTGTGTTAGTTCTGATAATACTCACCAGGGCGGCGTGGCGCCCGCGGCGAGCGTGAGCGGTTCCTGTAGTTGCTGGTGCAGCTTGTTGGTGAGTTTGGTAGAGAGGAAGGCGTCGGGCGGAAGCGAAGGCGCCACCGCGCGCAGGCGCCGGAGCACCCGCACGCAACAAGTTGCCATGGCGCCCTCTGCACCGCTCGCCTGCGCGATTCCGCGCTCTGTATACACAAAACGAACGACACGCTTCACTACTGCGTTTATTTTGAAGCCTGTCCGACTGTCCATGTCTAATATGTCTCCTTCGTAGAAGAAAACAGGCTATGCATGCAATTATTAATTCTAGATGGGTCTGTACACTGTACAATGCACTGGCTTGTCTCGAGGATGCCAATCTTTTCAACTCACAAGTTCGGAAAGATCTTGTTTATCATTCAAAATCTGCACGTTCTTTGTGTGCACAAAAGTGCTTTTTATCCGCTAGCGTGGAAAATGTACCTTTTTCATTTCACTGCTTACTCAAGGTATTTCATTGCATCACCGTGTTTTACTACGCCGAAAGTGCAAGCTTATTTTAAGACTTCAACCTTCCGCTTCGATTTCCCACATCACATCTGACATCAGCGAGAAAGAAACAATAGTTATGCAGGGCTGCAGTTGCTTGGCGCAATTACTTGTATTTTCAAAGGTAACTTTGCTGCAGAGCGAAACACAATTTTTCCCCTTACTACAGTGATGAAAGATTATCGTTCGAATGTCTGCGTGCAAATGCGCTTTTTCCACGCTAGCGTGGAAAATAAAGCGCCCGTTGCAGGCGTGATTACCTTTTCCATGCTAGCGGATAGAGTTTGTGAGGTTAAAAGCATATTTTAACTACTAGAAGATTTTGTTTATGAATACAAGGATTAGAAGGGCATGTGGCGCAGTTTACCTGGGTCGCTGGGCTCGTCGTCTTCGCTATCGCTCGATGACGCGAACGTCTCCATGCCCTCGATTTCCTTGTATGTCAACCTGGAAAAATAATTATGGCGAATATTAATACTGCAACCAAACGGTCAAATGAAAGAATCACGACTATATTTAAGATTCAAACAATTGCTTTCTAATGAAATGCAAAACAGAATCCAGTCGCCACAAAGAATATTACTTAAAAATAGTCCATAAGTGTCGGAAATATCGATTTAGAAGATACAACAAATTCAATATAAACTAGCTAGAATTGAAATTTCTCGAGGGGTTAATGTGAGGGGCCCACAATAGCGCCCGATTTGCATCGATGTGGTCGAATACGCTAAACCTAGATTAGGACTGGTATTTAAGTGCAACTTTTAACGTTTAATATGTAGCGGTTTCTCAATAGTTCTGAAACGGGACATACGGCGGTACTCACGTGTAGGTGGTGTCGCGGTGAGTGTCGTGTTGCGTCAGTCTTGCATTAAGCGCTAGTACAGCGCGGTAGACGGTCCACGAAGGCCGCTCCAGTGGCAAGGAAGCCCCGCCCGCGCTCAGCACCAGCCGTAGCGCCGGCAGCCGCGTGCTCGCCCCGCTACTCGCTCCACTACTCGCCCCACTGCTCGCTACGCTAGTGGCGCCGGCAGCGTTGCTCGCTGCACCATTCGCACTGTTCGCTGCGTTTTCCTTGCTTTCGGCTTCGGTCGGTTCGTCGGCTTCTTCTTCGTCGGAAGCTTCGTCCAATGGAATTGCGAGATCTGTATTGTGCAGAATCTTTGTTGAACACTATGAAGTACCTAATCAATTCACAAACACAGTCATCGAGAGCCTTCAGCTCGTGACAAAACATTTCACACGATGACTTAGCGAATGTTTTGCTATCGAACCAAACTTCACATAACGAATGCGCGCAGTGAGTAGTACCTTTTCCCGTTTTATATTAGCTCATTTTTTCTTTTCTTTGCTATCATCATGTATCGCTGTTCTTTTTGCTTACATTAGATGTTTGCTGTATACCAGCATGGCACCAGCTATAAAGCTGTATTTTTAACTAGCTGTGCCCCGCGGCTTCGCTCACGTACCCTAAGTTACTCTTTGTAACATCAACTATCTGCCAGTCAAATTCCCGTCAAAATCGGTCCAGCCGTTTCGGAGATTAGCCGGAACAAACATACCGACAAACCGACAGACAAAAATTTAAAAAATGGTTGTTTATTATATGTACCGTATACACTTTCGTGTGCATTTAGTTAAAAGCTGTTATTTTGATATTACAAACAGACACTTCAATTTTATTTATTTGTATAGATAGCAGCACTCACCGACGGTCTGGTTGAGATTGGTCCGGCCAGGGCGCGGGTCAAAGGCGGGGATAAGCGCCGAGAACTGTCGCTTGAGGACAAAGTCATCGTCCCAAGGGCGGCGGCCGCGCGCACCAGCCAGTCCTCCCCGCACCGCCTCCAACGCTTCCTCCTCCATCAGCGACAGTAGGTTGCGTGACACCTGCGAAAACTTCACGCATTGAATCATTTTTTAAGGGCCGTGCTGTAGGTCTTGCGACCTTTACAGCGTCACCGAACGGTGGAAGAGCGCAGAAGGCGCTCAGTCCTAACAAAGTGGTGTTTTGTTTTGTTTTTTTTTTTTTTGGCTCCATGCGGTTTGCGTAATGTAATACACGTTTTTCGTCTTTGTACTATTTGCCTTTCACTCATGCACGTTTACGAACACTTAATGGTTAATAATCTACCATTATATACAGATTTTACATATAGAAGCAAAAGTCCGCAGACTCGTCTTTGAATCTTAGCCTGAGACCCTAAGCTCCGCTCCAGGTTTGGAATTGTTAAATGCATACATCACAGGATTAGTATTCTAATTAACCTGCACCATACCTCTCAATCAACATGCTATGTTTGCATCATGATAGTTCAAGCTCAAGCTCATTTTAGGTTTGGAGTCGATATCGAGATACTAACCCCGAGAGATGAAATACTGTACTATCCGATCTCACAACAATGTATTGATTTTGCTATAACTAATATCAGCGCTCAGCGTACCAACGCCTAGGCGGTGGCTTAGCCAATCAGAGCACATTAATGTCTAGGCAAACATGGTGGAATTTATTTCGTGCAAACCAAATGTCACTGCACCTCTTGAGGTTAGTATCTCGATGGGCGTCGACCTATAGACCAGCAGCCGGTGTCACTACTATTAAGTATAACTTTTTGTAATCCTTTTTAATGAGTAGATTGTGACTTACCACCTCCTGATATGTGGTTTCATTTTCCTTGTCACTGTCGAGTGCGTCATCACCGTCGTCGTCGTCTTCCAGTTCAGTGAGTAAGGCGGGTGCGCGGCATGACTCAAGGAAATCTTCCAACGATACCTGTGTGTTCGAATGACGAGTTAACATTATTAAATAGTTGGGCCATAACCACCTATTGATGGTTAATTTCAAATGATATACTGTTTTGGCCATTTCAATTAACTAAATTATTCGCTCGCGTAGTCTGCGATCGCATAGTAGTGTGTTATTAAAAGCAAATCTTTTGTGTTTGATAAGCAAAGTAATCCATGAAATTACTGGGCCTATTACGGCCTTATTACAAAACGAGTTTTAACGCTAAACTGGAGTTTAAACCGTAGTTTTGTCAAATTTCTTATTACAAAAAGCAGATTAGCACTTAGGTCTTGGTTGACTATGGTGTCAAAGTTAGTCTTGCCGGGCACCTAGTTTAGCGAAGGTTTAAGCATATATTTTAATGGCGGCCACGTATTCTACTTGTCAAATCGTAAAAAAATTCATGTATTTTGTATTAAAGTAAGAAGGGGTGATGAGGTATTAGGAAGCGTGGATGAGTAGAATAATAGCTTTTAGCAAAATATATAGGAAATGCTTATAATATCGAAAGTACCTATACATAGTAAAAACAGAATATATTACAAGAATTGACAGTACACACAATCAACAAAACATGTTGCTATGGTTACTTAGCCATAGTGTGCCATTGTATAGGTTGGATAATTATATAAGGAGTATCTCCTTAACATTTTTTTCATATACGTAAATACCTAATTAGGATGTTTTGAATTACTCGCAATGATCAAAAGTCATTTAAAATCACCTACAATATTTTTCGATATTAGAAAATAGTATTGTGTGACAAAATAGCCACTTATATTCCAAAATAAAAATTAGTACATTGTGTCAATTCTACATTTCGTGTATCCGTAGCATAAAGACATTTATTATCTGTGGAAATAATTTCTACCATAGCTACAGTTTGGTAATAAGTTGTCTTGGCTTTATTCATCTTTTGTAATAAGGTTTGGTTTATAGGTCGACTCTAAAGATAGTTGAAGACAAATTGGTTGTCGACCAAAGTCGAATTTAACGAGTTTTTTGTAATAAGGCCGTTAGAGTCTGCCCGATGTGTCATGGTAATGAAGTGTTATGGGCAGGTATTATCCTTCCCATGCCATCTCGTTGCCATCTCATTTCCTTGTGACATTTACAAAAACCATAATAATAACCACGGTAAATACCCCGTCAATCCCACCTATATTATCAATACCTATATTATAAAGTAGTAACGTTTGTTTTTTTGTTTGTTTGTTAGCGCTAATCCCGGGAACCTCTCGTCCGATTCTAAAAATTCTTTCCTAATCGGAAACTACATATCCTTGAGTGCTATAGGCTACATTTTATTCTGATACAACGCGTGTGGAGCCGCGGGCAGATACTAGTAGTGTAAAAAGGTTGTTACCTGTTCACTCTCACTGGATGTGGAGGTTAGGGACAGTGTGAGCGCGTTTTGTGCGTTCGGTACGAGCGAAGGATAGCTCTGCGCGGCGGAGAGTAACCCGCCAGGGAAGTTACTGGACAGCGCCAAGCGTACCAAGCTACAGAAAGAATAAAAATTTATAATGTGTTCTAAAGTTTATTTTTTTGATCTCTGTGTTATAATAGTGGCGAGCCCTAAAGTCAGAATTAAGGTGAGGCCAGTCGAAAAACTCTGACATGAGTTGACATGACCTACATAATGAGTTCTCTGCTTGTATCCCTTATCGATAGATAAACTCTTTATTGAAACACTACAGTACAAGGAACATTTAAAACTAAAATCTTAACAAACTAAGTGTCACAATTGGCGGTCTTTTCGCTCATAGCGATCTCTTGCAGACAACCCAAATGCTAAGGAAAAACATAAAAAATGGGAAGGGATGGTGGCTCACTTATTAGGTACTTATAAAACAGTTACCTCTAATTACCCTTATTGTAGCTACTTAAGTTGCGACTGTAAAGTTTTTCTTGCGTGGTTCATGCGAAAATTGTTTTAACAAACAAAAACTAGGCCACATTTGACATATAACCATTTTAAAAACATGTATAATTTTTGTGAATAAATAAAACAGTTGTTCAATTATATTATTACCTTGGGAAGAGACTAGAAGAGTTGTTGGCGCGGTTGGACCGCTGCTGATTGTTGCCGCGGCCGGCACCGGCGCGCGTCATGCCGAGAGATTCGAGAAGCCGCGCCGCGCCCTGTGTCGCATACAATTAGATCATTATTTTAAGAAAAAGCAACAGCCCCGTATCTTTTTGGAAATTATATATTTTTTGTGAATTTCATTTTTATTTTGTTAATGTGATCTTCTTAAAACTGTACAACGACAGAAATTATGTATTTTGTATTTAATGCAAAGTAAATGACAAGTGTGTATAGTGTCTGTGTAATAGGTTGTTATAACGCGGCTTTTGTATAGAGATCTAATCGAGTGTCCGGGTTGTGGCTCTAGTAATAGTAAAAGCCCTGGATGCTGTAAAGCACGTACCTGTTGCGTTAAATCTGGCTCGCTGGCGCTCATAGTGCCGGAGCCGCCGCTTGACTGGCTGTCTTTCTTGTGGTCGCCGTACTGCCCTTCTGCTCGATCGTTTTCCAAGCACTGCGCAACAAATGCATACGAATACTGCTTTAAACTTTTAAATAAACTCTTTCTTTGATATTAATTGGCAAAAGTGCAATAAGTGTAGAAATAAAAAAATACAAAGAATACGAGTACAAATCGGTGAGTTTTTGGTTATAATCAGTGTGTCATTAGTGAGAATTGAAAATACTTTAGTGTGTGTTAAAGCAAATTGTAACATGTTTCACCTAACTAGATTAATTGTTTTTTAACATGTTTTACCTGTATCTGTATGCGATTAGCATTGTTCCTTAGCGTATGTAACAGCGAGGCGGGCAAGCCCAGTAGCTCGCTGGAAAGCAAAGCGTTTGCGCTGTTGCGCACAGCATCGCCTTCGTTACGCGTTTCGCCCTCCTGCGTTACAGAGAGGAGGTTCACGAACACAACACACAACGAAATGATTCACAGAACTACGATTTCGGCAGTGACACCTTTTAACAATATTATCACTTGTATTTAATTTGCCGTAGATGTGGTCTGTATTTACTTCAGCTAACAGTGTGGACTAAAGCTAAAACTTGAGTATTTTCTATAGTGTACACGTGAAACAAACTAGGGAAAGCATGGTATTATTTGTGGTGAACAAGCGTAAGAACATAGTTGATAAAATTTACAAACTTCATACATACATCTAAAGCTGAGATCTATAGAGCGAACTTAGACTTTGCTTAGTATAAGCTCATACTTAATTATGCTTTCTTCAAGTTTTTTTCTAGTTCGAAAATATTAACATACCTCTTTAGTTTTATGTGATGTTAAATGCAGTGTTGCCAAAATTAAACGTGAGCCATAGTTGAACGAACACAAAGTACTATCTAAAAAAATGGTTTTAAGTTTGTTTCCTCTAACTCGAATGTCAATCAAACATAATATTTATCAGCCGTAAGGCCTTGCAAATAATTATTTTAATTTCATTCAAACTATTACTTAACTATTTACCGGCATAGTGGGAACGAATTTCACGAGGTATCCCAAGTTATTCGACGCCGATTTATCGTCGAAAGTTTTGGGGGTTTTTGACGGATTCACCCATTAATTAAACATGCACAACTCACAAACCAAACTACTGACTCACTATTTTTCTACATAACCAACGAGACAGACCTCTTGAGAATTAGTCTCCGGTACAGGTTCTTTAGCCGGGTAAGGTTTGGTGATGTCAGTAATACTGGTTGGTCCCATCTCCATGTTGGTAAACGATGTGTTGCCCAGGTCTATGCAGTTGTTGCTTTCGGCTCCGAGCGTCAATGATTCCACTATTGTAGCGAGATCTGAATCAGATATTATATTATTAGTCGATGCAGGTCAATCAAGGTTAGAGAAAGCTAAATAGAATCAGAAATTAGTAGGTACTAATTGTCCCGTGTGTGGGTGTGGTGGTTATAATAAGTAGGTACATAGGCGGCAGCTAAATCGGTAAGCGTTAGGTAGCCATCATTTGTAAACAATTAGACTGATTAGAGGTGTAATAATTATGACGTACGCATGCACTTTTAAAGTCAAAGATCCAAACTATTCGGGCCAAACTTTATAGGCGATCCTTATAGTATGCTATTGCTCTCACTCTTGTACATCCAACAATAGGGATGTTGCACGAAACCCAAAATACATAATAATTACTGTCGTTATAAAAATTTAAGAATATCGCATTAACACAATAAAAATGAAGTTACAAAAAATATATTATTTTCACATAGATACTGCGTTCCCGTAAAAGTTTCCCGAATTCAACGATTTATTTTATCATCCAATAGAAATAAATAAATAAATGATATTATCAGATTCTTTAATTTCACGACCAAAATCAACGAAACGCATGATTTTAGTACAAGTTTACGGCCCGCGTTGAAAATGTGACGTCTCACATTCAACCAATTTGTATGGGGCGTTTTAGCGTTCAGTAGATACGCCCGCTTTTGGTTCTCGTTTTTGACGTTTATAACGTTCGATTTCTTTAATAAAACGAATTGATTAATATCAATAAAAAAATGGAGTCCACATCCCTATTGGTTACTGCGCAGAACTCGCACCAGTGTGAACACCAGCCTAAAAAAGCTTGGTGTACATAATACCTATGCATTTTAAAATAGTAAAGTCAAAGAATTTGTGACAATGTGACTGTGTATCAGCGTACCTGTATTTATATGATGAGTGGAGTGGTTGATAGCTGATAGATCAGTGGCCTGCGTGCGTGGCCGCGACATGTTGCTGGCCATCTCCTCGCCGGAGATGTTGTCGGCAGATGACGCCTGCTCCGTAGACGCTACCGACACCTGTATCCCCATATATGAGTTTTCTTTAGGACACTTCAAAAGATAATTTTTTTACTGTTTTGCAACAACTATGAATGCCGAAAATATAATAATAATATAAGTCAAATATTATAATTCATACTGAGGTCGACCTGAATGAATTCTAATTTGTGGAAAGAGAACAATGTGACATATCACCTGGTCCACTGCCGTAGCATCAGGGAGGCTGGGAGTGGAATGGCTCTTCCGACCCTGCTTGGCTCCCTCGGCCGTGCCACCACTCACCACTTTGAGATCAAACTTGCCCTCCGCGCCCATTCGGTACGAGTTCCGTCCACCATGGTCCCATCTACCAAAAGAAAACATTTCGATTATACGTTATCATTGGAGTAGCTCTACCAGCAATCCAACGTCGTGCTCAGATAGAAAAAGTAGGGTTGCCCTTCTTGGTTGGGCCGAGGCACGATGATATCTAGAAAAAATATACAATGACAAACCTACAAGTAGAAGGTTACATCTCACTTGACCGATTACAATCGTCGATTACAATGTGCAAGAGACCGCTAGAAAGGAGACTAGCTCTCAAGTGCGGCTGTCGGAGTATATCGATAGACGTTTATGGAGTCGTCCATTAATTACGCGAGGTGTTTAGGGGGTTGTCAAGCCGAATCTCACCAAATCTCGCGTGGGGGAAAGTGGGTCTCACCAAATATGCTAGACTACCAAAACTGCTAGAAAAGTGTTTTAAATTAAGAGTGTGTTACATGTTTCTCCACTAAAATACTCGACGAACGCTGCGCCGTACGGCAATGAATCGCAGATTAACGTATTTGCACTAAAAACACGTATATTGAGAAATCTCACGTGAGATTAGGGGGGGAGGGGGTCGAGCCAAATCTCACGACATCTCACCAAGGTGGGGGGACCTTGGTCAAAAATTGGAAAAATCACCTCACGTAATTAACGGACGCCCCCAATTGACAGAATTTCGTGTCTAAAATAGTAGCTAGCCGCGAGCTCAACGCAGCCACTTGCAGTTAGCTCCGAGGGCTCGTGTAGTAGTTAGTACCTGACGTCGACCCATCCGTTGTGCAGGTCTGAGGTGACGGTGCCGAGCGCCGGGTGCGCGCCGTCCTGGTCGCGCCACTTCCAGTCGGCGCCGCGCAGCACGCGTGCGCCCGCGCACACGCCGCGCGCGCCGCGGGACCAGCGCCGTGCGCGCGCGCCGCCCATAGCGCCGCCCGCGCCGCCGCCCATGGCGCGGGGCGCCGTGCACACCACGCTCACCACCTATTTATTCATCATTCATTTATTTATCATACCAAAACTTACAGCTTGTTGCAACTAAATAAACTTTGTACTGTAAAAATAGGGATGTTGCATGAAACGCAAAATACGTATTTAGTTTTGTTATACAGATTTAAGAACATCACATTAAAATAAAAAATATATTCACAAAAAATACATAAAATTCGCATCTAAAAGTTTCCCGATTACAACGATTTTTTTTTTATTGATCCAATAAGTAATTTGAATGATACAATAATAGATTCTTTACATTTCAATAAATAAAAAAATGTATGGCGTAATGTATGGCAAACGCAGTTTTTCACAGACCAATCAACAAAATGCATGTTTTTAGTACAGCTTTACGGCATTGAACAAGGGACGTCATAATATGTTCTGTCCAATTTGTATGTGGCCTTTTAGCACTCGGCAGATACGCCTAACTTTGACGCTTCCAGCGTTCGATTTCCAGTTTTTTCGATATAGACATTTGATTCTCACGAGAAAAAGAATGCATTGCTATCATAAAAAAAATTGAGTCAACCTTCCTATTGGGTATAATATAATAACGTATTGTAACCCGTACCCGGCTAAGAACGGGCACAAATAAAAAGTAAGGAGTAGAAGAAGAAGAAGAAGAAAAGAAGAAAAGAAACAACAACCTTTGTCTTGACAGTTTTAGGTTTATTCTCTTATACACATCGTTAAATACACTGTTTTAGCACTTATTACTAATTTGACCGAAATATGATGATGATGATGCTGATGATATACACAATTTTGTTGAGATTAATGATCTATGACAGAAACGGGATAAACACACGCTTATTCTAGGTATATATGGTATTTAGATTTAATGATACAAATCAAAGTAGTTCACCGATAAATGGACAACAAAAGTCTGGTTTATATTTGTTAGAATTATGTCAAAAGAAATGGTATCCCGATGACGACGAAACCTACTTGGCTTCGGATACAGTAGCTTGCCTTTTCTTCCCTTTCTCTAAACGACCGTGTGTCGGGGCCCTACCCGAACGCTCAAAAGTTGACCGTATATGGGGCCTTTCCCAAATGCTCCAAGGGACAATTGAAACAAAATGTAATACGTAGGGCCCGAATAGACGGTCACGAAAACTACTTAGACGACGCGTCTACCAAGTTGAGCGTATATGGGGCCTTTCCTAAATTCTTCAAGGGAGAAGTGAAACAAAATATAATACGCTCGGTCCGTATAGACGGTCAAGAAAACTACTTAAACGACACGTCCACCAAGTTGACCGTATATGGGGCCTTTCCTAAATTCTTCTAGGGAGAAGTAAAACAAAATATAATACGCTCGGTCCGTATAGACGGTCAAGAAAACTACTTAAACGACACGTCTGCCAAGTTGACCGTATATGGGGCCTTTCCTAAATTCTTCAAGGTGAGTAAATCTGAAACCCCGACCGCTTACTTGCGTTGGGGCTTCACCCCGAAAAAGTTGGCTTCTCTGCCCTGATGCGGAGACGCCGATTCGTCACCCCGGCGTATGACGCGAAAGTCGTCAGCCCGCGGTGTAGAGAAAAACGTCAGCCTCCGGTGTAGAGAACGTCAGCCTGGCCACACCCAAGCACGTGTGAGCTGCTCCTTTTATTCCTTGTGTTAGTTGTTCAGCACGGCTGGTGATCCCTGGTCCTCGCTGCCCTTCGCCCCTGGTCAGGATCGCTGCGCCGGTCCGGGTTGCGTCTTCCCTCGGTAGGACTGGCCAAAAACCGACCGTCCTCTACACCGAAATATGAAGCACTTTTACAACTTGACTGGCCTCGTAGCCGTTCTCAGGTGGAATCTCGGTGCAGGAGCGTCCTCTGCTCGACATTGCAAGAGCCACCTTTCCCCTCGCGTCGCCTCGTTCCCCTGGAACCTTCTAGAACTTCTCGACGCAAATGGCCAAAACTAAGCAGAATAACTCGCCCCGAGATGGCGTTCCATGCGAGAGTGACTCCTACTAAATGGACCGTAAAAATTATGATGTCTCCATAATAAAATATGGTCAGTGCCTGCAAACTGCATGTATATTTTTTCTGAAATAAAACTGAAAAGCTGCTCTGAAAAATGAAATAAAACCCCGCCTTGCAATCACGCCCCCTACCGTGTTTTCCGTGAACTATTTAATCCACCGCGGTAGTCGGCTTCCGAAACGCGATGAAAGCGGCCCGTCGACCACAGATGGCGTCGCTGAATTTGTCGATCTTTTAAGACGATCAGTAGGGCTAACATGCGCACCGTGACAAAATTTACTCGTGGCGTTATCTCGTGGAAAGAAGAGATAACTAGTCTTCTCGACAACCGCTAACATGGCTTAGCGAGTTTGTCGTTTCGTTTTGTCATATGACGACAAACACGAACGGTTCTATTATCTGTGTCTCTTTTGTCGACAAACGCTAACATGGCGCGTCAAGTTTTCTCATTATTTGTCTACTTTTGACGAGTAGTTTGTCGTCGAACTTTTTGAGGACGAGTAAAACTGTAACACGGTAACTAGTGTTCTGTGATACCCTGATACCTATATAATTTGTGTTTCTGTTCTGTGACTATTACTGCCAACGACTATCTCCGAAAGCATAGGTACATACTGATCTGTGTCCGAAAGCGTGATAATGGCAGTACCATATTAGAATTATGTTTTAACTATAAATGAAGAGCGCGAGCGACGCAAAATTCAAAGGAAAGTAGGTAGGGACGAATAAAAAATTAAAAATGTTACTATACATATGTACTATAGCTGAATTTTTAAAGTAATTCATTTGACCACTGAATTTCTAGAATTATTAAATTATTGGTTTTATTTTTTGACACTTTAGTATAATTAATAAGAAAAATTATAACATTTGATATTATATATAAGTACCTATAGGAAATGAAATATGAATTGTGTTACGATTATTGTGTCATTCGTTTTTTGTAATATTTTCAATTCAAGGATAGTTAATTATTCTAATATTTGCATGTCACAATGAGCTGTAACAGTTGTTTATTTAGATATTTGTTTGGTTTTATTTACAAAAGAAAACATTAAAATTTTATGGACGACATCGAGACTACATTTTCTATATGTACTGGGATCTCGGACATAGTTTAACGATATTATTTACTTAGTAGTGTTTACTTTACGTTTTACTCACATTTTTCTGCCTGGCAAAATGCAAGCAATTTTTAAAGTAAATAACTATAATAATCAAATTAACTCAACTCAATTCTTATGTGGAATAATCTAATACTTCTTCTTTCTTTATTTCCTATATGATAGTGTGTAAATAAAATTCAAATTCACAACAGCCAGATAAGTCACATTCCCGGAGTTTTGGCGGGAATGCGAAAATGTGCTGTTGTTGATTTTGTGTTATTTACTAAAACCTGTGTTTTATCGAGTGTTAATGTGTAATAATGGTGGATTATTAACCATTAAGTGTTCGTAAACGTGCATGAGTGAAAGGAAAATAGTACAAAGATGAAAAACGTGTATTTTCGTATTCTCAAATTCAAATTCAAAATTCAAATTCAAAAGTCTTTATTCAAATAGGCCCCAAAGGAGCACTTATGAAAGTTAAAATGACTCTAACAGCCGGCCTCTGCAACATTCATCTACCCGAATCACAGACTAAAACTAATCCTATCCAAAACTCCATAGAAGCTTCAGTAAATTATCCACCGCTTTACTGAAGCATCACTTCGACTTGACCGCGCCTAGACTAAACTTTAACGACTTTTATTTACCAAAACTAGAGATTTATTATAACTTGACACTGGCTAAATACGCAAATCGCGTGGAGCCAAATACAAAACAAACAAAAAAAGTCATATTCCCGATATTTATTTGTCAACTTCACTAAAATGTCATTGTTATGAACGCGTTCACACAGCAAATTAAATAAAACTATAGTAAATAAGACAAATTGAATGAACTAAACCGGTGTTGCTAATCACATGGCAGCACTGGTTTGGCGTCCATTGTCTTCGAAGAGATAATAGTCTCTCGTGTTTGCCATGTTAGCATAATCGACTAAAACGTCGTCCGCGAGAAATCTTGTCGTAGCGCGCGCGCCATATTGCTACTTTGCCATGCTAGGCCAGCAGGTTAAACTTGAGGTTAATTCTATTCCCGCTGCGTTCCAGGCACGCAGCAATAATTCCTGTAATTATTTATTGCTTCGTATCCATCTAAAATGCAGGCGCCACTGAAATGTCAATATGTTTATGACCCCCCTGATGCTTTTTTTAGACGACCTCTGTCGGCGAGGCGTGGCACTAACAAGGACTGTTAACTAGTTACCTTTTATCTATTTCTTCAAAAGTCGCTGCTATTCCCTACTAGATTCAGTTTGTCGCACTGAATACGACACTATAGTGTCAAATGAAAGTTTTTACCTAGTTTTTAAATATTTTATTATTATACTTGAGAATTGCAATTTTAACCCGTTACAGTATATTTTTTTTGATTTTATTAGTAATAGCTAGAAAATAAAAAAGTGATTAACTCGGTTAGTTCGGTATTCTAGAAGTAATGGTTTTTAGTCACGTTTCATTTCCGTATTTTTCTAATCCGAAGTTTAATCATCATGTTTACAATCGCTACCACATGGAACCTTGGCTAGAAGCATGCTATTTATCGACCGAGTGAGATCGGCGGCGCGTGCTGTAAGTGCGTGTGCACGTGCGCACGTACCTTCCCGTATATCTCGAGACCGGAGAGCGACAGGTAGTGGCTCTGTCCGCTGGCGTTCTTCCCGTTCTGCTGCACGCGCAGGTACCGGTAGGGCGCGTCTGCGCGCACGCGCCACGTGGCCGTGCTGCCCGGCTCCTGCAGCGCCTGCTCGTCGCTGTGCGCCAGCAGCGTGCTCCACGCCACGCCGTCGATCGACATCTGCGACACGACACCGTACATCGATAATTAGACAAGGATACGTACTGTTATAAATCCAACTTGTATGTAAAAACTGCAATTAGTGCAAAAACCCCCCGCGACCATGTGCTTTTACCGAGGCTATAAATACACCTCGATCTTTGTTAAATAGTCAGTCAGCCGCAAATTATCGAGTTGTAAATCACATTAAAAGTTTTCCAGCAGTAAAAAGTGTTTTTTTTTAAAAAAAGGAGCGCCATTCTTACAGTACGTGCTCCAAGCTATGCTGCCGATTCAATACCTATGGATCTATCGGTACGTAAATAACATTCAGTTTGAAAAAAACAATAAACTAAAAGATAGCTTTGCTAATTATGGCAAATTTTTTTTCTTCTGATTTGGTATCGAGACGAGCTTGTCGTTTGCCTGTTGGTATGTAACACCATGTACTTGAGTAGTTTTATCGAGATTAAATTTAAATTCATCAAATTATTTCAATGAAAAAAATCTCGCCCAATTATTGTAAAGCGATTATATTCGGTTCGATTATATCCAGAGCACGTAGATCTAGAAGATACTTTTCTAACCTAATTTTAAAGATACACATTTCGGTACTCATGGTAAAACATTTGTTTCGGACGACTCCAGCGATCGCTACAGCGCGCTCTTATCGCAGCCGTACATCAGCTACCGTCATCTGTCGTCTGTGAATAACCACAAAAATAAGGCAATATATAAATTAGTGTGCTAGGCACTCACCTGGAAAAGCCAATTCCTCAACGCGGACCGTCCGTACCCGCGCGCGTGTCGCAGCGTGTACGCCGACGGCACGATGTGCAGCCCGAGGTCGACGGCTATGAACGCCCTCCTATCATCATTCGTGTGCACATTTAGCGGCTCAGGCGAACGCGAAAGCGCGTCCTCGGCGCGCCCGTATGGGAGCTGGCGCCCGTCCGACGACCACACACACACAAGCCCGTGCGCGCCGGGGTTCACCCATTCGCAGCTACCCGCATTGCTGCCGATGTAATACAGCACGCCGTTCTCGTCGAAATCGTGCTGAAATACCATCCGTGTTATTTTAACCCCTCGAATGTCGGCCGGCACCACGTAGGCCAGGCGGCAAAAAAAAACAGTTAGCCCTTATTCAGTTGTGATAAGGTTCAAAATAGCTTGAACTAATAAAATAATAAAATTGCTAACTATATTGAACCTTAACCCGTCCAGTGTCGAGGGTCCCAAAGGAGCTGGCGCGGGGGAAAAATACCTGTTTCCCCCACCTTAGCAATTTTAATAGTAATTTTATTATTTTAATGACGCTTAATGTCGGCCGGTACCACGTAGGTCCGGCGATAAAAAAAAACAGTTAGACCTTATTCAGTGGTGATAAGGTTCAAAATAGCTTGACCTATAATAAAATAATAAAATTACTATTAAAATTGCTAAGGTGGGGGAAACGGGTATTTTTCCCCCGCGCCAGCTCCTTTGGGACCCTCAACATTGGAAGGGTTAATACAAACGTACAACAGTCCCCGTGGTATAGTTGGTATGTCGATAGATTTAAGTAACGCGTCAGAGACACGGGTTCAATTCTTTTTTTTTATGTTATTCGGTAACGAGACGATCTGGTCGTTTGCCTGATGGTAAGCATAACACCGGCCCATAACAATTGCAGTGCCACCCAGAACTTTGAAACATAAAGGCCTGCGCGGCACTGCAGTGCGCTCGTTACCCTGAGATATTAGGTATTTCGTCACATAAGCCCAGTAATTTCACTGGCTACTCTGCTCATCAAACCGGAACACAGTAATGCTTGCACATTACTGCTTGGCGGCAGACTTTACGAGCAAAGCGGTGGTAACAACCCAGACGGACACTTGCTGAAGAGTTAGTCTTACCACTAACATAAAATTCCCGACCAAAAAATATTTGCATCCCGCATTTATTTACAAAACAGCCTCTATTATAAATAAAAGAGTTACTTCTAATAGGCAATGTGCTTTTTTTATTTACTTGCAATTTATATTTTAGATTTAGTTCCAGATTATCTTCATGATAAGTTTCTTACATTCTGATCAGTACCAGAAGATATGAAAAAATTACAGATTGCGACCACCTGACGAACGGCCAAGATAATTTATTATGATTTTTTTTTAATACAGTAACGTAACACGAGAATACGAAGTAAATCGAGCATTTCATATCCAAAACAAAGTCAAGTATCAACAGTCAGCACTCACATCGTAAGTAAACGTGAGGGGTGCTTCAGACTTGATCTTCTGCACGTAATGGAAACCGGCTCGGTCCAAATCGTACCACTGCCTCGCGACCGACTTGGCGAGGAATCTCTCCAGTTGCCGCACGGTCGTCAACGCTTCCACCTTCAGGTTACGCCCGTTGTTATTGCTGACTGCACTCGCGTTCGAATCTTCCACCGGGTCGTCGTTGGCACGCTCCACGCGTAACCTGAAATTGTATGTTCAGTGTTGCGATAAATTATTGCAAAACGGTGGCACTTTCTTTTATTCGATTTGCAGTAGGATTTTTTAAATATCATACGATACCATACCAGACTAACAAAACTACTTATGTATTTGTATCTACTTGCATTTTGTGAGTCTGGTTATTATATTACGTGATTGTTTATCTTCAAGCATGCAATCCGCCCCCGCTGACCTGATTCTCTTGGTGAGGTGGTGCAGCTGCGCGGCGGGCGCGGGCGGCGGCGCGTCCCCCGCGGGCGCCAGCACGGGCAGCCGCTCCACGCTCTCCAGCACCGCCACCAGCCGCGCCGCCACCGCGCCGCCCGCCGCCGCCGCCCAGCTGCGCACCGCCGCCGTGCGCGCCGCCGCCTGCCCCGGCCCGTCTGTACCACACACCAATATTATATTGAACCGCTTACACGCGTCAGGGCGATGGGGGTATGAATCTCTGCAGGTAGCGTAGACACACACAGACACTACATTAAGGGGCAGAATTAGGCGAGCCGCTTCTCGCTCGCACATCTCAATATTGTAAACACCATGTAACAAAGTAAAAACCATGGAAAAAAACTCGTTGACATTGTTTTATGAAATGTTATTTATACAATTTTTCCAACAACATTAACAATAAAGTAGTTGCTAGGAGGCTTTTACAGTTTACCACCACTATTTTACTTTTCACGCTTTTTTAAGAAGACTTGTTTTAGTTTTCGTCAACTACATATGATTTGCCGCAAATAAATAGCAATAGAAAAGCCAACAACAATCATTTCAATGTATACTTATACTCTCTTTCACCCATAAATGGCAAAATACGTTTTAAAATCGAACCAACTTAAAGTTGTATCGCATCACTAACCGTTAGCCTGCGGCGAGAGCACCTGCAGCAGCGCCGGCGCCAGGCCCGAGGAGTGCAGCTCGTAGGCGGACAGGTGGTCGTCGCCGCACAGCAGCTCGGCCAGCTGCGAGAGGCTGTCGAGCAGCTCCTGCTCCCAGTCGGCGGTGGGCTGCGTGGCCAGCCGCGACAGCCGCGCCAGCAGCGCGCGCAGCCGCGCCACCGGCGCGCGCGGCAGCCGCGTGGCCGCGCGCCCCAGGTGCCGCGAGTACAGCGCGCGGGCGCGCGACCACACCTGCAACATGCAACCAACGGTACAACACGGATGTTGACTCTTTGTTTTTTATGATGTCAATGAATTCGTTTTCTCATGAGAATCAAATGTCCATATTGAAAAAATTGGAAATCAAAAGCTGGGAACATCAAAAATGAGAGTCAAAGTCGGGCGTATCTATACTGAGCGCTAAAACACCCCATACAAATTTGACAGAACACCTGACGAAACTTGTTCAACGCAGACCATAAAGCTGTACTAAAAACATGCATTTCGTTGATTTGGCCGTGAATACCTGCGTTTAAGTACATAGTTGTCATACATTATTTTATTCATTGAAATGTAAAGAATCTGGTAGTATCACTTAAGTTACTATTGGATGATAAAACAAAACATTGAATTCATGAAACCTTTAGATGCAGTATTTTTGTGAATTTCAGTTTTATTGTGTTAATGTGATGTTTTTAAACCTGTATAACAACAGTAAATATGTATTTTGTTTCATGCAACATCCATATTACATAAAGAAAATATTTATAAAACATCATTATCATTTATTAATTTTTCGTGTTTGGGAGAGAGGCAGTGAAACTAGAATTAGGTTTAGGTAAGAAACGACAGAATCGACACCATAATTATCTGAACAAAATTAGAAAATTTGTTTTAGAAATGCTGATGAGTTGAAGTCTTTATTCAATTATTATGAATAATATGGTAGTGGCAACAAAACACCAGATATCCACAAATGAGTATGTATTAAAGTTATGCAAGTCTCCTTCTTTACCTGAGCTTTGATTGCTTCAGACTTAGCCGAAAGTCGAGGTCTAGTTTGGTTGGACGCCGTGGTCGTAGCCGCCTCCGGTCTGCGGTCTGCCCAGCCACTAGCTAGTTCTGAACCTACAAAGTAAAATAATGTTTAAAATAGCAATGTATGGCACGAAATACACTGTTAGTAATTGCACTGTTCATACCTAAAAATGTTTCAGCTGTGAATGAATGCCTGGTGCCTCTGTTGGATTCAAATATAAATCCAGCCATCTCTTCTCTCAAAATCGTAGTTTGTTGTTGTCCATCAGTATTGTGAATGTGAAGTTCTTTCTCTCTAAAATCAAACCAACATCATTTAGAGAACATAAAATTTGGAGATAAAATTATAAATCACATAAATTAAAAGATTATATTTGTAGTTTCGTAGATGGCTAAAGGGCTTTTATTGTACGTACTTTTTGCATGACAAAGCCCAATTGCCGATTATAAGTTTACTCGGGCCAGGTTTGGAGAGTATCGGCTGTGGCACGTAGTTCTTGACGGACGCTCGCGCTCTCTGCAGTTTGTCGATAAATTCTCCACGGTTTTCTGAAACAATATTATATTATGTTAAGTGTGAAAGTGGGAAGAAAATCAAACAGAAGTAAAGAAAACAAAAATCGTGGGGTCAATCGTTAAACCGAATACATTTATTTATCATCATCTCCTTGTCCCTATCTCCAAGTCAGAAGGTTGGATACAATGTTTGCAAAGATGTCGCAGCATATAAATTTCCATCAAATTCTGCCTAGCTGTTATCGCTGTCTCTGTAAGATCTAATTTTAAGAATTCTTTTTAACTGGTTGAGAGGTGTACTCCGAAGTATAGTAGTAGTATTATAGGGGTATACTTAGAAGTCGAACCAATTAAATTTGAAAAATTATATACTCCTAGTCCTATGGGTAAAAAAGGGTTGATTAATTGTTCACCCACTGAAATAAGAAACACCTGTGAACCGTTTCCGTTGAAACCTGGCACACAAATGTAAGCGGTTAATTTGATTGTTAAAAAGTTTCAATGAGTTCGTACCCGTGTTGTCGGTCTGGTGCTCGGGGCTGCCGCTGGAGTACATAGTGGCCAGCTTGCCGTCGAGCAGGAAGCGGAACCAGCCGTTGGAGCCGGTGCTGAGCTCCAGCGCCGCCGCGTCGCTCCACACATACAGCGCGTCGCGGCCGCGGCACAGCGCCCACTCGCCCCACGCATACGCTACGCCGTGCGCTAGGCACGACGCGTCCTCGCCCGCGCCCCCACTCGCGCCCCCCGCGCCCTCAGCACCTGCACGCAACACTACATCAACACACATTCTTAGGAATACACAGGACTTTCAATTCCGCGGACTTACACTTGACTCTCGATTCCAATCGTACATTGGGATTAGGATCGAGTTGGAGCAGTTTGGTACTATGGAACGTAATACGCTAGTATTGTAACGATTGTAACCGATTTCAGTGGAATTTTTTAGAATGAAATTATCACGTTTTTGCTTCTGTTCACGCGATTTTGACATTGACGTAATATTGGAATTGTGATTGAAACCGAACTCAAGAGGAAACCAAGAAGTAAGGCATTTATATATCAAATAAATAAAATTGAATTGTCTGTTTGTAATATCAAAATAACTGCTTTTTACTAAATGCATATGAATGTATTATTATATAAGTACCATAACAAAAACACAATTATTAAAAAAAAATTCTGTCTGTTTGTTCCGGGTAATTTCCGAAATTGCTGGACCGACTTTGACAGGACTTTCACTGGCAGATAGCTGATGTTATAAGGAGTAGAAACCGCGGGGCACAGCTAGTTTATTATATAATTATACAATTTTACATATTATGTGTAAGACAAAAATGATAAAAAATGTAGTACATACAAAGATGCGTCAAATAAAACAGGTTTTTTTTTCTTGACATGCGAGCGTTTGACCTGTTTCTACCCTTGACTACGGTATATATATACGTCTGGCTCGCAAGTACAGCTGTCAGAAAACACAAATGAAACTCTTTTTTTTTTACAGTGTTTCATGAGTTGTAACATTAAAAGGTAAATCTAAAAATATTTCAATGTGTCTTACCCGGCGTAGATGTCTCGCCGTCGGGTGACAGTTGTCCCGCGCCGGAAGATGCTAAAGCTTCAACCTTGCTGAACACTCCGAGACGTGCGAACTGCTCTAAATAGACGTCTGAGGCCTTCACCATAAGCTCCTCAGCGATTCCAAGTACGATCAAGTGACCGTCGTCATCATCCTAATGAGTGAGCGAAAATGAATTTAAAATAAAAGCTTGTAACAAACGGTAGGAAGAATTATGGAAATAAGGAAAAGTCCCACTAGACTTACACTTTTGTGAATAAAGATATGTACCTAATCAGATGAAGATTTCAAACATACTATAAGTGTATCAAGGCTTGAGTAATTAAAACACGTTTTTATCTCATATTCGCGTTAGCGAGAACGAGCAAAACATATTTTAGTTACTTATCTAAAAGGAAATGGAAGATAACCTGAAATTCACTAACCCATAAAATACTCTGTGTTATGTCATAAGAAAAAACAAGTAAATAAAAATGAACATGAAAGAAACAACACAAACAATATTATACAATAAAACAAGTCAGATGCAAGTAAGTTTCGATGGTGTGACATTTTTTACACAATGTGGATGCGTTTAAAGACACGTGACATGTAGAGCTAAATATAGTTTATGTAAAAGTACAGTTTTATTAGTATTTGAAATTAATGGATACTACATTAAACATTTTCCGCACAATAAAGCCGAGCGGATGGCATCATTGCATGGATCATAAGTGTAAATTGTGTTTGACTAGGCGTTGAAAATTGTATTTATGGAAGTCACAAAGAAGGAAAAATATTTTATTTATTACATTTTTCTTATTATAGTATAGCTTCAATATATTAAAAACAAAATATGTTTTATTTCATTAAAATAACTTAGTTCACGGGATACAACAAGTCTTGAGCAAAATATACTCTAACAGAAGTGCAATCCGCCTCTTCGTTCGTAACGGCACACTCTGATAAAAACAAGAAATGTAACTTTTGTTACTTGCATCTTTTATGAATTAATAGTTTACAAATGTTTTAACGGACCTAAACCACAACTGATTATCATATTTAAAAAGATATCAAACACTGTATTAACAAAATACTTAATCCATGCGATGTCACCAAAAGCAACCATGAGAGTATGGCTCCAAAATATTGATTTATCAGTACAGTATACTCAAATGATATAATTTATTGGTGCGGGCCGGGTTGAGATTCGAACTATGGTGCGTCGGATTGAAAGTCGAACAAGTTCCCGCTCGGCCACACTCGCTCTAAAACGGTGAAGGAAAACATCGTGAGGAAACCCGCATGTTCAATAACCACAAAATTCGAGGACATGTGACATCCACCAAGCCGCACTCTGAGAGAAGGCCGGTATCCCAGCAGTGGAAGTGTAATTAAGAGGCTGATAATGAATACTCAAATTTACATCTGTCCGGAATTTTAGTTATTCAAGAATTTCAACAGAGCTTAGCCAATTTTTGTCCATCTCAGTCACTTTTTTTACTACAGTTTCTGAAAGCCGAACAATTTAACAATAAACAACATACATCGAACTAGAATCTTCTCTTTGAGATCAGCAAAGTTTCCGATCTGACGATGAACTACACAAGTAGTAAAAGAACACCGCGTTTAGCTTAACATTTGGGAGCCATAATATTAGTGTCGAGAAATCATCACACCATCGGAACGTTACCGCTGGCGGGCGGATGTAGCGGCTGCGCAGGACCCGCGGCTGCGGCCGCCGGCCCACCTCGCCCTGATCACCAGTTTGTTATTTATATTAACGCTCCTTTTCAATAAACTACGGCTAACTTGCTTACTATAGAGATAACCAATGTAACTTTGCAATCGGTTGATCTATAGCCAAAGACAGGCAATCGATATGAATACATTTATTAACTATGATAATAAGGTATCCACCCAATTTTTATTTAAAATGGGCGTGCGTGAGACTAATTTTTAAAGGCACACCGGATTCGTACGCGTAGACGTGCACGCACCATTGCATTGTAACGTATGGAACGTTATGAGACATGGCAAATTGCTTTCGTGACGTGCACGTAGACGTAAAGCGATGTGCCCATGTCCCATACAGTTCCATACTTTACATCGCAGTGGCATGTCCTAGAGCACGTACACGACTACGTGTACGGATCCCATGTGCTACAGCCTTTACTAGGTAAGCTTTTACTGTTAGACATCATCTGTTGAGTAATGTGTTTTCCAACACACTTGCTCGTAAATTGGGTTATTATTACATCGCTTTTAGGCTCATAATCTAAGATATTAAACACGCGTGCTTTTTACTTTACACTACCGCACTCGTGTTTTGTGAATACGTCCCGAGGAGCCGCCTAAACTATAACGGCGTCTAATATGATGGGCTGGCGTTATGTTGACCATCAAGCAGATGACCCGCTGGTATCGTTGTCATTGTACAACGAGAGCAATGTTTGGATACTATTGTATCCAAACAGTGGATACCATTGTATCCAAACAGTGGATACTATTGTATCGAAACATTGGATACTATTGTGTCCAAACAGTGGATACTATTGTATCCAAACATTGGATACTATTGTATCCAAACATTGGATACTATTGTGTCCAAACAGTGGATACTATTGTATCCAAACATTGGATACTATTGTATCCAATACATTGAATACTATTGTATCCAATACATTGAATACTATTGAGTATAAAAAATAATGTATGTGGTAGTAGTAAGAAGGGTGCAGTTACCACGTTGTCGAGCACGGCGGCGACCAGCATGGTGAGCAGCGAGGCGGCGTGCGGGTCGTGGCGCAGCAGGCGCGGCGGCGCGTAGTGCACCATCTTGCGCACCAGCGACAGGCACGCGCGCCGCACGCCCGCGCCGCCCGCGCCCAGGTACCGCGCGCACAGGGCCGGCACCAGCCGCCTGGGGGGGGCGACCTCTTGCTTTATAACAAACTGTACACGGTGTAGCATGGTGCGGGTGACATTAGATGATATGGGAGATTTTATGATTTTTTTCTAAAATCCCCCATGTGGTTGTGTGGATTTTTTTTATATTATTTGATAGAGAGACGAGCTGGTCGTTTGCCTAATGGTAAGCATAACGTTGGTCCATAACGATTGAAGTGCCACTTAGAACTTTGAAACACAAAATCCTGCGCGGCACTGCAGTGCGCCCGCTACCCTGAGACATTAGGTATTAAGTCTCGTAAGCCCAGTAATTTCACTGGCTACTCTGCTCATCAACCGGGATACAGTAATGCTCGCACATTACTGCTTGGCGGCAGACTTCACGAGCAAAGCGGTGGTACCAACCCTTACAGACACTCGCAGAAGAGTTAGTCCTACCACCTAGTAAAATTCGATTTCGGAATATAAGGAAAAAAAACGGATTTCACACGATATACACGATATTTATAACACACGATAGACACACTATCTCCATTGAACACTCACGCCAAGTAAATGGCGGCCATCTCTTTGTCGCCCGTCTCGGGGAAATCGTCGTCAGTGTTCGGCGACGGCGTGTCGTGGCTGCCCACCACCAGCCACTCGCCGGGGCACTGCAGTATCGCCGCCACCTCGCGGTGTCCTGGAGTAAACACATTTATTATTACTAAGACGATATGACGGATTTATACGATATCAAGGTAAAGGTAAGATTTTGTAACTATAAAAATAATATATCGAAGTCATACATTTTCAATCTTGAATGCCAACGAGATTTGAACCCGCATCTCTCAGCTCTCCGAGACAAACGCATAACTATGCAGCGTACCTAAGAGATCAGTGAGCGCAGCGCATTTGTTATTGAAAAACTTACAAGTGACATTTACCAAGAAATGAAGCACTATTATTTCTAATTTAAAAATAATATTCAAAATTCTACTTTGAGTGATATGACATGCCCCCTCTCTAAATAAAAGCAAATTAATCAAAACAATATGGCTCTCATCCTGTGTATAGTCGGTATTTTATACATCCGAGCGGCAACTGCATCCAGTAAGGATGCAGTTGCCGCTCGGACATATCACCCGCGTCTTTGTTAACACAGTTAAGCGGAGTTTAGTTTATTGTATCGCAGTGTGTCGTAGCACGACAGGTACAAGATACAAAGCGCCCGGACACAACTCAACACATTAGTGTGAACTCTATCCTACTAAATGTATTAATTCTATATCATTCTGTCGCGCTACGACACACCCCGACACAATAGGGATGTTGCATGAAACACAACATACGTAATTACTGTCGTTATACAGGTTTAACACAACATTAACACAATAGAAATGATATTCACAAAAAAATTATAATATCCAGTTTCCACAAAGATACCGACACAGCTTCTAAAATTTTCCCAAATTCAAAGATTTTTTTTATCATCCAATAGTAATTTATAGGATACCATCAGATTCTTTACAATTCAATGAATAAAAAAATGTACGACAACTAGGACAAATCAACAAAATGAATGATTTAGTACAGCTTTACGGACCGCGTTGAACAAGTGACGTCAGATGTTCTGTCCCATTTGTATGGGGCGTTTTAACGCTCAGTAAATACCGCCGACTTTGACTCTCACTTTTGACGTTTCTAGCGTTCGATTTCCAGTTTTTTCGATATAGACATTTAATTCTCTTGAGAAATCGAATTGAATGACATCATAAAAAAATTAGTCAACATCCCTATTAATATAAACCCGGCTTAAGTAATACTGTTTACCTTGATCGTGTCGTTCCCGCGCCTTATCGAGCGGAGTCTTGCCATCCTCGTCCCGCAGATCAGCGTTGGCACCAAACCGAAGGAGCACTTTAGCGATCGCCGGCCGACCAAAGCACGCGGCGTAGTGGAGTGACGAACTGCGTTGTCCACGATTTACGTCCGCGCCTGTGGATAATACTTGTATAGGTGTTTTGCGACAATATTTCATCTTGACGGTGGTAGCTAGCTAGGCGATCACTAGAAATGTCCTACTACCAAACTATGATTGCACCACGATGTTATCCTACACCGAAGGCACAAGCTCATAGTATGATTCGAACCATCGACCGACAGACCAGCGGCCGACGTCACTACCATTGAGCCTGCGCTTCAACCTCTGCTAGTATATTTTTATGCTACCATAACAGAGGTGGATACAGGACACAAGAGTTAACTTTAGTAACGGGATATTTACCATGTAAATTTTATTTAATTTGTTCTGAGCACTCGATATTTCGGCACTGTTACTGTTGTGTGTTCGGCACGAGGAAACTCCTCGTGAACATGGCGCTTGCAACAGTGCCGAAATATCGAGTGCTCAAAACAAATAAAATACATGGTAAATATCCCGTTACTAAAGTTAACTCTTGTGTTAGTGACCATGAAAGTTTAAAAAGGATACAGGACATTTCAATAGACACACTATTGTAGCGGCACATTAGTATAAGTAACCATTGTATATTGTAGAGCGAGTGTCCTTGCCCCCTCCGCGACAGCCGTCTTCAGAACCGCATCGCGGACACATGTTTTAGGCAATTCGTTCAGAGCAATAAATCGGTGAGCCGTTTAAATCCGTATTCTAACTTAACCCTCTCTCTCCGATATAAGAAGATCGTGCGACCTTAGTGGCAACAATCACCACACATAAACCTGCGCAACACTATGTTTTTACTTCTTGTTAGACTTACGTTTAGAAATTTATAACTAATTACATATTATTAATACTGATTCACTTCGCAAAAAAAATGTTTCATTGGTATATGTAGCCTGAGCTTTTTGAATAAAGAAAAGCTCAAGCGATTGCCAATATCAAATAAATAAAGAAATATTCATCACTCGGTGATTAAGCTCACCTTTTTCACAGAGAAACTCGACCATTTCCCGAGTGCCAAATGCCGCTGCCCAGTTGAGCAGCGTCTGTCCGACGTCGTCCGTGAAGTTAACATCGACTGCGCCGCTCGACACGGCTGCCAGCAACGCGTCCGTGTCTTTGCCGCGGATACAATCTGCAATATATAAAATAAATATACAAGCCGTTTTATCATATACGGAAAGAATAGATTGCTCGTAAGAGTCGTAAGCAATCTCTTTCTTCATAAAAACATGTCCCGGTATAAAAAAGGAATATCTGCTGACTGGTTGAAGCTTAGCAGCGAAATAGTCGTTGTGGACGACATAATCGAGAAAAACAAAATACATAACGTCGCCTATAACTCTAGCTTGTTTTTTCTAATAAAAATAAAATATATTACAACTTATATATTACAAAAAGAATTTCATTAGATAGAGAAAAGAAATTCGGACTGCTTTACGCATTTAGCAGATTGCAACCTCACGATTTTATAACTCCGGAAGAGACTAGATTTCCCTCGACACAGGGAATCCTAGTGTGGGAACTAGTACAAATAAGAAACTTATTACTTCAAGTACCTAGTGATAATTCTCAATCTTATATATACCTAGACTTTAAGTTCCAAGTGTAACAATTTTAGTTAATAAACTAATTATTATATTATTATCTAATTTAAAAAATAAAAAAATTATTTTATTTTATCCCTAATTAAAAACATATTATTTATATGCTACCAAAGTTGCGGAAATGTACATTCGCGGTGTTGTAAATTGTAATATAGGTAACATGTAGTAGTTTGTAACAAAACAGCGGCGCAAGTACGGAAGTCCAAACGATAAATTTGTCGAATCGAAAAAGCTCATAAATTTATCGAATGGTGCGAGTACCGAAGTCTGATTGTAAAGTATTGTAGTAGCTTTATATTCTCTTTGGATTCGACCTAGCTATATTATGTTATGTCGATTGTATCAATGCTCGATAAATTCTATAAATAAATCGATAAAACCAACTTTGTCGATTTGAAACGTCAATTTTATCGATCGAAAAGATCCGTACTTGCGCTGCAGTACCTATAAGCTGTCTATGTGATTTGTCCCCGCGAGGCCCCCCACTCGACCCTTCGCCGCCGGCGCCGCTGCTGGTGCCGGCCGCGGGCGTCCCGTTGCGAGCTGCCCCACTGAAACAAATTTATAGATTTGCCTTTTAAAATTATCTTACCAATAAGAACTCATCGCCTGGTGAAACATTCTAATCATGACGTAGAACTGCATGTTTTTTTAATGTTATTTGGCAACGAGACGAGCTGGTCGTTTGCCTGATGGTATGCATAACGCCGGCCCATAACAATTGCACTCAGAACTTTGAAACATAAAGGCCTGCGCGGCACTGCAGTGCGCTCGTTTCTCTGAGACATCAGATATTATGTCTCGTAAGCCCAGTAATTTCACTGGCTTCTCTGCACATCCAACCGGAACACAATTTTTACAAGATGGTAGGACTAACTCTTCTGCGAGTGTCCGTCTGGGTTGGTACCACCACTTTGCTGGCGGAGTCAGCCGCCAAGCAGTAACGTGCGAGCATTACTGTGTTCCGGTTTGATGAGCAGAGTAGCTAGTGAAATTACTGGGCTTATGAAACTTTTACCTAATGTCACAGGGTAGCGGGTGCACTGCAGTGCCACGCACGACTTTGTGTTTCCAAGTTCGGAGTGGCGCACTGCAATTGTTGAGTCGGCGTCAGGCAAACGACCAGCTCGTCTCGCTATCGAATAACATAACAAAAACATTGTTGCTTGGCGACCGACTTCACGAGTGGTACCAACCCAGACGGACACTCGCAGAAGAGTTAGTCCTACCACCTAAAATATGTCATATGTACGTACAGCCCTGAAATGTGCAGACATTGTTTTAATCACTCACGTCTGTATGGCGTGCCGGCCCTCGCACAGCAGCACCAGCAGCAGGTCCACGAGGCGCATACACTCCAGGCACCAGCGCTCGTCCGCCTGCACCGCCGCCTCCACCGCCGAGCACAGCTCCAGTCGCACCAAGTCCTGCAAACATACGTATATGAATACTAGCGGAAGCCCAAGGTTTACACCCAAGTCACTTGTGGGAACAGGAACCGGTGCATTTTTCAGGATAAAAAGTAGCCTATGCTACTCTCCGGTTCAGATACTATATCTTTGCCAAAAACACGTCGATCCGTTGCTCCGTTACTGCGTGAAAGAAGGACCAACCAACAAATCAACAAACTAACAAACACACTTTCGCATTTATAATATTAGTAAGAAGTAAGATAGTAGGATATCGCTGTCTATGGTCATTTCTTGTTTTCTCTTAATCCAAATATGGCCTGGAAAAGATCTCTTTTTAGGGATAAGACCGCTTGCTCATTCTTACATATCATGTTTATTATTTACAATATAATTTATATATTACTTTTAAATTAATTATGATGTAAAATATGACCGGTCTAAGCACATAATATTTGTCAAAAGATTGAAATAAATTAATTGAATTTAGCAATTCAACTTCTCTATAATGTTGGTCTTCAATAAACAGTTATCTATCCTACGAACAGATAAATAATGCAAACCAGTAAGTCAGCTCGGCCGCCTTTGTTTTGAAAGATCCTAACCAAACTTATAAATGATAACTTTATCATTTTAAATTTTATCAGTGAACTTTGTTCACTTGTATTTCAAGGTATAAATTGTATCGACAATAACCGGCACTGCAGGTTTTGGCGGGAATACTAGTATTTTCAAAATATACGACCAAAATCACAGGGCTAATAATATAACGCCGCTGGGGAAAATACCGCCAGCATGTTGAGTATGTTGTCAACTGGCCGCGATTTATTTGGATTAGAATTTGTTTTAAGTAATGGTTTTTTTTTTCAATATAGGTATAACTAACATTATAATTATGTAAATAATAATATATAAAATTGTTTATAAATTACGTGTGTGATCTGCGCCGATCCTCGACAGAGAGTTGAGAGCAGGCTAACAGTCGTAGAAACCGAGGGGGCTAAGCATTTATCATCGCCACTTTCCGTGCTTCCCAAACGCCGAACCAATTCTTCGATTAAACCTGAAAAAAAAGATTGCAATCAAATTAAACTTATTGATTAGTGACGACGAAACATTTGCACGGCAACTGCATCCAAGGCTAAATGTTCCACTCGCGCGATTGTTAATAAATTATATGTACGCATTTGCCGCTTCACCGATCATTTCACAACGATTCATGCGATCCGAGTTCATCGCTTCCGATCGGATTCGTGATTACTATAAATGGTAAGTAATTCATTGACTGCTTGTGCAGGCCGGTAAATACTACTATCACCACATTGAAGATTTCTACAACGACTGATTCGCTTTCTATTTAGTAAGAAAGCGAAATACGAATTTAACAAATTCGCTGATACATTTCGAATAAACTTACTTCTACTACTTTAATATTGATGGCAAGAATAGTTGCGGCTGAAAGTTCTCTATAAGTTTTAAGGGGACATCGTGTTTGGTATTATATAATAGTAGATTCAAGTGAAAAAAGGGAATTTAATTCGAGGGACTATGTTGGATTACGAGAGCAGCGAAGGATTCTAATCAGAGTAGAATCCTGAGCGGACGGAGGACCGAGATGTTTTTTTTTCACTAGTTATTCTGTTTACGTCGATATAACATAGAAAAAATATAAATACTTTCGAAAATGTTCAAATTAATTTTAATGTTAGCTGTTTAAACGCCGCCATTTTTCGCGTTTTACAACCCTTTACAACCTGCGGCGCAAGTACGGATCTTTTTGATCGATAAAATTCGATAAAAATGACAGTTCAAATAGATATAGTGGGTTTTATCGATTTTTTTTATAATTTATCGAACCTCGATACTATCGACATAAGTTATCGAATAGCTAGGTCGAATCCAACGAGAATACAGAGCTACTACAATACTTTACTCGCAACCTTCGATAAATTTATCGGGTTTTTCGCATCGACAAATTTATCGAACCGACTTCCGTACTTGCGCCGCTGTTTCGGTCGGCCACTACAAAAATTGCTTTAAAAAGCTACGAACCGACTTCAGTGACAAACTACTGAACCGATTTTGATGAAATTTCTATGGGACCAATCTGAAAGTATATCCTTTCAAATAAAAAAGAATTTTCCAAATCGGTTTATAAATGACCGAGATCTGAGGTAACAAATATAAAAAAAAAATACCCGACTAATTGATAACCTCCTCCTTTTTTGAAAGTCGGTTAAAAAAGGAACTAAATAGGTACCGTGTTCGGCGAGCGGCGCCGGGTCAGCGTGCGCGCGCGCGAAGCGGTCGGCTAGCGAGGCGAAGCAACGCAGGGCGGCGTCCGCCACGCGCGCGTCGCCGTGCCGCAGCAGCGCCGACAGCGACGACACGGCGTCGCCCACGCGCGCGTCGCCCGGCTCCATCTTCCCGCACACCCTATTACGGAAACGACTGCCCTTGTAAACGAGGCGAGGTGCTAATCGGTTTTGTAACGTTCGATCGGTCTCACCTGTGGCGGAAGTACGGAACTTTGCGATCGATAATATTGACAATTTAAAATTAAAAGTAGGTTGATCGTTGTCGATTTTTTCTAAAACGAAACATAACCTTTTTCCCGAGAACGAATTTCTTTGGGTGTTTTAAACAAATAGGTATCTTGTGCATTATATCTAGGTTTATATGGAATCAAAAATTTTAAATTTTGACAATCCAATTCAGTAATAACTTTAAAAAAAGCAAAGAAATTTTACCTTGATTTGGCCGTTCACAATATTCTCATAAATATAAAAGTAAACACTTCCATAGGAAGCTTGGACATGTAATGTAGATTTTAAATAATAAACATTTTTTTTTCACTATCTTGTAAAGCATTTTCCTGGAACAAGTTTCAGGAAATTACCACGCACTAACTGTCTTCGTAAATTTTCTTTGGAAATTTATTTCAAAATTTTCAAAATGCTAACCGCCCGCACTGACGTTGTCTTTCTTTTTCCGTAGTGCCTGTTTTTCTTCGATGAAACAACGAGCCTTTAGGCCATTTTTGCATCTACTTAGGCGGGCCGGGAAAGGACACCCTTTACGATAAATATTTGTTTTGGTGTGTCATCCGTTTGTGAACTGAATAAATAAATAAAAAGAATATGTCGTCGTACCTCGAAACCACGGCCATGGCCGAATGGAGGGTGTCTTTATGCACGGAGGTGCCGTGGTGCGTGATGAAATGCAGCACGGAAGGCAGGCCGCCGCCCTCCCACACCGCACCCGCCTCGCGCGTGCATACTAACTCTAGTACCTGGTACGAGGAACGTTTGAAAAAAAGTTATGCCAATTCCACTTTTTAACAAGGTTATTGGCAAATTAATATATGAAACCTTATGGGTCTTACCACAAAAAAATAAACACACGTTAAACCTGTGTTAAACGCTGTTTAACGCCAAAACATGCCTTAGTCGCGCGATTAAATATGAGCAACCACAAATCCTGATTTAAGTAGTGTCTAACTGTTGTCTAAAACAATTCTCGCAAATATATATACATCCCAAAAATTTCGCTTCCAACAGAATCAGAACCTGCGTCTTCTGATTATCTAGACCAGACGCCTTACCAACTAGGCTATGGGAGCAATCGATGTTGAATGCGAAATTCTTGAGATGATGTTTACTTTCCGGCTTACAAGCCGGAAAATAAACACTATAAAATATAGGTATTTCATAACACAATTCTGTTGTGACATTTCTAATCATTTTTGACGTTTATCTTTAGACGCTGTCTAGCTAAACAGGCAACTAAAAATTGTTTTTTGTAGTAACACGGTAAGTGTATTTAAAAAAATAAGTTTAATTTTCTACAGTGGATGGCTTAGAGTCAGATACTGCTTAGGAGCGCCTATAATAGGTTGAAGGTTTCTAAAACTGGTGCGCTACTAAAATAAACATGAGAATGATGAGGTAGAAAACTTCATGATACATCATGCATGAAGCACGGTGTTAGGCCATTAGTAGCTACAATTCTTAAGTTGAAATTCTGTCGGGTGGTAGCTAGCCAGACGAGTACTAGAAAATGCCCTGCCACAATATTATAGTTGCATCACAATGTCTTCCACTTTACCAAAACTCCAAGCTCATTGTAGGATTAAAACCCAAGGGCCCAGAAATACAGATCGGAGACCTACACATCTCACTACCCCTGACTTCTGAGCCATTATCGCTTCAAATTCCATCCGATACAGTAATTATAGTAGCAGAAATCTGAAGCCATTTAACAATCCTTTGATAGAGAATTTAGACAGACTGCCAATGTAGCCACGTGATTGGGTGATTCATCAATAAACATCACCAACCAACCAATTCAATCTAACCATATTTTAAATTGCAATATTTTTACGTGGTGTATTTTTAATTAAATTTACTGCTCGCGCAAAAGCAATAAAATCATTTTTGTGGTTAAAACAGTACTTAGTAAGTTAGTACCCGGTTCGTAGCCATCGTCAGATATACAGGGTGAGTTTGAATTGGTATGTTATCTCGGAAAGGGGTGGTTAGGGCCATGATTGTCGACAAGTTGTGAGAACCTTCCTTGGAAAAAAATCATTCAAAATTTCTAAAACAAAAAAGAGATGAAGTGCGCGGCATTTTCTGACTTTTTTTTCAAGTTTCTTCTAATCAACATTATCATTAAATAAAGTTCAACATAGTTTAAGTGAATCACTTGAACTAGGGCGGCCCGAAAGTTCTGTAGTAGAATTTTGACGTAAACTTTAAATGCCTTTTTTCAATGAAAAATTATTCAGAATGACAAAAACTCGCAAAACTAATGTTTTTGACCTCCTGGTGTAGATTGACCTAGCATCTGCAGCATGATATCATGACATGCAAACATTACATTACCTAGCGCTACTTTTACCATGAAGGCTAAACTAAAAGCTAAAACAATTGGTCTACATATTAGAAGTTGGCTTGCTAACATAATGAAAAAGTAAGCGGCAAAGAGTTAGCAAACGTTTATAACCTTAATGCACTGCTCAGCTAAGTCCTTGCTTGTGCGGTTGTTGGGATCAACGGTATGCAGTCTGCTACAAATGGCCTTGACTGCTCCTTCTATGGCCACAATACGCCTTGTGCACTCAGCTGCAAGAGTAATAACAAAATTAATGCCCATTGTTCCAAATTCATTTTTCTATAAATACATGACGATAATATACTTTTATTTATTAGTTAAATATACAGCTTCCGTTGATTTTTATTCTCTTAATCTCTACTAATTCAATTATTTATTGGTGATCAGTTTGATAATAGTTCATGTATTTATAGTTAAAAAAAATTGAAAGATATACACATTTACTAACTAAGTAATTTAATGAACATATTAATATCTAATGTTCGTTAAAGAACTGTAAAAACATGGATCCTACCATCGCCTATTGTTACTTCAAACTCAAAAGTGTTCAAGTCGAGAATGAATAGATGTTTACTGAGCAAACATGCTACACATTCGATCGTATCTTCACTTTCCATCACGTGAGATCATAGTCAGTTGCTGTTTCAGTCAGAAATAAAAAACTTTCATCTCCTTTTGGGCAGGGGAGATTTAAGTAACATTTTGCATATTTACCAGACACATCTAAGTAGTAAGTGATGGCCCTTGCGGTGACCTCCAAAACATTGTCAGGTGCACATTCATCAAGAAATATTTTGCACAAAGCTGGTAAGAATGTTCTGGGAGGGCAGCTGCAACAAAAAAAAACATTTATTACTTACCCAAAAAGCATGACACAAAAAGTTCTGCCTAAAAATAAACATCTCAATATCACTCGGCCAATATTCTTTAATATAATATTATGAATATTTCACAATATTGCTTGATTACAGGTCTCAACAGTAATGTTCTATTAAACTGTTTTAACTTGTAATACATACATATTATTAAATGCTGGATAAGAAAAAAACCAAGGTCTTGATGTTCACATAATATGACCAAAGTGATTGAGTCTGACAACAGAATGTAAATTAGGTGTCTTGTAACCCTGCAAATATGAAGCAGAAATCGGCTGACTCATTTTCAGCCATATTGCATTCCAATAAAAAGTGGGCATGGCTCTCTGTTGGTCAAAAATTTTAATTTATAACAACAAGAAATAAATGAAGTCAGCTAATTTTATTGTGCATTATGGATGTTTTGGACTGAAGTATTTAAATTCAAGCCAAAGGTCACTAGGATACATGCTCATTTAAATAAGTTGTTGACTTTAACAGTTACCTTTCGAAACACCTATCAACATTATCGGACATAAGCAATAGCATGCAGAGCTGTTCAAGAGCTATTAGCTGCATGTCACGCTCATCTCCCTGCCCCGTCAGCAGCCATTCCAGTAACGTCTCTGGATCCACTTCTGCCATCTGTTTAAAATATAAGAATACAGTTAGTAGTAGACTAACTCTTCTGCAAGTGTCCATCTGGGTTGTTACCACCGCTTTGCTCATGAAGTCTGCTGCCAAGCAGTAATGTGCACGCATTACTGTGTTCCGGTTTGATGAGCAAAGTAGCCAGTTAAATTACTGGGCTTATGATACTTAATACCGAATGTCTCAGGACAACAAGCTCGCTGCAGCGCCGCGCAGGCCTTTGTGTTTGAAAGCACTGCAATTGTTATGAGCTAGCGTTATGCTTACCATCAGGCAAGCGACCAGCTCGTCCCGTTATCAAATAACATAAAAAAGGAATTTAATCAATCAAAGATAAGGCTGACTGTATTAATTGAGATGTATCAGCCGCACAGTCGCTTTGTCTCATTCTACAGAGTGGGCAATTTTGTGAGTGGATTGCATGGCTCAGTCCACTATCTGTCTATGGTGGACACAGCCTTCCCTATAAAGTGTGTACAAAAAAGAGTTAAAACACACATATAACAAACATATAAATTACTTTTAGAACACTACTTTTACTGTCAGAACAGACAAATGAGAGTAGTTATTGGCCTCATTTTAATCTAAATTAGAACATAACATAAGAAGTGGCTTAGTCGTGAAAATTTACTTTTTTAAAATTAATTGATTATTGGGAATTTTACATACCCTTTGAGATCAGTGGCTCAGGTCACCTAAAATGAAACAATATTTTGAACTGAGTTGGTTCTTGCTTCTTATACAGTATACCTACATCATAACTAGACATTGGATTAAATTTGCATAGACCTTTGAATGACCCTTTTACTGATATTGCTTATTTCTTGCAGCAATTTTTAAATTTCATAATTATTTAATCATTTTAAAGCAAATAGTAAATAAAAATAAGTAGCTATAACTTACAGTTGGTTTTAGAAAAAATATTATCCCCTAATTATTATTTCTTTATACTATTGGGTAACAAGAGGAGGGGAGAGGGTAGTAAAAATTTTAATTTATTTTTCTAATAAAGTTATATTACGTGAATCAATATTTATTCATAGGCTTTTAAATAAAAAAAAAAAGAAAAACCATTTAAATAACAATAAAGCTACAAAAATGTGGCAAAATGACACCTGCGAAATTCTGACATTGATATAATACCTTCTATATCTATACTTATAATAAAGCTGTAACAGGTCCAGTTCTGTACAATATGGAAGATATTTTGAAATTTGTTTTTGTGGGGTACTACCAAAACTGTAACTTTTTCATTTTTGTCTGTCTGTACTTAGCCGCACATCACACCGAAACTACTGAATGGATTCAAATTAAACTTGGCATGATTTGATTTCATACTACGAGGTAGGACATAGGAATACTTTTTATCTCGAAATTAGGCATGGTTCCCGTGAAAGAGGGGATGAAAGTCAAAATAGGAACTTGGTTTTAACTCTTTAATGCATGGTCCAATTACATTCATTCTTAAAAGCTTCATGTATGTCATAGGTTAGTGATCTGCCATGTTTGTTTATATTATTGGACAAGTATAAAAACATTAACCAAACATGGTTTGTTGAAATGTAGTAGCCATAACAAGCTTATACATCAATTTATTGGGTGAACAAAGGCATTTTATTTTTAAAATAAATATGTACATAGGTATGTAATATTATTTTAATTAATTTAGCATCGTAACAAAAACACGCAAAATAGACAATGTGATTAAAATCTTGCTATCACAAAAAGTAGGTTACGATTATTGAAAACAATGTATTATGAACACACCTTTCTCTTTGCAATAGCACACTGCATTTAGCCCCATTTACTAGCAATGTTGATATTTAATTATTGTTCGTTTCAACATATTCTATAGTAAGTCAGTTGCAATTAGCCTAATATTTTACATGACCATAGGAAGACAAAAAATAAATAAATAGAAGTTTGAGGATAGGAGTGAAGGTGAAAATATTGACTTACCACTTATGTTCAGCCCAATATTTTCATCGATACTTTTCACAAATTCACGTCGAACTCAAATAAAATGCAATCATACAAGAGACGTAAATCAAAGAATAAATAAAACGCAATTTCACAATGATTTTCTACAAAAAACTATCACAATCCGCAAACGAAAATCACAGACGCGAAAATTATCAAATTTTTTTTTAATTTATTTTATGACCTGGATACAAATACCCAAATTATAATTATAATGTTGCCAGCACGTTGCCAGTGCCACCACAGATCTGTAATATGTAGGCCACAGCCACAGAATCTGTGGCCACAGCCAGTGCCACTTCGCCAGGTTCCAAACAGCCACAGACTAGTATGTACCAAAGACTACTATTCTACAATAGTACATATACATAACTATAAATTCTATTTATATTATGTTCCTATAACATCCGTGCCACAAACCGTATATAGAGATACTTCATACTACGTCCGCACCACCCACAGAGTACTTTTGTATATAGGGCACTGACATATATATGGACTAGAAATACCTACAAAAAAAGTGCATACCTACAACTCATATTGCGAATAAAATGGCTGCCATTGCTAGGGCTGTGGTAATCAAGAAACATAACGAGTATCGATATTATATACAAGCCTGAGAGATATCTGTTTCACAAGTATCACATCTAATCGGAAAAGATTACTGTAGAAAACAGAAATGGTATAGCTGAGAAAACGCATGCCTTCCATTCGTAAGATGGCTACGTCTGAACCCTTAGTATGCTCTAAATCCTATTTTCAATCACATTTGTATTATAATTAAAGTATATTTATCAATAAATTGTTTTGGTTATAGCTGCTGATATGGAACTAAAACAAATAACAAAATGCTGACATTACTCCTTGTAACATCAACTATCTGCCAGTGAAAGTCCCGTCAAAATCGGTCCAGTCGTTTCGGAGATTATCCGGAACAAACAGACAGAGAGACAGACCAACATTTTAAAAATTGCGTTTTTGTTATAGTTATCATATATATACTGTGATATGCAGTTAGTGAAAAGCTGTTATTTTGATATTACAAACAGACACTTCAATTTTATTTATTTGTATAGATAAAACTCTGTGGGACGGTATCTCGATGCTGTGAACCACGGGCCAGACATAGTCACTCGGACCGATTAGAACACGCAAAATGAGTCATGTTAACATCGCAGATTATATCGATATCGTTTCAGCGGAGGAACTAATTTCGGAAACTATTACGGTACCGGTACAACACTATTCCACTATTTTTTGTCAATTAAAATGGCTGATATGGCACTTACCTACAACTGTCACTACTACGTATAGAATAACAAAGCACCTCCATGTATTTCCTACCTAGACAGAGAAGGTAATAGACGACTAGATAGCTTGCATCTCATTCATACAAGAAAGAGAACCACTTATGCATACTTCATGTAAAGAAAAGAGATAGAACGATATGACTTTTTGTTTCATGTCGCGTGCCGGTTTTTCCAAGGTCATTCGCACTATTGTGCGAAACAAACATTGACAGTTCGCCCTATATTCTGGAGTTCGCCGCAGTTTTGACGCTTTTATTAATTGAAACCAGACTGTGAACACGTTTTATTACTTCCAAATTGTGAATAACAATTTCCCTAACAAATTTACTATGAGAAAATGGTTCGGTGCAGTGTGTTAGGATGCAAAAGTGACAGTGAACAAAAACTTCCCGATTTGTCTTTTCACTCGTAAGTACAGTACTTTTGGATCATATTTAGGCTTCAAAATTGATTGCTCAACATATAAACACTCTAGACAACAATATTTAGAATAGAACTTTGTTCATTAATATGCAATAAAGTTGAATTCAATCAATGTTAGAATCCTTCAACCAAAAAATATCTAAGTTTGGTGTTGCCTGCATTCGAAATTATTTTTCCCCAGACCACGTATTTTTATGTCATATAAATATATAAACACTATACAAATACTACTACACAAATAAATAAAATTGAAGTGTCTGTTTGTAATATCAAAATAACAGCTTTTTACCAAATGCATATGAAAGTATATACGGTACCTATAACAAAACAACCATTTATAAAATTTTTGTCTGTCTGTCTATTTGTTCCGGTTAATCATCGAAACGGCTGGGCCGATTTTGACGGGACTTTCACTGGCAGATACCTGATGTTACAAGGAGTAACTTAGGCTACTTTTATTTTAGAAAAAGAATTAGGGTTCCGCGCAGAAAAATAAAAATCATGAAATCCAATATCTCCGCGCGGGTGAAACCGCCAACCTTATGGTAAAAAGTAGCCAGTAGAAAAGTGTGAAAATGTGACTTTGAATGAAAGATGCAATACAGAAATGAACTAATAATGAACCGTCTGATTGCAGTGCTGTAATATAATTGGGTTGTTGACTGTATTCAAATAAAAATATAATTTTGCCGCGAAACGGTAGTTTTTGTGACAGAAATCCTATTAAACACAATATTTTTGTTTATTTTTAAGGAATTTAATTTAAATTAAATAATCAAAATGTAATCACATCAATCCGAAGTCACGTGACCTAAAACGCCCGTGACGTCACTGTTTCAATCGGAATGAGTATATATATTTTTTTTGTTTTGTTTTTGGCTCCACGTGATTTGCGCATTTAACTAGTGTCAAGTTATATAAGTAATAATATATAATAAATCTCTAGTTTTGGTGCATGAAAGTCGTCAAAGTCACGTTAAAGTTTAGTCTAGGCGCGGTCGAGTCGAAGTGACGCTTCAGTAAATTGGTGGATAGTTTACTGAAGCTTCTATGCTAGTTTTGGATAGAATACGAAAATACACGTTTTTCGTCTTTGTACTATTTGCCTTTCACTCATGCAAGTTTACGAACACTTAATGGTTAATAATCCACTATTATTACACATTAACACTCTATAAAACAAAGGTTTTAGTAAATAACACAAAATCAACAACAGCACATTTTCGCATTCCCGCCAAAACTCCAATGAGTATATAGCTCGTTGCGCTGAACTGCTTAGTATTTTAGAGTGATTTCTGTGATTATTTATCTGTGCTGTGAATTCCGCGCCTATTTTTCTAAATTTATTTCGACTCTTGAATATTCTCCCATGATGAAAAGTGGCTTCATAAACGCAAATAATTCCAATTTGCCGAGAATTGATTGTTTTACGGTGGCCAATTTCTTCTCGACAAACGATAATTTCTGCTCTGCTGAATTTAGAAATGTGAAGACCTCCGTGTAAGTACCTACTTATTATACCAAAAATCATTATTTCTATACCCAACAATGAATATATAACAGTAATCGTAGATTCTAAGATCCAAAGTGTATTAATTAACCAAAGCATATATATAAATCAATAAGCTCAAAAAACTTAGAACTCATATTTTAATACATAACAATACATACACAGAAAGCATCGAATGAACTTGTCACTAAACGTAGCACAGACTAGGTAGTAGTGGTTATATTCTCTTTGCTTGTCACTTTACAGTGTTTTAGAAAATTACTCTGTGGTAATTGAACACGTGACGTCACTGCCGTTTTGGAGCAAAATTTAAAACGGCATTTTAAATACACGATAGTTAAAATATTAGTTGTTTTTAAAAGTAAATTTAAATATTTTGGGTTATATTAGGCCCATACGCATCGTTTTAAACACTTTCCCAAAATCAGTCAACATCCCAATTGTTGTCACCAATTCCCTTGAAGTAGCTGAATGATTTGAATGATATGTGCATTAAGTTCTATAACCACGAAAGCAAACTTTAGATCGCAATAAATCCAGTTCCTATAGGGTAACGCGTAGGCTAGTTAATTACAAAACAGGGGACCTATTTTTGAATGTCACGAATGATTTCGAAATCACCGATGACAAAATTCTCAGCGATGACTTTGAAATTACTAATTTGCAAAAGTCGTATTTTTTAAAGTCATACCCTGTATACCAATCATACAACTATTTGTCAGCTTTGATCACAGATAAACTTGTGATTGTATTCTATTTATTTTTATTTTTTAAGTTGTCAATTGTGCTCACGTCAAAATTGGCACTAAATATTCGTATCTATGATATCGTTTACGAGTGGGGGTACCCATTCGTAAACGATATCATAGGTATGATAATTTTAGTCACCCGCTGAGATTGAAAAATACGACTTTTTGTAAATCGGTGACTATCGGTCATATCGCTGATATTTAGTCACTCGGTGACATTCAAAAATTGCACCCCTGATCTCTAGATAAATTATGGAGTAAATCTGGCATTGCTAAAAACCAGGGTAAACGTTTTGATATGGCAACACCACCCAATATCGTTCTATCTCACATGCGGCACGGAAACCAGTCGTCTATAGATAGTCCGTCTACGATTTCCTACCTCCATGATATAGGGGAATAGAGAGTTCTGACCACAGAGTACCTTCTTTATACGGAGAGTTCTGACTTCTGAGACCTGCGTTATTTATCTGTGTGATCTAGTTACATTATACATCATATACAAAGAGTATAATAACTCAGCCTCTGCCAAGCGAGGGCCGGAAAATGCGCCTGTATATCTATCGCACTCATATGTATGTAGCCCACTGTTTTTTCTCTCTCGCACATCAAATTTCAAATTAGCCGCCACCAAAGAGCCGCCACTTTCATTCATTCATGACTTCATGAGTTTATCTGTGATGACTGATGAGTATTTTACCGTTTACGCCATCCGCCATATTTGATGCTTGTTTTTGTAAAAGTGAAGCTGAGGATTTGTGCAAGATTGTCAAGTGGGTGTCAAAGAGAGCGGTTGCTTTGGCAATCTTTTTATTTTGAAAAATATCTTATTTATAGTATTTCGTGGTTAATATTAGTGCATAGCGTATGTAGATAACGTTGGTATCATCATTCATCGGTAAGTTCTTGTAAATTTCTGTATTTTCATTTTTTGTTCATAGCCTTCATTTGTTTTAGTCTTTTTTCCATTTGAGGTTGATGGAAACAGACGATGGGGGTGGTTGGCCCCCTGATAAAATCCAACCTACGGAAAATGATATTATCTTCTCAGATAGATGTTCTATTCCCTCGCCGGTAGAATTTGTTTCGATCGCGTCGGATTCATCAGAGGTTGTGGAATGTGCCCTTCAGCGGGGCAATGGCCCAATCAACACTATTAAACGGAAAAGACATTCGAAAAAACACTTAAAAAAGAGCAAAGATGAAACTCAGTCTCAGGATTCAATCATTCCTTTAGGTCAAACTATACCATCATCAAATTCTAATCCTGATACACAAATCACTGATTCTCTTGCCTCTGCGTCTGCTACGGTATCCCAGACCCCATCTATTCCTCCTTACATTCCTTCTGGTCGGCAGATTTATAAGTCTTCAGATAAAGGTCCATTTGTTGTTCATATCCAAAAAATAGAGACTTCTCCTACCTCTGGTACTTTTTTGCATCCTGTTAATTTTGGTCGCTTCTTAGCAAAGAACAAAATTCACAACATAGTTGACGGCAGTGTTCAAAGAATAGGACGCAATAGAATATCACTGTCATTCATTGATGGCAATTCTGCCAACAATTTTGTGGCAAGTGATATAGTTAAAGACAATGATTACAAGGCATTTATTCCATCCTTTAGTACCATTCGTTTGGGCCTTGTTAAAGGCATCCCAACTGAATGGTCAGAAGAGGAAATCCTAGAAACTATTCATGTTCCTATTGATGGTTGCCCAATAATAAAAGTGCGTCGGCTAAACTATAAAGTGGTTATCGATGGAACTCCCGTTTTCAAACCATCTCAGTCGTGTGTTCTTTCTTTTGATGGTCAAGTTCTTCCTCCGCGAGTGTTTATGTGTTTCAACTCTCTTGTTGTTTGTTGTATATACATACGTCTAGTTCTAAGTTTGCATTTGATTGAGTCAATTTAGCTTACCCTCATACATATTTCTTAATTCACATTACTACCCTACTCTTGTTGATTTGTCACTTGTATTTCTATGCTACTTAGCTCAATACACGAATTACCTAATTTGGTGTTTTATTAGAAATATTACATTGGCGACGTAAGGAAAACATAAACAATGGAGCGTAAATCAGTGAAATTTCATGAGTTTAATGTGAAATGTGATAATTGGGACAATTACATTGATAGACTAAAATACTGTTTCGAGGCGAATGGCGTCGTTTCAGACTCTGTTAAAAGGGCAAATTTTTACACAGTGTGTGGTGCACAAGTGTTTGAGACTCTTCTGGCTCTAATTACACCTAGAAAGTCTAGTGAGGTGACATTTAGTGAAATCGAAAATATCCTAACCAAACATTACAGCCCAAAACCTAACGAGATTTCTGTATCTTACAAATTCTACAAGCGCGATCAACAACATTGTGAATCGGCGTCAGAATACATAGCACAACTTAGGAAAATCAGTGCCGGCTGTAACTTCACAGACATGGAAAGAATGCTTCGTGATAGACTAGTGTGCGGTATGAACAATCACAACTTGCAATACGAACTTTTGAAGAAAGATGGTTTGCGATACGAAGACGTAGTGGATGCTATGTTATCGGCCGAGAGTGCAGGAAAAGACGCGCGTATGATGCAGGGTGCCTCCGTCGCCGGCGCCGCCGCCAGCTACGACGCGACGGCAGCGAGCGCCGCGGTGGTGCCGCCGCCTTCCTGTGAACCTATGGACGTCAATGCAGTGCATTCCAAAACAAATGTTCGACTATGCTATCGATGTGGAGAGCGACATGGGGGTGAATGTCGTTTCGTTAACGCTGTGTGCCACTTTTGTAAGAAAAAAGGTCACATTGAGAAAATATGCACTGCCAAAAAGAGAAATCGTACTGGACAAATTAATTATGCTGAAAACGAGCCTGACATGCAGCTTAATGGTATTTACAACATTGAGAGCGCGAATTTCCGCGCCCCTGCCTATGAGGTGAAGCTGCTACTGGACGGTGCACCGGTGAACATGGAAGTGGACTCCGGCGCCGCTTTCTCTCTTGTGAATCAGCAGACGTGGACGCGTATGTGTTCGCGCAGTGCACTGCGCGCACTACCCCGCCGTCTTTGCACGTGGAACAGTTCACCAGTCATAGTGATGGGACAAGCTCAAGTGCAAGTACAATATAAGGACATTAAGTGTGATTTGAATGTTATTGTAGCCAAGGGGTCTGGGCCAAATTTATTGGGACGTAACTGGTTCGAAGCACTAGGCATTACTTTAAACGTTAATATGATAACTGAAATAGATATGACCGCGAACAACCAGATTGTAGGCAAGCACAGCGAGGTGTTCAGGGACGGACTCGGTACTTACAGGGGGGATCCTGTAGCTATACATTTAAAACCAGGTGCAACACCTAAGTTTTTAAAGGCCCGTCCGGTACCGTTTGCTATTAAAGACAGAGTTGAAAACGAGATAGATCGCTTAGTAGGTGAGGGGGTTCTTCGCCCCGTATCTTTTTCAGAATGGGCGACTCCGGTTGTTCCAATACCCAAACGAAACGGGGACATTCGTCTTTGCGGTGACTACCGCAGTACGGTGAATCAGGCTACCGAGTCTGATACTTACCCTATGCCTACTGCTAGTGAAGTGTTTGCTACGGTTGCTGGGGGAAAATATTACACGACGCTCGACCTTGAACGTGCCTATACACAAGTGGTCGTCACAGACGCCACCGCACAGTTACTAACCATAAATACGTGCAAAGGTTTGTTCGCAGTACACAGATTGGCTTTTGGTGTGAAAGCTTGCCCGGGAATTTTCCAGCGCTTGATGACTGCATTGCTGGCGGGCATTCCCGGCGTCGCGGTACTGATCGATGACGTCATCGTCAGTGGGCGGACTATGCCGGAGATGACACAGCGCCTCGACACTGTGCTGTACCGCATCGGTAAGGCAGGCTTACGGCTCAACCGGAACAAATGTAAGTTTGCGAAAGAGAGAGTAGAATTCCTGGGATTTGTCATAGACGCTGAGGGTATTCATCCCGCACCCAGCAAAGTTGAATCTATTGCCAACACTCCTGAACCTAAGAACGTTCAACAACTACAAGCATTTTTGGGATTGTATAATTTTTATGAGAGGTTCGTACCTCACAAAGCCACTATACTTGAACCTTTACATAGGTTGCTTGACAAGTCGCAACCGTGGCAATGGTTAGACAGGGAGCAATCGAGTTTTGACACAGCTAAACGGTTCCTATCATCTGACTTGACACTCGTTCATTACGATCTAAATAAGCCGCTGGTACTCACCTGCGACAGCTCCGAATACGGCGTCGGCGCTGTGTTGTCACATGTGATGGAGGACGGACACGAGCGTCCCGTAGCGATGAGTTCCAGAACTCTACATACTCACGAACGTCGTTACTCACAACTAGACAAAGAGGCCGCTGCCATCTCATTCGGTGTTGGTAAGTTCCATAACTATCTAATGGGAAGATCCTTTACTATAGTTACGGATCACAAACCGCTGTTGGGTATATTCGACCCTAAGCGACCTATGCCCACGGTGCTGTCACCTCGCCTAACGAGGATCGCGATTGTTCTCACTTCACACGATTATAACATTGTGTATAAACCGGGGCAACAGATTGGTCATGCTGATGGATTAAGCCGATGGCCGCAGCCTATTCCAGACCAACCTGAGCAGCAGCTGTGTGATGTGTTACTGATGGCAGAGACACCTACTGACTTCCCTGTCGATGCCGACCAAATAGCAATTGCAACGAAGCGAGATAGATTATTATCTCGTGTCAGTCATTATGTGCTTAGCGGTTGGCCAGCTAAAGTTGCCGATGATGAGCTGCGTCCATACTGGTTACATCGTTCGGAACTTTCTATGCATGAAGATTGCATCTTACTTGGTTGTCGAGTGGTGGTACCGCCATCTTTGCGTGAAACCGTCCTACGGGCGCTACATAAGACACACAACGGCATCGTCCAAACGAAAACATTGGCCAGAAGTTATGTTTGGTGGCCAAAATTAAACGAAGATATTGAGGCATTAGTAAGCGGATGCAACAAATGTCTCGAAAATCGGCACATGCCCCCGAAAGCAAAGTCTGAGTGGATCACGCCTACAAAGCCGTGGTCGCGAATAAATGTGGACTTTGCGGGACCTTTTCAAGGTAAATACATGATGATTGTTGTAGACGCTTTTTCTAGATGGCCTGAAGTAATAGTGGTAAACAATATGACTTCGGGAACGGTTGTCAGACATCTCAGAAATTTGTTTGCTATTCACGGCTTGTGCGAGACACTGGTTTCCGACAATGGAACATCCTTTGTATCAGTTGAAGTTAAGCAATTTCTAGAGGCGAATAAAATAAAACATATCACGACAGCGCCTTATCATCCAGCAACAAACGGCTTGGCTGAAAGAATGGTCCAAACGGTTAAAGACAAGTTGCGCAAAATGGATGACATTTCGTGGGATGTTAAGATTCCTCGTATGTTACTGGGATTGAGAGTAACCCCTTGCACCGTAACTAACAAAAGCCCAGCGGAACTCTTGATGAATAGGCGCCTACGTACCTTGCTAGATGTTATACATCCTGACAATCGTGTTCGAAATAAAACTGATCAACAGATTACCAATAATGCACAAAAAGTAAACCGAGAAACAAATGTTGGCCAAAGTGTAATGTACAGAAACTATAGTAGTGGACCTCGTTGGTTGCCTGGTACGGTGGTAAAAAAGCAAGGAAAGAAAGAAAGAAAGAAAGAAAGAAAATACATTTATTTCAGGACATCACACAACATTACAGTTTTACACATACAAAGAATAAAAAATTTTAACAAACAGGCAAGTAGAAAATTTGAAAAACCCAATGTTGCGTGATGCCATGACAAGGGTCCCGACTCAGCATGCAATTAAGGCCCAAGGACCTTAATAACTGATTTTCAGTCGGAACCCATACCTATGACATCACGAACCTCCGGACAGTGATACGTCAAATAATCCAATGATTAAAGAAAAGTAGAGAATATGAACAAAAGGTACGTATTGCGCGCCAAAACAGAAACAAAAACAAAAATGGCGCCAAATATCGAGCCACAGCTCTTCACACAGCACTTTGGCATGGTACTAGCCCGTATCACAAGCAACTTCTCACTTGCATTAATAGTTATGTAGAACTAATTTTATATAATAACACGTCGCACGACTGAACTCAATAACCCTTCAAATACTCGCTCTGGACCAGAAAACAAAATGTCAGCCTTGTAAAATCTGCCGATGGGCGGGACTTATGTGACGTCATTAATTGTATGGATATTATCTAGAACACAATATTTCTATAGATAATTATGCCCACTCTATCAATACATTGGAATCTCTTTGGTCTAAAGCGCATTGTATTTTACTCTGTCAATGTCAATACATACACACAATTGTCATAAGTCAAAACTTAAATTGTCATTATGTCAATGCATATTGCGCACGCGGTCATACTGCCACGTATTCAACTACATAATTCTTGCAATAGTATGTATGCGTTATAGCTATATGTTTAGCACTAAAACATTTTATCTATAAAATGAAGAGAATGGACAGTGACGCATAAAACCTGCACATCCGTATCTACCTACCAGATTCAGCCGAGCATACCATGAGAGTAAGTACCCAGTTTAGTTAATTACAATTAAAAATTACTGTAGAGATACCCACTTAGTGTCCAGAAGGCCGACAAAAAACACATTTCTATCACACCTTCTGGACACTCATCAGGTGCCCCTTGTAACGTTTAACAAGGGCCATCTAACTATCAAGTTGCAACTGATGATGGTAATTTAGTGAAGCGACACATTGACCAATTGGTTAGAAAGAAAGACACAGATGTTACAGACCAGAAAAGAGAAGAAGAAGTAATAAGTACTGAAGAATCAAGCTTAGAAAAAGAAAACACAGATGTGGGAAGGGAAGGAGATACAGACATGAGTGAGGAAATAATTGAAATACCGAGTCAGGACAAATGGGCAGAGATGTTAGGTATACCTAGTGATTATGAGTCTGGTTATTCTGGGGGCAAGATTAAAAGTAAAGTATTGTCTCATAACAAAAGCCCTTATGAAAGGCCCGATTCATTGTATATCGCATAGGCATATGGCTGAGTTGAAATCTAAATAAATGTAAAATTATTAACCTAAGGTGTAGCTATAATGAGTTATTATATAATTGATATTATATGATACAAAGCTCGTATTATATAAAATTGTTATCTTTAAGTATAAGTTAAAGTTAATATATATTTTGTAAACTTGGGGGAAAGGTATGTTGTATATACATACGTCTAGTTCTAAGTTTGCATTTGATTGAGTCAATTTAGCTTACCCTCATACATATTTCTTAATTCACATTACTACCCTACTCTTGTTGATTTGTCACTTGTATTTCTATGCTACTTAGCTCAATACACGAATTACCTAATTTGGTGTTTTATTAGAAATATTACATTGTTGAACGGTATTATTACCCTACTGTACAATGTTTCCAATGCTGTCGGTTTGGTCATACAAAGAATAGCTGTCGATCCAAGCCTCGTTGCTATAAATGTGGAGAAGGTCACACTGGTGACTCATGTGATGTTGAAGAAGGCACTTCCCCCTGTCTATCTTGTTCAGGTCTTCACTACTCGACGAGTAAGAGTTGTCCTGAGTTCAGTAGGCAAAAACAAATAAAGATGACAATGTCAGAGAGAAGTATGTCATATCCTGAAGCTTCTAAATTGCACTCGCCTATAAGAGGCAAAAGTTACAGTGATGCAACTAAAACATCTTATGCTAATGTTACCCCTATTCCTTTATCCTCTTCCAAGAAATCACCCAGCTCAGACTCCCAGTCTTATAGAAAAACAATCTTCCTTAAACCAAGACCTCCTCCATTACAAAGACATGGTTATGATCGTTCTGCTCACCAGGCTATAGTTAATAATCCATCTTTGTCTAATAATAATGGTGTTGCACTTAATCATCCCAATTCTGACCCATCTTCATCCTCAAGTAGCATTTTGGAGCTTATTCAGGCTCTCACTAAGCTACTTAACTCGCATTCTTTTGTACCGTCCAACGCTGCCCAAGACTTTTCAACTTCTGCTATGCATTCATTCCATGATGGCGTCCTCTCTCGGACTTCAATGGAATTGCCAAAGTCTTAATAGTAAAAAAACTGATCTTTTATATATTATCAATAAATATGATCCTCTTATTATTGCCATCTCTGAAACATGGCTCAAGCCTGGTTCCTTTTTTAAGGTGCCTCGCTACCTTTGTTTCAGAGATGACAAAGCTGACGGGTATGGCGGCTCAGCCATACTTGTCAGAAATTCTGTAAATACTCATCTTGTTCATATTCCTTCTCATTCCATTACAGACAATATATCAATAGTCGCTGTTAGGTGTAAAAACTTAACATTTGTTTCATTATATATTCCCAGACCATCTTTTGGTATATTAAATAAAATCCTTAATATTTTATCTCACCTCCAAGGTCCCTTTATCATAATGGGTGATTTTAATATACATCACCCTGTCTGGGGATGTCAGGCCTCAGATTCTCTTGCTAATTATGTTTTCAATATTATGGATAGTTTAGGGTTGTGTCTACTGAATTCTGGTTCTCCCACTCGTCGTACAAAGCCGAATGAACGGGTTAGTGCTGTAGACCTGACTATGGTGTCAGCGAGCCTAGCTCCTTCAATGGCATGGGAAACATTATCTTCTACCTTCGGTAGTGATCACTTTCCAATTTTATTTGACCTCCCTTTCTCTAAAATGAAACCAGCTCCATTCAAGCCATTATTACAATATAATCTGAACAGTAATACTCAGTCTGATGAATGGTCAAAATTTTCATCATTCCTAGAAGAATGTGCTTCTGATCTTCCTCAGATCCTTCCTGTTTCTTTAAACGATTGCCTTAGGGCATTTATAAATTGTATTCATTCTGCTGCTAAACACTCATTCCCTGCTAAGGTACAAAATTTAAAACACAGATCCCCTCCATGGTGGGATCAAGAGTGTAATGCTGTTGTTGCAGATAGGCTAAGTGCTGAAATGATATATTGTGAGAGCATGACATTTGAAAATTATGGAAATTTAATCACAGTTTTGTCTAATACTAAACAAATTCTTCACTCTAAAAAGTCAGTTGGCTGGAAAAATTTCTGTTCTACTATTTCTCCTAATGTTACTTCCTCTGCTGTGTGGAACTCAATTCGAAAGTTCCGTGGTTCATATAGAGAACCATCCCCTCCATATCCTAGTTGTGACAGTTGGTTTGACCAATTTATGGATAGATTGGCTCCTCCCTTTGTCTCTAATTTTGTCAATACTTTGTCTTCTACTTCCTCCGTTCATGATGCAAGTTTTATTCCTTTTTCGATGCAGGAGTTGCGCCTTGTTCTCTCTTCTCTTAAAGATACTTCCCCCGGTCCAGATGGGATCCCGTATTCCTTTTTGGTTAAAGCTGGAGAGAAAGTTTTAAGTTATTACCTTGAAATGATAAATTTGATGTTAGATTTAGGGTTTGTACCAGATGCAATGAAATCCCAAATAATTATTCCAGTATTAAAGCCTGGTAAAGATCCTGAAAAATCTGATAGTTATCGTCCAATAGCCATGTCTTCTGTTCTGACAAAGATTGTGGAACATCTTATAAAAAATCGTCTTGAATGGTTTATTGAATCTAAAAATATTCTGCCTGATTGTCAATTTGGTTTTCGAAAAGGTAGAGGGACTTTAGATAGCTTATCTATTTTCGTTACTGATATTAGACTCTCATTTTCTAGAAATGAGTCCATTGTTGCTGCATTCCTTGACATATGTTCTGCTTACGACAATGTTAACCTCTCAATTCTTAAAAATAAGATGGAACATCTGTGTCTTCCAAGGAAAATTATTAACTTTATACTTAATCTGTTTTTAGATCGTACTGCTCAGCTTAGAGTGGATGGTGAAATAAAATGCTCCAGATCCGTCCATAAGGGTCTGCCTCAAGGCTCTGTTTTAAGTCCACTTCTCTTTAATCTTTACACTTATGATTTGCATAAGTATATTATACCTTATTGTAGATTACTACAATATGCTGATGATCTTGTTTTATATATGGCAGATAGTGATATCTTAATCGCTGCTAACAAATTATCTCTCGCTCTCGAATCCTTAAATATTTGGCTAGGTCTTAATGGTCTGGATGTAGCTCCTCTAAAGAGTTCTGTTGTTATCTTTACCAGAAAACGGTTGAGACCGAGGCTTAACATTTTGTTTAATAAAACCAAGATCCCAGTAGAAAATGAAAAAAAATTTTTAGGCTTAATTTTAGACAGTAAATTAAACTTTTCTTCACATATCAACTATGTTTCAGGTAAATGCGAAAAAAATCTCAATATTTTAAGATGTTTAGCTGGTGTTTGGTGGGGTGCTCACCCCTATTATCTAAAACTTCTCTATAATGCTATTATCCGTAGTGTTATAGACTATGCTTCATTTCTATATGAGCCAGCTTGTAAAAGAATGCTCAATTCATTGGACTTGATTCAAGCAAGAGCTTTACGTATTATCATAGGAGCAATGAAGTCTACCCCTAAAAATGCTATGCAAGTGGAATGTGATGACCCTCCTTTAGATTTGAGACGTCAATATCTATCGGATATGTTTTTGTTTCGTTTGTTTCAGTTTTCCTCACATCCCCTTTTTCCAAAATTACAGCTTTTGTATAATTATATTTCCCTTCCTTACTGGAATCATAAAAAAACTCCTTGCTTAGTTATGAGTTACGCAAAAATTATGAATCTTAGATACACTACCCATAGAACTCCTAAACTTCCTTTATTTGAATTTGACTATCAAACAATCTTATATCAACCCTCATTACATCTTAATTTAGATTTGATGAAAGGGGACCTTTTTGTCAATAAACATTTTCTTAGGATTAAAGATAATCTTTGGCATGGTTGGCATTGCATTTTTACAGATGCCTCTAAACTAGACCAAAATGGTTGTGTTGGTGTTGGTCTATTTCATCAAAACTATAATATAGTGCAAAAGATTAAGTGCCCTCCTGAAACATCAGTTTTTGTTGGTGAATGTAGGGGTATTATGGAAGCTATCAATTATATACTGTTGTTCAAATTGAATAAAACGGTTATATTCTCTGATTCACTGAGTGCACTTCAAGCCTTTCAGAGTAATCCTTTCAAAATAGGCTCCAAGAACTGGATTATATTTAAATGTAAAGAACTGTTGTTGAGATGCTTTGCTATAGGTTATTCGGTTCACTTAGCTTGGATACCAAGTCATAGCAATATTTCTGGCAACGAAAAGGCAGACGAAATTGCCAAACAAGCAATTATCTGTGGTGATAAAGTTCCATTCAAAAATTATCCCCAAGACCTTTTGCTTCTTCCTATCCGTGACTTAAAATCTAGGTGGCTGAAAAGATGGTTGGCAACTAGTAGACGCACAGGATCTAATTTTGCTAAATATCAACCTGACATCCAAACTAAACCCTGGTTCTTTAAGTTCCATAATTGTAATAGAAAAGTCTGTTCCATGATATCTAGATTGAGATTTGGCCATTGCTGTTCTGGTGTTCACTTGAAGAAACTAAGAATAAGAGATTCATCTATTTGTGAGTGTGGAATGGATGAAGAAAATCTTAATCACATTTTCTTCTCTTGTCCCAAATTTGATCATAGTTCATTATTCAACTCATTAATTCGTTATAAATTTCCATTCCCAGTACATATAGACAATATTTTGTATAATATAGACCATTCCTCTATTGATATAATATCATCTTTTATTTCTGTAAATAATATTAAACTGTAGTCATTAGTTATTTAAAGTTCCTTGTATATCATATTCATTTATCAATACCATGACTATACTATATTTTTCATTGTTTATTTTTGCCACATTGTAATATAGTTTAGTTTGTAGTTATAGGATATTTTTCTTTTGTTTCAGATAATTCAAAATTCCGTTTATTTTTTTTTTCTCTTTTGACATGACGCTGGCAAGAATGTTGTAAACAATTGCCATAAAAAAAAAAAAAAAAAAAAAAAGATTTGTGCAAGTTTTCTGCAATCTGCACGTTAGCTGGATAAGAAATTCTAAAGAGAAGTTCCTTTATATTATTCATTTTATTTGTATTATTATAAATTATAAATTCGTTCTGATTTTGCAATTTACAAGTAAGTAAGTATTAAGTAAACGTAAATAACAATGGTTATGGAGTGTTCTGTTCCGGGGTGCCGTAGCCGAGGATCAAAATTTAAGCTTTTTTCTGTGCCGTTTACTAACAAATTAAGATGGGATATGTGGTTGAGGGCATGCCCGTTTTTCCGACGTTTTCCCGTTGAAAATTGACTTCAAAATATAGTGTTCCCTTCAAAACGTCACTTTATTTCGAAATATTTCTAACAATTCAAATCTAAAGGACCATACAGTTTTTTTAAGTTTCTGTAAAAATATTAAAAGTTGAAAAGTGACTTTTTGTTCGCCTACTCCTCACTTCGTTTGTACCCGTTTTTACCACGTCATAAATAAATCTAGTCTGGTGCCAAGTTCACATAGGTGAGGTAGGATTCAAACTCACAACCGCCTGATCAGCAGTTGAACCTCACTACTTCTCAAATAAAATCAAGATTAATAAAATTATATGTCACTCATATGAGGTATGTATTCTTTCAGGTCAAACTTGCAGCTCAAGTGTTCAGTAGGCAAGTAGCCACATCACTAGAAGTATATATGAAGTCACTGCTGTTTCTACAGGAGCATGAGTTTGCTATTCCGAATATGGACATTGAAAGTGGTCTATTTACAGCAGAAATCCTTATGTTTGTAAATGATTTGTTTGATAGCTTAAATGGATTTGGTTACTCAGGTGGAAAATTGCAACATGCTTTGTCGTTAAATTCTGAACACATTGAATTCTGGAATACTGCTGTGAAGAAATTGGATTCAATTAAATTTGATGCTACCAACGAAAGGGAAAGCAAGCCTTTATCATTGAAGTATTTTGTGCAGAATATAAAATCAATAATGAGTTTGTGGACTGATTTACGCTCTATTGAGGGTGTAAAGTTTTTGAGTCTCAGGCGTTTGAATCAAGACCCATTAGAAAACTTTTTTGGACAAATAAGAGCACATGGTTGTTTCAGCACAAATCCTGATTGTAGCCACTTTGTCTCAGCCTTTAAAACATTGCTAATTAACAACATCACTACTGGCAAGTCATTGTACACAAATTGTGCCAGTGATGATGATAAAATGTTGGGTACACTTAAAAATCTTGTAGCGAAAACAGTATTCATTTGTGTTGCTTTCCCCTAACAAACCTGTATTTTTTATTAATAAATACTTATTTTAATAGTATTATGTGTTTTACTATAAAAAGATTATAAATAATTTAGGTTAGATGACGGGCAGGCAAATTATTTAGGAAACCGGTGGTTTCCGTAATTAAATATGAATCTTAAAACAAGCACATCACTATTTGTGTTTACCGATTTACGGAAAGTTCCGTTTTCGACAACACTATTTTACTACGACATTTGACAGCTACGTATAGTTATATCTAAAGAGAGAAAGGGATACTCCAGTGGGTTTGCATCTAACTTGCCAAGGAGTAGAAGAGATGGATATTATGAATGCAATATATAGTGCGCTCCCACACACCCCGCTTCGTCGCCTCATTCCTCATGATAGTGAACATTTTTCTGTGGGAAGACAGCCATCTGTCTTGGTTATTGATCTGTGATAATAACTATCCATAAAGGAGAAGAGGGCCGTCTCACGCGAAACGTCAGAACAGTCGAACACTAGCGCTCCAAGCGACTTTGGTCAGAACTAAATTTGTATAGCTATAGCTATATATATAGGTATGCAGGTGTCCATATCTCTATAATTGTATAGTATAGGCACGAAATAGAGAGAGCAGAAAGGACGCTAAGTACTTGGCACTGCTACCGTTTTGCGCTAAACGGTAGCGTTTAGTGTGCCAAGTACTAAGCGTCCTTTCTGCTCGCTCTATTTTGTGCCTATATCAGACCTATGCCGGCACCTACAGGTATTTAGCTCACTATATACCTAATATATTAACTGTTATGTAAGTACAAATTGCGGCCCTATCACCTACTAACTCAAACAACCCACTTTAATTGTTATTAGGTACAGTGAGCTGAAACCACACTACCTACCAAGTAGCTTTGCAGTTGATTATGTACTAAATGGGGAAATTAATACAACAAAATATGGTTACAATATTACAAATTTTTATTCATTTACCACACAATCCGGATTGGTTGAACACACTCCTGGTCTAGGTGATTGTATTCCGGGGATGCAGTAGTTGTGTTCAAGTTTGACCGATGCAGTTGGAGATGAAAATATTCCTGTAAATATTTAAGGTTGGTATTAATCATAACTAATGTTTAGACACATACAGTCTCAGGTGTCACACACAGCTTCATCATCCATCTCCCCTTATTTCCACTAAGTGGGGTTGCTGTAGCATGTTTTTCTCTTTCATTTACAAATAAAAAGCAAGACAACATCCCATAAACAAAACTTGAATTAGCAAGTAATTAAATATTTGCTGCAGGGATACAAACTCAGAGAATGCAGCTTTGAAAACTGGATGCACTTCTTTGCGCAGCAATGTGTCAAGCTTTGCTGAATTAGCAGGCTAAAATTAAAATATCCATGGTAAATTCTCACAAAATAAAACACAAAAGTGAACAAAATACAAAGAAACAGACCCCAGTAACAATGTTAACATAGTATCGATACAATATGTACACAGTAGGTATCTGTTTATGCTCATGCAAAAAGGGCCAATAAACAGCCTATAGTTGCGGATAAGAGCCCACACATCAAGTACCTACCGAAGTATCTGTCTGATTATAGCGGTATAATAATTATAACCCAGTTACACACAGTACAGTTAGTATATCAAAGACTCACCTTTTAGACGCAAGGACGGGACAGCTGAACACATCAGTCAATGGTTTGCTACTTTTTGATCCAATGTGAAGTGCATGCACTTTCTTATGGATCTTTATGGATCTGTTTCTGTGAGTTTATTGCCCACAATCGAAAGCCATTTTCTAAACATTTCAGACCTTGTCTCAGGATGAGGAAACCCGTGCCAATATGCACCTGTAACCAGAGATTTAGTTTTCAAATAAGCTGATAGACAATTAGAACTCAGAATTCAATAGATAGGTCCTAAAGTCGCAAAGGATTAGAAGGAATACTAGACAAATTTGGTGTAAATGGTTACTGTGGCCATTCCGCTTAGAACAAAGACAAAATGAAGTACCTAATATTGTGGAATTCAACAATAACTATGAAAATTATGAAAGTCAGCTTGAGGTCTTTGAAAATTATCATATAAAAACTATATAGACTTACCAAGATCCGAGCATCCAAAAACACAGTTACTGTGTCTTCCCTGGTAAGACATTTTAACAACAATAACTGAATAACAAAAACAATCAACAACTAACACAAACAATTACAACATACAAAAATTAACATAATAATCAAACAAAACTACGAGAAATTAAAAAACAATGGCGTGGCGAACAAATACAAATGTGTAATTTCGAATAATTTCAGTTTTCAGTAAATGTCTAAAATCGAAGCAAACGTCTAATTCCGTTCTGACCACAGACTAGGTAGTATACTACGTGTTCTGACCAAAATCACGAGACGGCACCACTTGCCATACAAATGCTCGTTTTTCTAAGCTACCACCCTCTGATCATATATAGTAATCTGTGCTCAAAGAGTATGATTATATACTCTTTGAGTATGATCTGTGCTGTGATCCAAAATTGAAAAATCAGAATTCAGTTGTTCAGCAGAGAATGATTTCTTGTAGAAAATCTATATAATTTGTGCAGAAAATTAAAAATGGTTGCAACATTTCAACACAGACTAGTGAGACGAGACTAATATAGTATCTACGGGTTTTCAACGCAAACTTATCACATATCACAGCAAATCACGTGTGCTGTAAAGAGTGCAAAAGCTGTAAAATTATACTCTTGGTATTTAGTGGTTATATTCTGTGTTGGTATTGCTACCTGCTATGTGATTTTGTATTTAGGTACCCAAGTTCTATTAGATAGTTGTAAATATTGCTGCAATTGAAAAAGGTAGGTCTAGGTCAAATTTTATTTTATACTCTCATCTATTTGTGGTCGTAAAATTTTAAATTAGACCCATTTCATTCTATCAACAGGACAGTAATTTGCAAGATTAAAAAATGAATAGAGATAAAAGAGAAATTGAATATCCAGTTGAACTAGAATCTCAGTTTATAATGAGATTACCAGAAGAACCAGCCAAAGCCTTGAGAGAAGTTCTAAAGACTGGTGAAAACTTCAAAAACAGACTGACTATACAGTTAGAAAACGATATGAGGCATGGTGAGGTACGTTTTGATGACTGGCTGCTGCATGCGAAAGTGGTAGATCTTCCTACTATAGTTGAGTCCTTGAAAACAATTGACAGAAAAAGTGTTTACAAAACAGCAGATATCTGCCAAATGATGATATGCAAGGCCGAACTTGATCCTACTTCTACTGAAGAAGAATGTCCTGCTAAAAACAAGAAAAAGGATCCTTTTAAAGTCGACAAAAAGTTTTTGTTTCCACATGGAATCACACCACCTACCAAAAATGTAAGGAAGCGACGTTTCCGGAAGACTCTAAAAAAGAAAAGTGTAGATGCCCCCGAAATTGAGAAAGAAGTTAAAAGGCTCCTCAGAGCTGACAATGAAGCTGTAAGTGTAACATGGGAGGTGATAGAAGAATCGGTTAAAGATGAGGAGCATGTTGCCAAGCCTGAGCCAAGCAAGTCTGTTAAATCAGAAAAAGCAAAAACAAAGAAAGAGCAAATTAAACGTGAAAGTGCCAAGCAATCATCTTCTAAAGTAGAGGATATATTTGGAGGAACATTAAGTGACAGTGATTTGGAAGATGAAAATGTTAACGTAGACATTGAGGACAGTAGAATGTCTGCTTATGACACATACTCAGAAACTTCTGCTCAAGCACCTGAGTTTGGAAGAAAATCTTTTGCCACAGAATTTAGTTCCGACATGTTCTACTATCCACCAGAGGTAAATGACGGTATCCCAGAGAGTAGCCCAAATAAGGTTAAAAATAAGCTTGAAATGCCTTCAACTTCTACAAGTGATCCATTTGCTCTTAGTGATTATTCACAGTCTAATGAAGTTGACATGAAGCTACAGCAGCTTACTGCCGATTTGGAAGAGCTCAAACTGAGGAAACAGCGAACACAGCATGAAATTGCTGGAATGGAGAATATATCCTTGAGGCAGAGGTTCCAAGATGTTCTTCAGAATATAAATAAGGATATTATGTATAAACAAAATGAATACCAAAGATTATTCTCACAAAAATAGATGATGTGTTTTTCACTAAGTATAAAATAAAACCACTTATTTCAAGCATGTTCTACTGTAATGTAATACCTGATGGTCTCATTGTAGCATTTTTTCATGTGATTTTATGTTGTAGTGTTATCATTATCCAATTTATATTTAGATTAGTTTAAATACTCAAACATAATTTCTTGGTAATTATGCAAAAGTATTATAACATGTACTAGTTACCACATGATAACTTATATAAATTATAAATATCTGATGTCTTAGGTTTTGCCCTATTACTAATAAAGAGGTTGAAAAATCTTGCATTAGCCTTTATTTTTATGATATTACTACAGCCAGGCATCACGGTGTGTTAGGTTGATTTGGCCATATTCATTGTTGCTGTTTTCAGAGACCAACCAAGTATAGAAGTTGTATGTACGCACAGATTTGTTAAGTCTGTGTATGTACGTAACTACGTACTTCTATCCCATTTTCCATATTTATGATTTCATCAGTATCCCTTAGTAGTTTGTGATTTCATCATAACCACAGATATGTAATATAGTTAAGTCTGTGATCATAACACAGTCCACAGACCAGTAAATCCAGACGCCGCATAATCTAAGTCGCAGATATACTACTTAGTCTATGGTCGCAGAGTACTGAGGATCTTACTGAGGACTTGGTTATTGATCTGTGCTGAGGACGTTTTGCATGAGAACCACAGACTACTACTATGAGAACAGAAAACGATTTTTTTCTTGACCTGGAACAGAACACTATCATCTTCAGTGTTGCCATTTTGTAATTGGAGAAAATGCTAGATTTTGGCGGCGAAAATGCTAAAAAAGTGATAATTGTCGAATCTGCTTAAAAATGCTAGCTACCAAATCTTGTTTAAATGGATAACAAATTTGCGTGGAACCCTATTCTTTTTCTAAAATAAAAGTAGCCTAAGTTACTCCTTGTAACATCAGCTATCTGCCAGCGAAAGTCCCGTCAAAATCGGTCCAACCATTTCGGAGATTAGTGATTACCCGGAACAAAAAGACAGACAACATTTTTAAAAATGGTTGTTTTGGTATAGGTACCGTACTATATATTTTCACATGGATTAAGTAAAAAGCTGTTATTTTGATATTACAAACACACTTCAATTTTATATATTTGTATTGAAGTACATTCGGCTTCGTTTCGTTTTCGAAAAGGTCAAAAAGATTAGTTTTCGTTCTCGGGAATAAGTTTACTTATACGTTACGTTTTCGGCAAAAATCAACAAGAGCCTACCTATTTCTAATTTTATCTTATCGAACTGTCAATTTATCGATCGATATGTATCGAAGTTCCGTACTTGTGCCACAGAAGCGATATATTCCCTGCGATTACTGCATTACTGCGAACACCACCACCGCGAGATTTGCCGTAGACGCCTATGCTGTGTATTATGATTAAATGATGAAATAAATAGATAAGTAATTATAAATTAATTCCGTAAGTACTGCAATGCACATATCTTTATGTAAAACCCGTTTAATTCTTTGGTAAAACGTGATGGAAATATACAGCTCAGTATTTGTACTACGAATTACGATGCGATGACAAATATCACAAAATCACAAGCTATATATATACCTATTTTTTATAGGTGGGCTTTGATTATTTACCCTAAATTCTATGTAGGTAGGTACTAGCTACATATTATTATATAGTAATCTGTGGGTAGGTAGGTATAGGTACAGATACCTACCTAATATTAGCTTTGTATCGAAATGATAAAATACAGCGTCGCAAAATAGTTTTGTATTATGACGACTACCTAGTAGGTAATAGTTTGTGGTGACGCCGCGCGCCGTGGATGTTGCTAGGCAGTTATAAAAATACAAACACTACACAAAAACCCGAAAGTGACTGTAAATCACATATTATTCTCTTTGCACATGTAAACACAAACGTCGAGTTTTGCTTGTTATTTTGTCACATAATTTACATAGCAGGAATTTAAAGACACGATTCGTCAATTTAAAATCAATCAAATTAACAGTCTCATAATGCTATCATTACCAGAAATTGCATTGCAGTTGGTCGATAAAACTCTTTCACAAGTGGATGAAGACAACGCTCGCACGTTTTTTCTAGTTGGGAGCAAAAGTGCGGTAAGTTATTATTATTAGCGAATCCAATAGTACCTATATGGTGTGATATGGTTCAGCATTTCCATGATGCATAGGTAATAATGTAAATACGGACAGCTATATAATAACTTATATAGATCGAATTTATAGGTAGGTACTAACTGAAATGTAGTAGGTAGTTATGGGGTAAATCTTTGTGCTAGTGCAGATGTTTGTAATAAATTCAGTTATTTTTATTCATTAACAATAGGAATGTTGATTCCATATTTTTTATGATGTCAATCAATTCGTTTTCTCATGAGAATCAAATGTCTATATCGAAAAAACTGGAAATTGAACGCTATTTAAACGTCAAACATGAGAGTAAAAGTCGGGCGTATACATATATCTAGTGAACGCTAAAACGCCCAATACAAATTGGGCAGAACATCTGACGTCACTTGTTCTACTCGGGCTGTAAAGCTGTACTAAAAACATGCATTTTGTTCATTTGGTCGTGATAATCTGCGTTTAAGTACATACTTACACAGTTGTCATATATTATTATATTCTTTAAAATGTTTTTATTTAAAACTTTCGTAAGTATTACTCATATTTATTTCTTTAAAAATCTTTAAAATTTAAAGAATCTGATGCTATCATTTAAATTACTACCTAATGGATGATAAAATATTATATTGTTGAATTTGGGAAACTTAGATCTTTCTAGAAATTATATACTTATTTTTTGTGAATTTCAATGTTATTGTGATCTTCTTTTTTTATGTTATTAGGTAACGAGACGAGCTGGTCGTTTGCCTGATGGTAAGCATAACGTCGGCCCATAACGATTGCAGTGCCACCCAGAACTTTGAAACACAAAGGCCTGCGCGGCACTGCAGTGCGCTCGTTACCCTGAGACATTAGGTCTCAGTCTCGTAAGCCCAGTAATTTCACTGGATACTCTGCCCATCAAACCGGAACACAGTAATGCTTGCACACTACTGCTTGACGGCAGACTTCACGAGCAAAGCGGTGGTAACAACCCAGACGGACACTCGCAGAAGAGTTAGTCCTCCCACTAACATAACTTAACTTTATAACAACGGAAATTATATATTTTGTGTTTCATGCGACATCCCAATGTACCTTTCAAGATAGGTTTTAAACGATTTTTTTATTAGGAGTTAGAGTTCTGTTTTAGTTTTTAATTTCTTATTCTGTATATATTTATTAAACATTTCGTAACAAGTTAGATATACATAGTTGGCGGTAGTAACACAAGTTGTACTTGTAAAGTACAGTTATACGCACAATAACACGACAAATACTTAAAACTACTCTTACAAGAAGTATAGGTCAAAAGGAATTAGGCGTGGGTACTTACACGCAGTGTATTTAATTTTATCATGGACTCATTAAATTGATATAATTTTAACGTACATACCTATATACTTAATGTAGGTACCTAATTGATAAAATTATTATTGCATGCATTTTGTTCCTCAGGGAAAATCTACTCTACTAAACTCGTTTTTGGATAAGACTGATGCTCCACGAGAGACATTAGTACTGGAGTACTCTTTTGGCAGAAGATCTAACCAAAAGCAAGGAATCGAGAAGACAATATGCCACATTTGGGAATATGGTGGAAAGTTGGAGGCACTGAAGAATGTTTTACCTTCAATTCCTGTTACAGGGAAATATTACTTTTATCTAATGGTGGATTTAAGCAAAATAAAACGAATTTGGGATACGATGGAAACTTGCATCCAAACTTTGAAAGAAAATTATCCAGAATCTCAAAAATTACCCGAAACTACAATTATAGGAAGCAAATACGATATTTTCAAAAATTATGGTAAGTACCTACTTAGTAAATATTAGGGTGGTAAAACACCCAAATCGCTGTCAATAAACCAGTAGATCGCTCTCAAAGAACTGATGAGGTTTCAACATCAGTTTAAATGATGAGTAGATATTTTATATACTAGCTCCTGCCCCGCGGTTTCACCCGCGCGGAGATATTGGATTTCGTGGTTTTTATTTTTTTGCGCGGAACCCTAATTCTTTTTCCAAAATAAAAGTAGCCTATGTTACTCCTTGTAACATCAGCTATCTGCCAGTGAAAGTCCGGTCAAAATCGGCCCAGCCGTTTCGGAGATTACCCGGAACAAACAGACAGACGAAAATTTTAAAAATGGCTGTTTTGGTGTAAGTCCCGTATATACTTTCATAAGCATTTAGTAAAAAGCTGTTATTTTGATATTACAAACAGACACTCGAATTTTATTTCTCTGTATGGATTGTCGACATAAATCATCGGTTTTTAAAACTCCTAAATACTGTACCAATATAATTATGTGATGTCTGAAAGTGGGTGAAATTGAAAATCGTGTTATACCTAATTTATTTTGATTTTCAGACAGTGATATCAAGAAATTTATTTGTACAACCATTCGGAGCTTTGCATTACTAAACAATGCTAACGTGTTGTTCTATTCGTCAAAGGATGCTCAGTTGGCTAGGAGAACAAGAGAAGTGTTGCAGAATGCAGGTTTTGGAAACGGTATTACTTTCAAAGATAGGAACACAAACTTTGCGAAGCCGTTAGTAATTCCGAGAGGTGCAGATACGTGGGAGAGTATTGGAATATCATCTGTAACTTTAGACCAGGTATACACCTCTGTTAAATTCGCTCTAAACTTGCTCAAAACGAGTATAAATATATTATTGTATAAATATTATGTTTCTCGGGTACCTCTATCACAAACTCACTTTAGTTATTTTGTTTCAGCTCAAAATAAGGCATCTAACCAGAATTCCTCCAGAACCTTTTAGCACTGAGATGAGTAATACATTCACCCAGCAAGCTTCGCACCCTGAAGCAACACTGGATAAGTTAGCTGCTCTAAAGTATCAGGAACTGCGAAACTTGGAGTCATTAGAGATGTGTATTGACGATTACTTGTTTGGGGTGAAGTAATAAAATACACGTTAAAGTAAATATAGTATAAATAAAATCCAAGTTTTAATACCTTTACACCATTACCTACTTTATACATAGGACAGCTTTACATCAACACTGTATTTTTGAGATAATAAGCTTCATATCGCGTAGCTAGGTAATGTGTACAAATATCTAAATTAAAATTATGATTTACGTGCTCGTAATCTTGCTTCGAGGGCACGTAAAGCATCTCTCGCAGCGTCGTTATCCGAGCTGATGGCAATGCACACTTGCAGACATCGTTTGGAGAGAGTCATGTCACCTGTCGACTAAAAGAGCTTTTTTTACTTAACTGCCAAGTACCTATAAATAAAAAGTTAGTATGCATAATTCATTAAAGGTACTTACAAGTGCCACATGGGCAAGATTAAACCAAATATTAGATCTCGTATTTGGATCAGTTGAAAAGTACAAAGCTTGTCTAAAACAGGGTATAATAAGATCCCATTGACTGCAGTACAGGCAGCACAGTCCCAGGTTGTTGTATATCTCCGGGCCCGGAGTGTTAGTTGCCAATAATCTTCTGAATATAAGCAAAAAAATGTTGAAATATCAACTGTGCAAACAACTCCGTCATTCTCGTACTGAATATTCTATTGGTACCTAATTAAATATGTTCGTTATTTTTTTGTCTAAATAAAACTTATTAAATATTTAATAATTGTTTACCTATAATATCTTAATGCTATTTCTGGTTGGTCATTATAAAAGTTATAGAGTGCAATGTTGGCAACAGCCTCCATATTTGATGGGTCTTCCAAAGCGACTGTGCGATATTCTTTAACGGCAAGTGTCGAGTTTCCCATTTGATCGTGAATTCTCGCTTGTTCTAATAAAAGTGGGGTATACTCATGAAATACAGATAGCCCCTGTTTACAAACTTCTAAAGCTGAAAGTGGTTGATTCAACCCTACATACATAGCAACCAGGCGAAGATAAATAGAAATGTGTTTGTTTTGTTTGAGAGCTTGCCGTAAATAATCTTCTGAATTTCTATACATTCCAAGAGCATAATAACATCCGGCTAGGGAAAAGTACCACCACCAGTCTGCATTTTCGTCAATTTTCTGTGCTTGGAATGCTACTTCCATCGCCTGCAATTTATAAAATACGCATAAAGCGGTGGTTCAGATTATTACAACAGTTTCAACAAATTTGCCTACCTTTCTCACATCCCCTTCGCAGTAATATACATACTCAAACAATGTCTTCGCTGCAGGAGCAAACATTTTATCTTCTTTACTGAGGAACCTGAGAGACAAGGGCACGCCAGGGTTAAAGGCAACTCCGCCTGCTATCGCTGTAGCCGCTCGAGACACTCGAGCTGCAGTGTGCAGCGCGGTCCTTGCGCTGCGCTGTACACAACCTGTGCTAGTCCCCATTTGTGAACGCAAAGTGGCCGTTGCAGAAAACCTTTTCTAAAAAAAATACAAGCGTTTATGAAATGCAAAAATTTACTGATATCAACTAGGTAAACGGTTATATATGCCGTACCTTTGACGAGTCCATCCCATGCGAAGTCCTGTTTGTATTTTCTCTCATAAATGACGTTCCGGGTCTTGGCGTCTTAGCAACAGCAGTCGATGTCAAGGTATCTTGCTGCGGAAAATATTCAACTTCTTCATATCCATTGCCAGCAATTTTGGCCAGAATCGTCATTGCACGCATTCGGATAAATTCCACCATCCGATCATCCTTTTCTTGAACAGATATTGTACATAACTTAAGACATTCGTCGTATTGTTTAGTCTTGTAAAGATTCAAGATTTTATAGTCAATTTCCATTGTTATTTAGCAGTCTGTTATTTAATAATTTAAAATTAAAGAACTGCTTAATATAACACTACTTTTAATTATATTTGATGTATACTTTTCGGTTGCTGAGCAACATACTTCTTACCAAGTTACCACCCCTGGCCCTATATGCCTATGTAGGTATGTGCCCTCGTTGGTTATACCGTCAAAGGTAGGTAGTAGATGCACATTATTATACGTATCATTATAGACTAGCTTCTATAGCTCATGATCACGTTCGCGTTTGCTTCCTCTTTCAAATGCTTGAATTGGAGCCCAAGCCTCCCAGGCCCTCGCCTGGGTCCGCTTGTCTCTATCTTACAAATAAATAAAATTGAAGTGTCTGTTTGTAATATCGAAATAACAGCTATTTACTAAATGCATATGAAACTTTAGACGGTAACTATAACAAAACAACCATTTTTAAAAAGTCTGTCTTCCGGATAATCTCCGAAACGGCTGGACTGATTTTGACGAGAGTTTCAATGGTAGATAGCTGATACGAGGAGTAACTTAGGATACGTGGGCGAAGCCGCGGGGCACAGCTAGTTTACAATAAAAATATAAGTTATTAGATTAGTGTCAATATCAGCTGCCGCACAATTAGTGAGAGTCATTTCATTTTATATTCTAAACAAATAACGTACCTACTTCCGACCACAACGTCGATATAGTCAGATAAGAAATAACAAAAATACGTCACCTACCTGGGTACCTACAAAGTTACATACAATATGATTTAGGTACTGAAACTATTATACTCGTATAATGAAACTAAATAAAAACAAGTTAGGTTAGAACTTTCGTAAGTGTTACTCATATTTATATATATTTAATCGGATTCACATTTCACTTACGTGGTTCAGCCGAGCTTCGCGACGATTGCCCGACCGGTTTCGTTCAGCCGAGCTGAACCACGTAAGTGAATCCACTTAAATATATATTAGGTTACAAGTAACCTAAGCTGCTCTTACGTGACGCAGGCAGGCATGGTACAAAATTCATCTAGAAAAAAAATGAACAACAAAGCTTTTAAATTTAATAGGAGTAAATAAAATGAATGTGCACGTTTACTGTTTGCTACTCTTCTTCTACACGCACCATAGCACTTTACTGTCGGACGTCAGCGCAATGGCTTGAAAATAATATCTCTATGTCGAGAATGTTTCAACAGGAGCTATCAACAATTTTACAAACAACACACTGAGAGTGGAAGATCATGAATATAGATAGCAGATTTATTGAAACATACATTGTAGAAATTATTATTCGTCAAGCAAGGATAATTTCCTATCATTGTAGCATTTCTGCTTTTTTTTTATATTATTTGGTAACGAGACGAGCTGGTCGTATGCCTGATGGTAAGCATAACGCCGGCCCATAACATTTGCAGTGCCACCCAGAACTTTGAAACACAAAGGCCTGCGCGGCACTGCAGTGCGCTCGTTACCCTGAGACATTAGGTATTAAGTCTCATAAGCCCAGTAATTTCACTGGATACTCTGCTCATCAAACCGGAACACAGTAATGCTTGCACACTACTGCTTGGCGGCAGACTTCACGAGCAAAGCGGTGGTAACAACCCAGACGGACACTCGCAGAAGAGTTAGTCCTCCCACTAATCAAAGATCTTGGATCAAAGATACGCACGTAACCGCATTTTGTTTCTTATACTTAAGAACGCTAAGCACACACTACACGCTCATGCATATTTGTGTTTTGACGTCTAAATAATCATGGTTTTGCAACAAGCGCGGATTACAAAGCATTACACGTTCAAGCGCGGCTTGAAGTAAATACATCATAAATCCATGAAACAGACAAGTACCTACAGCAATAGCCAATAGAAATGTATCGTTCACTCTCTCGAAATTCTACGCACGCGCACCACCTCGTGTTTACCGTCGTTTCTGCACTGAACGCGCAGTGGTTGTGAAACTACTTTTTTGGGTAGAGGTCTTTGAAGCGGCTACCGTGCGTCTCTTTCATTCATTCGAATACTACAGTTAGCCCTCGGACTAGATTTCCACTAAGCACCACATTATAGATGGTACCTATGGTATGCGTCAAGCGATTGCCGTTGTTTTATTTATTTATTTTATTTTTTATTGCACACATACATTCATCTTATTCTTAAGCATAAACATATGCACCCTGTTAGGAGGGCGTTTTCTATGGTTTGCGCGTGGTCCATGATTAATGCATATCCATCAATCGTGAATTACCGTGTAATGACAACTTTATACCGTTACTGTCCAACATATTGCATAGTGTGTGGCGCCAGCATAAATAAAAATTCTTGTAAGGATAGTCAACAGTTTACGATCCCTGCAATTATTCCCGGGATAAAAAGCTGGATTTAGTAAATTATTTCCATTCGCAATTCTAGCCAACACAAGCCATCATGCTATTAAGGTGTCTTTTGCTGTTTTTTTCCATCAACCAAATACTTGCTGCAGAATCATGGAGAAAACCCGGTTGTCACAAAATTGGTGCGTAAATAATTTGACAAGTTAGCCGTTATACTGCGGATACCCGATACATGAACCTACTCGTTGACTCCAAATCGGTGATCATCAGGCTGTGGTTCCAATATTTTGCGTTTTTTTTTCTTGTCGGCAGGTCACACTAGGAACATCAGCATACCAGACTGTGTAGAATTCAAGATAACCACAAACGCGTGCCGCGGTTATTGCGAGTCTTGGTCCTTGCCCAGCATTATGTTAGGTTTTAAGCGGCACCCCGTCACTTCGCTGGGCCAGTGCTGTAACATCATGGAATCAGAAGACGTAAGCCTTTCCCTTGTTTATAAAGATATTAGAGGGATCATATTTTCTTCAAATAACTCTAAATGCACGCACATCACAATGATCTAGCCGATGTATGAATACTGTATGACATACTTCTTCCAGTACACAGTAATCTTTGAAGCTCTACATGCTCTCCAGTCTCCTATCAATCGAAACAGAGAGTGAATGCGAAAATGTTAAAGAAGCGTCCTGCACTTCATTGGGCGTAGAGATTGTGTTTATAATTGAACGAAGCCTCAAAACTAGTACTAAGTACTTATAATAGCACCCACATTATGATACAAGTATGTTAAGTTCGTAATTATATACGAAGGTGTCATAATTCGCGCGAGCCGAAGGCGAGTGAGATAATAGAGGATAGCACAAGTGAGGCGCGTCTGTTCAAAAGGTTACATTTACACTTTACAAAATTTTTCAGAAACCGAAAAAAAAACGGATAGAATTTAAGATATAGAGGCCGAATAAGTAAATAAAAAATTTACTTTATTTTAGGTAAATGTAACTTTTTGAACAGACGCTCCTCAAGTGTAGATAGTGCAGTTAGACACCACAGCCGCTTCTTCAATATCTACTCAAAAAAATAGTTTCACAACCAATAGACCGTATATCACAGAGTACTACCGTACTTGTTCAGTGTAGAAACCGCAGTGTTGCGCAAGTGATAATATGTAGGTATGTAGCGTAAAGAGGATACGTCGTCGTCAGCTTTAAGCCCAGGCAGGGAGTCTAAGGCTGATATTCAGAGACGACAGCTTAAAACGATCTAAGAACTGTCTTAGCTAAGCATCGGCTAAGCCGCTCAATCGAATTCGTATTCAGAAACAAAGTTCGTGCACGGTCTAAGCTAAGATCACACTCTCGTTATCTATGGCTGTTAAGTTTTTAATTTTTTCACCGGAACGTTTACCGGTTTTATTATTTATGTATGAATAGCAATACAACAAAGATAGCGATATACAAAATGTCACTGGAGTGAGTGAAACAACAATATTAATGCTATAAATCTATTTTGATATTATAATAAATGAAACATGTTAGTTTTGAAGTTTGACATTTCAATGTTTGGTTATTATGGTTTCTACCGTTATCATTTGGTGGCGCCACTTCTGTTTTGAGACCGGCTCAAGTAGTCGATATTGACTACTCAGGCTTTGCTTAGCATACGCTAAGTTTAAGTAGTGTTCCAAATGTCTCTGAATACAAATTAGAGCGTAAGCACTACTTTTTGACATAAGGAAGACAAAGTCCACGCTTAGACTCGTCTCTGAATATCAGCCAAAGAAACATCTCTATATTGCTGTTTTTGTCTATTTCGTGGGTTTAATGGTTTTACATCAAGCCCCGCTTGCCCGTGTATTATCTTGTAATCCGCACTATTAGGCGGTATGGTTTCACAATAATTTAGCCTGCAAACGAAGAAAAAAAATGTCTTTGTTGGTTGGGTATCTATGGTATTAATAAAATAATTGTATTAGGCGGTAAATTAAGAACGCTTCGTCATCATATAACTTGCAGTGAGGTACAAACTTAACTTCGGGACACACATAAAACACGAGTGCGGTAATGTAAAAAAAGCAGGCGTGTTGAAGCGTGCTGGAGACTAAAAGCGATGTATAATAATTTTATGAGCAAGTGTGTTGGAAAGTAGTTTTCTCTGCTTTTTTGCAGGTACCAGTGAAAGTTCTCTGCCTGGATGGAGAAAGGAATCTGATCTTCAAATCTGCAGTGTCGTGTGCTTGTTACCATTGTCAAAAAGAATAACTCATAAATTAAATACCCTCATCCCTTAAATGTGCTAATAAAACGTTGTAAAAAAATTTTATTCCATAAAATAGTAAATTTAAGATAATAATTATTATGTGAGTACATAGCCAAAAGTGTAACTTATAAATTTAATTGGATATTTTATTTGTATGTAGGTTCTTTTCATTATTTTGTCCTATATATAGGAACATAGATTGAAAGAAAAAGAATTGTTAAAATAAATAAAACTATATGTATCTACATAATGGTATATTGATTATTATCCTGTGACTGTGACGCTTATAGCATTAATTGGTTTAGTTTTGATTTAACATAACGCACCTATGCATCAGTAGTACTTGAGTACTTGAAAAGGCAGCCATTGCCATTTTATACGTAAGACTAGGTGGTGTCTTATGACTTTAGCCTGGCCAAAAGGACAAACCAGAAAAAAAACACGTGTTAAAGTGTCAGTGTCACTGTCATGTATATAATTTGATAATTTCATTAAATTGTGGAGGAGTTGATGTTGAACATTCATAAAACTTGAATTTATTTATCCGAAACCTGTAATTAGGCGTATTTTACTAATTATTATCCTTATCAGATGTTCAACAAGAATAAGATAAATAAAATCACAAAATAATTTTCTAAGTTAAATGAAGACGATGATGGTATGGAGGACGAACCCGCTCCAAAGAAGCCTACATGGCAAAATTGCATCCACTGCCCAAGATTATTATTTTCTACTACAGCAGAATTTGAGAGGTAAGAGAAGCCCTAACTAGTTTTTAAATCGTTCGATTGCATCACCCAAATATTTTATTTACATGTGTTTCTGCTAATTTTTCAGACATATTCAAGAAAAACACAGTATTAAAGAAGGATCTTTTATTCTTTGTCAATATGGACAGAACGGTATGTGTTCAGCTCTACAATTCGGTGATTTGAGAAAGGCAGGCTTTAAGTATCATGTTAGACAATACCATCTTTACTCAAATGATGAAACAGATGACTGGACTTTTTACTCTTCATCACAAAACCTTCCAGCAGTATTAAACGACCCTAACAGAGGTAAACAGAGTAATTTTTTTACTAAAACATGGGGAGACAGTTTTTTTGACAAAGTGGAAGTATTTCCTAGTCCATATTTACCTGAGATCACACTTGCCCATTTTGAGCCCTATTGCAAAAAAATTGCAAGAAAGTATAGAAGACATTGCAGACTCAAAGAAAATGTTCCTGCTAAAAATAAAATCCATACAGTGGAAAATATCTGTGAGGTGCCTGAAATTTTCTATGAACAGTCATTACCACTAAATGATCCCAGTGTTTTTAGCCAAGTATTTCCTAGTCTAGGTGATGCTGAGGAGCGACATGTAGCAATCAGATCCTTACAAGAAACACTGAGTACTTATCTTGATGTAATAGAAATGAAAATATCAAAGCAAGTTGCTCAAAAATCTGATGCTTTTTTCCATGCAATGTTATCTCATGACACCATAATGGATCAGATGGCTAAAGCTGTCAGTACTGTGAGACAAACTAGACAGAACATCAAGGAGGTGAAAGTCAAGTTAACAGAGAGTCCTTTAAAATTGGTTAGTTTGACTAGGATCAACCATAATTTGGGCAATGTGCATGAACTTTTAAAGTTAATGGGCACTGTGCAGCAAACTCAACCTATGATACAACTACTACTAAGCACTTCTGACTATGTAGCTGCCTTAGATTTGATTAGTTCTACTCAGAAAGTACTATCCACTCGTTTGACAGGCATACAGGCTTTTCGACATCTATCTCCTCAGTTGACAGAAATGAAAAGGCTTATTCACAAAATGTTGAGTGACGAATTTCTCAGATTTATTGTATCAGATTTGAATAGGCCACCTAAGGACAATGCAGACACACCTGAAAGGGATAAAATAGTGTCAATTGTGTCAGGGATTCTGCGCTTAAAAGAATTTGACTTCATAGACACTTTCAAGGTAGAAGCTATGACTTCAGTTCAAGCTACCATAAAGCAATGTGTTATAGAAATAATCTCAGAGAGAGATGGTAGTACAGAAATTGTATTAAGAGGATCCAATGCAGACAATACATTTCTATTGTCCAATGAGGGAATCGCATTCTTACAAAAGGTGACTCCATGTGTGCTTAATTTATTTAGAAGGATTTTATCACTAACTAACTTGATAATTGAGATTAGTCAAATGGATGATGTGACTGGTCATGAGAGTGAAGAGGCCTGGACACAGGAAGAGCTTACATCTGTTGAAGAAAAACTGAAGAAAGTAGTTGTTTCAATTTCTGATTACAGTAATGAGCGATGTGCCAATCTAGTTATGACTAAAACTGACAAAGAATGCTTGTTCACTGATCTATCTCAGCTTTCAGCATTGTCTAAGTTAATTGAGAATTTCTGTGAGGAAAGTGAAAAAATTACAGGCCACTATAGCAATGCGATAAATCTAGCTTTAAGGAGCTTTGCAATGAAATACATACAAAGCTTACACACAGAGCGTAGGTCCCAGTTAACTGCTACTCTAAATACTGAAAGATGGAAGGCAGCAGATGTTCCATATGAACTGCAAAGTGCTATCAATCTGATATGTGAAAGTGGGGAAATACCTGTCAAGATAGTTTCTGAGCCTCGAAAGCCAGATGGAAAGTTTTTGGTTATAAACAAACAAAACTTTGCTGTGGTAGGTACAGTGCAACTTTTGATAAAAATTCTACTGGAATATTGTGATGCTACAAAACAATCGCCTGTAATAGTTCAATATCTATTGCACTGTATGTTAGAACTGGTTAGATTATTCAATTCACGTTGCTGTCAACTAGTCCTAGGAGCCGGCGCCATCCAGAGTGCTGGCTTAAAAACAATCTCTACATCAAATTTAGCTCTAGTATCTAGATCACTGCAGGTTATTCTTTGGTTTTTACCACTGCTAAAACAACTGCTAGAAAAACAACACTCGAAAGATTTATCACTAAATGGGTTTTGTAATATTGAAAGTGATATAGTTAGTCATAAGAAGGAATTAGAAAATAAGATTTGCCTCATAGTTAGCAACATGTTATGTTCTCAGTTGACAGGGTGGGATGCTAAGCCTCCCGTTCCATCTCAAACATTCCGGAATATTTCCAAACACTTAGTAAAATTACATGAAGCCTTAATAGACATTTTGCCTACTGAACAAATAAGAATGATTTATAAAAGAGTGCATGATAACTTTAAAGATAAATTAAGAGAACAATTAGTGAAAATGAATATTGTAGCCAATGGCAGTCCTCAACATGGAGTAGTCACATCAGAATTAACATTTTATTTGCAGACTCTTAAGACCCTCCGAGTGATAAATGAAACTGACAGTGAGGATAATATATTGTATGATATTTGGTTGACTTAATTGCTATTACTGTTTGCACTTAATTATGTATTGTTAATAAAATGTATACTATCAGTTTTACAGTTTTTTGTTATCTATTTTGCTCTTTTATTACATAATTAACACCAAAGATAGGATTTGATTTGGTTTCATGCTATTGGTTCTATGTATAAATGATATTGTTTGTTGTAACTATACTATTTATATGACTTACCTATGTATTAAATAATAGTTATCTACTTTCTTGTTTTTCTATTTAGCCATAGTATTTAACATTAAACGAAAATAGTTAATGTTTGGTAAATCCTCTAATCTATTTTTAATATTAATGTATTTATCTATCAAAAAAATTCTATTTTGCAGTACTGCGTTTTATGCATACTATTTTTTTCTAGGTATTATCGGAATATGATAGTCTTTCCACTAGCCTCTATTGGGCTTATTACACCATGCATTATTCAGACTGTCTTGTATTTTGCGTAGTTTGAAAAAATGGAGGAATTTCGGCCTTTATCATTGTCATAATCTTTGATCAAACTTTGATGAAGTCATCAAAGTTCCTTGATGGATAAAATGCAACTCGCACAAAGATCTTTGACAAGTGAAATACAACACTTACCAGAGACTTTCTTACAGTATACATTTTTTACTATGACCGAATAACAGGCTAACGCTTAGTATACTACACAATTTAAGACAGTCAGAATATCACATAGTGTAATAAGCCCTTAACTTTGTTACTAGAGTCCTCGCCACCACTGAAGTCCAATAGTTGTGGCCCTGTAGTAGCTCAGAAATATGAGGCCAACAATATTTCCCATTTTCCCTTCCGCATATTAAAGTAGGTATTCCAAGTGTTAAGAAGTAATCTCAAGATATATGAATAAATGTGAAGATAGGGCGATTTTAGTTCCCTTTTATTCCACAGGACTTCAATCGTGGCATGGACTCTATCTATACATATTTGTTGATGTTTTTTTTCATTAGAAATATATAATCAAGAAGAAACACAGTTATAAAGTCCTGATTTATTTTATTTTGTTTCAATATTCAGTAAAAAATATTACTATCACCTATGTTTTTAATTTATATTAATAAAGTTGTGTAATTTAATATTTGTACTCTGTTATATGCCTCATATTTACAATTTTTTTTCAAATTCTGCTTTCACTTAGAGCCATTCTCATACTATCAATAGTAAGAAATTGATAATAAACAGAGTATAGATCCTAAGAAGTCATTGAAATATGAGGATATACTGAGAAAGGAAAATGTTAACTTAATATTACAAGCACCAGCATCTCACTAACATTTTTAAGTCATTGATATCTTTTCCATCCACAATTTGATCTATCAATCAGCATTTGATCCTAATTAAAAAGTGATAGGGCAAGTATCTATAAGAACATCTTTGGTATAAAAAACTAGGAAAATAAATTATTCTAAAAATAAAAAACATTTAATTACTCTTATAATCTACACATTCTGAAGATTATTTTGTATCATAAAAATATGATGCCATTGGATATCTTATTAGAAAAGCTATACAAGTACAAAACACTTGGAACAACAAAAGTGTCTTTGTAAGGTTGACTTCTGTCATAGGTCCTAGTTTGATTAAAAATAAATTAATTAGTGTTAAATTGTTCATTGTTATGCTTTCCTTATCTTCAGTTAAATCAACAAGACACAACATTGTTAAAACATGTATTATGAACTTAGTTAGCACATTCATTTCTTTTTTTACAATTATAGTTTTACTGCTGTAAAGCAGATCAGTTTCTCCACTATATTTTGGCAAGCGATGTCTAGGGCATGGAATAAAATGGAATAATTGGGGTACTGAGTACAAGAAGTTAATTATTTGTGGTAAAAAGAACAGCAGAACAGTTTTACTGAAATGGCTCAGAATACCCACTACTGCAAATGTCATACCAGAAACATAGCAAAATGTGTCTCCAACAAACACCTTGGAAGGATACCTGGAAACAAAAACATGCTGAAATTAGATAATGAATAATGATTAATAAATTGTTTGATATGATATAAATGTAATGATATGTTTCACTTTTTGTGTGTTAATAATAATCTATCACATTATCTTACATATGTATATCATACCAGTGTTTAGTTAAATTATAAAAAAGTTGAGCATGGTAAAAATACATACCAATTATGTTTAAACAGTGCCAATGTAGTTGCCAAATAAGGCAGCATAATATTCAAAGAGAAACCGTGAGCTTCATATTGATCTCCTCTTAGTTCTATGATGTCAAATATAATAATAGATAGTGCTATGATCACTGACTGACCAACTTCAAGTCCATTGATGCCAGCCAAAATGTTAATAGCATTTGTGCAGAATACAGCCAACATTCCCATGTAAATGTAGTAGACAAATCCTGAAATAAAATTATTAATTAATTTTAGATTATTTATAAATCATTTTCATCATTTTAGATATGGATTGTTTTCTTCATAAGAAAAAAGTTCATAAGTTAAGACATAATGAAGGTGCTGAGCTTATAAAACTTTGTCTCTAGTTATTATAGAATATTTTCACTAGGTACTAATAATAAGCATGTAAAATACAATGGTATCTGAGAATTCTATTTACCAATATTAACAGAGGTACCAAGCCACTGTCTAAAAGGTATGGGAATGACGAAAGTAGTAGAATTGAAGTTGACATAGTAGACTACCAGCAGTGGCAGAGATGCCACGGTTGGCAGGAGTAGCTTGTATCTCCATCGCAAATCCAGCACATCATCAGCGAAGCCCAGCAACAGCATGCAGCATATCGATAATAATGCTGCTAGCAACTCTGCAAACTTTGAACAAAAATCTAATGTTAGGTAAGTACAATTTTTCAGATAGAGATAAACATTAAAGCTTATTCATTTTTCAAGCTTGAAGTAATATAGTTAATTGTTGGCGGGTAAAAATTGGTGAGCCGTTTATTACCTCATTATGTGGAAAATGTTCAGTGTCCATAAGTCCACTTCCAAAATTTATTGGAATAAATAGGAAACTAGTCACTAGAAACACACATCCTGAAACAACTCCTAAGGCTTCCGGGCTGTAAATAAAATTAAATTGAATAAGTTGAGTAGAGCATAGGCACTATTACTGATAGGTGAGAAAAAAATCAAACGAGAAATAAGAGTATTACATCTTGTTTTTGTTAGTTTTACATAGATCAACACCAAATAGACCGGCATTAATAAACAATTCCTTCAGTTTTGGTATTAACTCGTCCGTTATTATATAAGCTAGTACTGAAAGTACAAATAATATTATTAAAGACCACATCTTAAATAAACAGTTGGATTTATTCTAATTTCTAGTAGCCTAGTAAAATGATTTTTTTAGAACTTTTAAGTCTTTAGTCTTTTTCAAATAGGAAGGCACCTGACACCCATTCGAAATGTCAGCTGTCAAACATGCATTGTCAATTTTAAGGATGTGCCGCACCTAGGTATATTCGATTTTTTAACTACCGATTATCATCGACTTTAGGTACTTATCGAACAATTTTTGTATCTATTTCTAAGTGTTTTGTGAACAACTATCTATCTATAAGTCCTACTAATGAGTTTCAGAGGAATCCTAAAGAAATTTAAAAAGAAACAGTGATAGGTAGCAAAATGCGGATGCGTAAAATAAATCTTTTGAAAGAAAAGAAATTTATCATTTTGTTTTACACAAGATTTTTATCACTCCTATTAATCTTTAAATCACACTAATCATACAAATTTGATTTGAACATAGCATGTGAATTAAACAGTAATAATAATTATTGATCATCGTCATTATGTGTCTTCTAAGTTTGTTGAATAATTATTGTTATCCCTACTCTTCCAAAAGAAAAAGAGAATATTATATTATGAAGGATAACATTATGAATAAGATTTAATTCTACGTTGCGTCTACGTCAAATGTATCTACATCCGTGTGTGTTGTTTTTTCGTTCGGCGTGGACCATGTTATTTTCCATGCCTGACTGGCTATATATAAAATACGTAGTAGTACATACGTATTCGATAGCAAAATGGAACAGCGCCTCTTTGAAAAGTAAGTTCATTACAAATTTTCCTATTGTTTATTATGTTTGGGTACAGATTAACGACGGCCCTTTCATAAATCAAGTCGATTAATATGTTTTGTTTTCGATATTTTCCAATTCAAACAATAATCGATTTCCCACCCCTACTGTCATGCCGTCAAGATTGGCAGTAGTACGTAACATTACAAGTTATAACGAATTTAATATTGATTATATTGAAAAGTGAACGCGAACATTTATACGCAAGTTAATAACCTTTATTCTATTTATTGTGTCTTTTGCCGTTTATTTTAGTAGTTTTTCTTGTAAGTTTGCTTAATGTTTTCACTGCTAAATAGAAAATATTTCGGCCATTGGTGTGACGTCACAGGAAATGTTTACGTAGTATTTTACGTTCTATGTACCTGTCACAGAAGTCAGGTGACAGGTGTCAGGTGCCTTCCTATTTGAAAAAGACTATAAAAAGGCACACTTTATGACAGTTCCTTCTCAGTAGTCTGTGGTTCCTAAGACGAGCCCCAAAGAGATTCAAATACATAGATAGAGTGGGCACTGGGCATAAGTATCTATGGAAATATTGTGTTCTAGATATCCATACAATTAATGACGTCACATAATATGTCCCGCCCATCGGCAGATTTTTCAAGACTGACATTTTGTTGTCTTTTCCAGACAGAGCGAGTTTTTGAAGTGTCATTGAATCAGTGTCATTCAATCGTGTGACTAAATAAAATATAGGAGTTTTGGCGGGAATGCGAAGATGTGCTGTTGTTGATTTTGTGTTATTTGCTAAAACCTGTGTTTTATCGAGTGTTAATGTGTAATAATGGTGAATTATTAACCATTAAGTGTTCGTAAACGTGCATGAGTGAAAGGCAAGTAGTACAAAGACGAAAAACGTTGGTTTTCGTATTCTATCCAAAACTCCATAGAAGCTTCAGTGAAGTATCCACCGCTTTACTGAAACTTCACTTCGACTTGACCGCGCCTAGACTTAACTTGAACGTGACTTTGGCGACTTTCATGCACCAAAACTGGAGATTTATATAATGTATTATTATTATTTATATAACTTGACACTGGCTAAATACGCTAATCGCGTGGAGCCAAAAAAAAAAAAGTTCTATAGAACTATTAATGCAAGTGAAAAGTTGCATGTGATACAGGCGACCATGCGAAAGTTCTGTGTGAAGAGCTGTGGCTCGACATTTGACGCCATTTTTGTTTCTGTTTCGGCGCGCAATACGTACCTTTTGTTCATATCCTCTACTTTTCTTTAATCATTGATTAAAATGGTCTCGGAATCTGAACTGTCAAAATCACAACTTTATGCAAAGAGAATATAACCACTGGACTGGAGTTTTGGCGGGAATGCGAAGATGTGCTGTTGTTGATTTTGTGTTATTTGCATTAATAATACATAATACACATACATAATACACATACATAATACACATTTAATAATACATTATATAAATCTCCAGTTTTGGTGCATGAAAGTCGTCAAATTCACGTTAAAGTTTAGTCTAGGCGCGGTCAAGTCGAAGTGATGCTTCAGTAAAGCGGTGGAGCCGGTGGATACTTTACTGAAGCTTCTATGGAGTTTTGGATAGAATACGAAAATACACGTTTTTCGTCTTTGTACTATTTCCCTTTCACTCATGCATGTTTACGAACACTTAATGGTTAATAATCCACCATTATTACACATTTACACTCGATAAAACACAGGTTTTAGAAAATAACACAAAATCAACAACAGCAAATCAACAACAGCACATTTTCGCATTCCCGCCAAAACTCATGATTTGACTTTATGTTGTGCTTAGTATATTATATACTCTTTGCCACAGACTATGAGACTACTGACTCTTTGCCTTATGTACTATGTAGTAGTATAGTATACGTCCTAGACAGAGATAGATAGTCCGTCTACGGCACAGACTTTAAAGTAAAACAGACCAAACATAAGGTATTGAATAGCGGGACAAGTACGCACACATAAATATGTCACTTAGACTGGGCCGCGTTAAGGATCCTTGTAGTTAACCGATATTAGATGAGTGCGTCCTTGGGTGGATTAGATTATTGGTTATCTCTGTGAAAATTATATTTTCTCATACAGAGCATAGTTTTGCTCTCTGGTTTGACGTAAAACCAAAAGCACCTCTTTTGTGCGAGTTAAGTGAAAAATGGTTGACTTCCATGTTGAAAAATGCTTTGCGCACAGCACACTAGCCAAACTGGGTTGCCCAGGATTGGCAGGAGTTTTATGTTTTTGATCCAGTCTTTCTTAATATTTTCATTCGTAGGAAATCTGGAACAAAAATTATTTGTGAATCAGTAAATACCTACTAACTGAATGAAAAGTACAGATGAAACGGGAATAAGAAAAATTACATAGCTTCCACAAGCAATGTATTTTTGTTATTTATTTATTTTCCTAAATTTAATACTTTTATTTGCTACTAGCTGCTGCCCCGCGGTTTCACCCGCGTGGAGATTTTGGATTACATGGTTTTTATTGTTTTGCGCGGAACCCTAATTATTTTTCTATAATTAAAATAGCCTATGTTACTCCTTGTAACATCAGCTATCTGCCAGTGAAAATCCCGTCAAAATCGGTCCAGCCGTTTCGGAGATTACCCGGAACAAACAGACAGACAGCCAGACAAATTTTTTAAAAATGGTTGTTTTGTTATAGGTACCGTATATACTTTCATATGCATTTAGTAAAAAGCTGTTATTTTGATATTACAAACAGACACTTCAATTTTATTTATTTGTATAGATAGTGGCATATTGAAAATGTAAATAATATTTACGTTATTCAAGGTTAAGATTTGACACAGACAAATAAAGTAAAAATGGAATATTCGTCTTTGTTGCTAATTTTATTCCTAGATTCTTAATGCGCTCCCTGTTATTGTATCAAGTACTTGAGCTGTCAAATTTTGGCCCTTGCTAACAAATTCTACATAATACTCTCCGATTACTCTAGTTCAAGGCTAAAAGCATTAACAAATAGCGTCTAAGATAGATTATCGACGTAAAAAACTGGTTGGCATGAACAAAATATTTGAATTCACTTGTAGAAATCACAATGAAATTCTAAACGCAAGATAGTGACCATTATACTTACCGATGAAAGAGAATCCGATGGATAATTTACTGTGGGTAGCATTTTCACACCGGTATGTACTGCACTTCACCATTTTCACAGATTTTATTATCAAATTAACCAAAAATAGCTTTATTTTCAAATTAAAATATATTTCAAAAATCTGACTGGTCGTTGACGTAACGTGACATGCACGTTGACATATTATATCAACGTGGCGGCATGGAACACTTGGGTCTGTTGTTTATGGGCGAGTCAATGTTGCAACACATAAATGAACGAGATACCACTAATGACGTTTCAATGGGAAAGAAAAGGATAAAATGATTTTGTCGTTGCGTAAATATACAACTATGATTAATGTTTGGTCTGTTTTACTTTAAAGTCTGTGGTCTACGGTATACGTACTTTTGGATTATGAAGTTCCGCCTCTTACTCTTATATACTCTTTGGGTATGGTAAACATATAAAATAGTTATTTTATATGTTATATACCCTATATAATTTGTGTATTTTACTATTTGGATCTACATATATATATATATATAGTATATATATAGTAATCTGTGATTTGGATTTTGGAGTTTGGACACAATGGATGAAATAGAAGAAGAAGCAAAGGCAGCAGCAGAAAAGATGGTCATGAATATGATGCAAAGGCCTGGCCAACTAGAAAAGGTAAATATTTGGTGCATGTGTATGTCTAATTTTTAGGGTTTCAAAGTAAAGTGAAGAATTATTAGAGTATTGCCCAGTCTGTCTATCTACGTTTTGGTTATCCTTGGAGTAATACTTTTCCAGTTTTAAGTAGAGAAAAAAACTATGGAATTTTTTACTGGACAAGACATATAATATTACTTGACAAATCTCGTTTGCTTGATGGTAAGCATAACGTCGGCTCATAACAATTGCTGTGCCACTCATAACCAGGTCTAGCAGACCGCTCGTTACGCTGAGACATAAGATGTTAAGTCTAAGAAGCCCAGTACTGGCTAATTTCACTGGCTACTCTGCTCATCAAACAGGAACACAGTGATGCTTGCACCATACTACTTACTCAGTTTTACCTATTGCCTATCTACCGGGCGATCGAGATGTCATGATGTGACATGCATTACAGCCCTACCGCTTTATGCAGAGTAGGTGTTTATTTGACAGGCAGTGTACGGACAAACTACTATTCTTCTTATGCTATGGTCGAACCAAGGATTAAAATATTCCATACAAAGATTAGAACTCTATTACAAAACTACTATGAGTAGTTTTGAAAAAAAAATATGTGTTTTATAATTAATTTAGTTTAAAGTGTATTTGTACCGAGTTTTGAATGAATTGAACCATGGAATAACATTTTTGATAGAAAATCTACCACCCTGTTTAACCTCCTCAGGGGGTTGAACCAATGACCTTGAAATATTTACAGGACAATCTTTAAAATACCTCCCTTCTAACAAAAAAAGAATGAAATCGGACAATGTGTTAATGAGTTACAACCAAGTACACATTTTGACTTTTATCCCTTCACTCAAGGGAACCATGCTTAATTTTGGCATAAAAAGTGTCCTATGTCCTACCTCATAGTAGGAACTCAAACCATGCCAAGATAAATTTGGATCCATTCTCTAGTTTTAGCATGATGAGCGGACAGATAGCTAACAGACAGACATACAAAAATGAAAAAAAAATACAGTTTTGGCTTCAGTATCTCTAATGTGAGTAAACCACATTACTTTTCAAAGCGTAGTGAGGTTATTTTAAGACAAAAAAGAGCAAAATTTCAAAATCAACTTTATCAACCAACTTGCCATAAAGAGATTTATAAGAAAAATGTGTATAATATGTGTATAATTATTTATAATAATTTACTAGAAAATATTAAATTGTTGCAGGGTAATAAATTTAAGTTACACCTACATAAGTGGTTAATGCAAAATTGTTTTTATAGTGTAAAGGAATACCTTAACTTTAAATAATGTTTGACAATAATTTTATTTTAATAGCTAATTAATAACTTAATTTTAATAACTGATTATGACATGCAATGGAATTAAAATGTATAACAATATTTGCACACCTGCCTGCAGGTTGAATACATTGATCATAAATATTGTTTAAGACCTTACGCTAACATGTATTCTAGCAAATAAACGATTTGATTTGATTTGAGTGAAATTAGTGAAAAATAGAGTGAATAAATAAAAATATTATAATCGGACCTGTTACAGTTTTATTATAAGTATAGGTATAAGTAAGTATATTGTAAGTATACCTTATCCACAGGTTGAACAATACAAGAAAAGAATAACACATAAAAAGGCATCAATAGAAGCTCAACTCAAATCAGCAGTCCAGGGTAAGCTGGATGGAGTCAGCGTGGGCTTGAAGCAGCTGCAAGAGTGTCTTGATGATGTCCAAGAAATTAGCATAAAGTTGGTCACTTTTTATATGTATACTAGCTGTGCCCCGCGGCTTCGCCCACATAGCCTAAGTTATTCCTTGCAACATCAGCTATTTGCCACTGAAAGTCCCTTCAAAATCGGTCCAGCCATTTCGGAAATTACCCGGAACAAACAGAAAGACAAAATTTTAAAAATGGTTGTTTGGTTATATAGTCTGTATAGTATACTTTCATATGCATTTAGTAAAAAGCTGTAATTTTGATATTACAAACAGATACTTCAATTTCTTTTATTTGTATATTTATAATATCTACTAATACCAATAGCTGTGTCTCTAAAATACTAAATTACAATACTTATTCATAACAATCTCGGATTCTCAGATGCTGAGTTTACTAGCGGGCTTTCTTATATAAATAATTAAGTTCAAGTTCAATGACAATACCCATTAGGCCATTACCCAACGTTACACAGTTATGCCAAAGGTACTAAATTGCTTTTCCTTAAATTTAATAAATAACTTGCACTTTTGGGGAACATTTCAAAGAACCTTATTCCTCTTAATTCCTCTATTAGCCTTGCATGGTGGTGTGTTAACGAAATGACAATGGATAATGTCTCTAAATGCATACTAAACTGTACAAACTTGTTTGATGATACTTTTTGTACAGATACAGGTGATTTATTTTTTACCTATTTATTTAAGTATCAAGTATAGTTAAATAAATGACGGTATAAAGAAACTTGCATTCATACATGAGCCCTGAAAATATTCCAATCCTTTTTTGCGCAGTCATGTAAAAATATACAATTTTTACACCTCTTAAAACTACACTTGTTTTAAGCACCTGTTATCTACAAATTGTTACAATTTATCTGCTTTATCTCCATAAATCGCACAAAACAAACACGAGAATAGGACAAAAATGCTACAAATATTTGGGAACCTACATTTATAAACAAATTAATAAAACACTAGACATTGTACAAGACACTAAATATGTATGTAAAAAGAAAAATAACAGAAGAAAAACGGAAGAAATGCTTAGGATAAATATTTAGGCTAATACATTAATTCATTACTAATATATTATTTAGGAAAATATTTATATTTAGACATATGCTCTTGCAAACTTAGGGTATCCGTGGGGTATCCTACTGTGAGAGCTAGGGGTTTTCAAATCTGTTACTTTAATCTCTAGTTAAGTTCTAAGTATTATTAATTGCACTATCATATTGTGATATAATTAGTTTACTTGTGATATGCATTTTTGGATCAATAAATGATTTATATTACTATTTATTATGTGCGAATCCCGTTTTTACAGAATGGATGAGCTAGAAGATCTTCTGAAAAGTGTGCCTCCGTTAGTAGCTTCACTCCAGGCGGTGCGTGAAGAAGACTCTCGCCACTCACAGTATGTCACAGCTATGGACAGTCTGAAACACATCTTCACAGTGCCTGAAAGTGTGGCTAAGACTAAACAGTGGATCGGTGAGGGCAAACTGTTGCATGCTCATCAGGTAAGCTATGCTATCAGGTATCTAAAGTTTGATATTTTTAGGGTTTTGTACCTCAAAAGGAACCCTTATTGTCTCACTTTGTTGTCTGTCTTTTTGTCTGTCGATCTGTCAAGAACTTTTTCTCAGGAATGCGTGGAGGTATCAGGTTGTAATTAATATCAAATGCTCAGCTCTACAATCCCTTGGAGCTGTGAAAAAACCAAACTTCTAAGTCAAAGCAAACAAAAGATACGGCGGCTGTTCGTACCGCATTGCGAGCATTTCCGTTGACGTAGAATTGGGATATTTTGCAGGAAGCAGTAATAAAAGAAAAAAATCCTAAACTATAGTACATAGTTACGTTACAATTTTTTTTGTTTTTCATCAAAAACCATTCAATATTATTGCTATAATTAAACAAACATTTAGAAATGATCATTAAGTTTTAAAATATAATTATTAAAATCAAAAGAGATTGCTATATTGCCATATATAAAAATAATTTCAAATTAATTTAATTTGATACAAAAAATATTATAAATGATAAATAACCAGTAATTTTAAATTTAATTATTATTGTAATATACATAATACCATGGGAATTTTTTTTAAGATGACTTAAGAAATGCTGGTGGCGCTATCTAGTGATGATTTATTGACCTTTGTGTTTACGATGACAGAAACCAGATAGCGATAATTATGGCTGCGCTCATAAATATTTAGTGCTTTTACTTTGAATTATTTTACGCGTCTTGACACTCACTAAATATTTTTTGCAGTGCCTAAATGATTTGGAGAATTCTAGAGATGACTTACTATATGAACTACACCGGCTGCCAAACCAGTCATCTCATGATAAAATCATGTTAAAGGCATATTTCGAAGATGTAGAGATGGTGTCCAACCTGCTTGAGAAACAAATCAAGCTTATTCTGGCTAGAACATTGAACACTGTTCGCAAGGAACCAACTGTTATAGTCACTGCATTGAGGATCATTGAAAGGGAGGAGAAGAGGGACCAAATGGCTTTGCAGGTTGGTACTCTTTCAGGTCGGCGTTATATTTATAGGGTACCTCGGAAATAAAACCCCAAACCCGCATAATAGGATTACTTTATTACTATATGGCTGTCAACACTTTTGTCTTAAAAACTGATTTTTATCAGGTTGAAATCGATATCTTATACTAAGAGCTTGTAAGTTCATTATGTACGAAATTCAAGTTTCTATCTCACATCTCAATGCAACACTATAACATCATTTCATACAAATTGTTTCGTGTCATCAAAGTACTTACTATACCATCCCTACCCATAATATTTTTCATGGGTCCTTTATGTAATAAATTATCACGCCTTGATTTCCAGCAACAATTTCAAACCGGCTTCATGCCCCCTGGGAGACCAAAGTGCTGGCGTACGAAGGCTTTCGAAGTGCTGGAGTGTGCGGTCGGGCAGCGAGTCGAAGGGACCCGCGTCGACGAGAGGGAAGACAACAAGCTCTGGCTCATCCGCTACTTGGAGCTGACGAGGCAACTCATCCTGGAAGATTTGAGAGTTGTCAAAACACTCTGCGTTCCATGTTTCCCACCTCACTATGACATCGTCGATAAATACGTGAACATGTATCATACGTGTTTGTCTGCTAGTGTAAGTTCGCTCTTAGATCAATTAATTTCCATTTTCCCCACCTCACTATGACATCGTCGGTAAATACGTGAACATGTATTATACTGTTTGTCTGCTAGTGTAAGTTAGCTCTTAGGTAAATTAATTTCCATGTTTCCCACCTCACTATGACTTCGTCGATAAATACGCGAACATGTATCGGCTAGTGAAAATAGCTCTTAGGTAAATTAATTTCCTATCATGTATAGTAATTATTTAGAAAATGCGATTACGCGGATGGGACTATGAGCGGAATTTTAATAAGTAATATTACATACATACTGTTACGAGCTATAGGGTAACGTTTGATAGAAAGAAGCCGTTAAACAAACAGTTACTTTATTGAATTCAAAAGGAATCACTTGCAACACTATTCACTACAAAAATCACTAGTATATCACTTTGTCACAGATATCACAATCACTAGTATTTCACTGAGTCACAGATATCACAATCACTACTAGTCGCTTTGAACTCACTCCGATGTATATCGCTTGGTATCTCAATCGAAACTGTCCCTGGCCGCGTCTCGATCCGCTTATATATGCGCCGCAAATTGTACTACCAAGTTCCCGAATGATCTAGTTCAAGGTCAAATATGGACATCTCTCTCTTACGCATACAACCGTCCCTTGTACACACATCGAGGACTTTCCAGATGGTAGTAGATTATGTCCATCTCGTTCTATCATGCGTGTAGCTATCTCTCTCTCGCATTATTCTAGAACATTCGGTTAGGTAATAGGTACAATTGTTCCTCTCCTTTGCGCATATAGCCATCCTGCTCACACTTTCTTCTGGAAGTTTTGAGAGACATGATCGAGGCTAATCGTCTCTCTCTTTCACACGATAGGCTGTCCCTCTCACACACCTTCGAGAATGTTCCGCGGACCGGAGGGGTGTAACTTGGCCTGAAACGGCCTGAAAATGGGTTTTCAGGAAATGGTGCCATGTGATTACTCGTGTCCTGAAACGGACTGAAAACATGTTTCAGTCTGCTGAAAACGGCGTTAACTAGGAGTAATTTTTGATTAACTGATATGTGTTAGGCCTTCCTCCGAAACGACCCGAAAGCATGTTTCAGCCTGCTGAAAACGCCTGTAAGTGTCCGAAAATTTAAAAAAATGTTTCTGCGAGTTTCCCTTTAACCCGTCTCCGTAACACTGCCCCCTCCTTAGACATGCTCGTCCCGAGCATCATTACTATTACACTACTATACATTAGATCCATTGTAACGTGCCAATCGATTCACATGCACAATCTTAGGCTGGTTCCTGGCACTACCCATCTTCTTTATGCGATATGTTACGTCATTGATCTTCGTAATCACTGTGTAAGGACCATCCCAATCAGCTTGAAGTTTGGGAGATTTTCCTTTACGTCTTACTGGATTATGAAGCCAGACTAGTGAACCTTCTTCAAAGTCTACATGGTGCATCTTCCTGTCATATCGAGTTTTCGTTCTTTCACTCATTCTATTTTCAGATGTTCTAACATGTTCGTGAATCTCTTGTAATTTTTCCCGTAATTCTGCGGCATATTCTGTTATACTCACTTTTGGATCTGGGGGCCGACCAGTGATGATATCTGCAGGCAAACGAAGCTGCCTACCGAACATGGCAAGAGCAGGTGTTACATTCGAGCTCTCGTGAACCGCAGATCGATATGACAATAGAAATAATGGGATATACTTGTCCCAGTCCTTTTGATGACTATCCACCAATTTAGCCAGGTGTCTTTCCAAAGTTTGATTAAACCGTTCGACCATTCCATCTGACTGTGGGTGGTAAGGCGTAGTCCTAGTTTTGTGAGTTCCCATTATTTGACACATTTCTTGAAATAGTTGGGATTCAAAATTTCGTCCTTGATCACTATGTATCTCTAGGGGCACCCCAACTCTACAGAATACCTCGTTCACTAGTACTTCGGCCACCGTAATTGCTTCCTGATTAGGAATGGCGAATACTTCAGGCCACTTTGTAAAATAGTCCATCACCACCATTATGTACTTATTTCCTTTTTCTGTTAATGGAAAAGGTCCAGCTATATCAACTGCAATTCTTTCCCACGGAGCTCCAACGTTATATTGCTTCATTCCAGCTCTGCTTCTGGTCTGTGGTCCTTTTACAGCTGCACAAGCTGTACATTTCCGGCACCAATCTTCTACATCCTCACGACAGTGTATCCAGTAAAATCTCTCTTTGATTTTCATTAGGGTTCTTTTTACCCCTAAATGTCCACCAGATGAACCATCGTGAAACATTTCCAATACATCACGGATCTTGGATCTTGGTACAACTAGCTGTAAATGGGATACGTCACCTCGCGCATTTTCCCATTTTCGACATAACACGTCATTGTGCAGAACTAAACTATCCCATTGAGCCCAATAACTCTTGGTTGTGGTGCTTGTGGAAGCGATTTCACTCCACCGTGGCTTAGAATCAGAAGATTTCATCCAATCCAAAATGGGCTTGATGTCGCTATCTTGTTGTTGTGCTTCTTGAATCGCTTTCCCACACCAATCTGGACTAATGGTGTCTGTCCTAAGTAGCCTCACGTGAGCGAGCTCTTTTCCCTCCTGCCTCGTGCAATATTTGCATTCGTCATGACAAGGCCTTCTGGATAAAGCGTCTGTGTTTCCATGGGATCTGCCCTTGCGATGTTCAATTGTAAAGTCGTACTCTTGCAGTTGTTCAATCCATCGAGCCACTTGTCCTTCCGGGTTCTTGAACTGAAGTAGCCACTTCAGTGCAGCGTGATCTGTTCTTAGACGGAACTTGCGTCCAAGCAGGTATTTGCTAAAGTGTTGTAGCGTCTTTACAACAGCCAGTAGTTCTCTTCGAGTGACACAGTAGTTACGTTCCGGTTTTGACAATGACTTACTGAAGTAGGCTATTACTTCCTCACGTTCGCCTTTAATTTGGGATAGTACTCCTCCAATGCCAGTTCCACTGGCATCTGTATCAACTATGAACTCGCACTCTTGGTCAGGGTAACCAAGTATCGGAGTTTCACATAGGCGGTTCTTAAGGTCTTTAAACGCAGCTTCACACTCTTCGTCCCATATGAACTGCCTTTTCTCTTCGGTAAGTCTGTGCAAAGGTTTCGCAATATCAGCGAAGTTTTTCACAAACCTTCGGTAATAGGAGCACAATCCTAAGAAGGCGCGTACTTGGCTTTTATCTTTAGGCACTGGCCAATCTTTAACAGCAGCAATCTTCTCCGGATCAGTTCGAACTCCATTTTCAGATATAAGGTGGCCTAAGTAATTAACTTCCTTCTTGAAGAACGAACACTTCTTTGGACTTAGTTTGAGGTTAGCCGTGCGTAATCTAGTAAGCACCCGTTGCAGATTCCGGATATGATCATTAAAATCCCTTCCAATAATGACCACGTCGTCCAAATATACTAGACAGGCTTCTCCAATTAGTCCTGACAGCACTCTTTCCATTAACCTTTCAAAAGTGGCAGGCGCGTTACAAAGTCCAAATGGCATAACTTTAAACTGCCAAAGTCCTTTACCCGTGGAAAATGCCGTCTTCTCTTTGTGGCTAGGATCTATTTCCACCTGCCAGTAACCACTTTTTAAATCTAACGTGGTAAACCATTTTGCTCCACTTAGTGTATCCAAAGTATAGTCGATCCTTGGTAGTGGGTAGCTGTCCTTTTTTGTAACGTCGTTTAGACGGCGGTAATCAACACAAAACCTCAGACTGCCATCCTTTTTCTTTACTAAAACAACAGGAGAGCACCAAGGGCTGGATGACGGTTCAATGACATTGTTTCTTTCCATTTCCGAGACCATTTTCTCTATTTCACCTTCGTACGCCACAGGAACTCTGCGTGGTCGAAGGCGTATCGGCGTTTCTGTACCAGTCTCAATTTGATGTTTAACTATGCCAGTCCTTCCTAGGTCTTCATCATTTGTGGCAAAGATGTTTGAAAATTGCTGTAACAATTTCTTTGCCTTTGACAACTCTTCTGTTGATAAGGTTTCTTTACATCCTTCAAGTACGGCTTGGGTTACAATCCAAGGTTTGGAGTTATCTACTTTTTCTACCACTTGCTGTTTGCCACTGTCATGTGTCTGTGAGCTTCTTGAAACAATTGTTCTGTAGAAATCGTAGACACCTCTGGGCAAACTACCTTTAAGGAAGACTTTCTCTACGCCACATATGAAAATGCCGCTTTCTAAATCAATTTTGCAGTTATGATTCTTCATGAAGTCCAACCCGATGATGCAGTCATCTACTATATCTGCAATAACAACTTTATGCCGGTAGGAGCTTTCACCAACTTTGAACTCAACGACACCCTCTCCCCGGACGGTTATGTGCTGGCCAGTAGCTGTCAGGAGTTGAATATGGCCACGTGAGGGTGAATATCTCTCAACAAAATCCTTCAGAAGCTGGTACCTGATTACCGTGCGCGAAGCTCCAGTGTCCAAAGTTAATTCACATTTAGTCCCATTGACTTCCCCGTCAATGACTAAGGTATTCCCGTCTTGAGTCTGAGAGATCATGACTTTTGGGGCCTTCCTCACATTACCGGCCAGCACCCGCCCCGCGGTCCTGGCGTTTACTCGTTTCCCTGCCGCTGTTCTGCGGCAGCGCCCGTCACCACATCTGTTGCTTCAGATTCTCGGCGCCGAATCTCCACATTACTCCTTGAATCTCGCTTAGGGCATGAAAATCTCATATGCCCTATCTCCCCACACGCGTAACATGTGGGTCCGCCTCTAGATTTTACTTTCTCGGTCACCGCTCGGACGCGGTAAGACCGAGGATCTCTGCGAACTGCTTCCACTTCCAACGCGTGGGCTAGAGCATCCTTTAGGATCTTGTGATGACCGAGGCTAACGGTTGTCTTGACTTCCCGATCTCTAATCCCATCTATAAATGCTTGCACTAACATGCTGTCAACCAGAGAGGGTGAGGATAAGTAAGCCTTTCTAACCAGTTTTTCAATTTCTAGGCACCATTGTTGCAGGCTCTCACTAGCTAGCTGCACTCTGTCCTTTAATTGCGCCCTGTAAACGTGTTCCAGGTGTGAGTCGCCATAACGAGACTCCAGGGCATTCTTCAGTTGTTCTAGAGTGACCTCTCCCGCCATGGTGTCCAATACAGTCAAGGCTTGATCCCGTAGCCCTAACATAAGGGCAGTTACTGCCTGTTCATCGGTCCAACCATTCGCCTTTGATACGGTCTCAAACTGAAGTTTATAAGCCCCCCAGGAGGACGTACCATCGAATGGAGGCGCTTTTAGTTTACCGCCTGGAGCACCAGATGTCACTACTCCATTCATTTTCAAAGATTTTACCTCCTTTTCTATTCCAAGCATTTGCTTGTCGTGCTTGGAAACTCTGTCATCAAGGTTCTCCACTTCTAATTTCAATTTCTCTACTTTTTCCTTGAATTGAACGCCTATCACCTCCAAGCGTTCCTCGACGCGGTGAGCTTGTTCCTCCAACAGACCACGTGTCTGTTCCTCTTGACGGCGAGCCTGCTCCTCTTGACGGCGAGCCTGTTCCTCCAACAGACCACGTGTCTGCTCCTCTAGACGGCGAGCTTGTTCCTCTTGACGACGAGCTTGTTCCTCTTGACGGCGAGCTTGTTCCTCCAACAGGCCACGAGTCTGTTCCTCCATCATGCGTTGCAAAGTCAGCAATAGGTTGGAAGAATCTTGATTTTCACTCATGGTGCGGTTGGCATCAAAACTTTGACGACGAGCTGCGTCACGAGCTGCTTGTGCACGCGTCTGTATCCCTGGTGTTTCTCCTCCAGACTCCTCTTGATCGTCCCTCGGTGTTATAGGCATCTTTCTATCCCACTTCTGACACCAAAATGTTACGAGCTATAGGGTAACGTTTGATAGAAAGAAGCCGTTAAACAAACAGTTACTTTATTGAATTCAAAAGGAATCACTTGCAACACTATTCACTACAAAAATCACTAGTATATCACTTTGTCACAGATATCACAATCACTAGTATTTCACTGAGTCACAGATATCACAATCCCTACTAGTCGCTTTGAACTCACTCCGATGTATATCGCTTGGTATCTCAATCGAAACTGTCCCTGGCCGCGTCTCGATCCGCTTATATATGCGCCGCAAATTGTACTACCAAGTTCCCGAATGATCTAGTTCAAGGTCAAATATGGACATCTCTCTCTTACGCATACAACCGTCCCTTGTACACACATCGAGGACTTTCCAGATGGTAGTAGATTATGTCCATCTCGTTCTATCATGCGTGTAGCTATCTCTCTCTCGCATTATTCTAGAACATTCGGTTAGGTAATAGGTACAATTGTTCCTCTCCTTTGCGCATATAGCCATCCTGCTCACACTTTCTTCTGGAAGTTTTGAGAGACATGATCGAGGCTAATCGTCTCTCTCTTTCACACGATAGGCTGTCCCTCTCACACACCTTCGAGAATGTTCCGCGGACCGGAGGGGTGTAACTTGGCCTGAAACGGCCTGAAAATGGGTTTTCAGGAAATGGTGCCATGTGATTACTCGTGTCCTGAAACGGACTGAAAACATGTTTCAGTCTGCTGAAAACGGCGTTAACTAGGAGTAATTTTTGATTAACTGATATGTGTTAGGCCTTCCTCCGAAACGACCCGAAAGCATGTTTCAGCCTGCTGAAAACGCCTGTAAGTGTCCGAAAATTTAAAAAAATGTTTCTGCGAGTTTCCCTTTAACCCGTCTCCGTAACAATACTTATAAAGTTATGTAATATTTCCAGCTACAAGACATTGTCGTGACCGGTGTTGAAGGTAATGAATATGTAACTCTACTATCATGGATTCTGAACACATACCCTGGGCAGGAGCTAATGGGCAGCGATGAACTGAAGATTGACGTGTCCGTACTACCGCCGCTGCTCAGTGATGACATGATGAAGAAATTGCAAGACGAATACTTGCAGGTAACTGGCAGACGATTTGTTTTTTCGTTTCGTCAAACCCTTTGCAGGACTGAGCTCGACTAGCCTACTAGCTCATAGAGCAGTTTATATATTTTATAACTTACGCGTTTAATATCAAAGTAACTATTAGGTACTGAAAATTGGCAGTAGAAATGTCGATATAATTAGAAAGCTGACATGAAGACAGGCTTTACTCATCCGTAGGCGAACAAATATTAATAGTTATTGTGTGACCACGGTTCTCGTTTTTCCTGGTTTCATAGATACCTATAGGTTTTGCGCCTTGAGATGAGTGATGAGTCTTTTTTACATGACTTTTTGGTAGTTCTGGTATCTATAATCTTTTTGCTTGATGCGCCGAAACACGAGCGCATCGGCTCCGCCTCGGGAGGATCCTACCCACAGATGATAGACACATGCAGGAGATGTGGTAAGGCGTACGTAGCGGGTGCGAAAGCATCAGGCCTAAATCAGGCCAGATACATTTAATCGAATTCACTCTGCAGACGTCCTGCCTGCCCCATTTTTTTGCCTGTGGACTATTAATTAATTTATTCGTGTGGCTGTAAGTCTCTTAGCGAGCGCAAAATATGAGTAGGAGTGCTGTACTTACATTGTTTAAGCGGTTTAGCGGAATGGTGAAAGATATGTATGAAAAACGGAGACATATTTTGAACGCGAACGGGCATATCTCCCTTGTTTGTCAGATCTGAGATCCTACCTATGATATGGGTGCGGGACCGCGGATGCCGCATCCGGCGCTCCGGACCCTCCCGGAGCGTCAACATCGCAAGTGAAGCTAGTAAAAGCGTGTTAATGAGTGTAAAATTGCAGAAAATGCAGTCCAACTACATGGAGTGGATGGAGAAGACGCTGCAGTCGGAGCAGGCGGAGTGGGCGGCGCAGCGCGCGCCGGACGCCGAGCCGCACTCCAGCGCGTACCACACGCACGCGCCCGTCATCATCTTCCAGATGATCGACCAGAACCTGCAGGTACCCATCATCAACATCCTAAGGTTGTCTGGAAGAGATCGCTGTTTAGCGATAAGACCGCCCATTGTACTCTGAATTTTTTAAGTTGCATATGTTACATTTATATAGTATCCTTTTGGTGTGCAATAAAGAGTTATTGTATTGTATTGTACCCACCGCTGACACGTAGCATGCACTTTATAAAAAACGACTACCCACCATTTTTTTAAGGACACAGTAATGATTGCACGTTACTGCTTGGCGGCAGACTTCACGAGCAAAGCTATGGTACCGACCCAGATGGACACTCGCAGAAGAGTTAGTCCTAGTAAAATAAATAAGTTATCTTCATTGAGCGGTACCAAGCGCGCCTAGAATGTGTGCGCGAGTCACGCTTGCATAAGGAGTGGCCGTGTGCAAACTAGCAACTTATACTCTGTAGCTATGAAAAAAACATACTTTTCTGTTTCTAGTAAGTACCTTTATAGCGTCAGGGCCTAGGGGTAATGATATAAAACAACCACAACGTATGTGCAAGTACATACATACGTTGTGGTTGTCAAAGAAGGGGGCCCACTCTAAATGCAGGCGACTCGTTCAACAGTAATGTGTGGGTGCAAGCACTCCATTATACTTCAGTACGCATATTAGCTTAGGCATGCATGGCGAGTTCGTCAAACCAAGAGCGAAACTCTAGTAATCAATGACACTTTCTTCGATTGCACAATTTGACATTTGGCTTTCTGTTTCAGGTTACAGAGACAATAAGCAAGGAGATAACGTTCAAAGCCTTAGTGCTCAGTATCGAACAAGTCGCGCGTTATGGAAACATGTATAGAGAGGGCGTCATTCAATTTAAGGTTAGTAAACCTAAAATTTTTAATAAAGTATCTGAAAGTCTATTAGATTTCGAATGAATGTGTTTTCCGTCTCAGATTAAATAATGGATCACGCTGTGTGCGATTCTGGCGTGCTATGTTTAATACCACTCGACTCATTAGTTATTGAACGGGTTTTAATTGTATTTTGTTATCTAAATAGATTGGACGTCTCACGAGTCACGTCGCATTAACACAATATATTATTCGGATTCAAACATGCGACTTTTGGAAAGTGAGACCCGTGACATTTTTCCGGAGGTGTGAAAGAGACAAGACATGTCACGTCACGTGGTCCAAATTGAAGTGTTTTAGTAACTATGCTACAAGCTGTGGTGTTGATAAAGCCGGCGCAGAATGGAGTTACGCTGGAGTCGTCTATTTTGGATGGATTTCGATGAAATTTCTTTGCTATTGCAAAAATGAGAGTGTACTATTTTTAATTGAAAGGCGTTTTAGTTTAGACAAACTTTTTAGTTTTTATTATAGAAAATGTAGGTACCTACTAGGTACATATAAATGGCGGATACCGAAAGGGAACTAGCTACTAGTTTTGTGACGGCGACAAGTTTTAATTGTAATCTGTTATCTATTGCATATCCTACACCTCTTCCTACTTCAGTTTTCATTGCATTGACCAAATAAATAATTTCGCGAAGTGATTTTCGTGTAAAACCATGGCGAACGATGATAAAACCATTTATGCATTTATGTTAAAATAGTCTTCGTTCCATAAACCAGTTTTCGAATTGTGAGATGCGAAAATTCACTTATAATACTGAAGAAAGTGAAGTATAATAGTGAAGTGAATTTGTAAATTCTTATGAGAAATAAACTCTTTAACCGTAACCGTAAGAAAGTAGATTCGGCTTCGTTTCAATTTCGAAAAAATCAAGAATTACCTATATCGAATTTAAATTTTTAACGATTTTTAAGTGTCAATTTTATTTATCGAAAAGATCGGTACATGAGCTGCTGGTTGAAGTTCGTATAACAGAAGAAAGGATGTGAGAGAAGTGGCTGTGATTAATAATGATGATACATTCCAGAACACTCACTTCGCGGACCGATCGCGCATGGCTTACTTCACGCACCACATGATCACGATAGTTAACAACAGCGAGCAGATGGTGCGGCTGGCGCAGCAGACGCAGGCGCGGCACTGGCCGCCGGCGCGGCACGACCCGGCCGCGGAGGCAAAGTTTGACAAGATGCTCAATACATTCCAGGTGGGTGAGATAATTGGTTAAAAAGTTAAAAAATATTTATTGACACATTTTCAATGAACCCATAGGCTATCGAACTAGTAAAAACTGTATTTCAGCATCCACTGGCTTCTGTAAACCGTTCGGTGACGCTGTTAAAAAAATAAGACTTGCTAGGGCGCCTTCTGCGCTCTCCCGCCGTTTGGTGACGTTGTAAAGGACAATAGACAAACAGCACAGTACTTAAAAAAATGAAATAATATGGAGAAACACATAGCAGCCTTCTTTTAACTACCATCGCTCCTCCAAAAAACATCTCCACGATAGTGTGAATTATCTGCACCGGTCGATCACAATCTTCAAAACAGCGACATGGTAGGGCTGGCGCACTATCTCCACGGTATTGACCAAGATCGTCAATAACAGAGCAGATTTTCATGCAGGATCGCGGTCGTCAATAACAGTGACCACAGCCCATAGGGTTTGCAGTTTGTATACAAGCACATGATACTTTTATAATAAGCTTCATTGCTTATTTTTTTGTTTAAATTAATTAGTGTTGAGTGCTATTTTAACCTCGAACCCTCGAGCTACAATTTTTTAGAATTTGTAAAGATGTTGATGTTATGGCTTTGCTATATTTATTCCAGAATTTAAGAGACGAAGCGTCGCGATTCCTCCTCGAAGAAGCTTTCCTGGACTTGGAAGTTCATTTCGAAGATCTGTTCACTGCGAAGTGGTTGGCCTCCACCATACCGGTCGATACAATCTGCATCACACTAGACGATTACTTCCAAGACTACAATCACTTGAGAGACAAGAACTTCGAGTATGTCATCAACGAAGCTCAGAACTTGGTGTATAAGAAGTATATAACCGCGATGTTGTCGAAAAAGATAACATTCAAGACGGTAGAAGAGGCGCAACAGGCTGCGACCAAGATAGTGAAGGAGGCGAGTCAGATAAGGTCGTTCTTCAGAAAGATTGCGTCGGAGGGCGTCAATACTGACTGGCCGTTTGAAGTAATCAGTATGCTGGCAGAGGTGAGATAAATCAATAATTACATCTATACTCGTACATATTTGCTAGCATTTACCCACTTATTGCTATGCCATTTTGGCGTAACTTGAGTAAGTATACAGGGTGTATACGTATAAACGGTATCAATTTTTAAGGAGATGAATATACAGTTGATATACGACAGAAATCAATAGAAAAAAACTTTATTGTCTCTAATATCATCTAAACATCCTTTACATCCTTCAAAGTTTTAGTACACCTTTACGGCCCGCGTTGAACAAGTGACGTCAGATGTTCTGTCCAATGGGAAGCCACACTGCTTACTTATCCCGCTAGGTGGCGCATTATCGCTGGTGCTGTTTCACTATGAAACTTCATTATAAAATTTTAGTAAATAAACAAAAAATCGTCTTTGCAACAAAGTATGCCTCTGTAAAGTGCAATTCAGTGTAAAATTAAGGTACACACGTTTATCTTCTGACGAGAAAAAACGGAAATTGTGGATCAAAGCATTGCTCATCAAAAATTATTGGAAATCAATTATTCTTCTAGGTTATGTAGTGACCATTAAATCTAATGATTTCTAAGGCGCGAGCATGTTTACTGGTTATATTTTAATGCATTAACCCTCAAAGTAACCATTAATGACAAGTACCAGCGGAGGTGGCGCCATCTGAGGTTAGCTTTGCCTGTGCCTCCCCATTTGTATGGGACGTTTTAGCCTCAGTAGAATATGCTCGACAATGACTCATTTTTGATGTTTCTAGTTTTAGATTTCCAGTTTATTCGATATAGACATTTGATTCTCATAAGAAAACGTTTTTTTTTTGCTATTTTATAACTAGTCGAGCTGGTCGTGCACCTGATGGTAAGCATAACGCCGGCCCATACCAATTGCAGTGCCACTCAGAACTTTGAAACATAAAGGCCTGCGTGGCACTGCAGTGCACTCGTTACCCTGAGACATTAGGGGTCTTACCACAAAAAATTAAACACGTTAAACCTGTGTTAGTCACTGTTTAACGCCTAAACTTGCCTTAGTCGCGTGATTAAATATGAGCAACCTCCTGATCCTGATTTAAGTAGTGTCTAACCATTGTCTAACACAATTATGTTGTGACATTTCTAATCATTTTTGACGTTTATCTTTAGACGCTGTCTAGCTAAACAAGCGACTAAAAATTGTTTTTTTGTGGTAACACTATATGTATTAAGTTTCATAAGCCCAGTAATTTCACTGGATACTCTGCTCATCAAACCGGAACACAGTAATGCTAGCACACTACTGCTTGGCGGCAGACTTTACGAGCAAAGCGGTGGTACCAACCCAGACGGACACTCGCAGAAGACTACTAACGACCCACAGAAGACTACTAACGTCCTACCACCTAGTAAAGAGAATTAGATCAATGAGATTAGAATTGATTGACATCATAATATTGTAGATACGGCCACTGCTGAACCACGCGCTTCCCACAGGTTCTCCGCTGCCAAGACATCGAGATGATGTCGCTGGATTTACACGGCGTAGTGGCCAAGTGCCCGGACATGACTGAGGAGCAGCTGGCGCGGCTGGTGAGCCTGCGCGGGGATGTGACCCGCACGCGCCTGCGCGACACCGTGGCCATCGCCCTCGCCTCCCGACCCCCCGCCCGCGCCAGCTCGCACCCCTCACTCTTCAAAGAAATAACCTTCAATGAACGGCTGTTGTCGCATTTCAATTTGTAGGAGTGCGACGGGCGCGCCCTCTGCGCCGATGTCGGGGGAAGGCTCTTGTCGCGCCTCAATTTGTAAGCTTGCGTATCGTGTATAGGATGCTGCTTGAAACACAAGCATAGTAATGTCGTTATATAGAAGAACATCACATTAACACAATAAAAATGAGATTCACAAAAGATATATAATTTCCACAAAGATACAGCCAGCTAAAAGTTTCCCGAATTCAACGTTTTTTTTTTTCATTCACTAGTAATTACTAATTTAAAATACCATTTACATGTGAAAGAGTAAAAAAATGTATGACAACTATGTACTTAAACGCAGTTTTTCACGGCCAAATCAACAAAATGCATGTTTTAGTACAGCTTTACGGCCCGCGTTGAACAAGTGACGTCAGATGTTTTGTCCAAGTTGTGTGGGGCATTTGTAAAGGTTTTCTATTATTTCCTTGCGAGGTATTCCGGTAAGCGCCGGTTTAGTCAGACTAAATATTTTTAAATTAGTTATTTCATAAAATTGATGGCGTTGGATTTCTCACACACTTTACAGCACACATTGAATTTGAGCAAAAAAAAACGTCGAGGGAGTGACTTTGATAATTGTTTGTAATTCGTGCTTTTGTTCACTGACCAATGTGACACTTATGTTGGTAGTGAAATTATTATGAATATGCGTAAACAGGAAAAATTGTTATTCAATTTAAAATAAGCTTAGTAGGTAATTTTTATGCTAGATATTATGGTGCAATAATGTAATTTAATGTGTGCAGTACACAACTTTTTTTTAATTTTTTTTTTATTCATTCTATCGAGAATTTTGTGATTGTTAACGATCAAACTCTATCATAATAATAATCACTATATCGCCCGATTTTAAGTTACGATAAAGCCGAGGATAGAGAGCACAATAAATCTAGAATTGAACTAGCTCTCAAGTAAAGCTCCGCAACACTACAATAATCGGTAGGTTTTTTTCTAGAAAAATTTCCTTCCACCAGCTATGGTTGCATCACGATTTTTTCTTTTTCTCTTTTTCTGTTTTTTTTTTTTTTAAAATCGGTCTGGGCAGGATCATTTCTTGACTGATATTTTTGTTGTCTATTTTCAACAATATAAATAGATTTCATAAAAGAAGACAGTAAAAATAAATAAGCGTTAATAGGATACATTTTCTAACAATAATTATTATGTATGTATTGCTAATGGATATGACGTAGATATTTAAATTTATACAGGCTGATTTTTTCGAAATGCGTTTGGATGGCCTATACTTTGGAAACCAAAACTGAAGCGTTCATCAGCTGGGTTTTATCTACGTAAGTAAGAATGCATATCCTTAATGCATCAATAAATATGTTTGGGACTATATTATTATGTAGATAGAAACTCTAACAAAACCGTGCCAAAATAATATACACATCTAAATTCGTGACAATTTGTTTGCCCTTTTTCTTTCAAAATTATTTGTAAATTTCAAGGCAGCAATGTCATAAGAATACGTCAAAACCAGTCATTCTATTCTGACCCAATAAACAGATCAACTTATAACATTGTTTCTGTAGATTTTATGCTTGACCGTAATACTAGAGATTGATATAGGTAAAATTTTTTTTTTTTTGATATCATTATATATTATTTGATAGTGAGACGAGCTGGTCGTTTGCCTGATGGTAAGCATAACGCCGGCCCATAACCATTGCAGTGCCACTCAGAACTTTGAAACAAAGTAGTACGCGGCACTGCAGTGCGTCCTCTACCCACTACTACATTAAGTATTAAGTCTCATAAGCCCAGTAATTTCACTGGACTTTTGAGACCCACTCACATAAATAACGTGTTTAATTTCACTTTTCAGAGTAAACTAATGATTATTATTGCAGTGCTTTTCTTACCAGAATCGGATTTTCTCTTTTAATTATTTATTTTTTGTTACTTCATTTTCTTATATAGGCATGTTGCCACAGCCCTGCTTGCTGCTAACTTTTTAGCCATCCCGAGGCTTCTGACATGGTTTAACGACTGTTGTCTTACCCCATCAACCGCGACCGACTTCTAAATAATTCAAGTTTCTGATGATATACCCGTCCAAACACATTCACAAAAATTCACCCTGTTTTAAATATTTACCACAGTATAGTTATAAGATTTCTATAAATAAAATATATTCTGCTGTATTATTAAGTATTTGTTACACAAAACAATAAAGTTATTTATTTTACACAAAATTATTTCATTCAAACACAAAAAGTCTAAGAATTGGCATACCTATCTAATCGCACTGAGAGCAACCAAGATATTTGTTTACGTTGAGCTCGCGATTCGCGTCGCTAAATTATTTCTATCCGCCCACACAGTAGGTGCACTAGTAAGCTCGTAACGTCTTTTTTCTGAATAAATATTACAATAAATATAGCGTGGAGTGTTAATAGTTTAGGTTCAGCGCTCGCTCCGAGGCGGATCGTATCGTCGTTTGATTTAGCGGCCGTGGATCAAGGCCGTGCGAAGGGCGGGCGGCAGTCAGTCGCGTGACGCGTCTCACGCCCGGCGCGCAATGTGCCCCGCAGCGATGCTCGCCCGAGTGGGCCTTCTGTTGTGCCTCGTCGTAGGTGAGCCTAAGATATTTACTCTACCTGTGCACTGCAAGCTTCATACTAAAGCTTCAAAGTGTGGTGTCTGTAATGTGCTGTGCGACGTTATAAATAAATAAATGTAACTTTCCGAGATAGGTGTCGGTGGTGAATTTAGTGCGGTTTATAAAAATGTTCAAATATTCATTGTCATATAAAGGTAGAATCGGTTTTTTTTTGTTATTTGATAACGGGACGAGATGGTCGTTTGCCTGATGGTAAGCATAACGCCGGCCCATAACAATTGCAGTGCCACTCAGAACTTTGAGACAAAGTTCTGCGCGGCACTGCAGTGCGCCCGCTACCCTGACACATTAGGTATTAAGTCTCATAAGCCCAATAATTTCGTTGCGCCATTAATTGCCATATTATATGCCAATTAAATTTGCCATAAAAACTAATATATTAATTGAGTTTCTTTTAACTCAGCATTATTTTATCATATTTCTGTATATTTTTTGCTTTGTGTATATACCTGTTTCAAAAAAGATTTATTTACAAAAGCGGCGCTCGCGCATTATCACGTGAAGACGTTCGCCATCGTAACCGTTGTCGTAAGAAACAGTTCCAATGTGTTGGTCACGCGGCACGCCCCACTATAACTTTTATGTACTGCCAATAAGAGTTCAGTTTTTCACAAATAGCTTCAATGAGAAGGTTAGAACTTTTTAAAGCTTACTAGCAGCCATTAAAATACGGTATTGGCACCAGACACCGTGGTAGTGATTTGGATCCTTGACTAATTGCCCGTTGCTTCACCTGTGAGTGTTTTTGCAAGAAGGTTTAAAATTGTAAGCGGGTTCAATTTATGACCTGTTTTTACACAAAAAATAATTTAATAATTAATATTTTGTTGCTATGTGCATTAAATAATTTTGTATTACATTAGACCGGACCCAGAAAGTCACATCAAAATCGAACCAGTAGGTAGTATTGGTATGATGGTGGTACAACAGGAAGGTATCCCCACCTGCGGTCTTTCCGATAATCTACAACATGGGGCTCTTCTAAAGAAGGATGAACAGAGTCTTCAAAGGTCGGCAAAGTATCAGTTATACCCTGAGTGTTGCAGATATCCATAGGCGACGGTATAGCTGCTTACCATCAGGTGGGCCGTCTGCTTGATTGCCAGCTATGGCATAAAAAAAAGGTATCTACGATAGTACTTTAATTGCCAGGGCCACAACACACTAAAATAAAATAGTACAAAAACACAATATACACCTACATAATGATATCATAAAAACTAATAAAATATATAAGTATTCAGCGATCTTATCGTTTAAAGCAATTTCTATTAGGCTAAAATTGAATTAACAGGATTAATTGAAATGTCACAAAAAGATAACAAGGTAACAATTTGTCTTTTTAAATTGTTCTTGTTTTCCTCCAAAATACCCCCCACCTCGCGAATAAGACATGAACACGATCTTTATAGGCGCGAGTGGGCATGAATAATGGCAGGATATAATAGAGTTAAGAGTTTAAGACCTACCATCCTGCCGCATGCAGGCGCTCGCGAGCGGCATCCCGAGCGCGCGGTTATTGTATCGGTAGGTATTTAATCAAATAGTCCAAATATCGGCCAGCATCATGCTCGACCCACACGGCGCTGCGGCTCGGCCGCGGTGGTATTTTTAACATTCCCGGACCGACCCAAGGTTAGCCAACCAAGACACTCGCTTATTCATCGGGATATGACCTAATTTCCTATAAACATTCGAAGAAACTTGAAAACCATAACTTTTTATGACACCCAATAGGTCGGCGCATACCAGACTAACAAAACTACCTATGTATTTGTATCTACTTACATTTTGTGAGTCTGGTTTGAGAATAAGTTGTTTGATAATAAAAAGCGAAAACATTTTTTGCATTTGTTTTTGTCAATGTAAGTTTATACAGCCACATAGATGACCTAAACATTATGGCTAGGAGCCTAAACGTTTACAGACAGTCCAGTAGAACTATTTCTAGGATTAGTTTCTCATAAGATTATGGAACGACCTACACCGAGCAGTGATTTGATTGGTAACGGATATGTATCATCATTCCTCCGAGTCAAGTTCACTGCGTGTAGATAGATGCGCATATAGATAAGTAGGACTACATCGTTCCTTACAAGAACGCCTGCCGCCTATTCCTCGTCAAAGATAATAAACGGATACCTACTTAATATGAAAATTGTTGGCGTGGGCAGTCTGGGATTACAACATAAAAGCCATGCGAACCCATTTGTCATTCGTACCATCCTTATTATATTTTGATCGCATCATAAAACGTGGCATATTTAGATATAGAGCAGGAGCACAAGGAGAGCAGATCTTTCGCCTGTTGTTTAGCGGTTTTAATTATGTACAATTTGAGATTTTAAATGTCACCGTGTTAGTTTAGTTGTGACGGCATGGTTTGCGCTCCGCTAATTGCTTGTGTTCTTGAGCTTCGGCCAGATTGTAAACACTGCGATAAATTAACAAGCGCATGGTTTGGTATTTTGGGGAAGTCGGTAATAACAAAATGGCTATACCTACCTCCTATAGTTTCAGCTTTTTTTGTGTTTTATCTGACTTATTATAGTAATCTATGCATCGTGTCGCCAAAGGCCTAAAAGGGTATAGGTATTTTTAACTTTCAACCTTGAAAAGTGGCAGAAAGGAAGGTATCATAATATCCGAAAATCATTCATTTTCATTTCTATGTTGTTCCAACGTGTTTTCAATTTCCTAAGGGCTTTTAGATTTATAGGTAGGTAGGTGCGTGCTTTTGGCGACAGCACAAGCTGGGTAAATGAGCTACGGTAATTTAGACGTTATTATAAGCACGGTGCAGTGCTTTCAACTGAAGTATGCACGGAAACCTCGGAGAGCGAATTTACGCGGGTTTTATTTATTTTACGTGTGAATCCGTACTGTGTGGCGTGATGCAACACAAACCAAATTAGATTACGGTTTGACATTGTCTTAGCAGATTTAGTTTCAGTGAATAATTTAAAGTATTGACATCCTATCCTACTTCCTCCTTACTAATATTATGAATACGAAAGTGTTTGTGTGTGAAAGTTTGTTATCACGGGTCTCAGTAGCTATTAAACCGATTTTGATGAAAATTGGAATGTAAATAGTTAAGGTTCTGGAATAACACATAGGCTATAAAGATATATACCACGCGGATGAAGCCGTGGGCGGAAGCTTGTCATTACATAAATCATTACTATAGTCTATACCTTAAGTCTCTTAGGTGAAAATTATATCGTGGAGGACTCGGGTAAGAATCGGTAAGATTTATCTCAGTTTGAAAACCGGGTGCACAAAACACCCATGAGTTATAGGGTTCTTCAATATTGAGGTTGTTAAGTATAACTTCAATCTTGAAACTTGACATGAAGGTAAGGCTTAGACATACTTAGCACAAGTAGGTACCTAAAGGAAACAGTTCGAAAATCATTGTATGCAGTGATTATTAGGTACGTATTTTATTCTGAGTTGTCAGCTAGAGAACAGGCGGGATGCTCTACTTTTAGCTATTGGTCATACAATACATAGGTACAGACAGGTCGGAGTGCAAAATTTCACGCTCGACGGATTCAAAAACGTGTACAAAATAATTTACAGGAAGTCTTCAGCTATCAATAACAGAGTTCCAAGTCCCAGTGGCGTTGGAAGCAGGAAACAGTGCGGAGCTGTCGTGCCGGTACAACCTCGATGACGCCGAGTTAGAGGACGATCTCATCGTGAAGTGGTGGTGGAAGCCGGTCAACGCAACCACGCAGCCGACACAGCTTTACCAGCGAATAGGCAAGAGCCCTGGCGCGCCGATACGGCATAATATTGGTAAGGTTATTAGAGTTTTGATACATAAACAAATAAAAAACGCCTATAAAGATCACATACGTCGATCCAAACTAGTGGATAGCCAGAGAAGCAGAGGCCCCGGAACGACAAAAGGGTACAGACGAGTTTCAGGATTTTTCGTTATCAGGCGTCACTTACCCTTTCAAATCGGTTTACCTAATACGTAGAGGGACTAATGCTCGTTTTCACCAACGACGAATAAAGCGACGCCTCCTAACTAAGTAACTCCTTATGTAAGCAAAGCCCTAAATATAAACCGTTGAAATACTACTAAAGGTTGGTGAAACGTTTTTTTTTTTTGCCCTAGTTAGATCCTAAATGTTTAGACATCCCATTTAGGCGTCCCTGCATTGTGTAGATGAAATCGGGTACTAATAAGTTTTTTATATATATATATATATTCTATAGGCTCACGTTTGACCACAATCTCACCTGATGGTAAGCGATGATGCGGTCGAAGGTGTATCACGCTTGTCTAGAAGGTACCTGTTCACTCTCGTTTTAAAGACTCCCAGATTATATTTATCGGGAAACATAGACGCTGGCAACGAATTCCACTCCTTAGCAGTGCGTATTATAAAGGATGAAGCAAAACGCTTAGTGCGTGTAGGAGGGATATCAACCATAAAAGAGTGGCGCATTGCTGAGCGTCTGGTCGTCCGATGATAGAAAGGGGTTGAAGGAATTAAGCTATGTAATTCCATCGCATCGGGTCGGTTCTTTCGGCGACTTTTTTTCTGCATATAAACAGCACAGTCGTTGAAAGATATGTATTCGATGCACGTGGGTACCAGAGGGACTCGGAGTCATCCTTAGCAGTGCCTATTATAATACGCACTGCTAAGGAGTGAAATTCGTTGCAAGTGTCTATTTTCCCGACAAAAATAATCTGGGAGTCTTCAAAACGAGAGTGTACCTTCTAGGCAAGCCTGCTACGCCTTAGACCGCATCGTCGCTTACCATCAGGCGAGATTGCGGTCAAATGTGCGCCAATCGAATATAAAAAACAACGGAGATAAAGACCGACTGACTGAATCTTTTGAATGTGATTTTTATTCTGACCTGAGTGTGAGCATTTGTGGCAGATTTGTGCCACTTGGGCTGATTTGATTGTTATGAATTCTCAGGTTATTATGTTAACGATTTCTAAAACGTGGCGGGTTTCGCACATATCGTTAACAGAAACCTTGAAAATAAATAATGCAACAGGCTCATGGAAAGCAGTCCTTCTATTTTAAAAGTATTATGTTTTACTTTAAAAGCAATTAATGTTTACAGGAATATGGCAACTCTATTGCCCTTGCACCATGCAAGGAATGTTATAAAATGTGAGCTTCGATCAATCAATTTATACTGATATTATAATGAGATAAATAAAGTTTGTATGGTGTTTTGTTACTACCGATAATCTCAAAGAAAATCAATAGCTTTTGTTCCTTAATGAAGCACAAACCCTATTTTGGTCATTTTTGAGCAGATATAGTACCTACTATTTGTTTTAAACTTATTTTATAACCTGAACCCGTATTTTAAGCTGGATTTAGACTCATCACCTGATACCGAGTTAATGTAGCGACACGCATTATTTACTATATTATTTATAAACAATTATCGAACTTGTTAAATTAAGTTATATTTATGGCAGTACTTTTTAAATTCTCGCGAATTGAATTCTGAATATAAGAAAACGGGTCTATTCGCGCTCACATTAATATCAACGATCAGTCTCCTCGTGAGCACGATCAATGCAACTTGTTCGAAACGTCTAGAATAATAGTGAAACAAAATCCCATTTCAATCAACAAAGGCGTTACTACCTACCTACAATTTCACTTAATTTGCTCTAAACGCTAATTCCAGAAATCATAGACCATGACACCATTGTTCTGTTGAACGCGACTCCCGCTGACTCCGGAGTGTACGAGTGCGAGGTCTCATCATTAACAGAAAATACTACAGAAAAACGCAAGCAACAAGAGCTGGCTATTTACAGTAAGTCATAAGAATACCTACTGTTAGGTCCAGAAATGAGACAACTCGGTTTGAATAATTGACACACGTGTATTTTCATTCGTAGTTCAATGAGGACTGTTGTGCTTCCCCGTGTCTTCCCTTTGCGTAGCGCTGGGAAGACTACGGCGTAGCACTGATTCACGGTGTAGCTGCTGACGTAACAGCTTAGCACCTCAGCACCACACCATATTCTACCTTTATTCTTACACTACATAGGGATATTTTATGTGTCTTGTTTGCAATGGCCAAAATTTATGAGCTGTCTGAGCGCACGCTCCGCCACTCACCCTTGTTTTATACCCCCGCTGGACCTTCCACAACACGATTATAGTCTATACCTAATAAATTCGGCCGAAAAGTTCGAAGAATTGGGCGTACTAGCACGAATCAGTCTTAAGAGTTACCTAATAGCTTCTGGAACTTCTTCTTTCAACAGGAACCGTGCAACTTTCCGGGAAAATGTACCTTGTTTTTTAAGGATCCTGATGCTGTTGGTCTTGCGACCTTTACGGCGTCACCGAACTGTCAACCGTGGGAGAGCGCAGAAGGCACTCAGCCTTTAAAAAAGTTATGTTTGGCGGCTATAGCTCAAAGGCACCGCGTGGGATCAAACCACGTCGTTATATAGACCTAGGCTTGACCCTGCTTTCATACTAATGGATAACTAGACGGGCCGGTCGTTAGCCTGATGGTAAGCATAACGCCGGCTCACAACAACTGCAGTGCCACTCAGAACTTTGAAACACAAAGACCAGCGCGCATATGCGCTCGTACACAATGGCCTACAATGGCCTAGAGATAAATAAACCAACTCTTTAAAGATGTAATTACTGTAATTAGCATAGTGTTAGGTTAAAAATTGCAGTTTTCTCCCTGTTTAAAACAATGTTATGTTCTGACTTCTGAATGTACGGTAATCCACAGCTCAAGGCACCGGGCCCAATCTCACAATATCGGAAGTACCCGACGGTCCCGATGAAGACAAGGAGGAGGATGTTCTTATCGAGTGCAGAGTTGAAGACGTAGCGCCGGCGCCGGATATAGTTCTCAGCGTCGATGGGTAAAAAAAATCTATACAAATAAATAAAATTGAAGTGGCTGTTTGTAATATCAAAATAACAGCTTTTTACAAAATGCATATGAAAGAATATTATACGTTACCTATCACAAAACAACCATTTTTTTAAATTTTGTCTGTCTGTTTGTTCCGGGTAATCTCCGAAACGGCTGGACCAATTTTGACGGGACTTTCAATGGCTGATGTTACAAGGAGAAACTTAGGCTATTTTTATTTGAGAAAAAGAATTAGGGTTCCATGCAAAAAAATAAAAACCATAAAATCCAATATCAATATTATCGCTGGTAATTTAATATTTTAAATTCTTATTGCTTTCGTTTGCGTACTTTTTATATATTTGATATTAAAACCAAACGAGAAACCCAATTATACAGCACTTTTTTTGAAATCGGCGTTTTTATGTTTTCGTATTACGTTCTATATCTATTTATAATTTATTTTTATCATCTCTTAATTGTTTACAGGAAAGAGTTCAACATGACAGAATACATAACAGGGCCGGACGCAGGAGGGCTATACGACATCATTGGTAATGCCACGCTTAGCAAAAGCGACGTGGATAGAACAGAAGTGCGCTGCGAGCTTTTCTTCACGAACCAGCGCATCTCGCATGAGCCTTATTTCGATGCGGAGCGGTACGACCGTTCAGGTAAGAGTTCCAAGGAGGCTGCTGTTCGAATTATTAAAAAAAAACGGGATCTGTATCTATATGACCGGGGTTTAATTTAGGTCCTTATTGGTGTCGATTCTGTCGTTTCATATATAAACCTAATTTTAGTTTCGCTCTCTCTCTTTCCAAAACATACCATGAGAAAGAGATGGAAGATATTTTAGAAATCGAAATTTTGTTTTATAGAGATGTCAAATATCTTCCATCCTTGATAAATTAGACGTCACTAAATTCGAAAGAGAGATTAAAACTAAAATTAGGTTTAGGTATGAGATAACAGAATCGACACCATTGTCTTCTGGATAAAGGAGTTAGGAATTTTTCAGGGGTTTTTTTTCCTTTAAACTTACTCTGGTTACGCCTATGATGATTGATGAGTCACATCATGAATATCTTGTTTATGTACTAAATATTTTAGGTGTGTTATATTGTTCTTTCTCGAACAGTTTCCTCAAGATAACTTGAAACTTCTGTAGAAATATCATGATTTGAATTTAAACGGCAACTTGTGATTGTTTCTTAACTCAAATCAAAGCATGTTCAAATAACAGCATTTGCCTGATGTATAATGTATGACGGTATTATTACTTATTGTAATATATTAATATTGTTTTTAGAGTAAATAGTTGAACTGAGGTAGAATAGTTGAACTTTTTAGTAGAATCTGTGATTTTTTTCCTGAAATTAGGTTTAGCTGCTGCACACTTTTTTTTTTTTTTTTTTTTTTTTTTTTTTTTTTTTTTTTTTTTTTTTTTGGTAACCGGTGGGAAAACTCCTTTATGAGCCAGCCCCCCCGTGCCGGGGAAGACACGGGGGGAGTGTGGGCTTCCCGCTCGCCCACTGCGCAGCGGACTACCCACCAAAAACCACACCGGACGTTGTACGGCTTTGGCCTTTGGACGGGGTCGCGGTGCCACTTGCGCACTACACGCGGAACCCCGTCAGCCGTCGTCCGCCCCTCTGGGCGGACCCGCCTCGCGGGGAGCTCTGCTCCCCCGCTCGGCTCGGGCGGCGCGCCCACGCTAGACGCGCCGCCCCCGCCTCGGGAGGGCCCTACCTATGAAAGGTGCGGGACGCCGGATGTCCCCACATCCGACGCCCCAGGCCCTCCCGGAGGAGGCGGGGAACGATGGGTACCTCGTCCCCGCCTCCGTGCTCTCCTGAGCGGAAGAGAGAGGGGGTCAATCTCCCTCTCCCGCTCATCGGTCTCCCTTTGCTCGACAATAGTCTCGCAAAAGGAGACCATGGCGTCCCAGGCCTGCTCGCTGTCGACCATCTTTCGCAAGACGGCCTCCAACGAGAGGTCCGGGCCCACGACCGCGACTAGAGCTCGTCGCGGTCCATCGCCCCCCGGACATGCCTCCAGTGCGTGGCGCGAAGTATCCTCCGCGCAGCCGCACTGGTGGCATGCCGGGGTTGCCTCCCTTCTCGCCACAAGGTGCAGGTACCTCCCGAAACAACCATGTCCCGAGAGGACCTGCGTGAGGCGGAAGGTGAGGCTCCCGTGCCCTCGCTGGTCCCACCGTTCGAGTACGGGACGGATCGCCTCCAAAAGCCGGATGGCGCCGTCCCCCCTCCGTGCAGGCCCCGCGAGGAGCCTCCCCCTCCAGGACGCCAGGGCCGCTGTCCTGGCGTCCTGAGCTGCTGCACACTAAACCAAGCTGTGTCATCTCATAGATTTTCAATGAGAAAAGTATTGATAAGAATATTTAATACGTAGATGTTTGCTTGATTTTTGTTGGATTAGTGCGTATGCAGCATGATATATTTTGAAGTGAGTTCTCAAACCGAAGCCGCAA